>JANQBM010000008.1:4360654-4384975 GCA_025594535.1 Erythroxylum domingense
TTTTGGGATGACCTAGATAATGTTGATGTATTCTTCCTCTTTCATATAGCATCTTGTCCTAGGTTTTTTGTATATATTTACATATATGTACAGACAGTACATTATGGGATGGATGTACAACTTTTGATTTTGATTAATGAAAAGAGGAAGAGTTTGATTTTAAAAAAAAATCTTGTGGTTTACATTAATGTTTTATTATCTAAATTGTTGTGATGCCATGTGGAGTAACTGTAGTGATTGCACGTAGCGCTCCCTTATCATAGGATATATACCAGAATGACCTGTGGGCATCCCGGTGCATACCCTATAGTAAGGGGGTGTTACAATTTATGCCAAGTTTCTTAGGGTTTGTTTGGTATGAGGTTGAATTTTGTGGTTGATGTTTATAAAGCACTGTTCATAGAGCTACTGCTGATAAAAAATGCTTGTTTAGTTAATAAATAATCTTTTGGAACGGTGACTGATTTAAATCGACATTGGTTAATGAAAAGGCATATTTTTGTTTCTATGTTAAAAATAATTCTTTATGAAATTTTCTTTCAAACACTTTTCCTCCAAAACTCTAAATAGTTGCATTTCCTATATTTGTGTTTGGAGGAGACAAAATTTTAATTTTATGAAACACTGGCATGGTTGCATTTGATGTAATGCACAGGTTTAGCGTGTTTGGCAGTTAAGTTGCTGTTCACTTTACTCCCTCATACCTTGTGGCACCTATTTTACATAAGTAATCATAATTGTCCTGTTTGAATAGGACCATATCCTCTTTGTTACACAAGTGTGATATATTCTTATGGGTTAGAAAATGCAGACATCTGATATGAAAACCTTGCTAAAAGTGTAAACTGGAGTTTAATTGATAGTTATTTGTCTTTTTGTTTATAAATTGCCCCTTCTGTTTGGTAGTTGATAAGAATCACCATAAGCTGTCGTGCATTGTCTATGATGATGTATACATTCTATTTGCAAGTTGCGGAGAAGACATTTCAATTGACAAGAGCACCAGAGACTTGTTAGCAAAGCAAGAATGTGATGTTCAGGTTTGTTCATATACTTTCTTAGCTTATTTTATTTGGTTAAACTTCAGCTGATAGCTTGCATATGATGTTCTTACAATTCAGGCTTGGTGCATGCTTCTGAACGACAAGGCTCCTTTTAGGATGCAATGGCCACAGTTTACAGATCTACAGGTCAATGGTATGGCCAATTGACCTTTTATTTCTGTTGGTTTCGTTATCAATCTTGATTCCACAATTTGGAATATGTTGTAGTTGGGACTGTTTTTACCTTTGAATTGATCCATCTCATTTCCTTAACTTGGAACAAAAGTATTCCGAACCACTTTTAACTTCTTCACTCTTCCCATGTCCTTTGCCAATTTCATTGGTATCTGTGTATAAATTAAGTAGTATCTGTGTATAAATTAAGTGTGGTTGATCTCTATTATATTGCAGCTCATAATAGTTGCTGGATGCAAAAATTATCACAAATATCTGTGTTGATATTTTTCGTTCTTGGACATCAAATAAATTTGTGTTCTTGGAACCTGCAGGTGTACCTATTCGTGCTATTAATAGGCCGGGATCACAACTACTAGGGGTTAATGGTCGTGATGATGGCCCAATTGTGACTGTACATTCTTTGACACTGAAAGTTTCGTCACAGTTGATCATCAGTTCCAAATTTTGTCTCTGTATACATGTCTATTAGGATATATGCTCGAATCTTCTGGATCTGGGCAAATGCATTGGTCACTATGTTGCTTCTTCATTGCCATTTAGATATCTATATCCTGAATCAACTTATTATGTTGTGTCTTAGTTTATTTCTTTCTTTGTTAGATCACGCCTTGTGCAAGAGAGGGAATCGATAAGATTTCACTAACTGAATTGTCAAGCGGCGGACTTTTCAACAGGTAATTATAGCTAACTCTGATGGAATTATGTAATGTAAATCAGGTTAATTATGTATAATGTTAAACTGGTAGCTAAACAAGTTGCAGTTCTCTAGTTTTGGATCATTTGGTGCACATTGGTATTGTGGTTGGAAATCTTGCCTCTGGTTATGGTGCTGTTTATGCATTTAATTACCAGTTGACTTACTGCTGCCTTGTTTTCTGTTGTGTGTATGTTTTACTGGAGTTGAGTTGATTCTTGTTGATTTCTGCGACATTTTTTGTTCTTACAACCATTTTGTGATCCATTGTTGGCCAGATAGTTAACCTAATCCCTAGGGAGTCTGATGGTGAGCAGTTTGAAGAAGCGCTTACGCGTGTACGTCGTTGTGTTGGTGACGGAACAACAGACAATGCTGACAGTGACAGTGACGTGGAAGTTCTTGCAGATTCTTGTACTGTCAGTCTACGTTGTCCTGTAAGTTGCAATTGATTATTGCTTGAAAGTTCGTTATTAGTGCTATTTCGAGTTCAATGTACATCCAGTGTGAACTTACTTATAGAGGTTCAATATAGTGAATTCTGAACCAACACTTGGTGTAATCATAGAGTTCTTCACTGTGGTTGCGAAGACCTGCTTGGAGTAGTGGATGAAAAATCCACCAGGTTGATATTTAAGGAAAACCAAAAACAATAAGATTGTTGCTTATTGTACTGTCAATGTTGATGATTGAAAGTGTGCTCTGCTTCACTGAAGCTTCTTAGGAGCGTAGTTCTGATAAATTGGGAAGGATGGGGAGGATAAATGGGCTTACAGTGGCTCCAGTAGCATTTTGAAAGACTCAATGTAAATCTAGTCTAAAAGGATTTGGCCCATGATATGTTAATTTAAAGGATCAAGAGTTGACTACAATTATGGTGTTCTATAATTGTTTAGTAGTCTGGAATCTGCCCTAATCTAGGTTCTGTTTGGAATGTGTCGTGCTAATCTGCCTCTTCGAAGATACTGCAATTGTTTCTTTGTCATCCACCTATCTCCTTCACTGAAATAGGACATTGATAATCATGATGGCTTAGACACATGATTTTGTTCATTATATCCTCAGAGTAAGCAGGTCTTCTCATTCGTTTTAACGTTAAAGAAGATTATTTTTGCCAAGTCATCCATTGCCTTTTGGTTTTCTTTAGCATGGCTTTTAGTAGGCCGTAAATTCTGTGATTGGGAGGGTTTTCCTTCCTTGAAGAATTACTTCTGTTTTTACTATTAGGATTATTGTTCTCTGGGAACTGGATTTCCACTTTTTTTTTTCGGTTACGTGTTGAAGTCTTTTCTTTTGAAGTTGGCGTCAGATATTTGAGATGATCTATTTCATTGTGCTTCCTGAATCCAGATGAGTGGTTCAAGAATGAAGGTTGCGGGAAGGTTCAAACCTTGTGCTCACATGGGTTGTTTTGATCTTGAAGTTTTTATGGAGATGAATCAGCGATCTAGGAAGGTAAACACTACTGGTTTCTGAACTAGCAGTGTGCTCCATGCAGTGGCAGTGTCCCGTTTGTCTCAAGAACTATTCCCCGGAAAACATAATCATTGATCCTTATTTTAATCGTATCATATCCAAGGTAATCCCATCTGATTTTTTTTGGTGATTTCTCGTGCTCACAAGGGTGAATTTTTTCTAGAGCGCGTCACTAATCAATAAACTATTTGGTTATGTTGTTTTGGTGGCATTACAGATGCGTCATTGTGGCGAAGATGTAACAGAGATTGAGGCGAAGCCTGATGGCTCATGGCGTGTGAAGACCAAAAGCGACGGTTGCGTCAATGTGGCCAGGATG
Organism: Erythroxylum domingense; assembly: GCA_025594535.1. Classification (NCBI taxonomy): domain Eukaryota; kingdom Viridiplantae; phylum Streptophyta; class Magnoliopsida; order Malpighiales; family Erythroxylaceae; genus Erythroxylum; species Erythroxylum domingense. Next base: position 4,364,385 of record JANQBM010000008.1, read on the forward strand.
CAACAGAGATTGAGGTGAAGTCTGGGGTGTGAAGACCAAGGGCTTGAGCCCGATGTTGGAGAGCCTGCACAGTGGCACAATCCTGACGGCACTCTTAATGATTAGTTATTCTGTGTTTCTTTTTAACCAAACACAGGTTTAATGAATGGATTAAGAATCCGTTAGGAATAGAATAGCTATTCCGTTCAACCAAACAGGTCCTTAGTGCCTCTAAAGTTGGGAAAATTAACGCGAATATGGATACGAGGTCTCGAATCAATAATATGTTAAGAAATCTTTTACTCGTTATTATATATTTTATTTTTATATATAATTAATTAAATCATTTTATATTTTATAAATAATTAATAAAAATTTTCAATATTTTATAAAATTTAGGAATGGTAAAATCGGCTCAATCCACCCGACTTGGCCTACTTTTGAGGCAAATTTTAGCTTAAAAAATGAATGGAGGGGCGGATTGGGCCAAACCGAGCTGCCAGTCAGCCCGTGGACAGGCCAGGTCGTGGATTGACCCATCTGGGCTCGTCAGGTCACGGGCTACCATGACTTGTGACTAGGTCAGATCGGGTAAGGGACAACCCGACCCTGGCCCAGCCTATTGACATTCCTAATAAAATTATTAATTTTTAAAAAAATTTGAATGATTTTTTGATAAAAATAAAAATATCAATGAAACCAAATAAAATAATTATTAACGAAATTAATAATATTGGTGATATATTAATCAATATCTTCATATTATTTATTAATATTTAAATAATTTTTTATTTCTTATTCTTGCTTTTTGATTTCACCTTATACTCACACGAATAAAGGTCTAAGTGAATGCTTGGTTAATGAATTTGGGAAAAGGTTAATGGGTAAGGAATAAAAAGTGAGTGGTTGGTTGTTGATTATTATTATAGGGACAATAATTTGATATCTTACTTTTAGGAAATTCTTCATACCTTATATTTAGTAGAGGAATGAAACTCATTCCTTAATAGTGACTTTTTAAAAAAGTATTTTTAATACTATTTAATTAAAATATAATTAATTAATTAATTTAACTAAGTAATTATAATATAATTAATTAATTAGTTATACTATAATTAATTAAATTATAATTAATTCATTAATTAAAATATTGTAATTAATTAATAAATGAATTATAATTAATTACAATATAATTAATTAAAATATTATAAATAAATAAATAATTAATTAAAATATAATTATTCATTATTTTTTTGAAAAAAATTATTCATTAATTAAAATATTGTAATTAATCAATTAATTAAAATATAATTAATTACAATATAATTAATTCAATTATTATTATTATTATTAATTAATTAATTACAATATAATTAATTAAAATATAATATATTTTTATTTCTTGGTTTTTTTTACAAACCAACCACTGCCAATAATAATTAATAATCATTTCTTCTTCTTAACCAACTATTATAATTATAATGATAATACTCATTCTTATTTTTTGCTATATTCATTTTCATTCTTATTATCATTATCCCATACGAATTAACCATTGTCTAAAATTCTTTAGAGTTCATTCCAGCTTTGTTCCCATATTGATTAGTACTCTTACTTATATTTTAGTACTTAAATATTTGACAAATATTGATATGGATTTGTATATTTATTCATAATGATTTATATTTCTATTTTAAAGTGTGAAATATTTGAATACTTTTTTCCGTTTCTTTCTTTTTATTTCTTGGAAAGAGGTAATTATAATATAATTATATCACATAGATTTAGCAATTGCATTATTATGACTAGATAATTATGTTAAATTGCATTAATATAATTGAGAGATTACATTATTAAATGGATAAATTTTATTTAAAAAATAAGATATAAAATTTAGATACAAACTAAATGTTTTTGAACTCAATAAATACTAATTAATTGATTTCTAGCTCTAGTTAGATATATTAGTTCACTAATGCTAATAATAATAAAGTATAAACTTGTAAATTTGATGACGTGTAAAATTATAAGTGGGGTTTATTTGTTTTTCGCGAATTATCGGATCCTATTAAATGTGAAGAACTAAAACACCTCCTTTAATTAATTAATTAGCATCTCTTGAATTATTAAAGTGACGTTGGAAAATATAGTGAAATAAAAAAATAAATATAAAGAAAAATCTAAAAAGGAACTCACGAGACGGGACCCCTTATGGTTATGGAGCTGAAAGTTGCCACTGGTAGCGTGTGTATCTCAACTCCCAGTAATCTCTAGTCAGATCAGGCAAATCGAAAGGCTAGAGAGCTCCGATCAGAATCAATCCTGTGGGCCCTTCAATTTACCAACACAAGATCAGATATTCTCTGAAAGATCGGGACAGGTATGTGATTTTTGTCACAAATAACCTTAGAGAAGCCTCCAGAAGCTAAAAACTGTAACGGAAGGACGTGCAACACCATCCCGTTCGACGAAAAAGTAGCGAATCGAAACCCGGACGTGTTCCCGTGAAAAAAACAGGATTTCATAAACTCCGACAGGTCCGGGACTTTATGTAGTTGGGATATGGTATATGCTGGCTCTTTTTTCTTCGGTCAAAAAAGGACTGAATGGTAATAAACGCTGAAAACACCATTAAAGCTGCTCTAAACCCTAACTCCGACCTTCGATTACGCGCTTTAATTTCATTCACCTCAATTTAAAGACGTAAATTCTCCCGGTCTTAACTTTGTTTCTGTCTTTGATCGTTTTGTATCTGGTTTTTATTCTTATATGAATTAGTTTAATTTCTATTTTGTCATTAGTTTGGTCAGATCAGTCGGTTTGCACGAGTAAACGATTTGGGTTGGCTTTGAAGCGTCGGTGATGGTTTGATTATTGATTGGCTGCTAATTCTTGGTTTGCTGTTGAAGAGGTGACAAGCATGGATTTGGTGTCTAGCTGTAAGGTATTTCAGTTTCATCGTTTGTACGGTTTATTAAACCGTTTCTTTTTTATTCGAGTAATTAAGAATTCTAACTACTGGGTGGGGTGATTTTATGGTTGGATTGGTCATAACTCATAACAAAAATCGCTTTTACTTAATGACTTGTGATTGTTATTATTGCAGAATATCTGTTTTGTTGCTTGTCTATTTATCAGCGGCGTTAGTTTAACTCATAATGGTTTAGTCATTTGACCTTGATTGGCATTGGTGTCTGTTTGGGAACTGAAGCTTGTTTTGTAGTTAATTATGCAAATGGATGTATGGGAATGAGGACGTGCCTTTTATTTTATGGTTGAGTTTTGTAGGACCTTGATTGGCATTGGTGTCTGTTTGGGAACTGAAGCTTAGCTTGTTTTGTAGTTAATTATGCAAATGGATGTATGGGAATGAGAAAGTGCCTTTTATTTTATGGTTGAGTTTTTTAGGATTGTATATTTGTCTTCAGTTATATTGGTTGGTTGGGTTAAATGCTTGTTCATTCTCTTGGTTGTGTTTCTTTTGCAAGTAATTTGGTTACTGATAACTTTTTGGATATTTGCTGCGATGGGATTTTAAATATCAATTTACATCTGAGTTCTCTTAGTGAACGTATACACAGTGACAGTTGAGAGTTACTGCTAGGTTCTTTACTTGGTCTTTATTGGTTTACTAATTTTGGCAACTGAAATGCATCACGCTCACTTTCTCTTGCTCACTCATATGCACATGTACGGACATTCTAACAATATGCACACTCTATTGATTTTGAGATGCTTTTGATATTTTGTTCAGAAGTAGAATGATAGGGACCTACGCACACGTAAGGACATTCTAACAATATGACACTCTATTGATTTTGAGATGCATTTGATATTTTGTTCACAAGTAGAATGATACGGACCCTTCAATAGAGATGACGATCAAATCACTCGAACATGATTTCTACAAAATAGAGATGACGATCAAATCACTCCAACATGATTTATACACATTGCCTTTTTTTTTTTAATTTCTTGATCTTCAATATTTGGGATCTCTTTTTTTTTAGTTTTTCTATCCTAATGTGATTTTACTCGGATATCCTTAATGCCAAATAGATTGACTTACTTCCAAATGATCTTGTAGGATAAATTAGCATATTTCAGAATAAAGGAGCTAAAAGATGTTCTAACTCAGTTAGGTCTATCAAAGCAGGGAAAGAAACAGGTCAGATTCCTGAAGCAATGCTATACTCCATTGGCTTCATATTCTGCTAATTACTTGCTTGCATTTCCTGTTTAGCTTTAAGATGGTGAATTTTGATTCCTTAAGTCCATTGGTTTACTTGCTGTGAAGAATTGACCCTTCTGGTGGATTTTCTTGGCCCCATCAGAAATAGTTATTTTATTTCAGTAGTGTCCACGGAAGGACAAAGGAAATCTATCCAGCACATATATGTTTGGCGACATTTTCCGTTTTCTACATTCACCTTTGCTGTTATTGGAATTCTGTAGGATCTTGTTGAGCGGATATTAGCTACTCTCTCTGATGAGCCAGGTAATGTATCTTTGTGATTGCCAACTTTCTTTTTTCATATACAAAGTTTGTTTGGTTAATCTAGAATATCTAGTCTTCCTTAAAAAAAGAAGTTGATTGACATGCTTATACCATAAAAGTGATGGGTTGTTGTCGACATTATTGTGACTGGTGAGTTTTAGATGTAACATATCAATGATCAATTCTGAACTCATTTACTTATGGTATGCATGAAATGTTGTACACTTCTTTTCACAATAAAAAAGCTACTATGTGCATATGGCTTACTGATAAATATGGACTAAGGGCTTGTGAACATTCAAACATCAATGGTTTACTATTTGTCACATTATAGAAACTCAGTGGACTGAAGACTTCTACGGCCCTACTTCCTGTAGAAACTTTTTGGTTGTCCAAACAACAATTACCTATGCATGAGACTCTGTTAATAGTTAATCTTGCGATTCTAGTCATATAGAGTGCAGGCATTCAGAATCAACTTGTGTCCACAAGCGGGTGAATTGGGCAGATTCTTTACTCCTTGTGCCTTGTTTTTGGTCAATTTTGCAACATAGGTGATCTTTTTTTCTCTTTCTTTGGGAAACATGGGGTTGGGGTGGGCAGAAAGGGGTTCAGGTGGGTCAGGGATGGAGGAATAGTTGTGTTTTATAGCTGTAAATACCTCTTTTTTTTTTGGATTTTTAAACTTTCATCTCAGACATCAACATTTTACCTGACTTTATTTTTTATAGTAGCGAGGATATGGGCAAAGAAAAACACTGTTGGAAAGGAAGAGGTTGCCAAACTAGTTGAGGACACTTACAGGTTCATCATTCAAATTCAGCTCTCTGAAGTCAGGATCCTTACTTATTTACATTTATCTCATCAGCATTTGAAAAAAATTCGTGTTCAATGAGGACATCTATATACTTTTTTTGGATGATTTGAGAAAGTTCAATACTCGCTTTTGTTCAATGCATTGACTTGCATCTTCTGTTCTCATCTTCAGAAAAATGCAGGTTTCTGGGGCAACTGATTTGGCATCAAAGGGGACGAATGTTGTGGATGGCAGTAGTATAAAAATTAAGGGAGAAATTGAAGTTCCATTTTCATTAGACACAAAAGTATGCTGTCCATGTGGAAGCTCATTGGAGACAGATTCGATGATTAAGGTTTATACATGTCATCTTGAAATGATTGTCTGTTCTGATTACTTTCTGTGTTTACATTTTTGCAATTGATATCACCATTTAGATCATTCTTCACGAAGTCTTTTTTTTTAATTTTTAAATATGCAATATGTGATTTACGTTAGTGTCTGTTGGAAAAGTAAACTAACTTGATGGAATATGTATGATTTAACATAATAACTATGTATTAATCCTTATGCAATTAAATCTACACCTCTCTTTGTTGGCATTATTCATCTTGTATTTGCTCCCTTTTGAGGCGTGTTTGGGTGTTGCAAAATAAAAGATTCTGAATAGCATGACAAAGTATTGACTGTCATGATGTTTTGGAGGACTGTTTGAGGTCTTGAACCTTAATTATGAGATCGTTAGTTCCTTGAAAGGTAGTATGAGACCTGGTGGTATCTTTCTGCTCATCTGTGGTTAATGGATTTTGCTTTGCCCATACAATGGTGGCATCTATATCATTGACAAGAACAAAATGGCATTTTCTGTGGAGGCCATGATAATGCATCTCTATGTCTGCAGATCTTTGCAACCGTGGTTGATACTACCTTTGTTGCATTCTATTCAGTTTAAAGCTGAAGATTATTTTCCCAATATAGTTTTTTTTTTGGTGCAAATTATTTTATTTTATTTTTTGGCACATCTTTGCGTTGCCCTCAATATTTTTGGAATTCTTTATTTATCCGATTGCTAATGATCTGTGCCGAATATTGGCAGTGTGAGGATCCTAGATGTCAAGTGAGGCAGCATGTAGACTGTGTTATAATTCCAGAAAAACCAATGGAGAATGATCCTCAACTTCCTGACTTGTTCTACTGTGAAGTTTGCCGACTCAGTCGAGCTGACCCGTATGTATAACAATGCTCCTTGTTTCTTTGGACTGTTTTTCTCTCTTGCTCATTTAATTTCCTTTTGGAGATCTTATAATTGAACATTGTTGGTTTTTTCTTTTTGGCATAGTAATACCTGATTTATCTGTCATTTCAGCCTGCACAGATAACATGTTTTCTTGTTAAGCTGACTTAGCTCATTTTCATCATAATTGTGTTTGTATGTGCTTGAAACGATTTTCTTTCTCTTTTTCTTTGATTGATTTTAGTGAGCTAATCTTCCCTTTTCGTTGAAATTTGAAATTTCATAAGTTAATATTTTGACATTCTAAGCATGTTTATTGATTTAGTTGTTGTTGATGAATGCACAGTGATTGAACTTGATTAATATAATCCGTTGTTAGCTAGGACGGTGTCCTTTTTCAAGTTCAAAATGCAATTCCAAGTATATGGTTTGAATGGAAATACACTTAAAAGCCAATTTTTACTTACTGGTTGAGGACTTGTGAGTTGACTTGTGGAGATGCTTGGAAATGAATATATTGTCAATTTGAATGACATCTCTTCTTTGGCTGAAAGCTGCACTCCATTTGGAAGGTAACCCAAGAATATTTTGAAGTAGGATATGATTTAAATCATGGTTTACCTGAGAAACATTTTTATTTCCTTCTCTCTCTCTCGTTTGGGGCAAGTCAAAGTGAATGTAGAGACTTGTTATAATAGCATATATTACATATCATGATGCATTAGCACAAATCCTTTACAGTACCACAACACTTATTCATCGTGGACTGCAATGTTTATGTTGGGGTAATTTTTACACATGTTTTCTTCCATTGCACTGTCTAACATGCTTCTTAACTTTCAGTTTTTGGGTTACAGTTGCCCATCCCTTATATCCTGTGAAGTTAGCTACTACAAATATTCCAACTGATGGGTAAGTTTTTGTATATAATCTACTGCCTGTAATTATTTTTTTAATTTCTTCAATGTATGTTAGTATCTAGGATTCATGTTAGAGACGTTTGATACATATCATTATCTTGAGAAGTGTGCGATGTAGTTAGGTTTTCTAGTGAATTTATGCCATGTTTCTTATGGTTTTATTTGGTATTGAGGTTGAATTTTGTGGTTGCTGTTTATACAGCACTGTTCGCAGAGCTGCTGTTAATAAAAAATGCTTGTTTAGTTGTCAAATAATCTTTTGGAGTGGTGATTAATTTAAATTGACATCAGTTGATAAAAAAATATATTAGAAATTTTATTGATAAGGCATTTTTTTTTATGTTAAAAATAATTCCTTATGAAATTGTCTTTCAAACACAACTTTTCCTCCGAAACTTTAAATAGTTGCATTTTCTATATTTGTGTTTGGGGAAGACAAAATTTTAACTTTATGAAACACTAGCATGGTTGCACTGGATGCAATGCACAGGTTTAGCGTGTTTGGCAGTTAAGTTGCTGTTCACTTTACTGCCTCATGCCTTGTGTCATCTAATTAGTCGCACCCACATAAGTGACGAACAAAAGTAACAACTCGTAATTGTCCTGTTTGAATAGGACCATGACCTCTTTGTTGTGATATATTCTTTTGGGTTAGAAAATGCAGACATCTGATATGAAAACCTTGCTAAAAGTGTAAACTGGAGTTTAATTGATAGTTATTTATCTTTTCATTTATAAATTGCCCCTTCTGTTTGGTAGTTGATAAGAATCACCATAAGCTGTCGTGCATTGTCTATAATGTATACATTCTATTTGCTAGAATTACTAATTAGTTATTTTATTTTCTAGATCAAACCCAATGCAAGTTGTGGAGAAGACATTTCAATTGACAAGAGCAGACAGAGACTTGTTAGCAAAACAAGAATATGATGTTCAGGTTTGTTCATATACGTCCCTAGCTTATTTTATTTGGTTAAATTTCAGCTGATAGCTTGCATATGATGTTCTTACAATTCAGGCTTGGTGCATGCTTTTGAACGACAAGGTTCCTTTTAGAATGCAATGGCCACAATTTACAGATCTACAGGTCAATGGTATAGTCAGTTGACCTTTTATTTCTGTTGGTGTCTTTATCAATCTTGATTCAACAATTTGGAATATGTTGTACTTGGGACTGTTTTTACCTTCAAATTGATCCATCTCATTTGCTTAACTTGGAACAAAAGTATTCTAAATCACTTTTAACTTCTTCACAGTTCCCATGTTCTTTGCCAAATTCATTATTATCCGTGTATAATTTAAGCATGGTTAGATTTCTATTATATTGCAGCTCATAATAGTCACTGGATGCAAAAATTAACACAAATGTGTTGATATTTTTTGTTTTTGGACATCAAATAAATTTGTGTTCTTGGAACCTGCAGGTGTACCTATTCGTGCTATTAATAGGCCGGGATCACAACTACTAGGAGTTAATGGTCGTGATGATGGTCCAATTGTGAGTGTGCATTCTTTGACACTGAAAGTTTCCTCACAGTTGATCATCAGTTTCACATTTTGACTCTGTATACATTTCTATTAGGATATATGCTTGAATCATCTAGATCTGGGCAAATGCATTAGTCACTATGTTGCTTCTTCATTGCCATTTAGATATTTATATCCTGAATCAACTTATTATGTTGTGTCTTAGTTTATTTCTTTCTTTTGTTAGATCACGCCTTGTACAAGAGATGGAATCAATAAGATTTCACTAACTGGATGTGATGCACGCGTATTCTGTTTAGGAGTAAGAATTGTCAAGCGGAGGACTATTCAACAGGTAATTATAGTTACCTCTTGGTGGACATATGTAATGTGAATCAGGTTCATTATGTATAATGTTAAACTGGTAACTAAACAAGTTGTAGTTCTCTAATTTGGATCATATGGTGCACATTGTTATTGTGGTTGGAAATCTTACCTCTGGTTATGGTGCTGTTTATGCATTTAATTATCAGTTGAGTTATTGCTGTCTCTTTCTTTTTTTTTGGAAAATGAATAAATTCCATTACCATAGCAAAGCGATTCCAACAATACAACATTACTACATCTTTTGTTCTTACAAGCATTTTGTGATCCGTTGTTGGCCAGATACTTAACCTAATCCCTAGGGAGTCTGATGGTGAGCAGTTTGAAGAAGCGCTTACTCGCGTATGTCGTTGTGTTGGTGGCGGAACAACAGACAATGCTGACAGTGACAGTGACCTAGAAGTTGTTGCAGATTCTTTTACTGTCAGTCTACGTTGTCCTGTAAGTTGCATTTGATTGTTGCTTGAAAGTTCGTTGCTATTTCCAGTTCAACGTACATCCAGTGTGAACTTATTTATAGCAGTTCAATATAGTGAATTCTGAACCAACACTTGATTGTGTAATCATAGAGTTCTCCATTGTGGTTGCGAAGAACTGCTTGGAGTAGTGGATGAAAAATCCACCAGGTTGATATTTAAGGAAAACCGAAAACAGTAAGATTGTTGCTTATTGTTCTGTCAATGTTGATGATTGAAAGTGTGCTCTGCCTCACAGAAGCTTATTAGCCTGGAACGTAGTTTCTCATAAATCAGGACTGATGGGGATGATAAATGGGCTTATAGTGGTTCCAGTAGCATTTTGAAAGAATCAATGTAAATCTAGTCTAAAAAGATCTTTTGGCCCATGATATGATAGTTTAATGGATCAAGAGTTGACTGCAATTATGGTGTTCTATTGTTTTACTAACTTGTCTGGAATCTGCCCTAATCTTGGCTCTGTTTTGAATGTGTCACGCCAATCTGCCTTTTCCAAGATACTGCAATTGTATCTTTGTCATCCACCTATCTCCTTCACTGAAATAGGACATTGATGATCACGTTGGCTTAGACACATGATTTTATTCATTATATCCTCAGTGTAAGCAGGTCTTCTCATCAGTTTTAATGTTAAAGAGGTTTATTTTTGCCAAGTCATCCATTGCCTTTTGGTTTTCCTTAGTATGGCCTTTAGTAAGCTGTAAATTCTGTGATTGGGAAGGTTTTCCTTCCTTGAAGAATTACTTCTGCTTTTAGTATTAGGACTAGTGTTCTCTGGGAACTGGATTTCCACTTATTTTTGGTTAACTGTTAAAGTCTTCTCTTTTGAAGATGGCATCAGATATTTGATATGATCAATTTCATTGTGCTTCCTGAATTCCAGATGAGTGGTTCGAGAATGAAGGTTGCAGGAAGATTCAAACCTTGTGCTCACATGGGTTGTTTTGATCTTGAAGTTTTTGTGGAGCTGAATCAGCGATCTAGGAAGGTAAACATCTACTGGTTTCTAAACGTTTTTCTCCTACTTAAGCATTTCGTCTCTGAACCAGCAATGTACTCCATGCAGTGGCAGTGTCCCATTTGTCTCAAGAACTATTCACTGGAAAACATAATCATTGATCCATATTTTAATCGTATCACATCCAAGGTAATCCCATCTGATTTATTTTTGGTGGCTTCTCTTGCTAACTAGGGTGAATTTTTTCTAGAGAAGGTCACTAATCAATAAACTATTTGATTATGTTGTTTTGGTGGCATTACAGATGCGTCATTGTGGCGAAGATGTAACAGAGGTTGAGGTGAAGTCTGATGGCTCTTGGCGTGTGAAGACCAAAAGTGAAGCTGAGCGCCGGGATGTTGGAGAGCCTGCACAGTGGCACAATCCTGACAGTACTCTCTGTGCCTCTAATGGTGGGGAAATTAACTCGAATATGGATATGATGACTCATATCAAGAAGGAAGGTGTTTCGGAAGGTCATACTGGCACTGGTTTGAAATTGGGAATCAGGAAGAACCGCAACGGGTTTTGGGAAGTTAGCAAACCCGAAGATTTGAACCCTTCCTCTTCTGGTAATAAATTTCAGGAGAAGTTCGAAAACCGTGAGGAGAAGATTATACCTATGAGTAGCAGTGCCACAGGTAGTGGTCGGGACGGTGAAGATCCTAGCGTAAATCAGGATGGTGGTGGGAATTTTGAGTTCCCAAACAATGGGCTTGAGCTTGATTCTTTGTCTCTAAATGTTGATTCAGCATATGGATTTGCTGACCGTAATGATTCTGCACCTGATGCAGAAATTATTGTTCTTAGTGATTCAGATGATGACAATAATGTGCTGGTGTACAATAATAATCAATTGGATGCTGGTGGGGCTGCCTTTTCAGTGCCTGCGGGAATGGCGGATACTTATCCTGAAGATCCTACTTTAGGGCATGGGAATTTACTCTACAATGCTAATGACAATGAATTTATGCGTCTCTGGTCATTACCTTCTGGGACTCAAGGAGCTCCAGGATTCCAATTATTTAGTTCAGATATGACAGACCAATTGGGTGATCTGCAACATGGTTCTGTCAACTGTCCCACCGCAACAATGAATGGATACACGTTGGCCTCAGAGACCGTCATGGGAACTACTGGTTTAGTGCCAGATTCTTCTGTTAGTCGAACTGAGGCAGATATGAATGATGGCTTGGTTGATAATCCATTGGCATTTGGTGGTGAAGATCCTTCACTTCAGATTTTCCTTCCAACTAGGTCCTCAGATGCATCCTTGCAGTCTAACTTGAGGCACCAAATTGATCCTTCCAATGGCATCGGCACTGAGGATTGGATCTCCCTTAGCCTTGGTGGTGGTGCCACTAGCAGTAACGGTGAATCAGTTCCTAGAGATGGGACAAATCCAAGGGGGCTGATTTCATCTGGAGAATGTGGCATTGAACCTCTGGCTGACGCTGGTTTGTTTCTTTTCCATTAGTTCTATTTTGTTGATAGTTTCTGGAGGAGGTTTCCATGCAATTACATGTCATTGCTAGCAGCGGCAATGTTGTCCACTGTATTTAAATGGGGTTGTGAGATACAAGTCTTTTTTGTTCTTGTCCTAGCTTTTGTTGCATAAGTTTACTGTGTTATTTGATTTTTCATGCGTTGCTTTCATTTTTTCTGATTGTTATTGCTCCTGCAGCTTCTTTACTTCCTGCTATGAATGATAGATCTGAGAAGGCAAGTCGGCAAAGATCTGACAGTCCTTTCTCATTTCCTCGACAAAAACGCTCTGTAAGACAGCGTTTGTATCTCTCTATTGACTCAGACTCTGAGTAGAGAAGAGCCTGTTTGCTGAGATTGTCATTTTCTTAATTTTGAATTTTTCGGGGACAGAAGACATTTCCTGGAGTGATTCCGTGACTAAAGTTCAAATCATGATGTTAGAAGTTGAAGAAATTTAACATATGCTCCTCACGACTATGGATTCTTGAATGGTGATGTGATGCATAAGCAATCGAAAGAAGCTGTCGACATAATTTCTTCCTTAAAGAAAACATTGCGTTGGCACCTGCAATATTTTACTGCAGTTGATCCAAAGCTTTGGGCACCTGTTTCAAGGTTAGGCAGCATAACCCAGTTTCTACTGCTGTTTGTTCTATCAGAGTGTGGTCCATAGTAGCACATCCTCCCTCTCAATTAGTCAAGTGCTCTCTAAAATTGTACAGTACATAGGCAATGAATATGAAGATTGGATTAAATTCCATTGGTTAATAGCTTGTGGATCTAGCGGCGAAGGTCCCAATTAGCCGAGTATGAATTGCATCCTTTTTGTCTCTGATTTGAAGATGAGATTCCTGTACATCGTCACTGACATTCAGTCATTTATAGAAAGTAAAGTTTTTGAATATATTTATGTACATTCTGATCGTCATCTGGCCTTTTGTTCACTTTCAGAAGATGAACTCCATAGAAATTGATGAATTTCTTACGTTTGCTGTAGATAATCTGTTTAAGAGCATGAAGAGGAGGGATGCGTTTTACTACTTACTGGATGTTTCTAACACTAAAAGTTGACCGATCTGAAGGTACAGATGTTCTACTTGATGATTGGTCTAATACCTTTCTCGATTTTGGAATATTTAACTACTTACGAGTAGTTGTTCTCAGTTGCTAGTAAGTATTATTATTTTCTCTTCTTGTAGGCAAAAATGTTTACCATCAGAATGGATGAATTTGGTTATTTTCCAAGGGTGCGTGAGTTTATCACTCAGCATATGATTGACTCTACTACCGAGTTCAACGACCTTCCCTTATATTAGATATGACCCCATACCTTTAATGAAAGGGATTTCAAGGAAGCATCGGTTATAGGCATACTCTTTCATAGGGGTGAAGCTTATATCTATAGACCTTGAAAATCTTAACAAAAGGAAACCCAAAAGGACAAAAAGGAAAGAAACAGAAGTTCCTGAAAGTATGAAGTCAAGGCAGAGTGTTAGTTTTCATCAGCACAAGTGAAATGGGTGATTAAAAAGATACCAAGTAATGCAAAGATTGGCTGTTGCGTATTTGTCAGCATCACTGAGTTAAAGCCTCCTTGGTAATAGAAGACGTCTTGTCTCAAAAATGGAATATTTGACCGGTAAAACAAACCAAGGAGAGAACATCTCCTTGTTTAATCTCCTGGAACTGCAATGCCCTGTTTGAGCCCCTCCTTCATCGCTTTCTCTGATAAAGGCGTGTTCACTTTCGGAAGTGTCTTCCGAGCATAATCATAGAGAACATAGTTCCCCACTACGAATACCTAGTAAAATACCCATAACAATACACAACAATCAGCCCTTGGCTGCCCCCGCCCTCGTCAGCACTCCTGACAATCACATGTCCATTGGCAACCTTCATAATCACTTGTCCCTGAAAATACAGGCAATAAAGAAGCTTAAAAACCATTGTCATCTCTACCTTCTGATTATATTAAAACAACCATTTCATAGTATTTATATCTACATTACATAGCTTCTCAAAGAGCACTGGCTAAAAGCCACATCAGAAATCTGAAGGTCAAAAGTAGTTTTCAGAACACCTATTATATAACTTTCATTTTTGTTGCATATAATTTGATCGCAGCCAATAATTTTGCTACCAACGCGTGATCCTTTCGCAATAAATAACAGATTCCTGTAACAATTATGCAGTTCCAAATGGGAGAAGGATTTCCAGAAAGTCACTAAATTTTAGTCAGGTAACTCATGCATTGAATTGTGAAGGGGATGAGAAGGCAAGGAAATGATAATGTAATTTGCGAAAGGAAAAGAGGTACGGTGAAAAAGAGAAATAACCTACCTTCCTAAAGAAGGCAGCAGGTGGGGACTGCTGATCAACGGCGTCGTAATCGTCCGTATCACCAGAGGAAATTACAACAAAACACAAACTTCTCATTAACGGCACCTTCATGCGTTACTTAGAAAATACTAAGACAACGAAATATCGCCCACCGTGGGGCTCGAACCCACGACCACAAGGTTAAGAGCCTTGCGCTCTACCAACTGAGCTAGACGGGCCTTACGTATGTTATTGTAGAGATTAACTTTGATAATACAAAAAATTAAATGATTCCATTTCACTTGCCACTCGCAAATTGTGACTACGTTGACATTGAGATTACTAATTGCAGGTCAAAGAAGGGAGTCTGACAAAACTAACATTTGTTGGCTCCTAAACTCTCGCAACGATAAAGTGTGAGTCTTACGAGAAGAGAATCCGCATACTTGCTAAGCGAAAATAATGTTATAATAAGTAGTGATTTATTGAGAATTAAGTTAAACTCTACTATCCAGAGTACTACAAGCATCAAATTCTCGCTCTTAGACGATGAAGAGGGTATCACATTGCATAAACGAACATCAGTACACTGCTTTTGTAGATAGACCACCAAAGAATGAAAGCCCTTGCTATCTCCCCATGAGCAAAAACATTCCATTTTATCCAAAGCGCTAAAACCTCTGCTGAATCTCATGTGCCGCTCTTCTCTAAGACAACTCCAAGGAACCTAAATCAGGGAAAATTCCCAAAGCACTGGATACCAAAAATAATATACAATGTGCAGTTTCAGTCCTAAACTTCCAATTTTTGCGGAACTAAGGCTCAGCAGAATGGAGAAGAGCCGGTGACAACATGAAGAGAAAGTACAACATCAAAAGAATTTCACCTATCGTTAGTTGCCAATCTTTTGGTCCCCCAACTTACAGAATCACCATTCATTGCATAAAAGTCATCAGTGACTGACGATGACTAACGGACAAAGAAAACTGCAAATGCAGATACACGCACCCTGCATCAGAATATCAGCTCAGTTGGAAAACAGATTTAATCGGTCCAGAAAATTCAGAATGGAGAAGACGAGTAATCAGCCGGGTCTTTCTTGGGAATGGCTATAACAAGCAGGTCATCTCAAAGACTGCAGCATATCTTACAGCACTCAGTCTTCAGGTTCTGACTCAAGAACTGGGAGAATGTTTAAAGCTGCCGAGCCAAGATGCATGCCCCTAACAATGCCTCCATATCCAACCTTGATCCCGTGGCACAAAAGCAAGATGGAATCCCAGAGAGCAGTTCTTCCCTGAAATCAAGAATATAGATCTTGCATCAAATAAGATCCAACATCACAAAATGGTACATCCAATCAAATATCACAAAATGGTACATCCAACACTAGTACACTTGATTGTCATCTTAACTGTCCATCTATCCCTGCAGACAGAGGATCAATGAAGAATGAAAACAGTTCAATTCACCTACAGAATCGGTATAGATGTCATGACCACAGGAGTGTGTATGTGGATGAACTGTGACTACTTGCATCTGTACATAAACAGGGGCAATATGAAGCTAATACAGGCTTAAATAAGGTTCATCACTCAGGCTGGATCTTTTGTAACTTCAAAGTACACATTTCTTCTGTTTTGTTGTGTTTTATATTCTATGCTTCACAGCCAGTCAGTAAAATTATGAGCTTTGACCGGGTTCCCAAAAAATATTGCCTATTTCTCTTATCAGATTTGATTTATATAAACTAATTACCTTTTCTAATGTGTATTTTTCTTTACTCAAATAAGTTTTACTTTCCCCATATTTGGTACCCATCACTCAGACAGTATTACATTATCAGTTAGCTACGTACCTGAAGTGAGAACTGCAGCTTCTTATCCCAGTACAGTGCAAAGATTGGAGGGCTTTTCTTCCCAATCACAAGTATACAGGCTCCTGGATGAAGAATGGAAGGAACACCAGATATGACAGAAATGTATTTTTCAGGGAACCTTTCTTTTGGAGGCAGAGCTCCCAAGAATAAGGGATTTTTGCTAGACTGAGCTCCAGCATAAGATGTAGGATCCACATGTAGCATCCACTTCGGGTGCTCAAGGAAGGCACAAAATAGATACAAAAGCAAGTGAGAATCAGTTGGCAACTCAAGAGTCCACTTCTTGTTCTTTCTGTCATAAACCTCCCCACTTCCCTGATATTCATAATTCTTCAAGCAGGTTCCTTCAGAAAGCTCTGTTAGAGTTGCACAAGCAGGTAAGTCAAGTATATGTTAACCACAGAAAGGGGTTGCCATCAAATTTACCGTGCATGAAAGACAAAAACAGCTGATGGGTATAATGACAATAATCCAGCAGATTTGATTACCCAGGATCCTTTGCACCATATAATCTGCTGGAATAGTGCTATGTGGCAGCAAACCTTTGGCCCACTCTCCTTTCATTAATGTACGCAGCCGCTGATGTTCAGTGATAGCATCGACACATTCTTGCATAATGGGGATTGAAGGATTTTGCTGCGGGGACTGTTGTAGATTGGCGACAGGCACCTTAGCTGCATGTTTTGGAATGATCAACAGGACAAAACTTAGAAACAGTCAACTAAAACTGAAATACAACAATATAGGAAAGATAACTATTAGTGGCCAACTTACGGGTGTAAGCTTCTATAGTATGCACAAGAGTAGCACGTATTTGATGGAGAAGTCCATCTTCATCAAGCGTAAATGCTGGCTGCCATTCTTTCCTATCCATTGAAGCCACAGAAGCCATGGTTCCACTGTTTGGTGAATCACTTCCAACTTGACTAATGGTGACTGAAACACCAAGTTTAGCAGCTGCTTGCATCACCTATGTACATTTTGACAATAACCAAAGACACTGTAAAAGTGAAACAACTATAGGCTTTTTCAAAATTATGCAGAAGTATTGCCTTATAGACTATGAAATGTTTTAAAACAAATAACTATAGGTAACATGTAAGTTGTAAGTCAACCAAAATAGTAGAGAGGTCCCAAACATGATAAATATCCAAAAGACTAAAGGAGTGCTCAAAATAATAAGATCATAAAAGTAATAGCTGATTAGGGTAATGACAAACCTGAATATGACTGGTCTCAATCTTGGTAAGTAAAGGATTTATTACAACCGAAGAAAACCATTGCCTGAGTTGATCGCGCCACTGCTCAATTTGAGGATAGACACCCAAATTCTTGAAAGCTTCAATGGACTCTTCCATGGACATTGGTGTCGGAAGGTCACCTTCTCCTTTCTTCGGGGGAGTAGTGAATTTCTGGGAACCAGGAGACAGCCTAACAGGCCTCAAAGGCATGCTCCTGGTGGTTCCAGATGTTTTGGCTGGACTTGCAATTGTATTAGGACTAGAAATGGTTAAACCCCGACCGGTGGGGGGTGGAGTTGCAAGTTTACCAGCTGATTCAGTGATTTTTTCATCCACTTCTGCCAAGAATTGTTCAAGCTGTTCTTCTGTTGTTATCTCTTTAGTAGAGGAGGCTTGCTTACTTGACCAAGGGGTTGAGACGGTTGAATTCATCCCTGGTGAAGTTTTACTGGCAGATAAAGGTGAGCTGCCCCCAGGGACAAGATAAAATGAGGAAGGAGAACTCTGTGATTTGGGTGGGGTGCTATAAGAAGACATCTTATTTCCACCGCTTAGACTATGTTTATCAGAGCCTACTCGAGACTTGTGATCGGAACCAGTGATTGACTGATGAATAGGAACAAGTATATCTGAAGCAGATAGTGTAGGTTTGGACCTTGGTGGTTTTCTTGATGATTCAAATTCAACTAGCTCAACTTTTGGCTTCATACCCAAAAGCTCTAGTTGACGGCATGTTAGATGTGATTGACCCTTCATTTCTTTAGACAGAGATTGTACTGGTGCACCAATAACATTTCTCTTTTTACATAGAAACAGGCCTTTAAAAAGGGCAAATACAGATCCAGCAAAAACTAACCCCACCACAGCCTGTATTACCTTGGCAACAAAATCTGTAACAGAACACGGTTGTTAAGCACAATTTTTTATTCAAACAAATCATATCCCTTACAGTGTTTCAGAGACAGTCACAGATATTTCTTCAAACAAGAAACTTACAAGCTGCTTCTAAGGAAAAAGTCCTGAGTTTTACTGTCTGAATCAAAACATTTTCCCTGCATCATTCATAAGCAAGTATGAGCATTAACAACATGAGATTATGATTAATTTGCCCCAAGCAACTAAGCACGAAGTTTGAACTAATCTTTGCAGATTGCCAGAAAAAGAAAAGAATATCAATAAAGAAATAGAATCTCAAATCCAAGTTTAGCATCAAAACCATGCAGTTGAATACCAGAATTAAAATATGCGTTAAACATGTAAACAAACTATCAAACTTGGCCACTTAGCTTTTTCGTTCATATCCTATCAATTTTCTCAATCAACCAATCTCCAAGAAACACTAATGAGCGGTAAAAGCCCTAACAGCACATTTTCGAATCAACCCAAGCCTAATTAATGTGTTCCACACTACACACACTCGCTATACGCTAGAACTGTGGCATCGTTAAATCATAATAAAGGTACATACCTGGAAGTAACGGAGACAAGGGCAACAGCTGAAATGGAAGAGAGAAAGAAGATGAAGAGAAGTGTTGAATTAGAAGGCTGTTGGCTGTTGGCGGTTAAAACGGCAGACATTGCTGGGTTCTGATATACAGTAAACTTTATTGCCTTTTCAGGTTTGCCTCTGCCGCCTCCTCCTTCGTTCATTTCCGGCGATTGGTGGACCTGGACGACGGCGACCTGAAGTTGGCGGTGGAATTCTCAGTTTTGAAGCTCAAAAAGTGAGAAAACAAAAGAGAAGAAACACCTAAAACAAAGAAAGAGACCTATGCCTTCCGCTGTTACTATGTTAGTGTAATTAACCATTTTGGTCGATTTTGGACATCATTAGATTTTTAAAAACATGAGGGGAGCCTTCACCTTAAGTTAATATGTTAAATTACTTTTCAAAAAAAAAATTAATATGATAAACAGTTTCAAAGAAAGTAAATATTTTATTATAATAAAATATATTTTATAAAACGATTGATACTTTTGAACTATAAGAATGTAATATAAAATATAAGCAAATTACAAAGGGCAATATCTTCAACTAAAAAGAAGAACTCACAAAACGATTGGTGTTAGAGCTAAAGACTGGTTTTTTGTTTTAGCCTAAACATTCTCCACTCAGCTTAAGTGTTGTGTTAGAATTTATGACGCAGTTTATCTTATGAAATCCTTATCTTTTCAATGTTACGTTCAATTTTTCAGTATTTTGTTAGGATTTATAATTCCATTACCATATATGTTAGGAGATCTTTATTGATTTAGTAGTATTGTATAAAGATTTATAATTCCACTTCTTTTCGGAAATTCTTACTGATTCGAATTACCTATGTCTATGTATGCAACATCTCTGCTCATCATTACCACTGAGAAGTTGACGGGGCCTTTGACTAATGCTATTACTACTTCATCTTATGAGTCCAACTTCAACGTCAGACGTAAAAGTTCAACGACAACTCGACTTGCCATGTACATGAATGAAGAGGATTCTGTGTTCAATGCCATAAAACAAAAAAAGTCTAAGACCGCCTATATTAAGACAAAGTTGATGAAATCCAACTGTGATTGAATTACGAGCGCAGTAAAAAATAAATTTTTTAATACAAATTTCGAGCTAATCCCGATAATTGTATAACTTGAATAAGACATAAACGATTTAAAAATCGTACCTTGTTCGTTATTCTATTGAAAAATCTTCGAAACTTTTTCCGATTGATCAATCACGAGCTGTTCAAGTGTCCAGTCTCTGATGGTATACACTGAGTAATTCTCAACTGCTTGAGAGGAAAAAGACAGAAGTGCTAGCTTTTAAAAGCTTTTCCGTATTTATAGAAAAAATCATAATAGTCTTTTATTAAAATTAAATCTCTTTAATTATAATTAAAATCAAATTCTAATTCTAATTAATTTAATTTTAATAAA
>JANQBM010000008.1:4416892-4434430 GCA_025594535.1 Erythroxylum domingense
GTATATTAAACAATATGCAAAACACAATATATATTATGTTTACATTTGATTTGAAATAATTCAATTACTATTAGGTCAAATTTACTTCCATATTGTAGGAAATTATTTAAAGAGATGTTTTATTTTCTTATAAGAAATAAATCTAATATCAAAAATAAATATTAAAACATATAAAAAAGCTAAATAATATTATAATTTCAAAATAAATATTCAAGTTGAGTAAATTGTTAAATATATAATAAATTAGGCATTTTATTGTAATACAAAAAGATTTGCAATATATTCCTTTGCATCATTCATCTCGTATAATAAAGCTTACCGAAGTTTTACTCTCTATTACATCATATATACGGTCCAAAAGTTTACATATCCTTTCTGTTGCCCCTTCTCTAGTATGGTTTCTTTCTTTTCTCCCCATTTCTTTTGTAGAAGTTCCTAGAGTTGGAGTTGATGAACCAACCTCTTTATTAATATTTCCAATTTCTTTATTAATATTTCCAAGTCCAGCTTAGTATATACACTCCATAACCGATGTACCATTTTTGATACTTTATTAAGCTGTAAGGAATATGGCACATAAACATATAAGGCACATAAACATATGAAACAGGCGAGTCAATACAATAAGTATAATAACGTGATTAAAGAAGCAGAAAGCAAGAGGGTAGGTTACAATCCAACACTACATGTTCAGGACATGTATGACCCTTACCAATATAAACAGGGTGAATCTTGCAACAGTGCTGGACCGCCTACAACAATCCAATAGAATCCAATCACCCACCAGATGGATGACACCATTGTATTAATAGATTCCAACCTTTTCATCATCCTGAAAAAGTAAAGTTATGAAATCACAAACTAGGAAAGCTTTGAGGGCATTACCTACTGAGATGCAATCTTAGTTAGCCAAGAAACTGCAATATTAACCGCCCAACATTCTAAGTGAATAAGATTTTAAATTTTTGTTAATCTCTATTTTGGTAAGAATGGTTCAAATACAAGAAAAGCACCATATTTAAACCCAAAATCTTAAAGCGTTAAGTTACGATCTCATCCTTGTGTATAAACCCTCATTTGCTTTTGTTCTTAGTCGATACGAGAACTTTTCCAACTTAGTAAATATATTGGCCTTGCTTAGATCAAAGAACCAAAGAGACACGATAACCACCCAACACAAATGCACATGCATATAACCAATATATCTTGCTTCATACAACCACTACTAGACACCCTTTTCTGGGGTTGCCACGATCATCATATATGAACTTTCACATTCTCCTCTCACCGTTCAAGCAACTTCTTTTCTAAAACAGATGTACAACAGGAAAAAATTACAAACCATCTTGATTAAGATATCAATTGGATGCAGCAGCTTCGTCTGCAGTTTGCTATTTCACGACACTAATAATGGTATATGAGGAAATAATCTGTGTATATTATCAAGCTAAACCACAGAAACCAGCACCCAACAAGAATCTCAACAATTCAGATAATCTTTACATCCATAAAAAGAAGTTCGATACTTCTTATAAGATTAGGTACCGTTAGCTTCTCTCCGTTCTTTTTCCTTGTCTTTCTCAACAAAGATGCATGCAGGTATAAACTAAGAATTTCAAAACTTTTGTCTAACTAAATGGAAAGTTAGCCCACAATATTTGTGACTATAATGATAGTAGTAGCAACCAGCAGAACAATAGTGACATGTTTTTGGTGATTATCATAAAATTGGCTAAATGAACGTACCATAAAAATTTGACTGAAACGGTAAAAAACAAGCTAAAACAAGAAAACTAACTAAAAAATTTCACGAGCAAAAAAATGCAAGAAACTAAGAAAACAAAGACCGAGTTCCCAATAGACAATAGATTCACATGCAGAGCACAAAAAATGAAAGAGAAAAGACAATAATTTGCATAGTTAGCAATAACTATATCTGTTATGAATCTCACAAGCTGACAACCCACCAACGTTCACGCGACCATGATCATCATCATCATCACGAAAGTTCTTACCTTGCCTCATCCTCTGCGTTCCGTGGTCAAAGCACACGAAACCCACATGCAAAAAACAATGAAAAGCATACCCAGAAACCCAAATCCTCAAAGGCGTAGATGGGGTCTCTTTAAAAGAGGAAAGAAGCACCATCACAGAGACCACAACAAATTCCAGGTTAAACAACACGTCAAGGACCATCACAGGCCTTGAATAGTGAATAATAGCAACTGTCACCTCTCCTCTTGGAACCCGTCATACCATCCTCGAGACCGTCTGATCGGAGATCAGCTCCGTCGTTGAGGAAGATTGTGCTAATAGCTCGTGGAGATTGTTCAGACATTTCTACAAAGACAAAAGAGTTGTTGGATCGTGAGTGTACAGAGAAAGAGAGAGATGGTGGAGTTACGTCGGATGTTATAAACGTAAACGATCCAAATAATAAGCGGTAAGGTCACTTAGAAAAGTTAAAATAAAGTTTTAAAAAATTGTATTTTAATTTTTAAAAAAATTATTTCTATTAAAAAAGTGATTTTGAATTTTATGACTAAATACTTATTTTTTCTTCAAAAATAACTTTTGCAACAGTAAAAAGTACTTTTTTAGTCTTCAAAAGCTAAACCAAACTTGTGATAAGGAGTTTAACAAGGTGAATAACATACAAAATGATTCCATAAATTCAAGTAGCTAAGTAGCAAGCGCACCTTATGCCTCGTACCCAATTGGGGTGGTTATATATTTGCAATATAATTAAATAAAAATATTAATTATCTTATGAAATATTGCATATAATTCAATAAAAATATTATTTATCTTATGCATGTTTATTTGATTTAATTATAAAGATAAAATTTGAAATTATGAAGTACATTATATATTGTCTCTATCTGTTGTTTTATTAATACTTGATATTAATAAAACTAAAGTCTAATACATATTATATTTTTCTTTATAAATAAAATAGTCAATTTTATATACTAAAATATAAAAATATTTAAATAACTATGTAAGTGATTATTAGAGAGCTAATTTACAGTACTAACTCGATTTAAGAATTTTATAAGGAACATTCCTTATATATTTATAGAAATATTCATTTTGATAGATTTATAATTAAATTTTTAACTTGAAATCTCTACAATATCTTAAATAAAAACTTTTTCTATCATAATCAAGGATAACACAATTAACAATTATTAGATATGACATATAATATATGAAGATAGCTGAATGATCAATATTTATTATCCCAAAATAATTATAAAAATATCTCAATGTTCTTAATTAATATTAATTTAATAAATCTTTTATCAAGATAGAATGATACTTTAAATATCTTTTAAATATCATTAAACGAATCAATAATTAAATGTTAAAGAACTAATAAGCATGGAATAAAATAGAATGGAAATTAATTCTATATTTTATATCTAATTAAATTATACAAAAAATATGTACAAAAATATTAGTCAAAACTATTTTAATATTTCTAACATTTAAGTGGTCTTGTTGTTTTATTACACACTAATTTTGATCTATAAATATAAATTATTTAGTTAGAGAATTAAAGATAAACTATGAAGTTTAATTGACTTAATCATAAATATAATTTTACTAACCAACTATATATACTCATCAACTCCTCTCTTTGAGCCTGTCATAGCCATTTCTATTTTACTTTACAAAAACATCAGAATCATCAAAAAAATTGAGAGAAAAAATCAAATAAGATAAAATGTAGATTACCGAAATGTTGGGAGGAAGTAGGTGAGAGGAAAACGGGGGGCCTATAACTAACCAAGATCACATTAGGGAAGATTCCATTGATCAAGTAGAGATTACCGGTAACATTTAGTAAACAAAAGAGTTATGCAAACCTGAAATGTAAGGACAAGAAATTTCCAGTCAATGACCGTGTTTATAAGGGAATCTCTGACGAAGGGTGTGATGAAGTTTGGAAAGAAAGGGAAACTGTGCCTAAGATATATTGGACCTTAAGAGATAATGAAGAGGGTTAGAAATGTGTCATATCGATTGATATTACCTCCGAATATATTACAAGTCCACCCATAATTTCTACATTTCTATGCTTCACAAATACATTTATGATCCCTCTCATATACTCCAATAGCAAAATGTAGAGATGAACTAGAATCTAACCAAAGAAGAGGAGCCAATAACTGTTCTAGATTCTCAAGAGTCAATTACAATCAAAGCAGATTCATATGGTTAATGTGAAGTAAAGGAATGACAATGCCAAGGAGATCACTTCGAAAACAAAGCAAGAGATACAAGAGTTTTATCCACACCTATTTCCTCAATAGAGCATTGTTGTAAAATTTGAGGATAATGTTTTTTATAGGGGGAGATATTTTTGTGTATATATACATATCTTTCACTTCCACCCTCATCTTTCCCATTTTTCATTTTCAACCCCTAAGGTTACTATTTGTAAAGTCATCCTCTTCTTCTATTCTTCAATGTTAGTGATTCTAACCGGCTAACCATATATACCAATCAATTCCCCTATTCGAGCCAATTATAATCATACCTATTTTATTTCACAACAACACCAAAATCATCACAAAGATCGAGAAAAAATAAAGAAAACTTAAATCTTTGATCTATTGCCTACGGTGAGTGTTATCAACCACCACTACCACCATTAGACTCCCCTAGCAAAAGTTCCATGGTCTTATCTGTTAGTAGTGTGCCTTAGGCCAATAGACATATATGACTTTTATACTGACATTCTGACTTATTAATAATATATTATGAGGTATTCTTTTATATATGCATGTATATTATTATGTAATGTGATTTACATTCCATGAATAGTATTAGGCTTATGTCATCAAGTATGTGACTTGATAGTAAAATCATAAGCATTATAATACTATTATAAACTGTCCCTGGTCGATCATTATTAGTGGAACAATAATGAATTAAGGCTAGTATATGTTTTGATTGATGATCATGTTTTACTGATCATAGATATGAGTTATCAAATCAGATACATAGATATATGTTAGGGAATATATATTGGACCTACTCACAGAGAGAACATTACATGGTTTCTTATCATTGGTGATTCTCAATATGGTTTGACTTTAGTCCTTTGACCTGAAGTCATCATGGTTCCCTAAATGAGGAATTCAGTGTTTTGACATTAGACTAAGTTATCTTTAATTGGATAATAAGTAGTCTTACATTGGACATTAAATGAATCATATGGAGGGATGTGAATGACGTAAATGAGATTTGTACCTCTCTTAAATGAGAGAGATATCATTTGAGCCTCTTGACAAGTATGACTGAAAAAATACATGACCGTCCTCAAATGAATTGATGAGGAGTCATCAATGTCATTTGTTATAGTCAGTCAACTTGGGAATCAAGAAACTATGATTAATCAAAGGTTGACATGTACCATATCTTGTGATTAATCTTGATATTGTGTTACAAAGGGATTGAGTTTGTAACCATGGTTACAGGTTAAATCAGATTATCGATTCTCATTTGATTTGGGTAGTTATAATGTCTTACTAGAAGCCGCTTATAACTTGTGGACCTTGAAGTGTGATCAAGCTCATTGTCAACATCAAATGAGCCTATAGGGTCACATACATAAAGTGATGTGATCTGAGCTTATTCTCTTTGGCCTAATTTATTAGACACTGAATAAATATATGTAGATATATTTATTGAGCTATATTGAATTAAGTTGTCGGTCTTTTATTATATGAGATATAATATGGGCCAAAACTTATTGGGCTTCCATAATCCTAATAGGTTTAGGATTATGATATTCTTATTCATAATAGGAATAGGGATTAGGGTTTCTCTACAAATAGAGAACTTATGTCTTATTAGAGAGAATATATATGAAAACCCTATTCACCTAGACCTAGCTGTTTGTTCTTCTTCTGAGAGAAGAATTGTGTGGTATTCTAAAGTATTTTAGAACTCGCTAGCACACATTAGCCGCTTCTCGGATCGTTCATCCTCGTGTGGATACTGATAGAGGACGTTTGTGTGTTGCAGCATCTACAAATCTAAAAACAAATACCAATCCAAGTCAAGAGATAATTCCGTACACGTGATAGTTTCGGTTATATTTCTAGTTGTGTAGTTTCGGCTAACCAAGCATAAGACACAAAGTCTTTTTTATGGTCCATTCTACTGCATATTGTGAATGTCCGGGTCATAGGTGATCCAACATTATCATCGGTCAGTGCCTGTATTGTTGTTGATTGGCAAAAATAAAGGTTAGGACATCAAAATAAAATTTCTTCAATTTGTTAAGATTTATTGAAAGTATGAGTTTCTTATAGTTATAAAAGTTGTTACACTCATTAATAACTTTCATTTGGTATAAAAATCGATGAATACTAAGACTAAAAAATTTCAGGCACCAAAAGAATATTCCAGTTATCGGAGATACTATACTGGAGACCTTCAAGCGACTTTTATTAAAACAAATTTTGAAAAAAATTATGCCGATCATTTTTCCCTTGAGAACCATAACAAAATTCTTAATAGTTTGCGAATTAAAAATCTTGGAAGGTGTAAATGAGAATATGATCAAGGTCTGAATTGCATAATTGGACCATCTTAACAAACCTAACGAGTCTTATGTTGTTAATTGAGCCTAACAATATGTAAATGATATTGATTAAGATATTTCCCTTCCTATTTTATCTATATATAAGGAGTGGAACTTATATCGTAAGGCTCAGACTAACAAATACATCAATTAATTAAGTTCATATTTATCTACTCATGTAGAATCCATACCTTTTACTAGATATAGTTTTAAATTGATATGATTGACAATATGTTATTCTAAGATAGAAGCCCCTATACTTATACACGTGGATATTATGTGTGTGTGTACACACACACATACATTTTTAATTTTAGTAGTTGTTATCATAGTGCCTATGCGAGTAGTACTGCGATATCTAAGTATATGGTTACTGCGATATCTAAGTATATGGTTACAAGTTTGGGTACCTATAGCATACTAAATGCATTTATAATGCTCCTCACATGATCGAGTGTTTGTTTGAAAAAAATTGTGATTAATTTTTGTTTTGTGTGGGTGTGTTTAATTGTGATTATGGAGGAGGAAAACGTTTGTAGGATGTATCACCTAATGGGTATGCAGGAGGACCACGTGTGTATTGGTTTGATTATAAGAGATGATTGTTATATGATATTGATATATGATACCAACTGATCTTCGATGCCTGGCTCTTGGTTAGATCTTTGTTTAACAAGTATATTATCAATGTGATTGTGATTTTGAACATATTAAGTAAGGGTTGGTCTATTGGTGATGTTTGGCTCTCTGCAATCCTTTTGGATTAAAAGTGTCTTACCTATATGAGTATAGGTGTATGGTCGGGCCATTGGTGATGCTTTACTCTTCGTAACCATTAAAGGTGTAACATTGTGAGGATGTACCCGTAGAGATTAAACTCCTACATATATTCCTTCTCCACGATTTATTATGTACTACATGTGATTTTTCATGCAACATATATGTGTGTTTATATTAATATAAACAATATATTATGAGAGAATATTATTTGGTGTCGCGAGACGATATGAACTTACTCAGTACGATCTAACTCTCCCTTAACTCCATTTTTTTTAAGGTTAGCTACCACTAACTTCACAACGGTGACACTAAGGGGAGTTGGTTGCAATATACCCACTACTATGTATGCTTTTCATTTATTTTCACATTTATTTATACTTTAGCATTCACCATGATATGATTTAGTATGTTGAAAAATTTTCTTTCAACGTATACTAATGTTATTATCCTTCAATATGTTTGCACTTATACATGTCTATGTTGTCACTAGTAGTCAGGCTTATGTATGATCTAAGGGCTTAGACTTTCATGTTTCAAGTGCCTATTTAGGTCGTGACAGATTAGTATTGAATATTGTAGTTGATAGTCCCTAATAACACCCAAGAGGGGAGGTGAAATGGATGTTTATAAAATTCTAAGAATATTTCTAGTCAATTTACTCGATCAACAACAATCAATAAAAATATGAATGAAGAAATTGTTTAATATAAATTAATCAAATAATTGAATAATAATTTAAAGAGGATAGGAAAAAGAAAGTACACACCAATTTATACTGGTTCAACAAACAACTCTTGCCTACATCAACTCTCAAGATTTTTCTTAGAACTTTACTATAATCATTCTTTTAAGGTAAAAAATAATGTTTATACAATCTTTCTAAGTAAAGAGGAACCCTTCTTACAATCTTCTTCCAAGGTAAAGAGGAGCTTTAATCCTTCTTGGAACATTTCCAAGTATAATTTCCAACATCCCAATAAAGGAAACTCAAAATTTTCTCGCTTATTCACTTGAAAACTCCAAAAAGGTTTATTCACACAAATATTAAATAATGATACTCAAATGATTAAAAAATTATTCAAAACGTGTGTAAAATACACCAAAAAGCTTCTTGATCCTAAAACCAATGAGAAAACACTTAATTATAGTGTTTTGTGCCCTTCTTAGTCGTTGGACCCAATAACTAGTTGTTACAACGGTTACTTGTAATGTACTAGTCAATTAGTATACATTAAAAACACTAGAGATGGAAATTGGGCTCAGGTTTGCCCCAACTTGAAGTTAACAAGCCAAGTTTAGGTTAATCGGGCCTTAGGACAAGCTTAAGTTTAGGATGCCCAGTCTCAACTCAACCTAAGGCCCAATAATTATAGAAGAAAAATAATTTCATTTCTATTTTCTAAATTAAATAAAAATAGAAACTAGGTCGGGCTAAGGCTTGGTTCCACTACCTTAGTCCTAATCAAGCCTCAGCCAGCTCAAGCCCCAACAGAAGCTATCAGGCGAGCTTAAGCATAGATAGGCTAGCTGCGGCCTGACCTATTGCCATCCTAAAAAGCACCAAATTTACTAACCGTTGGAATATTTATCAACTAGTAGGCATATTGGTCAATCAATGTTTGTAAAAGCAACATATTTATGAGTCTTTGAAACACTAGTTGCCTAATAGGTTTAATGGTCAACCAATACATCAACTAATTTTACAACAAACTCACAATATATCAAATTTAACAATTTTAACATATATTTGTCGATCCTTAAACCATAGAGGTCTATCAATCACCCTAAAAACAATTTTAATAATTTCAAACACTTAATTTGTTTGATGTAATTATGATGCAAACACATCTTAAAATATTATGAAAAGTTTGTTAAAAAATCAAGAGGCTTTCATATTAAAACCAAAAGCTTCAATTCCTTTTAATGAATGTAAAAACTCATACAATAAAGTGAAATGAAGTGTTTATGAATGGTAAGAGAACATCTAAAAGCTTTTCTAGAAAGTGATTAAATAAGATTACAATTAATATTACAAAGTAAAGAATGACCTTGATAAGCTTTGATCTTCCTTTGTTCTTGTTTTGATCTTTACGTCAACGATTAGAAACTTCAATTTCTCTTTATAAATTTCGTAAGGTATCTTCTTGAGTTTTTATTTCATTTTATTCATAATTTTTTCATCAAATAATAAACTTATTAGTAATAATTCTATTTTGTTATCATCAAACATTGCTTAAAACCTTCCTTAATTCAACATTATTTTATTGAGATGTAATTGAAATTTAAATAGAATTAGTTATAATCTTAATTAGAAATTTATATGTCAATTAACTTACAAAAAATTCCAAATTTATTATAAAAAAGTATAAGCTTTACATGAACTAACATTTTGATATAACCCTTTCTATATTATTTATAACCTTTTCAATTAATCTGTGTTAATGTTATTAAAAGTCGGATCCAATAGTATCTAGTTTGGACTGCGTAGCAAATGGTTGTCCAAGGTAGACATGTAAATTGAATCTTTTATAATTCTAAGCAATATTTCAAGCCTAAAATTCACCCAAGAATGTATACAACACAATTAATTCAACACCTTCAAACCCTAAAATTAATTATGTAAAGAAAGAAAAATATACTAACCTTGATTCATACTCGTGTAATCTTTTTTTGTTCACAAATGCCTTCTTTTCACAAAAACTTTAACCATTCTCGCCTTCTTTTCTTTCTTCGTTCTTTTCAATAGTGCAAGAACGTATTTATTTTGATATTTGTTAATGTTACTTGACTGAAGGGAGAGGGAAGGGTTTTATTAATTAGCCTTAATGAATCTAATTTCTTTTACAAGCCTAATAACTATTATTTTGGGCCCACTTCATATTAGAATCAAATAAAGTAATATGAGTCATACTTATGATTATTAAATTAATCTAACAATCTCCTACTTAGCCTATGTTACAAATTGATGATCCAATAAATCAAGTGTGTGCCATATATTAAATCTATCAATCCATCAACCTTGAATGAATTGAAATAATGAGATTATGGCGGCCACAAGTCATCTAATGACACGATTCCTTTCATGTATTACACAATCATCTCAACTCAAAATAAATGCAATTGAGAAACATTATAATTATCAACTTTAATATTTTCTCAAAACATAATTTATTATCACAATAAGATAATGCGTGTACACAACATAATGTAACAATTAACAAATAAGCAAAAACATAACATTAATTGAATTCATAAGTGTTAAAACAATAATTGCAAATGTTCAAACATTAATTGTGTCATAGATGTTTGTGGGTAAATTTTAGGCTTGAAATATTTCTTAAATTACAAAAGATTCAATTTACATGTGGTATCAGAACAAGATTATGACACTTTAATTTGCATTAGAGTTAACCCTAAAATTCATGTTAGCGATTAATATGGATTTACGGTTATAGAAATATTATGTATTGCTTCCGCTGTAATCTGTCAATCTAAGTCATATTATTGCTCGATTTTTGTGGGCTGTTGTTTGGGTTTGAATTAATCGATTTAATGATACCTTTGTAATAACAGGTCAGAGATTGCGACGACTACAGGGCGCCTTGTAAACGTCTATTGTTAGAATAACTATTAAGTTGGGTTTTCTAAGACCAATATAAACTGATTCTGAAGACTCTAGTGGAACCATGCTTTCATATTTCTAGGGCCTACCACTAAAGGTTTATGTTGCATTAATTGTTTATTGTATTTACATGAATTCTGAAAAGCAAAAGGATTGGTATTAAGTACGTACATGCATTAATATGGTTTGACCTGTTGAGTTTTAAACGGAATGAAAGCTAGAGAGAAGAGTGTGCGTGAGTGTGTAAAATAAAAGTTTAAAGAAAAGTTTTCGTGGGACCACCATCAAAGGTTTTGGATTTGTGATGCATTCATTGTTTACCGCATTTGTAATTCTAGAAAACAAAAGGCTTGTATTTCTTGAGCCTCATCATGGAAAAGCTTTTGCTTTATAATTGTAAAGAATTGATTATTTGGAATTTGACTGAAAGTTAGGAATAAGTCATATAGGAAGTGTATGTGTATATAAATATGTATGTAATTATATATATTATGTACATAGTGTATTTTTATTTTATTAGTCTTTATTTTATTTTATTAGTTTTTTATTACGTCTAATTCTTAATTTCAATTTTTATTTATCTCTGCATATGCCAGCTCACATATTTACATCTTTATGTATGTATAAATTTTCAGTTTCATGTGCATTCTATAAGTTATAGTATCCATGAATATACCTATATTGTTACCTTTATACAGTGATGTACTCGCATTGGTCTGATCTGTTTGTTTTTTATTTGTTGAGTTTGTTCTTGTGTTTGTTTTGTTGCTTGAGTGTGTTTGTTTGTGTTGGTTTGTTTGTTGTCATTTGTTTTTGCTCTTACCTTAGCCGGGGGTCTATCAGGAAACAGTTTCTGTATTTCCATCGGAGATACAGGCATGACTACGTACATCTTACCCTTCTCATACCCTGTTTAGGCAAAAATTTGGGTATGTTTAGTTTGGTTTGGTTTGAATTTGACCGAAAGTTTCTGGAAAGCATGTGAGGTCTTCCATCAAAAGTCTTTCACCATAATTTGTTGGGATTGACAAAAAATTTTATTTGAAAATAAAAGATTGAAGATGGTTAGTTATGTTTTGGTCCTTATAGTTTTTGGACTATTACAATTTGATAATAAAAAATTACAATTTTTTCCCTAAAAGTTTTTTACATTATCATCTTTCAACATTATAGTTAAATTTCAAAATTATGTGTACTTACTTAATTAAATGTTTACTGTGTAAAAAACTTGTTAGTCATCAAAGTGACCTGCTTGAAAAGGTATTTAGACATTTAATTATGCATACTTTCAACTGTTCATGCTATATGATGCTTAATAAATAACATAAAAGATGAATTGAACAATTGAGATTATTAATTATAATACTAGGAGATCACCTAAAGGTAGATCTTTGCTTATAATTAGTAATATTAAAGAGACTTTTCGATCTACTTAGTAAATATGTTTGTATATCCAAAGATAACATGCATACTAATTTGAGAATGATTGACTGTCTAATAAAGTGTGTATATATATTTTGTTGGCATCATTATGGATTAAGGACATGTATTTAATTATCACCCAAAGGTGAACTTATATATATATATATATATATTGTCTGAATCCATTAAATGTACTCAAAGCATTAATATATTAGTTTGTTTTTACGTTTGCAGTTTCTAGTAATTTGTTAGCTATCGGCAATGGTCTAATTAAGTTCAATAGGCTAAACTATGTGTTAAGTCATCAATTTACACTTATTTTATACTTAATTCTCTTTAATGTGTTGAAATTATTATTCAAAATTAATGAAATTTTTTTATAATTATTTGCAGATGATTTTTAACACCTTAGAGATGAAATTGAATAAAAAAGATGAAAAAGAAATGAAGAAAATCCGAAATTTCAAATCTGGCAGTAATTCAGTCACTAGACATGGCCACGTCTAAGAATGAAATAAATCTGCAGATCAATTTTCAAGATTCAAATTCGAGATTTTCACAATCTTTAAAGATTATATTGTCATCTTTCAAGGGGATTGACTACTTGAAATTGAGGGATACATTATCTGACGAGAATCTAGGAAAGATAGGAGGGAAATCGAAAAATCAAACATAAAAGGAGGGAGAATTACTGTTCACGAAGCCTAGCTTAGATAGATTTCATTTTCTGCAGTTTTCTTTTCCAGTCTTTTACGTTTTCTGCACTTCTTCCTTTAGTATTTTTGTATTTTTCAGTAAAGGATCAGGGATGGAGACTTTATGCTTTGTTATTTCTTTTGTTTTCAATTCTATTAGGAGTAGCTAAACTTATTTTCTTAGTTGAGGGAAGCCATGTTATCCGTTATTATGTGTGAGATGTTTCAATAAAGTTTATGTTGTTGATGAACATTGAACATCTTCTGAATTACTTTTTCTAATTGAATTGATTGATTTTTAGGTGCGCAACTAGGGATTAATTCGTTCAATAATTAGATTAATAAAATATGACGTTCAGTTTCATTAATCACAAGTAGCAATTAGGATTACCTTCTTTACGTTAGAGTCAGAAATTCTAAGATATTTGCTTGATTAATTACATGTTGTACATGTATTTCTCTTGCTTATTGGTTTCTTGATTCGTAAAGCTATTTTTCAATTGAACCTACGATCGTATCTAGGTTGTTGTTTAATAAGAATGTTAGGATACATGTTTTTAATCATTACACTTAAGAGAAAACATCCTCAATGAATGTTTATTAATGATTGAAATTTTATATCAAGGATCTATTTTAGCGTGATAACATCGGCGACCTGAAACTAAGGTTTGTTTCTTAAATTTTCAGATCCAATTTTTTTTTAATTTCTGATTTTTGTTATTTCTAATTTCTTAAATTATGTGAACCA
The DNA here is from genome assembly GCA_025594535.1 of Erythroxylum domingense. Lineage (NCBI taxonomy): Eukaryota > Viridiplantae > Streptophyta > Magnoliopsida > Malpighiales > Erythroxylaceae > Erythroxylum > Erythroxylum domingense. The sequence continues at coordinate 4,430,761 of JANQBM010000008.1, forward strand.
AATCCCCCCTATTTGTTTTAGTTTTAAACTCGCTAAACTTTACCGTTAAAAATTTCTCGTGGGAACGATCTCTACTTTCCATTACTACATTATTTTGTATTGATGGAAGTTGGTTTCTTTTTGAATTTGGTTGCAGACGACAGCAGTACCAAATTTTGGCGCCGTTGCTAGGGAATTTCTTAACGATTTTTCTAGTGATGTTTTTGTTTTTGGTTTCGTTGCTCTTGGTTACCTTGTCTTCTGTTTGTTTTAGTTTCACAACTTTTTCTGATTTTTCGATCTTTTAGCAGCATGGCTCACTATCAGTATGCTTTTGATTCTGATTTTTCATATTATCCTTATTATGATAATGAGTTTCCATCTGTAGCGACTTCCAGGTTTGACCATCAAGTGACAGATTTCACACCCTTAGCCGCGCAAGTACCAAGGGATGACCAACAAGCTAAGGTATGTGAAGTTTGCTCATTTTTGGGTTATTTTTTTTGTACGTGTTCCTTTTTGTAGGATATAAAGTACGGATTCACTTCTCCACTGAGCTACTATGAAGAGCAGTCTTACTTCGAGCTAGAGCCTCCACCTCCACCATCACCACCACAAGTTGATGAGATGTCTTTGGAGGAGATCATAATGAGTTTGGCGATGAGCACTCTTCAATTCCAGCAGTTTAGACATCCGTATATGCCTTGGCAAAATCAAAATGCAACATCCAATTTCGAAGGTAAGTCTTTTTTGGACGATATAATGCAATCTTTGACCACTAACACTTTGATGTTTCAGCAGAATACTGAAGCAAGTATCCAAAATATGGAAAATCTACAAAGGAATATCGAAAATCAAATAAGCCAAATGGCAATTGTCATAAGTCAATTAGAAGCGAGAACTTCTGGAAATTTTCCAGCACAATCGGAGATTAATCTTAGATAAAGTGCTAAGGCTATTACATTGGGGAGTAGTAAGGAACTACAGGAACCACTTTTGAAAAATTCCAGAAGAGAGGTAGAGGAAGAAATAACGCAACCAACACCTTCACAACCAAAAATGATGCAAAACAATATGAAGAAAATGTTGATTCCGCCTCTTTTCCAAGTTGATTTTTCAAGGCAAAGAAGGAAAAGCAAGCAGAGTTAGGAGAGGAAGAGGTTATAGTTCGAGAAAAGATGGAGGATGTGCAACCTCCTAAGGTAAGTGATGAAGTTCATGTTATCACTAACCAAATTTCGTTTCTTTTTCCTAGTTGTTTATAGGTAAAAGAAGAAGAAGAACAAGTAGAGAAATAATAAGAAGAAAAGCCGCTAATTATAGATGAGTTGAACGAGCTGTGGGCAAGCGAACTGAAGATCGAAGGTTGCGAGCAAGATGTCAAGTCTTCGCACCCATTGGCGTTACTCTTACAAAGACCATCTTGGTGTGAGAAGGGCAATGCCCCGAAAAGATTAGTGGACATTAGAGTATGATAGTGAAGCGATGAAGTTCCACTCATCAGAAGTCATGGAGTATCGTGTTGATAAAGAGCCTACTTTGAGGGAAGGTGCTCCAAGATCCTCATGGAGTTTGAGTATGCTTCCTGTTGGACTCAAGCATCCATTCGATAATGGATGACGTATATACACCAAGGGTCAAGCTTATGACCTTTGATAATCGCTTAATGGGAGGCACCTCATTCGTATCCTTTCTTTTATGTGTTTTTTTAGCAATTTTCTTTTATTTTCATTTTTAGGCTTAATACAGTTCTGTTAGGAATTTAAATTCACATTTTTATTTCTATCATTTTAATTTTCATCTTTTCATTTTTAAACTTTAAAAAAATGAAAATTAAAAAAACAAAAAAAAAGGAATTTTTGGACTGTTTCCCGCCGCCCCTGTTTTCTTCAAATTTCTCCTTCAAGTTTCAATTTTCAGCTGCTGCACATCACCACCCATCTTAGACATTCACTCCCACTTGCCAACCACTAACTCACGTCACTCCTAGTCTTCATTGCCAACATACCCATAAACTCTAACATGTGATTTTGCGCTTGCGATTATTGTCTTGTTCTATTGCAAGTTGTCTTTCACAAAATTTGCACAATGCCAAAGAAGAAGAGCGATTCTCGTAGACTAGCCCCTCCAATTCGTTCTGCTGCTAATGTTCCATCCGCTACATCCGCCAACACCTTGATTTCAGTACTTCCATACTAGAGAAGCTTTCTTAAACTTTTTCCTTTATACTTATGTTTTTTTAACATTGAGGACAATGTTGGTCTAGGTGTGGGGGAAACACATTGGAGTTTTGGTGTGTGAATATTTTCGATTTTTGTGTGATTTTTAATGAATTTTGCATTGGTTATGCATGTTAAGCCATAAAGCTTGGCCATATTAGTTTGGATGAGATTGAGTATATGCATGAAATTAAATTGGGCTAAGTGAGTTTTAAGGTGAAACATATTGATTAATTATAATAACTAATCATATAGGCTTAGTCAAAATTTTGACATGTGAATGAGGAGGTAAATTGTGAAATTAAGGTGAATTCTTGAATTAAACCTGTGAGCTAACTTAAGCCTAAATGACATCATCTTTATGTCTTGTTATTTCTTTAAATTGTGTGATGCTCCTCCATTTATGTTGCCTTCAGAACTTGCACGGAACCAGTTTGAATTTATTTGATTACGTGGGATATAGACATGATTAAGGCCTTCCTTGTTTTTGTAAACCCTTTAGCGTAAAAATGACCTACCTACTTATTTTCTCTTTGCAAACATTTTTAAGCCTTTATCCTTGTTTTTTTTTCAATCAATCACCTTATTTAAAAACCCAAAAATCCCATTAGCCTTACCCTATCACAAGTTGAATGAAGCATTGAGTAATTTGTGACTTTTATTCAATATTGTGTTCTGAGATATTTTTATAAGTACTTCTACTCATGTGTTTATTATTTTCTCTTGTTTTTATTGTTTTCCCTTATTCTTAGCATTATTCGAAAAAAACAAGAAAAAAAGAAAGAAAAGAAATAAAAAGAAAAAAATCAGAAAAAGAAAAAAAGAAAAAAAGAAGAAAAAAAGAAGAATAAAGTATAGTGGTACTAGTTAGTAATGAGTAGTTATAGTCCTTTTTATTCATGTTTATCTCAGAATTTTAATTTGCGTGTCCTTTTTACTTGGTACTTTGTGAATACTTGTGATTAACTTTTTGTCGCTTTACCTTACCTGTGAACCTAGCTCCATTACAACCCTGAATAAAGTCCTTATGATCTATTAGCTCATGTGATTTGAATAAATGATAACTGGTGAAATTGCAAGCCTATGGTAGTACAACATGTTAGAGAGAGATTTGAGAGAAACACTGTGAAGACTTGCGAGAAAGTAAAGAAAATGCACAGAGTTTACTTGGTTCGATAGCACAAAGCTATCTACGTCCAAGGGCCAATCACACAGACTCTGGATTTTATTATTAGGGTCAAGAAAAGGAGAAAATACAAGAGATTGAGTGTTTCCCTGAAACACCTACAAGAGTTTCTCACAAACTCACTAGTACACTTTTAATAGGTACTCTAGCACCCTCACTATTTTTCTCACTTTAATTACATAAATGTAGACTCAGTAGTCTTACAAATGTATTGAAGTTGTTGTGTTCTCTGGAGCTTGAACTTTGGCTATTTATAGAGTTGAGATTGATTTACTGCCTTCGGATA
>JANQBM010000008.1:4458726-4475105 GCA_025594535.1 Erythroxylum domingense
CTATAGACACAAATTAAATGTAAGGCACAATAATTCAAATAATAATTAAATAATGAAATAAAGACTAATTATAGTGATAAAAACCCATCTAAATGATATGAAAAATATATATGAATAAATGAGTTTGTCAGGCTTCCATAATCCTAATGGGTTTAGGATTATGATGTTCTTATTCCTAATAGGAATAAGGATTAAGGTTTCTATATAAATAGAGAACCTATGTCTTATTAGAAGATAGACGAAAACCCTAGCCACCAGCTGTTCATTTTTTGAGAGAAAAATTGTGCGGCATTCAAAAGGTGTTTTGGAACGTGCTAGCACACATTAGCCGCTGCCTGGATCGTTCATCCTCATGTGGATACCGGTAGAGGACGTTCACGCACTACAGCGTCTACAAATCGGAAAAACAAATATCAATCCGCATCAAAGAGGTAAGTTTGTACATATTGTGTAGTTTCGGTTATACTTTTGTTGTGTAGTATGGTCCATTCCGCCGCGTATTGCAAATACCCGGGCCATAGGTGATCCAACATATTTAAGATGTTATACTAACAGATAGTGAGGATATAACAGATTGGATATTATCTTCTTCTTCAAAAATTCTTTCTGTGTATCTCTGTTCCCTTCTTTCTCTCCTTCTGCGTATCTCTCTTCTTTTCTCTGTCCTCTGGCTTCCTTCTTATTCTGTTAACACAACCATTTGCTCTCTAATTCATTATCATCAAAATATACTTAACATTTGGTATCAGAGCATGTGGACTTTAGCGAAAATGGATGAGTTGCATAGAATCAAAGAAAACGTGAAGAATCTGATAGGCACGGACTAGGAATGAGAAACTATTCCTAGAAGCATAAAACAAAGCAGAAAGGATAGAGAAGGAACTGTGGAACTTAAAACTATGTTCGCACAATTTATGAAGCTACAAGGAGTGAAATTGGGAGCGATTATTCTAGTTACTCCGGAGCTGAAGGTTCATAGCTAATCTTCTCTATTTTCCGAACCATCTCTTGATTTCCATGCTGTGAATTATTATATGACAGAGCACTATGCTAATTGAAAAACCGTAGGGGTAATAGTTTTGCAAACTTTCCGATTTTATCCTGGTAGTGTCTGGCACAAATAAAAACAAAACCAATCAAGAGCGAAATAATAAATGACACCAGCAATTTGGTAATACAGTTTGACACACCTTGCCTACGTCTGCAGGTCCCTCACCTAGCTTAATAACTTTCACCGAAGTACAATAGATTTACCCAAGGCTTTACTGAGCCGACACCACTCAACCCTTAATACTATCTCTCAATCTCACTTCCCGTGAAAGATTTTCACACCCAATAACACGACCGACTCATGTTAACCTCGACAGAGAATTTTACTCAACTATATTATAACTAAAGAGCACTAAATAAATAACTCAAGTGGTTAAAACATTTAACGTAAATAAAAACACTAGAGAAAGAGACAAGAATAACTTCCCAAATTTTTCTGCACTCCACTATGACAAGGTTAATTAGCGCAAGAGCCAAAAACACAGTCACGACTATATCAATAAAATAATCAACAAAATTCCAGCAGCCTTTTTCTTGAAGAACCACCCACGTTTGTGTAAAAAAAAACAGCCACGGATTATTTGAATGTTCAACATCTACACTCACGCCACCATTAACAAAAGCATATACTCTGTTGCACTAAAATACTCCACACGCTTGAAAGAGCTTTTGATATGTATCTTCACTAACACCCACTGCTCAATACACGCATATTATTCATATACCCATTAGTCTTAGGTTCAAGTAAATCCTATCTGTTTTTCCAAGCAACACACATGTAAATAATCAGATGAAAGATGCACCTACTACACTCACAAGACATAAGCCGTAAATCCCATCTAATTTTTTTTAAGCAGCATACACGTAAATTATCTGCAGAAACATGCACCCACTACACTCACTTTATACGCACCCCTGCACACACACTCATCAAATATGTTGTAGATTTTTATTCACTAACAACTCATCACTTCACACACACTGCGCACATACCCATGAGATAAAAAAAAGACAACCAACCAAGACACTCACACTCTCACCTAAGAACACATCAGCCGTAGGTGTAATTATTTTTAACCCCCACAACAACAACGCAAGTGTAATTCCTTTTTAACTCACACATAGCCATAGGTTGTTTTCTTTTGCACAGCAAAAACCCACTATCATATATTCTCCATAAGGTCACTTAATTCACAAACATAAATATACATCTATAATATCCCTTTTTCCTCTTCTTTTACGTATATCAACTTAAATCACACAAAATTTCCGACAACACCCTTCAGCCACATCATATAATCAATCAAATCTCTAGTCAAGATAAAGTTCTATCACATCTAAAATATTATACAAGATAGCCTTTTTATTTTTGAATCTATGTCAAATAAAGATACATGATTAACTATCATCACCCAAATAATATCTTATAGATCCAATTAACAATAAATATGTCAAAACAAAATCAGAAGATATATACCATATATCTAACAATCTCCCCCTTTTTGGTATATTTGTTACAAATACTAAACTCCCCCTAAATAACATAATTGAACATATAAGTATTAGATTCACAATTCATATGAACTCCCCCTTAAACGAACATCATGTTCTAAAGAATATCCAAAGAAACAATAATCCAATTATCCAAATTTCTCCCTATTGGGACAAAAGATGTTAAAAAATAAGACAAATAGTCATGAAGGTATCTTAAAATCTCCCCCTGAATTGAACAGTGACCAAAAACAATTTGATGTCTTCCTCTTGAAACAAAAGTGTCAAAACGAAGAATGCCTTTAACATAATCAATCTCAACGAATAAAGAAACAAATAAATCAACAGTAGGTGCAGTGGAAGAATCATATGCACGTCAAGATGATAATTTACTACCATTCAAAACACTGAGAGATATGCCCGAAAGAGAGAGAGATACCCGAGAGAGAGACCCATACTAATAAGAGAGCTGAAAAGTCTTCGGTGGAGCCAAATAGAAGTCGCAATGCAAACTACTAAAAAGATGGGATGACAATGGCAACATAAAAACTAAAGAAGAACTAAAGAAAACATTTTTTTTACTTTTCTTTTCCTTTTTTTTATAAAAAACAACAAACTATATTTCAAAAATGTAAACCACATAGTCCTGGTGCTCGAAGAAATTCAAACTGGGATTACTTCTCATCACATTATCTCGGTCATCAATTGTCTGATTGATTCCTTCATCTGAAGTAACTGACTTATCCTCAGTTTGAACAGTTGTTTCAAAAGCAGTAACTAATTGTGAATCTGGACACTTTCTTGTTTTTCCTTCACTTCATCTTTGTGCTTGTCCTTGACCCTTTCTAACCGTCTTTCAGTTTTGGCTTCTTTGAAACAACATCTGCAGTAACTTATAGCATTTTGTCCTTATGTGCCCGATAACTCCGCAAAAATGACATTTGAGAATAAATCTTTGATTCTTTTTTTATGTTTCTTCTTCTTGGACAGATCTGGAAATATCAATTTTCTCCTTATTCACCTTAGAGCACTCCCCTTTGTAACCAATGCATTGAAGATCTCCTTTAACCTTACCGATTTCGATCAACTTTTCTAACTTTTCTGTGCCTCCGTTCAGCATTCTCAAACCTTTTTCAGTACTTGCTAATTTCAGTCTGACTTCACCGAGCTCTTCTAAAGCTACCGTTAATTTCTTTTCTAACTCTTGGATGGTGTTCTCCATGGAGAGATTATCTTCCTTCAATCTTTCATTATTGTTACATGTTTTTACCCATTTTTCGTACAGTAATCCATAAGTCTCATAAATATTCTTCTTTTTATCACCTGAACCACTTTCATCACTGTCATAATCTGAGATCGAGCTTTGAGCTGAATCGTCTATGTTTTTCTCGAAACTTCCTGATTTACTCAATTTTTCGTCTTCAATTACTTCCTTCTCAGTTACTGTTAAATAAGTAACTGGACTTTTGCTATGTAAAGTAACTAACACATTACCATTAGCGATTTCTTCTTCACTACCATATTCACTCTCGGATTCATTCTTACTCTGAGTGCTAATAAATGATTTTCCTTTCTCTTCTTCAAAGTATTAACACATTCGACTTGAACGTGCCTGAAGCCTTGACACTCATGATGTTTAATTTTCTTCACCTTCCTTTCACCCTTTTGAGTTTTAACCTATAATGTCAATCCTTTGCTTCTTTCTTGCTTACCCCTTAAAAGATTCATTTGGAAATTTGTAAGAATTTCGATTACCTTCTCCAATGACAGATCATTGATATAGTGGGCTTCCTCTATTACTGCAATTTTCATAATAAATTTTGGAGATAGTGATCTCAGCATCTTCTTGACAAGTTTCTGATCAGAATATTTCTTTCCGAGTTGATGCGCCTGATTTGCTATATCTCGTAATCTTTCATGAAAGTCCCCATTGGTTTCATTTTCATCAATCTTCAGTTGTTCAAATCGCACAGCTAACATCTGTAATTTTGACGATATTACAGATTTAGACCCTTCATGAATAGTCTGCAAAGCATCCTACGCTTCTTTAGCCGATTCACGAGCTGATATCATTGAGAAATGTCCTTCATCAACAGCACTAAAAATTGTATACATTACTTGTGAGTTTCCAAATGCCCTCTTTTCTTGGGCTCTTGTTCATTCAGATGGATCTTTTAGAACTATCTCTCCCTTATCGTCAGTAATCATCGGATGCATCCAGCCACGTAACACCAAGTTCCATGCTCTTGTTCCCTGTGCCTGAATAAAGACTCTCATCCGTGATTTCCATGCAGGATAATTGGAACTATCCAACAGTGGTGATCTAGCGATCGATGCACCCTCTCTAGTAGCCATGTTCGCAAAATTAGGATCTGCACCAACTTGCTACCAAATTCTGAATCGGTGACCTGCTCTGATACTAATCGGTAATAGTTTCGCAAACTTTCTGATTTTATCATGGTAGTCTCTGACACAAACAAAAACAAAATCAATCAAAAGAGAAATAATAAATGACACCAGAAATTTGGTAAAGCAGTTCGGGATACCTTGCCTACATCTGTGAGCCCCCTACCCAGCTTAATAACTTTCACCGAAGTACAATAGATTTACCCAAGGTTTTACTGAGCTGATACCACTCAAACCTTGATACTATATCTCAATCTTACTTCCCGTGAAAGATTTTCACATCTAATAACACAATCAACTCATGTTAACCTCGACAGAGGATTTTTACTCAACAATATTATAACTGAAGAACACTAAATAAATAACTCAAGTGGTTAAACAAAATTTAACGTAAATAAAAACATTAAATAAAGAGACAAGAATAACTTTCCAAATTTTTCTGCACTCCACAACGGCAAGATTAATTCGAGCAAAAGCTAAAAAGTCACGGCTATATCAATAAAATAATCAACAAAATTCTAACAACCTTTTTCTTAAAGAACCACCCACGTTTATGTAAAATAAATCAGCCATAGATTATCTAAATGTTCAACATCTGCACTCACGCCACCATTAACAAAAACTTATACTCCATTGCACTAAAATACTCCACATGCATGAAAGAGCTGTTGATATGTATCTTCACTAACACCAATTGCCCAATACACGCATATTACTCACATACCCATTAGTCTTAGGTTGACGTAAATCCTATCTGTTTTTCCAAGCAACACACACGTAAATAATCAGCTGAAAAACACACCCACTGTACTCACAAGACACAAGCCGTATATCCTATATATTTTTTAAGCAACATACACGTAAATTATCTGCAGAAACATGTACCCACTGCACTCACTTTATACGCATCCCTGCACACACACTCACTAAATATGTTGTAGATTTTTATTCACTCATAACTCACTTCACACACACTGCGCACATGCCCATGAGATAAAAAATGCAGCCCACCATGACACTCACGCTCTCACCTAAGAACACATCAGCCGTAGGTGTAATTCCTTTTTAACTCCCAGAACAACAACGCATGTCTAATTCTTTTTTAACTCACACATAGCCATAGGTTGTTTTCTTTTGCACACCAAAAACCCACTATTGTATATTCTCCATAGGGTCACTTAATTCACAAACATAAACATACAATTGTATCCTTATTTCCTCTTCTTTTACGTATATCAACTTAAATCACAAAAAAACTTCCAACAATACCCTTCAGCCACATCACATAATCAATCAAATTTCTAGTCAAGATAGAGTTCTATCACATCTAAAATATTATCCAAGATAGCCTTTTTATTTTTGAATCCACGTCAAATAAAGATACATGATTAGCTATCATCATCTAAATAATATCTTATAGATCCAATTATTAATAAATATGTCAAAGTAAAATCAGAATATGTATACCATATATCTAATACTAATGATATTAAAAGTCCTTATAGCCTTGCATGTCAAGGAAATGGCTTGGTGCCTATATCCTCTATCTCACCAATATCGGTACAAGCACTAGTTGAGAAAGGTAAAGGCAACATTATGGTGGGTTTCCTTATGGAAGGAGTCTCAGCTAACGTTTCGAAGACAGCTGCCACCCCAACTGAGTGTGTTAAATTCTCAAAATCAAGATGAGATGAGTAAAGCTGGTCACCTCTCCGAATCATACAAAGGTATATCTAACTACTTTGCTAAGACCATCGAGGATGAGGGTGTAATTACTCATTGGAGAGGTAATACTACAAACGCTATAAGATATTTTCCCATCTAGACCCTTAGCTTTGCATTCAAATATTACTTCAAGAGGATGTTTAACTTCAAGAAAGACAAGGTTGGCTACTGGAAATAGGTTGCTAGGAACTTAGCATTAGGTGGACGTAGGTGTTTCATCCCTTCTTTTTGTCTATTTATTGGACTATGCTAGAACACGTTTCTCTAATAACGCAAAGGCTGCTAAAGCAAGAGATGAAAAGAAGTTCATATGATTGTTTATTTTTTGCCCACTCTGTGAACCTCCTTGATGATAATTTTTGTCAAACCTTGTGGTCAGGGCTTTCTAAAGGAGAAGGAAATGTCACGTATAAAAATATTATAATCATTGTTAAATAGCAACGCAATGTTTAAATAAACCCCCATTGTTGTTATCAAACACTAGTTGTTATACTAATCATCACTACGTTTATTTAAGACGTTACAGTTGTAAAAAAAACAATTACTTACAATTTGTATTGCAATAATAGTTATCTAGTCAGAAAATATTTAAGGCAATGAGTACATATACTCAGAAGAACAAATGAACACGGTTGTTTTACGTGGTTCATCAACACTTGACTACATCCACGGGAATTGCTTAGGACTCCAATTCACTATGATCAATAATAGTTTCTGTACAAGGGTATAAGGTGCACACAAATTGCCTCTAACACAAAGAACATAAAGATTCCTTACACACAGACTAAGGAATTCATAATACACTTCAAACTTTTTATATCATGTATCGTGTCTCTTCCAAGACATATGCATGAATATATATAGAGCAAGTTACACAACAGATAGTGAGGATATAACAGATTGGATATTGTCTTCTTCTTCTAGAAGTCTCTCTTTATATCTCTCTTCCCTTCTTTCTCTCCTTCTACGTATCTCTCTTTTGGCTTCCTTTTCAATTTTGTTAACACAACTATTTGCACTATAATTCATTATTATCAAAATATACATAACAAGTTACTGGTTTGGGCATCGTCTTTGTATGTTATTGGTTTGGGTATTGTCTTTGTGAGGTTACTAGTTTGGGCATTGTCATTGTGCGTTACTAGTTTGGGCATGACCTTTCTGAGGTTATTAGTTTGGGCATTGTCCTTGTGCAATACTTGTTTGGGCGACGAAAATTTTTTCAGTTTTTCATAATTCAAAGAAAACCGTTTGGTTTATTATTTAACCGACTAGTTTTTATTAACAATGGTTAGAAGTAAAAATTGAACCCAAAATTAGTCTGGTTCTCTCATAACCTGATCAAACTGCACATCATTGAACATCACGCATAAGGTGTTGGTATTATGATGAATAATTGAAAGGAAGGTTACGAATCCGCGAACAGATCAGAGGAATATTGATCACTTTTGGTAAGTGTAAACAAAACATGAGCCAATACAAATATGTGAACAATTGATTTTTAGTTCAAATATTGACAAAATTCGTAGAGATATAGTATTCTTTTTCAAATAATGCAACTTTAAAACGATGTGTTGGTACGGAGATTGCTTATGTGAGCTTGTACATCACAATTCCAAGGTCCAATAATAAAAAAAAAAAACAGTTAAGTAAACATATAAATAGAATTGATAAAATGTTAGATCAAATTTTAACTTTCTAAATTTTGAATTTAAATATAATGTTTTAAAAATAAAAATTGAACTTAAATAAGATTAATTATGATTTATTTATGTTAATTTTTGATTGAGTCAAAAAAAATTAAACACTTGAATTTAAATATAAACTTGAATTTGATCCAACTATGCTTCATTCAAATCAAATTAGACTTAATTTTGGGGCTCTAAATTCTTTTTTTTAGGGTTAACTTACAAAGTGTTTTAGGTGAGCTCAAACTGTCGTTAAATTATTATCATGTTCAGATTGATCCCTTGTCTCGTGAGTATTTAACAACGTTACATTCACAAGCCAGAGTCGAGCCCCAACTTTACTTAAAAGGGAAGACCAGGCCTTGCCACTTTGCTTCGGTGCTCGGTGGGTTCGGGGCCCTAAATTCTGTTGATATGAAGTGCATTTAAAAAAACATAAATACAAAGGATCTCAGTCAAGTCACGCAGCATCCCCACTTTCATGACAGAAGTCATCTACCCCTAATTGCAATCCCTACCCAACTTATTGAATTGACACTGAGTTCAGTATCATCCACTATTCGACTGGGTCTTAAATCAGGAATGAAATTTTTGCAAACGACGTCATACCGACAAATTCAACGCGGGAAAATGCAACTTGTGGAACGAAACGACAGTGATTAAAGAGATCACTACCGTCCGATATTCATGATCCGGTCAAGATCTTCGCACAGATGTGATCTATTTGATCTATTCCAGATGTATAAAAGGCAACAGATATTTGTTACATCTTTCTGTCCAAAAGAAAGTAAAAGTCATTCACTTGCCTGTTCTAAGGTCATGCTTAAAGTTCTCTCTCTTGTTCCGTTTCGTCTTTTTATTCTCCCAAAGTCAGTTCACATATGTTTTCTTTTCACCTTGGATTTTCTGTACAAATTACAATTTCACAATGTTTTTAAGAGCCAAAACTATGTTACAGAAGATCCAAACTCATATTCTTTCCCGAAGAATATTTGAGAGCTTATAGTTAAGTGTTTCAGTTGATTAGCATACGATTGTATACCATTCAGCTCAACCTCCTTTCTGCTCCTGTTCTCCTTCTCTTATTCTCCTATCTCGCTCTCTTTCTTCCATCTATCTTGTTTTCCAGGCCACCACTCCTCTATTAAACCCATTTCTTTTAACAGATAATCTATAATCCTGGAAACTTTTGACTTAGCTGGAAGTTACAGCCATGGCTGGAGCCACCGAAGTGAGATCACTGGAGGAAACTCCGACGTGGGCTGTTGCCGTAGTCTGTTTTGTTTTGCTTTTGATTTCCATAATTATCGAGCACATTATTCATCTGATAGGAAAGGTAATTAGTTTGCTGTATCCATAATGAATGAAACAGAACACTTTAAGAAGCTTTTGGTTTTCTAACCAAAGTATTGCACCCTTTTCAGTGGTTAAAGAAGAAACATAAGAGCGCTCTTTACGAAGCACTTGAAAAAATTAAATCTGGTAGATCCCACTTCTCCCTGTTCTAAATATATTTAGACACTGTCACAGGTTTTCTTTAAGGCTCATAATTGTTTATTTTATTTTCTTTTTTCAGAGCTTATGCTTTTAGGATTTTTGTCATTTCTACTGACAGCGGCGGAAGGGTTAATCACCAGAATTTGCATACCAAAGAGTGTGGGTGATACATGGCACCCATGCAATAAGAAAAAAGAATCATCGGATACAGATAATTCTGAAACACGCCGGAGGCTTCTAACGATAATAGCTTCCGGCGGAAGTTTCCGGCGAGCTTTGGCTGTTGCCTCCGATGACAAATGCGCTGAACAGGTAAGAGTCCTATATCACCAATTTCATTGCCAATCTTTAACTTTTCCTTTTCCACCTCAAAAAATGTTCTCTTCAAGTCAATTTTCCATATTCGAAGAACAGTTCTAAACCCCGGTTCAAGGTACCTAATTGTCGTTTTGATGAAATTTGTAAAAGGTACCGTATTTATTTCAGCCATTATGATTATATGCAGAACAAAGTCCCGCTTGTGTCGTCCGACGGGATTCATCAACTTCACATCTTTATCTTCGTCTTGGCAATTTCTCACGTCATTTACTGCGGTCTCACTATGGCTTTAGGCAGAGCCAAGGTATTATCTTGCAAAATTCTAAACCAACCATTCACGTTCCTTGATGATTAATATCATTTGGATTGGTCCGTGACAATATATATACATACATACGTATATATATATATATATGTGTGTGTGTATTTATTTTCTCGTTGAAATAAGCAGATGCGACGTTGGAAGTCTTGGGAAAAGGAAACAAGAAGTGCGGAGTACCAGTTCTCACATGGTTAGTCCTAATGTTTTATCCCAATAATGGTCCATGTGATGCTTTGCAACAGATCATGAAATAGTCTATATACACACACGCACATATATATATATAACAAGTTTGTAAATTTTACATGGAATATGACAGACCCGGAGAGATTCAGGTTTGCAAGAGACACATCATTTGGGAGAAGACATTTAAGCTTCTGGACAAAAAATCCCTTCCTCATTTGGATAGTAAGACTCATTTCTTTTCCCTCTTTTATACTTCTTAGCTATTGCTGCAGATATAGGAGTTCGATTATTTGGTACGTAATTATGTGGGAGTTAGATCATAAATTAGAGGCAACCTATACTGTCACATTGCCCTTCAAATTCAGATTAGGTTTGTCTTAATAGAAAAGGTCAATATTGAGGCTAGGTTTGAATCTGCGGTGCAGTAAGGATAAGTACTTATCTACTATAGTTTTTAAACGCAGTTACACGTTTAAATTTGCGACCGACAACCGCAGGTTGAAAAAAATTGCGGTGCTACCGTAAAAATAGATAAACAGAAAGGGGGTTGCGGTAGAAAACTGCTTATACGGTGAAAATTTTACTTTCCAATAATATCCTCATGATATTTTAGTATTTTCTATTATACCCTTAATTAATAGAAGGAAGTTTTTGTCAATAGTATTTAAGTAAGGTGAAATATTTTATTTATATTTATATTTTAATTTAATATTTTGTTATTTATAATTTTAATTTTATATGACTAATAATATATATTTTAATTATTTATACAACAATTAATAGTTTATTAAATCAATTGACTTTTTAATCATTTTATCTCTTTTTAGCAAGTGCAATCGTAATTGTCAAACACCTATTTTCACGTTTTAGCAATTACTAAAGCAGTAATCCTAAATACATAAGTACTTATTGAAAATTAGTATAAACATTTTAGTAAGTTGATTTCGGCAACTAAACATTTTAGCAATTTAATTTTAGCAGATTATGATCGCTACATCCAAACCAAGCCGTAATGGCATTAGCTGCGCCATGATCGGTACTTTGCTCTTGAACCTTTTTACGTGCATGCAAAACACGTGGGAAATCGTGTACTTCAATATTTTACAATACACAAGTCACGTAACTGCCTCCTTAAAATCAAGGCTAGGAAGCTAACACTGTGTGATGTGAGTAATTACTACAAGTTTTCTAAAGTAACAGTTGGGTGACTGATTCAGCTCAACACTAAAAGGTTAGAAAAGACGTAGGGAAGTAGGTCTAGGACACTGTATTTGGAAGCGGCGGTCTTTTTGTTAAGCGCCGATGAACTGTAGGAGCATCGTCACTTCAATGACTGAATACAGAAATTCATTACAGGAATAAATGACAGTATTTGCACGGGGTATCGTGGGATTGACCTAGTAATATGAAGAAATGCTAATGCTATTATGTGTATATTTACTATAATGCGATAGAAGTAATCAGGCTGGTATGACGTAAAGAGAGGATTTGCTGAAAATGCATAGAAGTAATGAGGCTGGTATGACGTAAAGAGAGGATTTGATGAAAATGCATAGAAGTAATCAGGCTGGTATGACGTAAAGAGAGGATTTGATGAAAATGCAACGTTCTTCATCAATTCCTTAGTCGTATTCTTTTATCATACTCTGTGAAAATGAATGCTCAAACTTTCTATGGATGCTGCAAGTCTCAAAAATATTCTTTTATCATACTCTGTGAAAATGAATGCTCAAACTTTCTATGGATGCTGCAAGTCTAAGAATCGTTTTCGTATGTATGGACAAAAACAAAAGGACAAAAAAAGTCAAACTAATAACTTCGATTAATTAAAGTTTGATATCGATAATTGTTTGGTTTCACTTTCATATTTTTATTATGATTAAAGTTTGATATAGATAATTGTTTGGTTTCACTTTCATATTTTTATTATGATCTTTTTCTTTGTTTTCAGAAATAAAAAATATTTTAGTTATTGATATTAATATTGTTATATTTTATTACTACTAATAATTAAATATTAAATAAAATTAAAAGATAAACTTTTTATGGATTAATAAAATAAAATTTTAATTTATTAATAAATAATAATAATTAGTAGTAATAATAAATAATTATATAACTAAAATTTGTAAACTAAAATTTATATTTAATTTCTAAAACTAATTTATTATTTTATTTAAATAGTTAATATTTTAAATTTTCTATTTAATAAAATATTATTTTAAATTTTCATTATTTTTAAATAAATTAAAATTTTAAAATATATTATTCCATTTTACTATTTAATTAATATAAACAATTAAATTGTATATATTTAGTTATTATTAAAATCATATTATGATAAAAATAAAAATATAAAATTAAAATGAAAACAAGAAAATAAGAACTAGAAATTTAATCAAACAAAAAAATTTTATTGAATTTTAAAATAAAAATAAAAAGAAAGTAAAACCAAATAAACCTTAAGGTTATCTTTTTCATATTTCAATAAACTAATTAGCTCATCAACCTAGATTATTGGATGCTTTTGCCAATTGTTTATATGTTTAGAGAAGAACACTTTTGTTCTGAAATAGAAAGAAAAGTAAACGAGGGAAGGTAGGAAAGGCCCTAAAATGGGTCCTCCACCTCCACGCAAAGAAAAGTAAACGAGGAAAGATTGGAGCGGTCCTAAAATGGGTCCTCCACACGAAAAGGAGCCGTGGAGATTCTGCATAAAATGCCAATGAATGTGTTTTGAGTCTCCTTTCAACGTACAAAATCCAACTGTATTAATTATTACGTGGGCACTCTGGATTTATAATCACTTATCCATTCATATATGTTGATGTAAAACTAAATAATCTTATTTTTATATTTAAATATTATAAAAATCTTGCATCAAACAAGGGCCTTTTCAAATCGAACAATTTGTGGAGTGAAATTTATATTGCAGGTTTGTTTCGTAAGACAATTTGTGAGATCGGTCCCTAAGGTCGACTACTTGACCTTGAGACATGGATTTATCACGGTAAGCATCTCATATTAAATGTTTCCATACACGATTTCAATTCATGGTTCAAGGCAACTTAATTATCAATAGTATGTCATGTCCTAAACATTAATTTGCTTTCGTAATAATCGTGAATATGAAATTACTGGCTTGTATATTGGATGATAAAATTTGATGATCATATGGATAATTTAAAGAAATAATGTTTTAAGCATATCAATCCATAATCTAGATTTATAGACATGATTCAAAAAGCTCTTATAATATTAATGAACTCTGTCATTGTTCGTGCATTACAAACATATGGTATTAAATCGAATGCTACACGAATATATGGCTTTCTGTTATAATTATCATCTCTCTGGTTATCTTTGATCAACATGATCATGAACAGAATTTGTTCAGGTATCTATCTATACACTGAGTATTATCTTATCACTTAAAATAAGAATTTCTCATTTCAAGTGACTAATTAATCTATCCGTTTGCTATGCATTTCCAGGCACACTTGGCACCTCAAAGCCACAACAAATTCAATTTCCGGAAATATATTAACAGGTCTCTGGAAGAGGACTTCAAGGTTGTCGTGGGAATAAGCCCACCCATTTGGTTTTGTGCAGTGTTATTCTTGCTCGTCAACGTTCATGGTAAGTTAAATGGAATATTATCTACATTATTAGATTTCCTCTAATTACAAGTACGTACATTTCTATTTGATTACATAAAAGATGGGCATTTTGGATTTATTTATTTGCGTAGTTAACTAGTTTAATTGAAATGGGTTTGGATTTTGCAGGATGGCACTCGTATCTATGGATCCCATTTATCCCATTAATTGTAAGTGTATAAACTAGCACTAGCAGCAATATTTGTAGGATTTTTGAAGCTCCATCGTCACCTTGATCCAATGCCTGATGTAAATTTGACGGTGTAGATAATCCTACTGGTGGGAACGAAGCTACAGGTGATAATAACCAAGATGGCAATTAGAATTACTGAAAGAGGAGATATAGTGAAGGGTGTGCCACTTGTTGAGCCTGGTGATGAACTGTTTTGGTTCAACTGTCCACGCCTCACTCTCTATCTCATTAATTTTGTACTCTTTGAGGTACTCCTCCATCGAATTCAATCTTCTCCTTCTTTTTAATGCCTTTTTTTCATATGGTTTTATAATTATATATTTAGAAATTTAATACTCGTTTTTTATCGACTCTTGTAGAACGCCTTCCAGCTTGCTTTCTTTGCATGGACTGCGGTAAGTCGTTCGTTAAATTACTAATTAATTAGTGATCAGTTCCTTAATCTTTGGAATTCGTGAGACATGCAATCCTATGTGTCCTAACTAAGAGCTACTTGACATATTTATTGGTCCAAACTCCAAAGAGATTGTTAACTTGAAAACTTTTCAAACATAAATAGCCTTTTCAATTCCTGCGGTTCAATTAAAGGGTGCGTAAACTCTGTTTTTCCTGACAAGAGCTTTGTGTTCTCTTTGACTTCTCAGTGGCAGTTTGGGCTAAAATCTTGTTTTCATGAGGGCCTCGAGGACAGAATCATCAGAGTCTCAATGGGGTAACATTCATTTCATGTCTCCAATTTTTGATAACAGCCAGGTAATGAACAAAAATGTTCTTAACAGACTTGTAATCCTGTGATTTGTCAGGGTCCTTATACAAGTACTTTGCAGCTACGTTACGCTTCCTCTGTATGCTCTGGTGACACAGGTAAATGAAAATGACAAAGCCATGAATCATGAACACAAATGCATACACACACACACACTGCCAATATTCTCTACAAGTCTGAACGTCTGTGCCTTATCTTTTGACAATAACAGATGGGTTCATCGTTGAAGCCGACCATATTCAATGAAAGAGTAGCGACGGCTTTGAGAAATTGGCACCGAACTGCCAAGAAACAGATTAAAGAGAACAAGGGTACTGGATCAGTGACCCCGCGGTCAAGTAGACCCACCACCCCATCACATCACACGTCCCCGGTACACCTGTTGAAGTACTACCGTGACACAGTGGACAGCCTTCAAAATTCACCCACAAGGTCGACGTCAAATTTGGCGATTGAATGGGATCGTCGTGACTCTGCATCCCAACCTCGCCACCCCCATTTTGACGAAGGGTCCTCGTCACATCAGAACAACTATCTAAATCAACGTCAGCAGCACACAGAGTTCGGAGATGGTGAAAATATTACGAACGATAATGAGTCTCGTCCAAGTCAAGTTGTGCCAATCTCCGGGCAACTCGAGATTGAAATCGTGGGTAAGGAGTTTTCCTTTGATAGAAGATCAGGTTTACGTTTATAATTGATAAAGATAGAATGTAAATTGACACATAGTTATGAATCATGATATAGAAGGGTACATAATTGGCGGATGGAAAAGGAGGGAGGCATTGGGGGTGTTTGGTAGATAGCTTTTCAGCTATATTTTAGCTGATTAAAGAGGATTAGTTGTTTGAAATAGTTGTTTGGCGGATGGAAAAGGAGGATTAGCTGTTTGAATATACTTGTTTGGTTAAGAGCTGATTAGGTTGACTTATTCAACCCAATCAGCCATTTTTTGAAAAGCTACTTGGGAGGAGCTTTTCAACCAACCAGTTAATAAAAATTTTACTGAAAGACAATTATGCCCTCAAACTTATTTCTAACCTATCTAAAATATATGAGATTAACTTAAACTCTTATT
>JANQBM010000008.1:4489837-4509342 GCA_025594535.1 Erythroxylum domingense
GATAATGAATGATATGATTTGTATTTGGAAATTGAAATGGGCCCCAAGTGATTAATAAAAGTTTCTGTTAATTTCCTCATGTTGCATCAAATGTTTTTTTTAACAAAGTGGTATATTGTAATTACCGAATTTCTGTACCTTATATTTTGGATTCAAAAAAAAAGTATACCAAGTTTAATTGTTTAGTAATGTGGCACACTATTCTCGCGGGGCACAGACTCGGGTATCACCATCGATATCGGGTTCGGATCCAGCGGGAGTGGGGTGTTACACTTTTATTATGTTTTATTAACATGGGAAAGACGATAAACTTTACCAGTCCCCATGGATTCAATCCTACTCATCGTTATATATAGTTTATTCATGATTAGAGAATGATTATATTTATTAGATTTCTCATCAACCAAATTTGCATAAATTTAAAGACATAGAAAATGATATGTGTGGTCTAGTACAAGATAAAAAATTCAAATAACCTACCATGCTTATAAAATACTTTGTATTTACTATACTTGTACCATCATTATTAGTCAACTTTTCATTTATATTCATATATGTAGATGCTTTTTTTCAATTTAACATATTGAACCTTTTGACAATATCAACTGCATAGTTTCTTTCAAAAAAAAAAAACTCTATCCAAACCTTACTTCACCTTAAGTCCAAGAAAATAATGTAATAAACTTAGGTCTGACATCTTAAATTTCTCATCATGCAAGACTTAAATTTAATAATTAAAGATTCAAAGAACCTATATGTATTGTGTCATCAACATAAAGACTCACAATTAAAAAATCAGATTTACCTTACTTCTTTTCATAAGGAGTTGACTCATTTTTGTTTCTTTCAAACTCATTTTTCTCACTATAAGAACTAATCTTAACGTACAATGCTCGTGGAGCTAGCTTTAAACTATATAAAACCTTTTTCAACCTGTCCACCTTACTCTCTCCTTCATCTTCAATAAAACCTTTAGGTTGAGCAACATAAACCTCCTCTTCCAACTCTCCATTTAAAAAGGCAAATTTAACATTGAATTGGTATATTGACTGTCAAACTTAAGTAGCTAAGGCTAAGAAAATTCTCATTGATTTAGCGTGAGCAATAAGAGAAAATAACTCTTTGAAATTAATGCCTTGTCGTTAAGCTTACCCTTTTGTAACTAAGCAAGCTTCATGCTGTTATATACTGCCATCATTATGAGACTTTGTTCTGAATACTCATTTGAGCTCAATGTTCCTTTAAATAAGTTTACCAAATCCCATGTTTCATTTTTTTAAATGACCAACATTTTCTTTTTCATTACATTTTGCAATTTTTGACTTTTGCTGCTTCATAATAAAAAGTGGGATATTAATATATAAAGCAAAGTTATAAGATTCATAAATATCTTGTAAGGATATGAATTTTTAGGAGATGTCTCCCTAGTATAACTTAAGGAATGAGTAGTTACTAGAGTAGATGAGTTGTTGACACTTAGTGAAAAAGATAATGGACAAGCAGATTGTGAACTTTCAACTGTGTTAGTTTGAAAAGCCTTGTCAATTACTAGAATATTAGTTACTACTTCTTTATTGGTGCTCTACATCAATCGTCCATCTTCAATGAATACCACATCCTTTACTTATAATCACCTTGCCACTCATAGAGTTGTATAACTTATATGCTTTAGATTAAACATTATATCAAAAAAAATGTTTTTTTCAATATTTTTGAATAAATTTGTGACATGATTTTTTTTTGGAATAGAGGAATCCACAGCTGTTATCCTTTGGATGTGCACTGGGTAAACCTCCGGATTGACGCAATAGTCTACAAATCACCCCAACCGGGTACTCCACACTAGGCATGTAACATCTGTCACTTGAATTAGGGTTAAAATGGTGATTATTAAAGATTAATGAGAAATTAGGAAGCATAACTCATGTTTATACATAATGAGGCATACACATACACGATATTATTGATCTTGCACATTACAATTATTTGTACATGCATTCATCTACATTTTCTAGGTATTATTAATTGTTAAAAATGCAATTAAAATGTTGATTATGAATTATTTGTGTTAAAAATTTATTTGAAAACTATTAGTATTATTTCGAAAATTTTGGTGAATTTTAGGAAATTTCCAAAAATTTAGGATATTTTGGACTAGGAAAAAAATTGAAATATGGACTAATGATAATGTGACATGTGGACTAATGAATTATTGACATTTGGCATCATTCAATGTGTGATATTTGGTAGCTTATATAGAGGGCAAATAGGCTTTTGCATTGGAGACATATGTTAAAGTTTAGTGAGGACACCTAGTAACTTAGGTGTCAAGCCTTTCTAAAGAAACTTCTACAATCTTTGTTTGGCTCTTTTATCCACTGAAATGATCCCTCTTCCCTGCTTTGAATTTTATGTTGATTTTGTTGTACTATCACATTAAAACTCCTTGCCATATGTGGCATGAAGAAGCTATCTTATGCTATTTTCTAGGTTGTTGTACTTTGGGTGTTAGACTCACACTACATCTATCTTGATGTTGGAAGTGTCCTAGTTACTTATAAGGGGCTGTAATAGTTAGTTCTTTGGAGTTGGACTTAACGTTTAGTGAGGTAAAGGAATTATAAACTTGGTATCCTATTATAACATGTGATGTTTGATGTTTGAAATGGATCGATTGCGTACTGAATTAGGAAGGAATTGAGGTTAGATACATGCTAGAAACTAGTTAGGAAGAGTTATACTGGACAGGTATCGGTATTTTAGCCATATCTTGCCCCGTAGTATCCAAATTGGATGATTTTAAATTCAAATTAAACTAGAAACTTATGTATACAACTTTAATGAAGGAGTCGAATTTGATTTCTGTCATAAAGTGTGTCAAAAGTTGGCTTGAATCTGCGTTTCTGGATTCTGTCACTGTTTATGAACAGTCTGAGTATTTTGGTGATAATTTTCTAAATACTGAACCAAATTGCATAAAATTGGTGTCATTAGAAACTTAAGTCGTAAAAGAACAATTTTTTTAGAAGAATGTTTGGCCTAAAACCTTCATTTTCATTGTCAAAAAGACTATGTAAAATTGTCCTAAAAGTTTGTTTTGGGGAAGAGCTAGAAGAAGTTGGAATAAAAGGGTGTGCATGATCGTGTACAAGCACGATACATGATCATAAATCTTAAAGGTCTTAAGGGGGTTGCATGATCATGCTCAAGCATGATCGTGACTTAGAAAGGTCAATTGGAAAGTGCATGATCGTGCATAAGCACGATCGTTACACAGTGAAAGAATAATGTTGTTTGACAGTTTTGAACATCCTTCATTCTTTTGGCTATAACTTCTTTTTTTGACCTCCAAATGACTTGATTTTTGAACCAACAAACTCATAACACATTGTTCTTCCTCTCCATATAAATTTATAGCCATCTGAATTCATTCGAGAAAGATTGATTGATGAATTTAGGATGAAAAAGATGAAGTGTACTGGATTATGATAAATAAAGTGTTTTCACTGAACATATTTCGGTATTTGAGTCTTTATTTTGATCTGTAGATTTCAAAATGAGTTGATTCTTAATTCAAATTAAAGTAGAGACATATGGATATAACTTTCTGAAGAAGTATACTTTGAATTATGTCTCTAACCATTTCAAAATATGGCCTGAAATTGAGTCTTGACTGAGCCTGTAGTACTACTCGAGACAGAAATTATGTCCTGTTTTGATTGAATAAACTGTATTGATAGAGGCCGAATTAGACAAAGGAGTCTTCACAAAAGTTGTAATTTATTCTCTCAACTTTCAATTGGTATAAAGTTTGTAATTTTTGGAGATGGTAATTGAGAGATATGGATTGTATAACTTGAATGCATAATCATACATTAGCCAAAATTTCAAAAGTGCATAGTTTGTGGTATTTTAAGCGTAACTCATAGAATAATGAACCAAATTGAATGATCTTGGTATCAATAGAGCCTTAAGACATAGGAGAATAATTTTGTATAAGGAAGTGTAACAATTCCTTCATTTTCCTGTTGAAATTAATTGTGCAAAATAGACCCGAAAGTATACCTTTAAACAAATCTGAGTTAATAAATTGAATATGGATATCTGAATGATTATTATGACTAGATTGATGATAAAAAAACCCAGAATTATCATGAACATGCATTGAAAATATTCAATATACACGAATGTGCATAAATGAATACATAATTGTGCAATATTATGATATGTGAATGTATTGTCTGTATAGAAGAAGGCATTAAACGACAACATCCAGACATTGCCCGTACTTCAAGGCAATAGCTGTTTGGACCATACTGTGAGTAGCCTAAGATGATCTCACCTTATTGTTTTGTACATTATTGAACTGTATTGCTATCTTATTGAACTGTACTGAATTGTGCTGATTGTGTACTAGATTCCGGATAATATTTGTTCGAGGCGTTTTGATGCATGAGAATAATATTAGAAGTGCTGATTGAATGTGAATGTGTCTGCCTAAATGATTTTCTGATTCTCAACTGAAAAGTTAAATATCGAACTTAGTACGATGACCACTGCTACTGTGACTATTACTATAATTGATACTGGGACTGATATACTGTTATATTACATGCAAATGAAAGTGATTGAATTTGATGACTAAATTGTGGCATGCACTTCATTCCGATGCATGTAATATAAAGGAGTTGTCACTGGTGTTGGTACTGATACTGTTACTGATAAGAGCTTTAAGCTCCCGCATATGTAGTTTGAGCCTATGACTCATTGTGATCAATGAGGCACAGATAGATTGACTGAGCCTGAAAATTCGGGATACTGTAAAAGCACACAGTCACAACAATATAAAAATGAAAGTGAGTCTCATACATATCGTATCCATATATAATTTGAATTCATTGAATGATTTGCAAAGCTGTGTGAATGTCGTATATGATTGAATTGTTTAACTGAGAAATGATTTATCTGTGATAATATTTGATACTTGTCAACTGGATTTGAGCTGTATGATTACATGTTATATTTGATCTTGTTTTATGACATGAGTGAACCATCGAGGATGGTTACTCTGTTGAGTTCGCAAAATTTATCAAAATTGCACCGTTGCTTTTCAAGTTTGAGAGTGAGACGACCTAGCTTCTAAGACTCTGTAGAAGCATATTTTGTACAACTGTTACAGTTAGATTTGGTTTAAAGGTTAGTCAACTGGGTTTGAGGACATAGTTGTTTCTTTTGAGTTTATAGTATTCGGTGTGTACTGAGTTATTTATGTTCATAGGACAATGTTGTATAAACATGGTTGATATTGTACTATATGAAATAATGTACATTATGGTTTTGTTATAATGTGATAACATTTTGGGTTTAGAAAATGTGTGATTGATGATCTAGTGTATGATGTTATGTTATGTAGAGGAAGTTGAGATAGTTAATATGTCATTCTGACAGGCATGTACACGTGTATCCGATGGACATACGTGCATATGTCAGTTGAGAATGGGGTGTTACAGGGCAAGTCCAGTGTGACAGGCTCAATCGAGAGAGTGTAGGTAAGGATATTCGAACACAGAATCTTTTGACCTCATGCCCCTCCACTCTACCAACTCAACCATCCCCTAAGGGGCATAGTCTTACTATACATCTAAAAAACTCTTAATTAGTAGCTTATCCATGGCTTTCGATCCTTCTAAGCTTTAATATGATATTCGATTTAGAATTGCCTTCGTGACTAAATATTCAGCAAATACAATGCTATAACAACACCTTCTACCTGGAACTTATTTAGAAGGCCGTTTGCTTTAAGCGTACTTCTTGCCATTTTGACCACATTCGATTCTTTCGTTTATCTACCCCATTTTACTTTACTGTATAAAATGCGAACAATTCTTGGTAAATTTTATTTGCCTCACAAAAAATATTAAATTCATTAAAGATAAATTCACTATCATTATCTAAACGGAGAACCTTTATATAACACCCAATATATTTTTTCACTAATTCCTTAGGTTTCTTGAAATTCTTAAATATTTTTTATTTATACTTTAAGAAATAACTCCAACTCATACAATTGCAATCATTAGCAAATAACAAAAAATATCGACTCCCACTGTAAGGTTCAAGATTCATTGTCCCACGTAAATCAATATGTATTAATTAAAGACCCCTACTGGCCCTCCAATACTTATTTACATGAAATGAACTTCTACTTTGTTTCCCTGGTTAAATATTACCAATTTTGGCCAACAACAACTATATTTTTATGAGCTAAAATATTAACCTTTTCACTTTCAAATACCTATAATGTAAATATCATATTTTGCATCATTTATTCTAGCAACCAAGGCACATTTCTTAATATCTGAAATTTCAAGAGGAAACATCTTATTTGGTGTTATAAATATAGATAATAATTTTATCAAATTTCTTATCTTAAACATAACAAGAAGATTATGAACCAAAACTAGGCATATATAGCACGTTATAAAGAAGTTTTACAGTATCTTTAGTTCCTTTTCCTTCAAGTTGAATTTACTTGTTATCTCTAAGATAAACTTCACTTTTTGAATTCTCATCCAAGTCCTTAAACAAAAATCTTGTTCCTGATAGATGATTAGAGCATCTGTTGTATATAAACCATATTCCATTAACGTGTCATTGATAAGTAATCTTTTAAAAATTGGACCGAAAGTCCAAACGATTAAAAGAAAGGTTTAATGTTTAAAATTTTAATTGGTATTAAGTATGTCATAAAATTAGTTTATAATAAATATGTAGTAATAATTATAAGAGTAAGTAAAAAAATATTTTATTGAAATAGAAAATATAACAATGTTTTGTTTTGAACTTTAATCAATAAATATTAATATTTTTAATATCATAAAAATTAAAATTTACATCTTCATCTTATTTTAGAATTGTACTATTTATTTCGAGTATAATCTCTTCTCTTTATAGTATACATAAAAATTGATATTTTTAAAAAGTAAGAACTAATTGTATGACCAACTATTTGACTAATTATTGATGGTTAGTTATCCTTTTATTAAAAATTTATTTTTTACTATTGACGTTTAACTTTTATACTGCGAGTGGGAGAGCCACAAGGTACTACTACAAGGCACTGTGACTGCAGCCCCCACTCAGCCATTTATGGCTCAACACATGATATAATGCAATTTTTGTCATTGTCCTGTAGTTATAATATATTAATGTTCTCAATTAATGCAATTAAATGTAACCAGAATACCAAAAATCCTAGTTCATCTGTGTCCTCTCTGTACTCTCTCTCTTTATAACTACATAGTCCAGAATGTTACCCTCCTTCGATATTTTGCCTCAACAAGTCCTTTCCTTCTGGTTTCTCTTTCAATCTCCACCCTCCATTGCTATCGTCGAAGTTGCCTCACATATGTGCGGCGGAGCAAGTCAAAAGTTAGGGCTTTTAAAAATTTGCTGGAAGTTGCGTTAGGTACGGAGGTACAATGCATGTGAGCTTGGATGTAAGGTTTTTGAGTCTGATCCTTATGATTGGGTTCCCTGTCGTCTATTTGTGGTTACTGTTTTGGTTGACAAAAATACATCTGGTTCTTCACAATTCAGTGTAAACCGACCGTTATATATTGACTCACAACAGTCAAAAGTAAAAATTGAACCAAAAATTAGTACAATTCATGTTTAACTTATTCAAACTGTCCAATTTGGTCCGATTTTTACATCATTGTTAATAAGGTAACGAGTCATAAATAACTGACTGTCCTTGTCAACTTGTTTTATGGAGTTGGATTACTTCTGTTTATTTCTTTGCTTACTCCAATAATTAGTATTTTTATTAGGAATAATAATTGATTGGGCTTGACAACCTAAGCTTGAATTTAGTCTGAAGTTTGGTTAAACGGGGCTGAGCCCTTGTTGTTTTGTCGAACATACTTTTTATGATAAATTTTTGGCAACTATAACATTGCCTTTGAACTTGTGGTAATTACTAGATAGAATACTTTTTCCTCTGCAACCACCATGGCTTTGACGACAAATGCTTGTACCCCATCCACGACCGACTAAATTTTGTTTGTCTTTCAATTAAAGAAGACTTTCCCTTCACATGAAATACCTTCTCTTCACTCTTTCTACGAGATCTGTTTAGCCCGTCTTCTTATTTACGCTAGCAAGGAATTTATTAATTCACCAAAGAATAAATAGATAGATTATCAGATTCTTCAATGGCAACAATAACACGTTCAAATTTTACAGTCAAACTCTTGGACACCTTACAACTGTTTAGTTCTAATATTTCACCATATGATTTCAGATGATTAACAGCTACAAAAACTCTAGATAGATAAACTTCCTCGAACTCATTGTGCTTTATAGATAATGTTTTAAAATCATATTGTAAAGTTTGTGATTTCACATTGATTACCTTTCTGTCTCCTAAGTATTCTTGTTTTAACATCTCCTATATCTTATTGAAAGTGGTAGTTGTTATAATACGGGAGAATACCTTATTGTCAAGAGCTTGTTGAATGAAGAATAAAGTCTTTGCATCTTTCTTTTGGTTTTCCCTCAAACGCTGCTCTAGTATTTTGTTCATCAAATCCATTTGCTACTATTTCTCATAATTCTTGAACTTTGAAGAGAGTCTTCTTTTTAAGACTCCAAAAGTGATAACTTTTACCTTTAAAAAATAGAATCAAGGGCTGCAAAGTAGAGCCTGTATCGATCTCTACCATTTTTATTCTCTTTTCCACCTAATAATCTGGTGTTTTTTCTCGCTTGTTCAACAATATGTACACATATTTCTAAGAAAAGGGAAGGCAGTGACCAATAAAAGTAGAAGTGGTAATAACAATTAAATGTTACGACGACTTTGGTACCTAAAATTGGTTAAGAAAAAATTAAAAATACATAAATAACATAAATATATTTTTTTGTAAAAATTACTGTATGATCCACCTACAGGTATATTAAAATAATTTGAAATAATAAAATAATATTATTTAATTATTTTTGTTCTACGATATATATAGAATTACAATTAACTAGTAAATAAAATAAAAACAGTTCAATTCACTACGACTAACTAATAACTAAATAATAATCGATAAAATTGTCTACCATATAACAATTAAAAACTAATAGTTAAATGGTTAAACCCGTGAATACGTGACAACTAAATAATAATATAATTAATAATGAGTCTTAGTATTCGAGCAAGTATTTCAATATAATCATTTAACGTCTTTAAACTGTAACTAGTTCCTACCACTGTTTGCCAATTCATTTTAAATTGAATGTTACATCCCACCTTCTTTTGCTATGGTAATTCGAAATTCATAAAGATGCTTCACTATTTCCACATCTCTTTTCCAAGCTATAGACTTCATTGATTCGTATTAAGATATCCTTCAAATTCAAAGCATCATCCATTCACCCCAGAAGGATGTATCTCTTCATGTTGATACTTTTCCAGTTTCAGCATGAAATTTTATCATATATGCGACTAATGAGTCTTGCAAACATATCACCCTTAAAAACTATAAGAACTTGACCACAAGCTCGCTCTTCATATTATATTATAACACGTAGCATGAATTTTATTAGGTGTTCGGATTGTTTTTTAAAGGGAAATAAATGAAGTAAAGATAGAATACTTGATTTCGATTCCATCAAAAGTTCGGAGGAATTTTTTGAGGCTGTAACGCATTCGAATTCACTGGGACCTTCACGAGAACTTCTCACCAGCACGTAGTTAACATCTTTCTTCAATTTTCTTAATACGTAAGTTCTCTTAACGAGTTAGAGAAACCGTATGCTTAAGAATAAGCATGAGACTTTAATCTATTTATATAACTTTTATATTAGGTTTCTACATCACAGACTTGATATGGGTCCGATCTACACTGATCTGGAATCATTTTTTTACTGAACTTCGACTCGTTGATTTAAATAATTTATTGAGTCACTTTATTATCTTTATCTTAATCAAATTACATAACTTGATAAGTTACTAAAAATTGATAAAATGCAATTAACTGTTTTCCAGATTAATGAAAAATGTGTAACACATATCATATCACACTTATAAACTATAAGAACTTGACCACAAACTTTACTTGCTTTTTTGTTGATCTAAAGCGTTTTGATCACCTGGGTTGCCTTCCCAAGTCTTGCGCGGGATTCTTGCCGAATTTTGGCATGGTGACCCTGTCATTTCGGTAACTAATCATATCCTTGGGTGCAGTGTTAGTTACTGGAAATATTTTGCATTGAACGGCAATTCACTAGTCTCGAGGAAGTCGATGATTGAATAAGAAGAACAAGGGTTGTAGAGGCCATCTTGTGAACAGTTTTGGTCATAATAGTTCTCACCATTCTCAGATAATATCTCACCTGCAGGAAGTAGATCGTTGCTGCAGTCTCCAGAATTTGGCTTCTTCTTAGAATGCAGGAAACTGCCATTGTTATCTTCCTCCATAGTTTTTCTCTTCAGTGGGTTATAATTTTCAAAGGAAGAAACTGTCACTGGAGAGCTCATTTTATCGCTACCCTCTTCGTAAACCGAATTCAGACTGTTGCCCTTGCTTTCTTGAAAGCTAATGCACGAGATCCTGTCGCTGGAAGGTAAGTTTTCACCGGAAAGAATGGCCGACAAGATTGTGCAATCTTTGCTCAAATAATCAACAATCATATTGTTGTGGACTGTATTATATGTAGGACGTGTGTCCTCAGTGTTTTGCATGTCCCTCCCCACCTCTTCCTGGTTATCGTATGTATGCTTTGATATGTTTCCTTTGTGTCGAACTCGACATAGCACCCAATCATCTAGCTGTAAGAAACAAGGAAATCATTTCAGGGAAAAATCCAAATGGGAAGGTAACTAAAGAGGAGAAGAACCATTAGCTTGAGTATTACTTAGAACGGTTTCCCAAAGGGGCTATATGTGGGCCTTAAGAACTGAAGCTCAGTATTGACATTAAGTTATTAACATAAGCTACATAATGCAATAGATTTGAATCTAAAATGTATGACAATACTCACTTTTGCATATATTTGAGCTTACCTTCGATCAGTTCTTTTTGGCTGCAAAAACCTTATCTTCTTGTATTGATTAGGGTACATTAGAGCCTTAAGGAAAATGAGTTCAACCAAGGTCCTAGATTTTTGGTACAAAGGAAAGCCAAGTAAAAATTATTTGTTCTTTATGCCTACTACTACAAACGAATGCAGTATTTATAAAGTAACTAGTCGTTTACACAATGGCTTCAGTTAATACAGTATAATTAATAAAATGAATAATTAAGTAAAATTTTGGTAGTAGCTAGGTATAATTTGTTGGTGGCTCACTGAATTTATTTTTTTATATAGTTAATAGACTAATTTTTCTTTTATGCCATAATGTCACCGCCTACAAGAACAAGATGAAAATTTATAAAAAAGGTATAAAGTTTGGTTCACAATCTAAATCCACGTCAATTTAATAAATTATGGATTGCATTTTGTGGTAGTTAGAGATGTGACTAAATAGCTCTAATGCGTTAATTTTCTAACTATCTATATAAATCTTTATTAAAAACACAATATTAACTAAATTTCTTCAGTGATTTCTCAGATTTTATCTAAATAACGAATGGTTCCCATGAGATTTAAGATAATATTATTTTAAAGCTTTAGCACCACTCGACTGTTGTCTCTCTCGCCTATCGGCTCCTGTCAGGTTATTTACCCTGTGCACTACATAATATATGCAGTCTCATCATTAAGACTAGCTCCATCGACTTATGTGGTTCACCTGACCCAATCAGACCACAAAACAAATTAAAGAGAAGAACACCACTTACCCTCATGGACCCCTTTAGTCTCGAAGGCTTATTGATGGCTGTGTCAAGCAATCTGTACTCGTTCATGATCCAGTCTGTCTTCACTCCCTTTGGAGGTTTACCTGTATAAAACACCAGGGCTTTCTTCACTCCAATCTTCTTCGATCCTAAACTTGACATTATAGGTTTATCTGTACCAGTTGCTTTCCAGTAACCTGATCCCGCTGCTCTGTTTGGCCTCACTCCGTTTGGATACTTCCGATCTCTTGGACTGAAAAAGAACCATTCTTCTTCTCCAAACAAAGCTTTTCCTGATACCCATAGTTGAACAAATGATGAGATATATCGATGTTAGTAGATATTTCTCCTGAATATCAAATCCGAAAAGACTAGAAAAATGAACCCTAAAAATAAGTCATCCAGTGTTATGCATACTTGGTAACTCCCATGGATTATATTTATACAGATCGAGTTCTGCCATTATAGACGCCGGCAGGGGTCGAGAACTGGCTTTATTTTGCAAGTAGTGAATGATAAGTTCTTCATCGGAGGGATGAAACCTGAATCCAGGAGGAAATCGGAAGCCTCCTCCTGAATTTGGATTCCTTTCCATGGCTTAAAAGGCTCTATTTTCTCTTCTTTTAAAAGACGACTACTAAGGACGAGGAATCCACAGGTAAGGGCTTTGTCAAGAAGAGTCAATAATAGGGATCGATCAAGCTTAGTAGTATTGGTACATACCAATAAATTTTCAGAGGCTTTATATACAAGTAGAACTTGGCCCTCTGCATTAGTATAATAGACAAGAAACAACCAAGAAAGATTACGCACATACATTCAAAGAAACGGACTGGAATTAAAGGCATTTGTTTTACTTTCATGTATTGTGTATAGAGCTGTTAATGCATTAGTTTTGGGGACAACAACAGTCATTTATATGCATTTATTTACTGGGTATATTCTATATTTTAGAAACTAATTTCCAGCTCTCATAATACTTAAAATCATACTTTTTTATTTGTTATTGAAATTTAACTGAAATTTTAAATAATAGATGTATCTTTACTTATTTAAAAAAATTCGATAATACATAATATTATCTCAACTTAAAAAGAAAGATGGTTTCTAATTTATTTAGCACGTAATATTTATGAAATAAGATTAAGTCTGAGTTAACTTTTCACGGTTGTTTTTTACTCGAGCATGGAACATAAATTTTATAAACATTTCAAGCGTTAGCAGTAAGAATTTCACCTCAGACTGTAAATTGAGAATGACAAGCCATTACAGCTGTCAAAATAAGGAATCCAGGAAAAGGATCGTTACGGCTATTTTATCCCAGTATCATTGCCTTGGTTCTCAGGATTGGCTTTACCCCAGCCAACTTTGAGAGGATTCTGACAGAAACAATTATTATAGAACACTTAAGACGGTTTTACTATTATGTTGAATAGGTTCTAGGTATCGATCAAAGTGTGGAATAGGACATTGATTGGGTTAAAGTCATCATTGACGGGGTCAATTACAATGAGATGCACTAAAATGATGCATGAAATCAATATAAATTTCTTACATGGCATTATAATTTCAACCACTGCAGCTTAAAATTTCTTGATTCATCATATTTAACAGATTGAAAACATTTAAACTTATGAAATTTATTTGTAATTTTATATATGATATTTTGAAAAATTAAAAGATCGGATAAATTTTCAATTTTATGAGATTAATATAATTTATTTTAATTTAGAAGTCAAATTGAATCATACATTACAAAATAGATTATTCTACACATGACAATTCATAATAAAACTTACTTTTCTTATAAATGGACTATAAGATCATTTTAGTGTTTCTCAAGTTAAAAGTTCCAGATGACCGCACTCCTCG
The DNA here is from genome assembly GCA_025594535.1 of Erythroxylum domingense. Taxonomy (NCBI): domain Eukaryota; kingdom Viridiplantae; phylum Streptophyta; class Magnoliopsida; order Malpighiales; family Erythroxylaceae; genus Erythroxylum; species Erythroxylum domingense. The sequence goes on from JANQBM010000008.1 coordinate 4,503,541, forward strand.
TCCACATACTGAAAAACCTAGCAGAAAGAGTCACGCAAAAGGTGCCCTTCTTGGCTTTATTACTAGACATTATTACATAGATTTACAGGAGGCAAGGTCAACGAAGCAGCTAATGCATATATATCGCATATCTATTATGCATACAGACACGTTAAAATCCAACAAAACAAGTGGAAATTAGCCGCCCCCAATAAGGACTTTCCTTATTTGAACATAGTTATTTCTGTGTCTTTCTCTCTAACTTTAGTTCCAGAAATAAGTATTTGTTCTATTGCTCGTTATCCTTCTGGATGATGTATGCATGTAACAGCTAGACGATCATTTTCAATTTTATGCATGCAATATATGCTTCCATCTTGTTTCATAATCCTAATTCACACCTTACGTGCTTAATTACATCCAATGCGACCAACGAATTTAGACAGCTACCATAGAGGGAATACGAAATGTCTTGAACTTTTTTTTTTTTCAAATTGACAAGCTTAAGAATTTTGAACTATTTATAATTTTTTCTGGAAATCCTTTTATGATTTGAATTGAATTTAAGTGGTTCATATTGTTTGATGTTTAATGAAATATACCCTTTTATGTATTTTTTTAGTTCTTAAACTTTTATATTACTTATACTTGTTGACCAAAACTAATTACATATATAAAATTACTTTATTTTCCTTTTAAGGCTCCGCACTTCACTATAAATTTCTAGAAATCCCTCCATATAATTTTAATTTAGATTAAATTCAAATTTTATTTTTATAACTTGAAATATAAAAAGAAAATAAATGAAATAAATATATATAACTCAATTAATATATGATCTACGTTCACAAGTAAAAAGATATACTTTTTATTACTATGAATAAAATTAAAAGTATGACAACAATCTTCTTAATCTTTCAAGGATTTTACTTTACAATACACTTATCAAGGTATTTATAACTTAAGATTACATATAAAAAATTTAAGTATAATAAAATTATATTTAAATTTTTATATATAATTTTATTATACTTAAATTTTTTATATGTAATCTTAAGTTATAAATTATATGTAATCTTAAGTTATAAATACCTTGATAAGTGTATTGTAAAGTAAAATCCTTGAAAGATTAAGATTACATATAAAAAATTTAAGTATAATAAAATTATATTTAAAAAAAAACTTAAGGTCACTAACATGCTATTTTTACAAGTTCCTAACAATACAAGAACTCTATTTTAGCACATATTCAAAAATCGTGTCACAAGTTCAACGCGTATCCCACATTTATCATCAATACTAGTTTGCTTTTAACTTAAAAATCTCTTTGACTAAGACGAGATCGGCATAGATCCCATTTCCTTACCTAATACTTGTTAACATTTGAAATTCCATCATTTACCAAGAATTTAAGAGATATCTTATAATTCTCCACCTTAATTTGAATTCTCTAACGTCTAATCAAGAATTTTTCTTTGTCATACCTAGACCTGAGGGTTTTAAGCTATGTGAGTATTCTCTTGGACTTTTCTACAGATAATGACTTTATCAATATGTTAGCTACATTTTTTGGTTTGTTAACAAGATTCGACTAGATGTAACAAAATTTTCAATCTTTTGAAATCTCACATCCTTCACCGTAGTCCTCATTCGCCCCTCTTTTGACTTTCTCTAGTCTTTAAAAAATAGTTAAATCCTCATCATTAATGGTAAGAGCATAAGCATTTGAGTCTCACTAGCTTTTTTTTTCCCACCTAATGGTCCATCTTGCTTTATCATGAACTATAATGTGTTGATGATTTCCCTTTAATATTGTTCTACTCCTGAAATAGAATTTTCAACCCCTTAACATCCATTTCAGGTTGTTCTAGTACCACTTGTACCAGCTTTGAATCAGTATTACCCACTGTTGACCCTATCACATCCTTTCTATATGTTTACCTCAACATATATCACTCCCCAAATAATATATATCCTTAAAGGTTATCATAGATTTTTACCAAGCACAGGAAACTTACAAAAGTCTACCTTTTGTGTTTATCATCTTCCAATAAGCTCCTTTTATAAATTTTCATCATCTTTTGCTCATTAAGAGGACTCACTCGTATGTAGCATCCCATAGTGTTATCATGCTTCTATCCTAAAGATTAAGAAACAGCCATTAATCTCGTACTATCTTTTCCATTAAGACATAGATTTCATGCTGTAATTTTTTTCATCACAACCATTTGTATCCTTTACCATCTTAAGCTACCCACAATCGAAAAAAAAAACGTATACTCTTGAGTATCAAAAGTACCCATTGAAATCATAGTCTTCTAAAGTTTAGGAACACACGACGCATCTTGTTTTCTAATAATTTCATCTTGTATTTTAATATACACTGAACTACTGCCTTTGATAATACACTCTCCGTTATCACCAAAAATAATACCATTTCATTCTTTTCAAGAACATAACCTGTTCTTGATAAAAGTCATATATTAAGATGTTTTACTTTTCCCAATAATTTATAGAATCAGAATTACGCACAATTAAAACATCAATATCTCTTTCATCCTTATCGTTGGAACTCTCTTGAGCTGCTGCAACGCTTACTTTTTCATTTGTTTCCCTTTTCTCATTTCTATTCTTTTGCTGTAGATGGTCTCTCTTTAGGTAAACTTTTGCTTTTTACAGTTAAAGCATCAGACAACTTTAGCCTTTGATTTGGTTCTTGACTTACTTATATTTTCAATTTCTTTTTCTTTTTTCCTTCCTTCGCCAATAATATCATATGCCCGTCTAATCTACTTTCATATGTGTTAGATACTTTTTTCTTTAATTCTTTGAACTACAGAGCATTATTTACATCACTAACAAAAATATTCTCTCTACCATACAATATGGTATCAATAAAATTCTAATATAAATTGCACAAAGAAAACAAAAGGATTATAATTTGATCCTCATCCTCTATTTTAACCCCCTTGTAAATCTAAGATAAAATGATTGAAATTAACAATATAATTTTTTACCGGTATACTTTTTGTCATCCTTAACATATACAAACATTGCTTTTGATATAAAAGATTTGTAAGTGATTTCTTCCGGTACTTACTTTCAAATTGTCTCTTTAAATCAAAGGAATTTTTTTTTCACCTACCTCCGTTAGGATTTCGTCACAAAAACTCAACAATATTATGTTATACGCCTTTGATAAAATTTCTTCCTTCTTTGACAGTCTCAAATTTTCTAGTAGTTTTTCTTTCCCTTCCAACACTGTTGCATAGAGTTGCCTTCTCTTCTCTTTTCATAGAGTGAAATGATTTGATCTATTGAATTTCTCAGTATGAAACTTATGAAGAGATATCATAACGGTAAAACTTATACTAATTGTTGTGCAAACGGAATAGTACAAGAAGAAAGTAAATGAAGCAAAAACACATAATTTACTAATCTATGTCCACGTATAAGGAGATGTATTACTTTTGTTACTGTTAGAAAGATAATATAAAGAGAAGTATGGCAACAACCTTCTCAAGCTCTCAAAGATTCTACCTTACAAAATTTGTATCATAAGATTACATGTAAAAAGTTTAAGTGCATAGAACTTTATTTTCACAGAGGTTTAAAGTTACTTAAACTTTGTTTTCACATGTCTACTAACACAGAAACTCTATTCTTGTGCGTGCTCGAAAATAATGTGATGAATCTGATGCTTATTCCACACTTGATACCGTCCCCAATTTGTTTCTAATTTAGAAATTTCTTCAACCAGTATGAGACTTCCTATATCCCTATATTACTAAGAATTCAATACATATCTCACAATTATAACTATATATTTCAATAACTATGACGATTAGGATGGAGCCATTGCGTCTCTACCAGTTGGTCGTCCATTACCATTTAATACCTCAGACAGCCGGTTCAATTAATATGAGCATTGGAAGTTGGGGATTTAGGATAAATAGGAGAAAAAGCCCTCATAGTACATATCGTTACAGTCGAAGTCAGGTTTGAGAAGAACCTTGGAAACGGTATGTACTTGACTGTTTTCTAGAGCAAATGATTACATCCCAATGACCTCTCAGGTTGTGTCCAGAGATACAGACAGCGTCTACGGATGAGTAGGCTCTTTATTGCAAGCTTTTACCTAAAACAAAACGTTGTACGTTTCGAGGGAGGAAAGTAAAATATCCAATCCAAGGAGGCATAATTTGTCTTTCATGTCTGGAACAAGATTCGTGACATAAATACCTGCTGCTTAATAGCTATAATGAATTTAGTGGGGCAGATCAACCATAATTGAGAGGACAATAAATTATATTTTGCAATAGAAGACGGACTTAAAGTTTTTAATTAACTCGAGATCATGGTCAATCTTACTTGTCCAGCTTGTTAACGTATTTAAGTTGTATGTTATATTTAATAAAGTTTTTAAATTGAAACCGTAAGAGAATTGTCAAGGTACAAGCTAACAGGTTTAGTTCATTTGGATATGTGAAGTTCTATGTACATATCGTTATGATTAATTTGTGTCCTTTCTCTTCTACTTGGAAGATACTGGTCATGAACAGAGACGTAAAATCGTTCACACAACTGGCATTGTCTCCCCTTTTGTCCATACTCTTGCAGGCATCCCTTCATTCCTATTTGATCCGTTGTCAAGAGAATGATCATTGTCTTCGAAACAAGCAATCGAACTTATCGCTTTGTTTTCCATTTTTTTTTTATACAATGGAAAGAAAAATAGAAAGCAACACCATTTCTTCGCTTGGCGATATAATACGCCTTGAATATCTTGTTGTACAATCGCTATAATTTTTTGTGGAAGATCTAGCAGTATATGTATTCATGAACTAGCTCGCAAGGCTATGTAAGTTAGGCTATCAGCACTTTGATTCTGTTCTTGATAGACGTGTTAAATCTGAACATCTCACTCTCTGACTCAGTAACGCATGGATATCTTGCACTAAAAAAATAGTCTTAATTAGTAACAGTTTAGAAGATGACAGAATGTTGATTACCTCTAAAAAATTCACTTCAAAAACGATTTTTTCAATACCCACGATCCTAATATGTTGCAGGCATCCCTTCATTCTTATTATCCAATATGTGTCATGAAACCACCACATCATTTTTTAGTGCAATCCCGAAGTAAACTCCCAACAATTTTAATAGAAGACCCTTGTTGAACCGCTCTATTAGTATTTAGTTTTACCCAACTCTCCCGGGGTGAGTTCCAACCCACTTGATGACTAACAGGCAATCCTATAACTTGAATAACTCGACTAGTCACTAATTGTGCCTTAACGACCCAATGTACATAGTCTAAAACAATGCGATGGCCAACTTTTGGCCAGGCAAAATCATCTTTAAAAATGTTACGGTTTTGTCACTGCCATAAAAACTAGCAAGAAATACCATGTATAATTGCTCATTCTCTTATCTATATTTGAACCAGTTTAGTAAGATTGGATCGCAAATATGTCTCCTCGTCTCGCTGAAAGAAGGTAGGCTTAATCACTTCAAGGAGAAATTGGTCAGCAGCTTCCGTTTAGCTAATAATCACGTAAATAAGCGAATACGCTGAGGCTATGCTCATTTCCATATCATTCTCCAGATTGCATTTTGAACCTCCATGGTTAAATCCATTATTAGTTCATATGCGGATGCTACCAAGAAGCCACCCTGTTGTCCTGGGGTCCACACAACTCTGTCCTCTCCCATCACTTTGCTTTCCTTGATTGCCTTTCGTGTATCTTTGTTGTGGTTTTATAAAAAACTGGCCCCATTCAAACTTAGCGAGCTAACCTGCTGTAGAACAAACTTGAGTCA
>JANQBM010000008.1:4513203-4568183 GCA_025594535.1 Erythroxylum domingense
AATCATCACAATATCTACAAATATATTATTATACTAGTTAAAGTAAGAGTTGTTACCTTTTTACTTTGAAGTGGTACTGTGTTTTGAATTTGTATTCATTAATTCTAACCTAAACATATTATTATTTAATAAATTTAACTGAAGTGACTATTAGAATTTCATGTATAATATGAACTCATTCTCTAACACTTAAAAATATTAGAAGAGTTTTCAAATGTATTCAAAAATTAAAACTTTCGCTTTCATACATAGTGGAATTTAGAACTTTTTATGCTTGAAAGTAATTGAAGAATGCCGACAAATCACTTACCAACCGAAAGAGGGTATTTGACAAGCTTTTTTGGTTAATTTTACAGGATGGATATTTACTTATGGAGTGAAGCAGAAGAAAATTTAAACAAGAATCTTTCTGATGTTATGAAAAGACACTTAAAGACATTATGTGAAGTGTACATGTAACATGTGTGAGGAGTAGCTCAGCTTAGTCAGTTTGTGCTTCAAATTTCTCATTATCAATTTTGTAACGTATATAGTGGTCCAGCTAAGTCTTTTGGCTGACTGACTTGGATAGGAGCCGTGTAAGATAAGGAGGGAGAGGGAGAAGGAGAAGGAGAGGGGGAGGGGGAGAGAGAGAGAGAGAGAGATTCCGTTTGTATACATCCTTTCATTTGGTGTTTTTTGTCTTGGCTTCAAACAAAGCTGGTTTTTTTGAAAGAAAGATGCGATTTATGGAATTGGAGACAAGTTTTAATTTGAGTTATTTCATTTTATAGGAGTAGAGTTGAAGAGAGAATTTAGATGGATTCCTTTGGATTATGCTTTGCTCTGAAGGTTTAATTTGTTCTTTCTTGTTGTAGGTAGGTAATTTTGTCTAAACCCTCACGATAGTTCTTCCGGTTTAGCTAGTTTTAGCAGACACACCCATTTCTTCTAAAACTTCAGGCAAAAAAAATGATGTCTGAAGTTGGGTTTTCTATGCCCTCCACAATCAGAGTCCTGAACCAAGAACCACCACCTAACCCTAACCCTAATCCTGCAACAAATCCAGCGAAAAGGAAGAGAAATTTACCAGGAACACCAGGCAAGTACAGTTATCCATCCGCAGTTCTTAGCTTGCATAGGCCCTAATGAATATAGTTGCTGTCTTTTTGAAGCAGATCCAGATGCAGAAGTCGTCGCTCTATCACCAAAGTCTCTCATGGCAACGAATAGATTCATGTGTGAAATCTGCAACAAGGGTTTTCAGAGGGACCAAAACCTCCAGCTCCATCGAAGAGGCCACAATCTTCCATGGAAGCTGAAGCAAAAATCGAACAAGGAGGTGCGGAAAAAGGTTTATATCTGTCCTGAAAGAAGCTGTGTGCACCACGACCCATCAAGAGCCCTAGGTGACCTCACTGGAATAAAGAAGCACTATAGCAGAAAACATGGAGAGAAGAAGTGGAAGTGTGAGAAATGCTCGAAGAAGTACGCAGTTCAATCAGATTGGAAGGCTCATAGCAAGATTTGTGGGACTAGAGAGTATAGATGTGACTGCGGTACACTCTTCTCCAGGTATATAACTGTATGTTAGTATATGCAGCTTTCAAGTCTCTACCTTTCTCGATTCCTTATTGATGTCATAAACGTTCTCTAGTTCATATGATTACTTTGTTGAAAAATTCAATGCTTTCAGGTGTTGGTTTGATGGTATTAATTCGATGTGCGTTTTAGAATTTAATGGCTCCGACCATCAAAAGGTTGGTTAAAAGTAAATGTATTTCCGGTTTATCTGAGACGAGGTTTGTGCATTGTGTAACAGGAAAGATAGTTTCATAACACACAGAGCTTTCTGTGATGCTTTAGCCGAAGAAAGCGCCAGATACACCTCAGTTCCTACTGCAATTAATGCAAACTTGATCAACGGGGCTAACAGTAACATTCAAGTGGCCGGAATGTCCCAGTTTTCATCGATGTTCAGGCCAGAATTCACCGGATCAGAGTTGATGACAAGTCTTACTGTTGATGGACAAAAGCAAAGGTTGCCAATTTGGCTAGACCACACAAGTTCTCCGCTGAATCCAATTGACATAGCAAATAGTTCTAATGGTTTTTTGCAACAAAGCCTAGTTTCCTTGCCGGAGATGGGTCAAACCACACCGGTGAGTATGCTTGGATCTTTATCACAAACTCAGTGGCTAAACAAGTACCACGAAGCAACGCCGTTAACGGGAGGCGTCAATCTCTCAATGCAACAAGGAATAAAAGAGGAAGAAGAGAACAATGATTTGTCTGAAACTGTCACTACTTTGTATTCAAACCAGAATCAGCAACAGCAAGGCTCGACCGGTCATATGTCAGCCACTGCCCTCTTACAAAAAGCAGCCCAAATCGGATCTACGAGGAGCAATCCAGCATTTAACAACGGCAGTAACATTGGATCAATGAGCGCGTCTCTTTCAAACGTGTCAGCCCTGAAATTTCTAAGTAGGCAACCGAATCAAGCTGAGAACTTTAATGACTTAGTGAATTCTCTATCTTCTTCAACTCCATTAGCAAAAGACGGAAACTTTTCGAATGATAGATTCTCCAACTCGATCCTTGGTACTAACGTAAGTCATCATTTGGCGATGCAAGCAAATGGCAAGCAAAGCCAGCAAACGAGGGTCACAACTGCTACTCTCCATGGAGGCTCTAGCGAGGTGGAGGGAAGTTTAACAAGAGATTTTCTTGGTGTCGGAGGTGAAGCAAGAAGGCCATTCTTTCAACAAGAGTTAGTCAAGTTCGCAACTTTAGGTTCAGTCATGGACATGAGTCAATACAGTACATCTGGCCGCCACTAATTAAGCTATCTGCAAATAGAAGGTAAGGCTATTGTAGTTCATTACTGTTAAAATTGCATGAGGATAGCTTAAAACACTATCCATTTACATGATTAAAGCACATAATACATTGAGAAAGCTGCAACTCAGCCATGGACACCGAGTTGCGGTTGCCAGAAGAAACCGAGTCAACTCTAGCGACTGAAACTTGCGACTTGTGAGTGGTCAAGGAACAAAGTGGGGGCCACTTTGCATGGTGGAAGGGACTTGACAGAAAGAGACAGATATGGCAAATGAAAAAGCGAGGAGGTTGTGAACCCCCCGAATGCATGTAGATGTAGTTCGTAGTTTCGTTTTTACTTTCCTGACGTTGAACAAACCGTAGTAGTACTGGTTACAGTTAGTGACTGTGACAGTGACCACAGCTACTCTACTGTGACGGCTGTGAGTGACCATTAAGTTCAGATCTTCAAACGTTACCTTTTTGGATCCGCTCCTCTCCTCTTTTTCAAACCCAAAAGTAACTAATTACGCGTTAATGTTAATCAAAATGGAAAAATACTTGAGGTCAAACGAATTAATTAACGTCTAAACTGATTTTTATTATAAAATGTTCTTCTCATATTAGTGAATAATATATCTTCATTAACGGCAGATTTTAAGTCATCATTAAAAGTTTTTCTTATTTTAACTTTTTTAATATTACAAGATGTGACACACACTTGTATATCTTTATGCTCACTAAAGAAATACACATGTAGTTAGATTCTTTGATCTCTCTTTCTTTAATTTCTAAGTTGTTGTGATTGACATGTCTTGTCTTGCATAAAATTGATGTGCACGTAAACATCGTGATAATATGTAGCGAAGCGACTTCCTTTTATGAATTTTAGTATTTTAACACTTCTAGATGTTTCAATAATTTATAGCTATCGGCGTGTACGCCTTATTCTTCATATTTGTAGATTGGATTTTTCTTAACTTTTATTTACAAGTTGTTGACAAATGAAAGCATTAGCAGACACTTTATTATGGGAAGACTATATTGATAGACGAATTATTAGGTCTAGCGGTTCAATAGAAGAAAAATGTACTATGTACTTTCTCAAGAGTTTTAAGAAGATATAACTGGCCACTACACAAGTTTTAATCTAAATGAGGATTTACTTTCTTTATCTATATTTAAAACAAAAAATAAAAAAAATGGGAATTTCGAGTGAATTCTAAATCGTTATCTCCAGTTTGACGTCTAACGAGTCCAATCATGATGAATCATAAGACAAATCTCGCCTAATTAAAGATGTAAAATAGTCTTTGATTACTGTCAATTAGTTCTTATCCGAGACAAATCATGCGGGCAACCTTGAAAAGGATTTTATTTCCTTTTTATTTTCTTTTAATTAAGTTCCAAAATCAAGCATTAATCGTAAATAGTCTTTTCGATCTGTACGTAGATTCTCAGTGTCTCCATCCTCACTTATTTCCACAAACTTTCCTTATTTAACGTCCAAATTGTGAAATATAAATAACCAAAAGTGAGGGAGGCCTCAATTATACAACAACAATAAATTAACTTTAGATCCACAACATATGAATATGTTTCAACAACGTAACATAAAATTGGAAAACAACCTACTTAGAATACCCATAAATTAACCTTACAAATCAGTTTTTAAGTTTCGAAATTTTTTATTTAACTCAATATCAAACTATAACTCATGATCGGTAGATACAACAATAACAACAACAACAACATCTAGTAGAAATCTCGCTGAGACACGAGATTTTAAAAGGTCAAGTAGTACGTAATCTTATTCTTAAGTAATAGAGAGGTTGTTTTTAAATGACCTACATGAATGAATGAAAACAAAAAGAAAATAAATAAACAAATAAGTAAATGAAAAGACAAATAAAAGTAAAATTAGAATAAAATAATTAAAAGGACAAAAAAGAAATTGAAATTGAAATTGAAATTGAAATTAATAATAATAATAATGATAATAATAATAGTAGTAGTAACTTGTGATCGGTTGATAAATATAATAATTTGTGTGTTCTAAAATTTTTATTTAGATTATCAATATTTTATGGTCTGTTTAATTTTTAGTATTAAAATTTTAATTTTTAATACCTAAAAACACAATAAAATATTACAAATTTAGTGATGTTTTACACCTTTTTATTTAAATTATCTATTTTTATTTTAAAACTTAAAACTTTATTACTATTTATGTTTTCAATATTTAAATTTTGATGAAGGATTAAAATTATAATTTTGAGGGACAGAAAAGTAGTAATCTGAACTCTAATTTTGAGACATCCAAAACTCAAACTTTCGTATCACTCAGAAAAGCTTAATTTTGAAGTTAGAACATAAATAGGATAATGCCAAGTCAAAAAGAAATGTAGTTGCGTTCAGATTTGGTACAGTAGAACCTACTTACTTTCTTTTGCTAATCATTGCTGTGTTGCACCTTATTTAAGTCAGCAACTTTCATTGAGTATATAGTTGTTTGCTTTCAAAATTTTGGGTTGGTAATTCTAAATTGGTGGGTGAAACTTGGATTTCCAAGATTAAGATACGACTTCATTCTAAGTCCACGAGTAAATCATTCACTAGTGATTCCGTTATATGTGCAAGAGGGAAACAAAGATAACATAGCTAGGCGTGGGGAAGACTTTGAAATTTTGCCCTTTGACGAGTTCTTGTCCACCCGCTTTGGCCAAGTCCTACTTGCCTTCTTCGTTATAAAGATATTTTTAATCGAATTGTTGATCTCAAGTTCTATATTGGATCTTATATACTATTGACATACTTGCTTTATAATTTGATAAATGGTTGATGGATAATTGGAAAATTTAGAGTTCATGTGGGTGGTACTTGCAACAAATCAGAAGGTATTGTAACATGCACATGAAAGTTCAATCTAGTATAATAATCAATCTAGCTAGTAGAAGCAAGTAATTAGTACCGTTGAAAGTGTTAATTATATCCGACTTGATTGTAAGCTCTAGTTTAAAAATATTTTGAAAATTCACATTTTATGTTTTATGAAACTTGTGTATTGTGTAATTCAAGCTGGCAATATATATATATATAATTTAATTGAGATATATTTTGGACGTCAAATGTAGGAAATATCTCATGCTTGATAAAATATCTATCATTATTTAATTTAAGAGATAAAGGAGATATTTTTCTGTTTACTACTAAGCTAAAAAAATTTAATGATTGATTAATTGGTTAGTACCTTGGCTGTGTAATAAAGACGTTGATGTTAGAGCATGCGCAGTTCTTTCCCTATTCCTCGTTCTAACCCACAGGCAAAGTAGCAAACGAGAAAGGACAGCTTCATGTACACAACCAGAAGAAAAAAAAAAAAAAAGAGCATACAAGCTACATCTGGCACAAGCTTTTCTCTTAAAGTAACAAAAAGGTCACTGCTCGATTTTTGCCCGTACGTGGATTTCAGTTTCTGGTCACTGTCGTGGGCACAAGGCTGTTAAACACTTACGGAATATATGGCGACTTTTTCTAAACCAACAATACAGTATGTTTCTTCATGCAATATTTGAAATACAAAAACATGCATATATATCACGTTGTATAAGTAAAATTTCCATGTCTGTCCAAATAAGAGACTGTTTTATCCTCCTTTAGATCAAAATTTAATAACAAATTCGCTAGGCTGTACAATATAAGTAGTCACGGACTTCTGTCAGTCTCGAAATGAAAAAGGAAGCTTCAAAATTAACTTCAATCTTACACAAAGAGGGGTAGCTTCAAGAGCACATAATATGTTAGTACCATCAAAAGTAGGGTCCAACGCAGATAGGTCCAACATTTCATCATTAGAGCTTATTTTTGTCACAAAGAGAATATCACAGCAATCAAACTAACCTGCAAATGCAACATATTATGTCCGTAACTCATATCAAAACTTACAGAACGGGAAGTGTCTTTAGCTGGAACATTAGTATCCGATATCTGTGCATCGACGGCCTTTGCCGGTGCGGAAGGCTCGGGGGAAAGAAGAAGCTTGTCCAGTTGATATATATAACGAAATGGTTATCTTAATACACAGTGTCCGATATAGCTGTATTGGTAAGCCCAGTGGTTATATTCATTGAATTCACCTCTCGGCCGGTCAAGTCGTGTGTTTCCAAAAGGATCTAATATTCCAAATTTTTGATTTTATATATCTGTAAATTGACGAGATTTAATATTCCATGAATATTTTTAATAATTATTAATTAATTTAGAGATTAATATAAGATTCCAAAAAGTTGAGTTAATGATACCAATGAATTCATAAGATTTAATAGTTTATGATTATTTTTAATATTTATTAATTAATTTATAGATTAATATTAGATGGTTAGAAGGTGCGTGGTTAATTAATTAAGATGATAACGCTTAAGGAAAATAAAATTTTTTGATAAAAATATGTTAGTTTAATTTGTTATCATAACTAAATACTATTTGAAATTTTGAACATAATTTAGATTATAGAAGGATTAAAAAAATTTAGAACAATTATTGACTAATTTGAATTTCTCAGTTGACCATTATACCTTATAGGTAGATTAGTGTAGACATCATGAGATACTGATTAACTAGTTTATTCACAAATTACTTTCTAACATAGGATGAAAAAGAACAGTAACGAGAAAGATTTGAGAGATAAATTGGAAGGAAAGGAAGGTGATTTCAGTAAAGTTCAATAGCATTCACAAGTTTTGGATCAGTAATTGAACAATTTTCAAGTTCCAAAAAAAAGGAGAGATTTAAAGTATCTTTCGTACAAAAATTGGTAATACATGTTAATTAGGAATTTTTAGGTCAATAGTTCATTACTTTTGACAGTGAATGCTTTATTATGTGATGATTGACTGTTTGAATCTTTTAGGAACTATTTATTTCCTTTAATTTTTACATTTCTTATTGTGATTTAAAAGAAATGTAATAATAAAGCATGTTTGTTTTGTTTTACTGTGGTTTCTTGTTTATAAAAATAAAAAATCAATAATAGGTTTTAAAAATCACTAATTTGTTGTTTGTATGTGCTATGACAACTAATTTCTAAAATCAAAAGAATTTTTTCCTTTTATTTTTTATTTATCCTATTGCTATACCCTCCTCTATTAATGACTTCCTCATTTTATTTCTCCTGCTATTCCAAGAACCTCTTTTAGTGATCCTATATGTCCGTTCATCTCTCTACTAACCATGTTTTTGTCTTTTTCTTTTTCTCTATCCTACATACCTAGGCTTTTTTGTTTAGTTTGGTTATGAGAAAATGGTGACATAGATTCAATTTTTATGTGTGTTATTTATGATTTTTTAAAATTTTTGGATTTTTGAATTTCTAGTTATAATTTGCTCTTTAATAGTCTAGCTCATTGAACAACTATTATATTTGTTTATTTAATACTGAATACTGGTTCCATTTGTACAAAGTTATTTATACTAAATAGTTATTTTGTTAGTTACTTACAAAAGTTTTTTTTTGGAATAAAAGTTTGGAACTACAACTTTATTGAATAAGAGAGAAGAAAATAGTTTTTCGCTTAAACTTGTTCATGAGATCAAAGCAAGTATTTTTTGAAGTGAGCTTGTAAATTTCGTTGATTTTCTACTAACTATCTTTATCAAGGTATGGAGGAAGAAGATTTCAGTTTGAGAATGGAGGACTTTGTTAACCAAAGTATGAATGATTAATTGATTTTGCAAGGATCTGTTCATCCTGGAATGACGTTAGTAACAACTCCATTGATAGGTAGTAATTATCTTTCATGGAATCATGCTACAAAGTTAGCTCTTAAGGCGAAAATGAAGTTAGGATTCATAGATGATAGCTATAAAATACCATATGAAAATTCATCAGTTTATGATTCATGGTATAGAGTCAATAGTATGGTTACCTCATAGATACTGAATTTAATCTCTAAGGATATCGTTAATGCTTATTTATTTGCTTCGAATGCTTTTAAACTTTGAAAGGAATTAGAGAAGAGGTATGGGGAATGTAATGATCCTATTCTTTATCAGTTACAAAGAGAAATAAGTACAATTATACAAAGAAATATGAATGTTGTTAGATATTTTACAGGACTAAAGAAGCTCTAGGATGAGTTACAATGTCTGCTGCATATGTCAAAGTGTTCATTGAGTCATTGTACTTATGATACTGGAAAAAAATGGAGGAGATAAACTTAAGTCATAAGTTAATAAAGTTTTTAACAAGGTTAAATGACAGTTATGATCATGTTAAGAATCAGATTTTGGTGAGGGATCCACTACCAAGTTTTGACAAAGCTTATTGAATAGTATTGACAGTGGAGAACAAAAGGAAATATATGTGGAGATTACTAAAAATAACAACAATAGTGCAATGCTAACCAATGGACAAATGAACAAGACAGATAAAGGAAGGAAAGAAAGTTATAAAAGAAGAAATGCAGTGGACGAGTCTGAGTTGAAATGTGATTTCTGTAAAATGGCAGGGCATATTAAAGATGTTTCAAAATCCATGGATATCTAGACTGATATAAGAAATTAAACGAGCAAAGATCAAAAGCATAAGGGAAACATATGGTGAATATAATAGAAACAGAGAAAGGAGGGGAAATGACATGGAATCAGTAATCAGTATTGAAAAACCAAAGGGAGTTAATTGTTTCGCAAACTTTTCGCAAACTTCTTTAGCACCAACAAAATAAAAACAAGCAAAATCGAAATAATAAAAACACCAAAAATTTGGTAACGCAGTTCGGCACACCTTGCCTACATCTGCGGGACCCTCACCCATCTTAATACTTTCACGAAAGTACAATAGATTTACCCAAGGCTTTACTAAGTCGACGTCACTCAACCCTTTACACTATCTCTCAATCTCACTTCCCGTGAAAGATTTTCACACCCAATAGTACGATCTCCTCGTACTAACCTCATTAGATGATTTGTCTAACTACTTTCACTCAGAACAATAATAAATAAAAATAGTTCAAGTATTTAATCAACTGAAAATTAAATAACAAAAATACTTGAGACAAAGAAGACTTCCCTATAAATTTGTCTTCTCAAAATAACCAAGCAGAAAACTTTCTTCACAAAATTAGTTACGGTGTTCCTTCGAGTAATGATTAGTCCACACATTACCAAAGAAGATGTTTGCCTCACTGACAAAATATCATCACCATAGCTCACACAAAGACACATTAATCACCTATATTCTCTGTAATATGCAGCAGCAGTGTTTTTCTTCAAAGACCCACGAAAATGTCTCCCCCATAAACTCACACACACACTAACTGTAGTCACCACATCAATACGTTTCAGCTCATCAAAAATATACTGCAGCCAGACAACTTATTTTCCAAAAAACCACGTGATTTGCAGTACTGCCCAATTAATTAACGCAGGCTCCTATATTAAAAACACAATCTTCTACATATAAAAGACCCCCAAGTGCACACACAGCTGTTTCTCTATATTCTCCAACCGTGACCCACCACGCAATCACCAATACGCATGCATTCTTCAGTTTTCACACCACTTAAATTAGGATTCCACATCAAAAAGGATTCTTAACATGCGTGTATTGATAGACTTCTATCTTTAATCAAGTATATGAACAATACCAATTTGAGAGATCCACGTGGGGCTACCTCAACCTTATCCCAACAACACAAGACACGATATAAAACCATATAAAATCAAGTATGTAGCCAACAACTCTTTTCTTTTCTCACACGTGATTTCCACGCCTAGCAGCAGTGCACACATGTTGTTTTTCCAGGTCACTTCCTATTTGATAGACTTCAATTAAAACCCAATCTATAGATGCATGGTTTGGATAGGCTTCAAATAAAATACAATCTACACATCTGTTACATATCCATGTGTATGATTTAAACTTCTATTAAAACACAAGCTCCACCCATCTTCATCAATCTATATAATAATTTTAATTTTCTTATATGTTTAATTCAAAATGCCAAAACTAAACAAAGAATATATAAAATATATTCTAACAAGTATTAAATAAACCAACATAATATTTTTTGGGATTAGAGATTGCAAGGTTTGTGGAAAGGTATTCGTGTTAATCAAAGAAAGTATGCTCTGGATGTTCTGAATGATGTTAGGTTACTTGGTTTAAAATCTGCAGCTACCCCATTCTAAAGGGGTATAAATTTCGTAGGAAAAGTGGAGAGTTATTAAGTGATCCAGAGCAATATAGACAATTGGTAGGAAGGTTACCATATTTATAGTTTTCATGTCCAAATCTTTCGTATTCAGTTTAAAAAGTTATTTAATACTGATTATTGATTCCATATGTACAAAGTTAGTTACATTAGATGGTTATTCTGTTTGTTAGTTACTAGGGTCTTTTTTTTATTAAAAGTTTGGAGCAACAACTGTATTGAATAAGAGAAAAGAAAATAGTGTGAACCAATATTATATTGGTTTATTTAATACTGATTATTGATTCCATGTGTTCAAAGTTAGTTATATTAGATGGTTATTCTATTTGTTAGTTACTAGAGTCTTTGTTTTGTATAAAAGTTTGGAACAACAATTGTATTGAATAAAAGAGAAGAAAACAGTGTAAACCAATATTATATTGGTTTATTTAATAATGATTATTGATTCCATGTGTACAAAGTTAGTTATATTAGATGGTTATTCTGTTTGTTAGTTACTAGAGTCTTATTTTTCTATAAAAGTTTGGAACAACAACTGTATTGAATAAGAGAGAAAAAACTTTGTGAACCAATATTGTATTAATTTATTTAATAATAATTATTGATTCCATGATTTCAAAACTATACATAGCACCAAGAATGTGGAGGGTCTGAAAAGGAGAAGAGTGTGGATACTTTGGGGTTTGGGTTGTGCTTAGATTGTCATTTGGTGTCTTGGTTTGGTCTCTAGGGGCGTATAGGTTTTGTTTGGCTGGTTTTGAGGTGCAAGTTCCCATCTTCTAAGTTGGTTAGGACATTGTGATGAGTTTTATTAACGGTGAGTGTCACGGCCTCAGACAGCCGACGGAGGCCGGTGGAGGAAGAGGATTTTACGGGGTATGGCATGGAAGAGGTGTTGGAAGAGCCAGTATGTTGCTGGAGGGGTTGTACAAGTGGAATTATCCATTCAACCCCCCACTTTGCCCTCATATAACTTTGCGTTTTTTGTTTCCATGCAAGTGCCTAAAGATTACCGTCACGGCCTACAAGTTGCTGGTCAAGTCTTCCCTAAATCACAGTCATAGGAGGAGGTTTTAGCAAATGTGGAGGACGATGGAGTGCATTTGCGGGAAGACGACAATGAGAGACAGCGAATGCGTTTTTTCGTTGTCTTCTGCATTGCGGGTCTAAAACCCAGGTATTTCTGGATGGTTTACGTGCTCTTTTCCCTCTACTGCTGGGAACCTACTCATTTGTTACATTTCCAAGCATAAATGCTAGTCGCCAGAGAGGTTGGTGCGCTACCTTATACCGTTTGTTTTGAGTCCATTTCCCTCAAGGCGGGCGCGCGTGTTGTTTGGGTTTTTTTATTTTTTATTCTTACCTCTAGTAGATTCTCGTACAGCTTACGCTCTCCCATGCTACATGCATTGAGAGAGCAGGCGGGTGATATGGAGATTGTGTAAACTAGCTTAGGCATTGCCGCCTTGTCCTGTACACAAATCTAGTCCGACCGCCCAAGCCTGGCGGTAAGGGAGGGTGTAACTTGGGTTACTGCGCTACATGCGAGGAACGTATTGTCAATTCTTGCAGAGATTTGGAGCTTCAATGGTCTTTTCAGGTAGCTGGTTCAAAACTCCTGACAAGACTGCTATTGCGACTGTGTTGATTCTCCTGATACGGTATGACCCTCTTTCTTTTCCTTATTAGAGCCGTTGGTTATTCCACTTTTTAACTTGCTATTTATTTCCCTAAACGGCGTTTCTGTTTTAGATTCCCTTATAACCACAATCTCTTTACAAAGTTTTTCTCTAGGGCGCTTTTCATGTGACACACTGCTTCTCAAGCTCTGCATTCTCTATTAATTGCATGCCTTTTTATTCCAATCTCTCTGGCAAGCGTAAGATAACTACTATACAGCCCTCTTTATTTGCATGTTTCCTCAATTGGTATTAGTGTTTGCTCCTAGTATATTGTGCTTCTGCCATTCGTATGTATATGTTTTCATGCTTGACATCTGTTCACTTCGCCTTCTTTCCTTGTTTGGCTTTTTAATTTCTCACGGTTGGCTCTTGTGCTGAATTTTTTATTATTATTCTTAATTAGTGGTATTAATTTTATTATTATTATTAATATTATTATTATTATTCGTATTATTATTATTATTATTATTATTATTATTATTATTATTATTTATTTTTGTTGTTGTTGTTTTTATTTTATTTTATTTTACTATTCTTATTATTATTACTACTATTATTATTATATATTATTACTATTACTATTATTTTTATTTTTATTTTTACTATTATTAGTTTTATTTTTTTAATTATTATTATTATTATTATTATTATTATTATTATTATTATTATTATTATTATTATTGCTACTACTACTACTTTATCAGTATTATCTTATTAGTATATTTTTACTCTTTATTTTATTTATTTATTTATTTATTATTCCAGTGGGTCACTTTTATAGTGATACTTGAATTTTATTTTAGCTATATACTTGAGATTTGGTTTTTAATTACTATTGTTATTTAGTGATTTGTTTTTAGCTTTCTTGGAGGTGCGGCTTACAGTATCGTTCCACTTCAATTTTTGAGTGTTGTGTATATAGTAGGCTCGGGTCCTTTAGAAGCTTCTTAGGAGTAGTCTTGAGGGACGAGTGACAGCCCAAGGCAGGAGGATATCTTCAATTTGTGCGGTTGGATTTAGTGCGAGTGGGTCGATGCATGCAGTAGGCTGGGATGAAGGAGAAAAAGACGTACTGGGAGTCAGATCTTGGAACATTGGGACCCTAACGGGTAAGTCCTTAGAACTAGTGGACATTTTATACAAGTATAGGATACTAATCGCCTGCATCCAAGAGACAAAGTGGGCAGGAGCTAAAGCAGAGGAGATAAGAGGTTTTAAACTTTGGTACTCAGGAAGTACACGGAAGAAGAATGGGGTAGGTATCCTAGTGGTTAAGGACCTTATAAGTAAAGTCGTAGGGATTACGAGAATAGATGATAGGATTATGGTGGCTAAAATTGTATTTAGCCATGTATTTCTCAATGTTGTCTGTGCATATGCACCGCAAGCGGGTTAAGACATTCAGCAAAAATGACTGTTCTGGGAGGCGCTAGAAGGGGTACTGTAAAAATTCGCTGTTACGAAGCAGATTATCCTTGGAAGCGATTTTAATGGACATATAGGAGCTAGTACGGACGGTTACTCAGGTGCACATGGGGGCTTCGGCTATGGCATTAAAAATGAAAATGGGATTGCTTTATTAGATGTGGTCGTGGCTTATAAGTTAGTCATCGCGAATTCCCTTTTTAAGAAAAATGAAGTGCACTTGGAAACTTTTCAGAGTAGCTCCTCCAAGACTCAAATAGACTATCTCCTTGTCAGGAGCGGTACTCAATCATGGTACAAAGATTGCAAAGTCCTGTCGGCTGCATGCATATCGACTCAACATAAATTACTAGTTATGGATTTTGGTATCAAAGGATGGAGGTCACAGCCTTTACCTAGCAGTGTCGCCGAATTAGATGGTGGAGGTTAAGAGGGGACAAGATAGAACTATTTAGGTCTCAAGTTAAGACAAAAGCCACATGGTTTGGAAGAGGGGTTGCAAACCTGATGTGGGAGGGTATTGCCTCTGTAGTGCGTGCAACTATCGCCTATCACCTAGGGGTATCCAAAGGGGCTCCCAAAGGGTGAGGAGGAGGGTGAATGGAAGGTTGGTGGTGGTCGGGAGAAGTCCAGGCATCGGTTAAAGCAAAAAAGAGAGCTTTTAAAGACCTCCTAGCTAGTTCAATGGAGGCGGAGAGGGAAATTAACAGAGTAAGGTATGGATTAGCAAAACGGAAGGCTAAGAAAACTATCGCAGTGGCTAGAGGGGAGGCATATGAGGCCATGTACAAGGAATTAGATACGCAAAGGGGAGCACAAAAGATTTTCAAGCTAGCACGAGATAGGGCACGCGGGACGAAGGATTTCTGCCAATCTGGTTGTATTCGGGATGAAGCTGGACAGGTACTCACAGAGACCCAAGAAATCAAGAGGAGATGGCAGAGGTACTTTCAAGGCCTATATACCGAAGAGATAGTGGGCTATGTGGAGATAGGAGAACACTCTGAGACTGGGCATGTTCAGGATCGGTGCACAGGGGTAAGGATTATGAGAGGAGAGATTACGAAGGCGTTGAGAGGGATGGGAAGCAGAAGAGCAGTGGGGCCTGACGAAATCCCCATAGAGGTATGGAAACGATTAAGAGGTGTCAGTATTGTATAGTTAGTTCATCTCTTTAATGTGATTTTAGAGTTAGCCAAAATGCCAGATGAATGGAGATTAAGTCGGTTGATCCCCGTATATAAGGCCAAAGGGGACATCCAAGATTGTCACAACTATAGAGGCATTAAACTATTGAGTCATACCATGAAGCTGTGGGAGAAGGTAATTGAAAAGAGAATCCAGAGAGTCGCGTCTGTTTTGGCTAACCAATTTGGATTTATGCCTAGTAGGTCCACAACAGAAGCGCTTCATCTACTTCGTAGACTCATCGAATGCTATAGGGAACGTCAACGGGATATGCATATAGTTTTTATCGATTTGGAGAAGGCGTATGACAAGGTTCCTAGAGAACTCTTATGGAGGTGTTTGGAGGCCAAGGGCATTCCTGTCAACTATATTAAAGTAATTAGGGATATTTATGACGGAGTGTTGACTAGCGTAAGGACGATAGGAGGGGACACAAAAACATTTTCTATCAGTGCTGGTCTCCACCAAGGCTCTGCGCTAAGTCCTTTGTTGTTCACATTAGTGTCAGACGAAATTACCAAACATATTCAAGGAGAGGTATCTTAGTGTATGTTATTTGCGAACGATATTGTCCTAGTGGAGGAGAACAAGGAAGGGGGTCAATGCCAAGTTGGACTGCTAAAGAGATGCGTTAAAGTCGAAAGGTTTTTAAATGAACAGGTATAAGACGAAGTATGTAGCATGCAACTTTTCTGGGAACCAGATGGAACATGAGGGGGTAGTAGCAATTGGGGCAGACGTCATACCACAGCAGACGAGTTTTAAGTATCTCGGGTCTGTCATCCAAAGTGATGGTAATATAGATGCCGATATAGTACATCGTATTAGATTAGGTTGGGCCAAATGGAGGAGTGCATCAGGGGTTCTATGTGACAGGAAGATTTCTTTAAAACTCAAGGGGAAGTTTTATAGCATGGTGATTCATCCCACCATGTTATATGGGGCAGAGTGTTGGCCTGCCAAGTGTAGGCATATAAGATAGTTGTTGGTAGCAGAAATGTTTATGCTCCGATGGACGTGTGGCATTACAAGGAGGGATAACGTCCGGAACTAGGTGGTGAGAGATAGACTACGGGTAGCCCGCTTTGCCGACAAGTTGAGAGAGACTAGACTTAGGTGGTATAAGCATGTGCATAATAAGCCTGCCAATGATCCGGTACGAAGCTGCGAGGGAATTACTTTTAATGAATGTAAGAGGAGAAGAGGAAGGCCTTACAAGAACTGGCGGGAAGTGATCAAAGAAGATATATCCGAATTGGTACTTAATGAGATAGTGGCTAGTTATAGAAAAGTTTGGAGGGACCGAATAAGGGTAACGGATTAACCGTACCAGATTCTCAAACATAGTACAATACTGCCTAGGAGATGTTGGGGCATGCTGTGCAGTTTGCACGACAGGTGAGGAGGGACACTAAGGGGTCACCTCAATAGGAGTTCTGAAGACGACCACCTTACCTACTACGAGACAAGGAGGGATTGGAATTGGTAGCCTATTCGGCTCACGCAACCTTCCCCTTTAAGGTATTCCCCATTCCTTGTATTTTCATTTATTTTCTGTTTATTTTTCTGTATCCTGCATCATTCGTATATTGTCTCATTTGCATGTGGGTCCACCGAAAATAGCCTCTCTACTGTGTAGGGGTAAGGCTGCGTACTATCGGACCTCCCCAGACTCCGCTTCATTGCGAGATTTTAGACTGGGTGATGATGATGATGATGATGATGTGTACAAAGTTAGTTATATTAGATGGTTATTTAGTTAGTTAGTTAATATGATCTTTTTTCTAGTATAAAAGTTTGGAACAACAACTGTATTGAATAAAAGAAAGGAAAATAGTTTTGAGCTAAAACTTGTTCACTCATCCCTTCACCCTCGATAAAGAATTTGTCTGGCCTTCAGTACCTATTAGAATATACTTAAATTCGATAAGTATTTATTCTTAGATCTTCCAAAAAGCTATTTCTTGGTCATGAAATGTTTAAGACTTATTTTGAAGTGAAAGTTAGAGGCCATTTCATTTTCATTAAATTTTGATAACAAAAGCAAAACTTTTATTACATGAGGTTTGTAATTCTGGTACAAGAGTGAGCTTTATATATATAAAATCTCATAATGAATTTTTCTTTGTCATGTATTTTATTGATTTGAACTTTGAATTTTTTACGTTTATCTTTTACTGGATATAGTTTGGTCATCTTTGCCTAACCATTAGTTTTGTATGATTCTTGTGTTGTCTTTGTTTTC
Organism: Erythroxylum domingense; assembly: GCA_025594535.1. Classification (NCBI taxonomy): domain Eukaryota; kingdom Viridiplantae; phylum Streptophyta; class Magnoliopsida; order Malpighiales; family Erythroxylaceae; genus Erythroxylum; species Erythroxylum domingense. The sequence continues at coordinate 4,530,756 of JANQBM010000008.1, forward strand.
TTGTATTGACCTATACTGGTGAATATTGTCAAAAGAGATAACATATATAATAAGTTGTGTTAGCAAAAGGAGTAGGAAATTATGACATAGAGAGACCTGCAAAACTAAAAGTAATAGTAAGTTTAGTATACTTATATATGCAGTGAGTTACCTTATGTAATAATAATGTAGAACGCAATTTTGCCTATGTTATAATTTTTGTGTTTTTTAGAAAAGTGAGAAAAACTAACTAGTTTTATGACAATGTATTTGCTCCAATAGTTTTCACTTTTGCATAAATTTATTTATTAGACAAAACCAAACAATTATGGAGAGATACAAAGGGAATAAATACTTTACAATTGAAGTATTGGAAGGATATGACACTTTCATTTTGCCTTTTCTAATTGCATTAGAGATATATCTATCTTAACAAATTAAACGACTTGTTGCAATGCTTGAATTCTACAACTCGAATGAGAGATGGCCTATTATAATGCTCACTGGACAATTTGGAAGTGCTTTCCCTAGACCATTGGCTTGGTTTGGGGGAGCGGTGGCGGTTGATAACCTGCTGAAATCAACCTACTGAAATAATAAGTACTTATTCTCAATAAATAGTTATGTGTTTGGAATTACTGTTGGTAACTGCTGAAACGTAAAAATAGGTATTTGGCAAGTACGATTGCGGTTGCTAAAAAGAAATAAAATAACTAAAAATTCATTGATTTAATAAACTATTAATTGTTGTATAAATAATTAAAAAAGTATATTATTAGTCATATAAATTTAAAATTATAAATAATAAAATATTAAATTAAAATAAGAAAAATATAAAAAATTAGTAAATAAAATATTTCATAAAAATATACTATTAATCATATAAATTTAAATTTATAAATAATCAAATATTAACTTAAAATAAGAAGAATATAAATAAAATAAATTTAGTAAATAAAATATTTCATAAAAAATATATTATTAGTCATATAAATTTAAAATTATAAATAATAAATTATTAAATTAAAATAAGAAAATATAAATAAAATAAATTTAGTAAATAAAATATTTCATAAAAATATATTATTAGTCATATAAATTCAAATAATAAATAAGAAAATATTAAATTAAAATAAAAAAGACGATATATTGGATTTGTTTTCTATTAGATGAGGGTAAAGTGGAAAATAATAATTATCAGAAGGTTATTAATGGGAAGTATAATATCTACCGCAGAAGCACTTTTCTACCGCAACCCTCTTTCTATTTATGGATTTCTACGATGACACTGTAGTTTCCTTCAACCTCTGATTGTTCACCGCAAATCCAAATATGTGATTGTGTTTGGAAAATATGGTGGATAAATACTTATCTCTACCGCACTATAGATCTAAATACAGCCTGAACGAGATGATCCAAATGTTTTTAATTCTTTTTAGATAATTCTTTTAACTTAATTACAGGATAAAAGGGTGAGGGAACATGGACACATCTTTTCAAGCAATTGATATAGGATTGAATGGGAACATATCACTTGTTCCCAAAAGATGTTACCCTCTGACCTGAGAGATGTTAACCTCCGTCGATTCTGACAGGCATACTGCGAAGAAAGTACGCCTCCGAGAACACGAGGAAGACCCACCTCCCATATGTCACAACCTCCCCACCATCCAACCAAGTTATCGTGCGGCCGTCTTAGGCCGCTCCACTCAGGCTACCATTGACAAAGATCTTGCTTGGCCAGACGAGGACCCCATTGAAACTACAGAGGGCGACATTAACCTCATAAACGACACCCATGGCACTAACATTGAACTTTCAAACACATTCAGAAATCGACTCGATCAACAATGGGACAAGGCCGTACTAGTCAAACTACTCGGACAGAGAATGGGATTTAACATGCTCAAGAACAGACTGAATGTATTGTGGAATTTAAAAGGGCCGAAAAAGATTATTGATCTAGACAATGATTTCTACCTGATCAAATTTTTAGAAGAGGATGACTTTTTGTATGCTCTCACCGAGGGGTCTTGGGTGATCTCCAGCCATCTTCTATCTGTTCAACCATAGACCCCTGAATTTTGACCGTCTTCTAGCCAAATATCCCACGTTCTTGCATGGGTTAGATTCACAGAACTCTCAGTTGCCCGATACCATCCCTCCATCTTGTAGGCTCTAGGCAACCTTATAGGTCGCACTGTCACTCAACAATCACAACGGGGGAAATTTGCGTGAGTTGCTGTGGACATTAACATTCGTAACCCCCTTCGATCACTGGTAGAATTAGACGGGGAACTCATTAAGGTTGCTTATGAAGGATTACCCCAGATCTGCCTCACCTGTGGCATGGCAGGTCATGGCTTGAATGCCTGTCCCCTCAAAACCACTAGCGAACCCCAACTCCCAAGTACTAGCATCGAAGGTCCAACTTCAGAAAATTCACTAACCTCAAGCTCCGACCCTCTCGCAGGCAACCATAACAACGAAACCTACGGCTCTTGGATCCAAGTCCAACGTCGCCCACTCCACCAAAACCCCAACGGTATTATCCCAGGACGTGACAGGCATAACAGCAACGGTCACGCGCCTTCGAAGGGTTCGAGGTATGCCATCCTGATACAAACTGAACCTCACGCAACCACCAACGGCTCGCTACAGCTTCTGGAGGCGATCCAGCACCCACGCTCCTCTACGTCCCTGGCATTAACTCCATCGAAACTGCTAAATACCCAAATCCAATCGGGCACAACCACCCGCAAGAACGAGCCCCCGCCTAACAACCCACCAAGCCAACCTACCTTCCAGCTGTCCAATCCATCGAAGTCCATTCTAACCCACACCTCTCTAACCCACCCCTGTCAATCCATCCCCCACATGGACCCGACACCCAAGCCTGCCAAGTTCCTCCAAACTCTACCACAACATACGACCACTTCTATCCCCTCCCACCAAGAGGTTGTGATCCACGACTCGACTTTCCTGCAGGCGATGCCGGACATTAGAGAGGGTGAGGACATGGAAGAAGACCTGCATGGAGTATGCACCACGCCCATCCCACCGCCGTCCACCACCACATATTTGCTACCACCTGACTGACCATCTGATCCCTGTCAGGAGTCGACCTTGACCACGGAGCTACCTACCATATGAGATTTCTCAATGGCTGAGTCATCCCCGCACTCCATGCCACCTCGCATACAGCCAGACGAGATGGAAACATCTCATGATTAATCGGATTCCCTCCTCGCTATACTTTTTGGAGGCAAGTTCTTCCAGCCCATCCTCAAACAATATATCCGCATGCACAACCCTCCGTTAGTTGTCTTAGTTAAACCCCGTTTTAGTGGGCCGCGGGCCTTAAAGGTTATACGCCGTCTAGGTTTTTCTCAATATTTCCGGGTGGAGGCTGAAAGATTTTTAGGCGGTATATGGTTGCTTTGGAACACCGACATTGACGTTTGCATTTTACTAGCCCACAGACAATTCATACATACCCGTATCGAATGGAATCAACAGTCCTTTGACTTCACTGCGATCTACGCTAGTCCCCAATTTACCTTACAACACTTTCTTTGGGATAATTTACGCCGAATAGCTAGTGTCACCACCAAACCTTGGCTCTTAGGAGAGGATTTCAACGCAAAACTAGACCGCCATAATAAACAAGGTGGGTCGCAACATCACCCCATTGGCAACCAACCATTTATACAATGTATTAACGACTGCCACCTGCATGATCTTGGGTACATCGGGCCACGATTCACGTGGAAAAGGGGGCCAGTTCTAGCTCGCCTGGATCTTGTACTATGTTCTAATTCCTGGCAGTTGGACTTCCCTCACACCACAGTGTCCCACCTACCCTTCCTCAAATCAGATCACCGACCTCTCTTGGTCACCCTGCCCCTAACCAATCCCCAAATAACAAGGCCCTGATCTTTTAAATTTCTGTCTGCTTGGTTGATGGATACCCGTTTTGCCAGCTTTGTGGTAGATATTTGGAGACCTGACACTACTAGTATCCCCGACTTACTCCGCGAAGTTTCAGACCAAATCCAGCATTGGAATTGCACCAGCTTCGGGAACATTTTTCATCAAAAAAAGAGGCTTATGGCACGACTTCATGGCATCTAGCAAATCATGGAAGCTAGCCCATCAGACTCGCTACGTGACTTGCATGATTATTTACGCACGGAACTATAACAAGCCCTCTGCCAAGAGGAACTGTATTGGCATCAACACTCTAGAAGCTAATGGTTAGGCCAAGACGATCGGAATACCAAATATTATCACACTCTTACTTCGGCCAGAAGAAGAGAATGAGAAAAGACGATCGGAATACCAAATATTATCACACTCTTACTTCGGCCAGAAGAAGAGAATGAGAAAAGACGATCGGAATACCAAATATTATCACACTCTTACTTCGGCCAGAAGAAGAGAATGAGAATAAACACACTGCAAGATGAAAACGGCTGCATTGGCTCAGACCCGGCTAGCATCTAACGGATAGCCAAAACCTTCTTACAACACCTCTACACGCCTGAACAAATCACCCTTCAAGCGCTACCTATCCGAGGCCAATTTCCACCCCTCTCCCACCAAGCTACTACTGACCTGAGTAGCCCTATCCACTCGGAAGAAGTCTAGAAGACTTTCTTTGACATGGCTCCCAATAAGGCACCAGGATTTGATGGATTTATTGCTCTCTTTTACCAATCTCAATGGGACACCATGGGGACTTCTCTTTCACTCTTCATCCAGAAAATTTTCAGCCATGATTTATGGGACGATGCGCTGAATCGTACTATTATAGTCCTTATCCCTAAAAAGTCGTCCTCCTAGTCTATCACTCACATCTGGCCAATTGCGTTATGCTCTGTGCTCTACAAGGCGATTACGAAGATTATCGTGAACTGCCTGAAAGCCCATCTAGACGCGCTCGTTGCCCCTACACAGTGCAGTTTTGTATCGGGTCGATCAATAACCGACAACATCATTATTGCCCAAGAGGTCATTCATATCATGCGTAGGAAGTCAGGAAAAAAAGGTATACTTGCCCTAAAAGTTGACTTGGAAAAAGCCTATGATTGGCTTTCCTGGTACTTCATCCAAGACACTCTGTTTGACATTGGCATCCCGGACTCCTTGGTTCACCTGATTATAAAATGTGTCACTTTAGTTTCGATGCAAGTTAATTGGCATGGTGAACTCAGTGATGCGTTCACCCCTGCCAGAGGGATCCGTCAGGAGGACCCAATTTCTCTTTACCTCTTCGTACTATGTCTGGAATGACTCGGCCATCTCATAAACCAATCCATATCCCAAGGGAGATGGAAGCCCATCCAACTTAGTAGATGAGGACCATCTCTTTCACATCTCTTATTTGCTAATGATCTCATCTTGTTCTCAGAGGCCTCTCCAGCCCGAGTTCATATCATTCGAGATATTTTGACCACTTTCTACGCAGCCTCAGGACAAAGGATTAGCAAAGATAAATCTAGATGTTTTTACTCCAAGAATGTCCCTCTTTCGATGGTGCCACACTTAAGCAGAGAACTGGACTTTCCACTGACCAACAATCTCGGCCGCTACCTTGGAGTGCCCCTTCTACATGAGAAAGTCAATAAAAGAACCTATCAACATGTTCTTGAGAAAGTCCAACAACACCTTTTAGGCTGGTCAGGTACCCTTTTGTCTTTTGCTAGAAGACTCACCCTAACTCAAGCTGTCTTATCGGCGCTTCTGATATACACAATGCAGACGGTTCGCCTTCCTCGCAGTCTATGTGACAACTTAGAAAAACTTATGAGACAGTTTCTCTGGGGATCTTCCAACGGCACGAGGAAGATGCACCTGGTCAACTGGGATAGGGTCTGCCGCCCAAAAAAGCTAGGGGGATTGGGCATCCGAAAAATTAGGGAAACTAACGATGCCTTCCTAACCAAATTAGGGTGGACCTTGCGCACAAAGCCTAACTCCCTCTGGGTACAAGTCCTCTCGGCGAAGTATCACTTTGACGCCTCCAACATTCCCAACTCTCTGGAGGCCACGGGCGCTTCAATGGTTTGGAGGAGTATCATAGCAACTTGTCCTTATGTTGTCCAAGGATGGAAATGGGTGATCTACGATGAAGCCAAAACGTGATTTTGGCTAGACCCTTGGGTGGACCATCTGGGCCCCCTTCTCTCCCATTCAACCTTGACCTCCATCCCTTCAGCTGACCTTGACCTCCAAGTCCATCACTTTGTTGATTCTTCTGGTGCTTGGAAGTGGAACCTACTTCACTCTCTCCTTCCTCAATCGATTTGTCTCTGCATAACCGATATTCTACCCCCTCAGCCCTCTTTCGGGCTGATCAACTCATATGGGGACCTTCGGACAATGGCCAGTTCACCACAGCTTCGACTTATACCATGATCATGGATTTTCCTGAACCATATTCGAATGGATCATGGAAAGCCATCTGGAAATGGAAAGGTACCCAGTGGATCCGATCTTTCTTTTGGCTCCTCGCTCACGATCGGCTACTATCCAACCAACAACGAGTTCGCAAACAGCTTACTACCAAGATTGCTTGCCCTGTCTGTCAAGCGGACGAATCCTCACTTCATATCGTCCACGACTGCGTCACTGCTCGCACGGTGTGGAATTCTTTCCCCACACAGTTGGTCCCCCCCGAATTTTACACTTTGAACTCCTGTGACTGGCTGGACAGAAATCTTCATTACCCCCATTCGATTTATGGTTTCGACTGACCCATTATTTTCGGGTCACTTGCTGGTTCCTATGGACCTAGAGAAACAAAACCATTTTCGAAGGTCACTCCTCCCGGTCGGCGTACCCCGCCCAGCACGTTCTTGAGCATTTTAATCAAATTGATCAGGCTTCAGTTTGGCAAGGCTGTGTTACTTTGGGACATAGACCTCAACACGAACACCTCATCGGATGGACTAAACCCCTCCACTGCTGGGTAAAACTGAATATAGATGGTGCTTACAAAAGTTCGTCCTTTTTGGCATCAGCAGGAGGTCTCATTCAAGACAACACAGGTGGTTGGCTTGGAGGATTTGTCCAAAACAATGGCTGCTGCTCTTCCACGTCTGCGGAACTCTGGGGAATATTATCTGGCCTTAAGATTGTGTGGGATCTTGGGTACTGCCATATTGAACGCGAGATAGACTCTCAAGTGGTAGCCACTACCATATCCTCTTATACTACAAGGACCATGTTGCCCAGTTCCCTCATTATGGGGATCAACGAGATGCTCACGTGGAACTGGGTTGTTAAGACCCGTCATATATATCGTGAGGCCATCCGCTGTGCAGATTGGCTTGCCAATTCAACGATCCATTTTGACCTTGGCATTTCTATTCTGAATACCACACCTATAGGGTGCCTTCCATTCCTTTTAGAGGACATGGCTGGGATTTGTTTCCCACGTATTATTTTGTAACTGTTTTGTATTTCCTTTATAAAAAAAAAGCCTTTGTTCTTATTGAGATTTGGTCATTCAATAAATGAGACAAAAAAAAAACAAAGGATGAATAAATCTAAATAGGAACAAAGTGGCACATACTTTTAAGAGCAGATGGTCTAAACCCAAATTGAATAAGGACTATACTGAACCTGATATTTAGTGTTGATATGAGTTGTCTTATAATTGTACTTATATGACAATATTTTTAATTTTCTAAAAATTCATTCATTATGTAACAAAAAAGGAAAAGGAAGTATACATATGCATTACTAAATCTATTATAAACCGGATTCTTCCATAATCAATTACAAACAAGAATGATAAAACTTAGATTTTGCACGTCAATATAGAATTACAAAAGCTAATTTATACTCATCGTCAATTGATCAATACCTTGACTTGTCTTTATTACAAGCAATTTGAAGCTTTTATAAAATTATATCAATTGGGAATAAACTAAGATGAATATAAACACATACCAGTATTTGGTAATTATAAAAATGTAAATATTTAGTGAAAGTAACAAAGATTTCATTTACTATAATTTTAAACTATCTAGTTAATCTAATATTTTATTAATGATTAAAAATTGAACTAATTCGGTTGATTTAATTATAAAAATTTTGAAATGTTCAATTTATTGATTCGATTTACTTTTTCTATTAAAAATCAATTGATTTATTAACCATTATCTAATTGTTATAAGCTAATTTTTAAAGATTTAGAACGTGCACCGAAAGCAGGATGAGCTAAGTAGGTTTTGAATTTATTTTTCATAAAATTAAATTGAAAAAAGATTATAAATAGTTAAAGAAGCATGTCCATTGAGTTAATTCATTTGAGTTCTATAAGTTTAATAGGTTACATTCTTAACTGGATTGTAAGAGTTGAGTGGATGAGTCTTATTATTAGATGATTGTCTACAAGTTCAGTCCAATTGACTTGGACTCATACATGAAGCTGGCAAAGTATGCTTTTAGGCTCGCTTGCTAGGCCTTCTTCTTTTACAAGTTTGTAAGCTACATATAAGTCCACATCCATTTGTAACTTTATTAATCGAGCAATGTCAATACACATATTTGAAAAGGATATAGGACTATTTATAAAAGAAATCTATTTAGCTTTTGAAGACATTGTTGGTAATTATATCTAAATATTAATTTCAAGATCTACCATTCTGTATTTTTTTTCTCTGATAAAACTTTTGAAACAATACAAATAAATATCAGAATTTTGACATTTTCAGGCTATTTGGAATGGGTTGAAATGAATTCAATTTCAATTAAGGTGTTTGGAAACATAAAAAAATGATAAGTTCAATTTAAGCATGTAATTGAAACTCATCCCTTTATAAATTGAATTCACTCCTCCAAGCATCGGAATTGAATTTAATCCTCCAAGCTCCACGTCCTTTCCCCCCTCTCTTATCTTCTTTATTTACCAATTACAAACCCTACATTACAGTCTTCATTGTTAAACTTTTAACTTATGTTTAATTGTAAGCTAGTTGGAAACTTTTTCTTTTCACCTGCTATATTCTCTATAGTATAATAATATAATTTTTGGTTTTATCCTACTTGATCTTTTCTGTGGGTTGGGCTGAGTGTGATGTGACTTGTGAGTTTTAACTTTTAATAAAAATATGTTTAACTAAATTTGTAATTTTTATTTTTAGTTATAATTTTTCTAATCTTTATAATTTATGAATATGAAAAATTAAATTTTATTTTCTATTTTTATATAAACATTTAACTCACTTAAAAAATTCTAATATTAAAATTAGCTATTTTATAATTTTAATTTTATAAAATAAAATTTCTCTTTTTTAATTCTATTAAAATTTAATAAAAAATATACGTGTTATTGATTTTTATATTAATAAATAAAATCATTCTTATTATTTTATCAAGTTACTATTACTACATTTCATTAATTATAAAAATAAATAATTTTAAACATATAATGCTAATTAATTTACCTATAATTATAATATTTTAATAAAAACTAATAATATATTAATCACCGATTTATAATTATCACTAAATCTTTTTACTTATATACAATAATCCTTATCATTAAATCAAAAATCATATGATATAATTGCATTGTGAAAGTTAATATAATACTGCCTTGAGTACCATTTTAAACTATATATTAATTGTAACAATTTACATGTTTTATACTCTTAATCCTTCTGAACAAAGTACATTTGATTATTTTGTATATAATTTTTATCTAATTTTCTACTTAAGAATACTTTCTTTACATTTAATGTAATTAAAATCTATTATGGTCACCAAAACTAGAATTAATTGGAATAAAGAAAATGATCTTATTATTTAACAAGATTATTTTTTAGTCAACGTTAAAAATGTCATATGAAATAATTGAATTCATTTTGATTGTAAGTCAACGTTAAAAATGTCATATGAAATAATTAAATTTATTTTGATTGTGTTCCAAACAGAGTAATTGAATTCAATTACAATATTATTAGATTTGTTCCGAACAGAATAAATTGAATTCAATTGAATCTCATTAATGTAATTAAATTAAATTCATTAATGAATTTAATTTAAAAGATTCCAAACGACCTATTCAGGCACAAATGTTGGATTAATTCTTATTTTGTTCTCCGCATATAACTTTCCTGACGACATTTCTAGCAAAAATCAGGATTATGGCTAAAGGATAAAATTACAGAGTTATTTTAGACAAAGATCCGAAGAGTTGCTGAAGCATCACATCTGAAAAGCTATGTTGACAGTTTACCAAATTAGCAATTAGAATTATAAATCAATAACATATATTTCTTTTTTCCCAAAGTCTGTCAACGATACAGTTGATGAATCCTCAGCAAAGAACACGTGATAAACCTCAAATTACAAACTCGCTCGCTTGAAATCATACATATTTCATATTATTGACGTGCTTGGAGCCATGGTTGATCATCAACGACGATAGTGTAGCTCACCAAATTCATAAACTCCGAAGAAATTCACGAAGCGCCACCAACGTATCTCCGATAATTTATCTCTCGTGTCACAATAAAAACATTAAAGTAACTACACCATGTGCCACACCATTGTAGTACGTACCAACACTCGTAGCACCAGAAGCATCCTTAGGAACATTGCTTACAGGAGACTCTGCGCTAAGTTTCGCCGGTGCCGGAGCTGTAGCAGGAGGAAAAAGATCCGCGGGAAGAAGAACCTTGTCAACTTGGTAAACGGCAACCTGTTTGTCTGTGTACACAGTCCCGGCTATACTTGTTTTGACTACTCCTGTGTTGATAGTCACAGTGTTGTCTGTGGTAGTTATGGTAAGTGAGAGCTTGGAGCCCGTACCTGCTAGTGTTTTTACCGGATTACTCAATGTCTGGAAGTCAGAAAGTGACAGAAACCTTCCCAGTATATGATACTGCACGAACTCGGTTTTCTGTAGGTCGCTCAAGGAGTCGACGGCGCCTGGTTTCAGGTTTGAAAAGGCGGTATCGGTAGGGGCAAAGACGGTGACGCCATCCGTTGAACTGTTGAGTTGGGCATACAATTGAGTATCGAGATGTGCGGCTTTCATAAGACGGGCAAAAGACATGAAATGGCTAGCCTTTAGGAGTACTTTAATAGTGTCGGTAGGGCCAGCTGGTTTTGATGTCTTTGGTGGTGACTTTGCCGGCGCCGCCGCTGGTGACTGAGCTGGTGACTGTGCAAGTGTTATGGTGCTGCATAGGAAGAGGATTAGTAAGGATGAGAAAAGAGAACTAGAGATTTTTGGAATAATATTGGCCATGTCGAGTGAGACGAAGCTATTTACTAATTAGTGGTAGTGTAGAAGTGTTGGATGTGTAAAGAGGGGAGTAGAAGGGTGTTTTATAGATGGAAACTAAGCTAAGGTGAGGTTAGGTGCAAAGTACAGTCCTAGTTACATAACTAAGTAGAGTTGCAAGTGCATTGTTATATCACTTCAAAAGGTGAAGCATCAATGGAGAATTGGAGATAGAGAAGGTATATAAGGTGCTTGCTTGGAGAAGAAGGAAAAAGAGATGGGAAAGAGAGATTTTCATGAAGTTTGGTGTGCACTCCGTCCACATCGTCGGAGGGGCTTTTGTCAATCAGCAGGAGGACACAAAGTGCAGCGATGGTTTAACCCAAGAGAAGTGCAAGATTTACCCCAATGTCAACGATTCACGGTAACGCTCTTCGGGTGCAAGAAATAATCCTCAACGCAATTTAGTATGCGCACCATTTCTTGTTTGGTCTGAAATTGCTTCACAGAACATGGAATTTTCATGTTCAAGGTACAATTATAGGCTAAACTTTGTCACTTCAGCAAAGAATACTGACATTAACTTTGTTCATAAATTATGTCTATCATTTTTTTTATTAAAGGAAAAAGGAACCAAAAGGAACTACAGAGCTACACTCCTATGCAGAGATAAGTAACCCCGAACAAATCCTTAAAGAGGACATCTCGAATCTCTAAAGAAGGTGAATGGAATGTGGTAATTCCCTTGTCAAAAGACCCTGTCAATGTTGCTAACCGGTTTGCACATTAGTTGCCTTGTCTGAAGATATGCTTGAACTTGATCGCCCACTGTTTGACTATCATAGCACGAATTTCCATAAGTAAAAGGTGTTCGGGCTCACCCTTGTATATCGAAGAAGACAGCAAGTTGATAATCGACCTCTGCTTCCACTTGGCAGTACCTCAGATTCCAAGCCAGTGATAACCCTGTATGGACGCCCCATAGCTTTGCCTCCAATGGTGATCCCGGGCCGATGTTATGCATGAAGCCGCCTAACTAACTCCCTTTACAATCTCGAAGAATCCCGCCTGCCATAGCAAGGCGAGTAGAGGTGTTGCATGCTCCATCCGAATTTAACCGAACCCACCCCTCCGTCGGTTTTGACCATCCAACTTGCCGTGTGAACACTAAATCCTAGTCGTAGAGAGTTCGATTTGCTTTCATCTTAGCTTTGACAATCTATTCTACATAATTAATCATAATCACTACTGCCATATTTGAATTAGGCCAGTGAAAATTAAGTTCAAAAAGGGAGCTATTGCGCCAGTGCCATATAAACCAATATTTAACATCACAGATAATAAACCAATCTAAGTTCCACACCATACTATGTCTCTGAAAATTAGATAACATTCACCACTCCATATATACATATATACCTTGACTAAAGAAGTCAGAATTGATATTATGTCTATCATTTAACGTAAAGCAATTGTTTTGTTTTCATTCATGATAGAGTTAATTAAAGTATACTACATGCTTTATAAATAATAAATTGATTAAATAATAATTAAATTATAGAATGCATCAAATAATCTGCAAGATTCAATTTAATTATGTACTTAAAAAATGGATCTCTTAAAATTAAAAAATTTCAAATACTATATTTTTTAAATTATGTAATTCGAAATTAAAATTATTATATAAAGTTTCTAAAAAATACTTTTTAAAATTTTATTATAATACTAAATTCAGGAGTTATATATAATCATAACGTACAAGGTACTAAATCGTATCTATTTTTTAATTATTTAAATAACTTTTTAAAGATCGTTCATATCTTAAATTACTTGATCTAATTCAATTTATAATTTAAAAAGGTGATTTCTTAGTTGATCCAAGAGCTTGGGAACTTTATTTGGAAGCTTTAGCAAATCATTATGAAAAGGTAATGGAGTTACATCTATGGCGGATACAACTCCACTGAACAGTTTGGCATAGAGCTTTCAGATGAGGTGTCCTTTGCTTCTGTCCCACAAAGGATCGACTGCGATGAAGTTAAGCTCATATCTTCTCTCCAAATTAAGCCTATCTAATTTTGTTTTATGTTCAAAATGACGTCATTTTAACTATTGGACATAAATGTAGTAATTGTCTATCCATATTTAATAGCTAAAACGATGTTATTTTAGGCATTGAATAAGATTGGACAGTCTTTAAACTCGTGTCCTATGACAATAAACATAGCTAGGGTTATTTTAGACAGACATCATAAACATTAGATAGGATGTCAGCTGTTAATGTAGTTATATGCAGACCAAAAGGAAACCAGATCACTTATTACCTTCACAGGCATGAAGCGAATTTAATCTGAACCGTTTACTGTTTTCCTTTTCTTTCCTTCCTTTCCTTTTACCTTAATTATACTACAAACAATAAATAAAAAAGAAATCTCTTTTCAGAAACCAGTGAGTCTCTATTCTATGGTGGCTAATGATCTATTTCTAAAATTTCACATATGTTGAAAAATCGTAAGGGTAGGCATTTCGCAAACTTTTTGATTTTACTATGGTCGTTTTTGTCACCAACAAAAATAAAACCAATCAAAATCAAAATAATAAATGACATCAAAAATTTGATAACGCAGTTTGGTACTCCTTGCCTATGTCTGCGGGACCCTTACCCAGTTTAATCACTTTCACCGAAGTACAATAGATTTACCCAAGGCTTTAATGAGCCGACATCACTCAACCCTTGACAATTAATAAAAATATCTCAAGTGATAAATCAACTAAGAATAAAAACATAATGTACTTGAGACTAAGGATGACAATTTTAGTCCGACTCGACCAAATTTTTGGCCTGAGTTGGCTAGGCCACGGGCGAGCCACACGACGTCGTTTGTATACTTTTTTATTTTAAAAATATATATGACTCGGGCCAACCATGGGTTGGTCGGCTGGGCTACGGGCTGGCCAATTCCGACCCACCACTGGCCATGATAGTGACCAAGCTGGGTTGGACTGAGGGCGGCCTGGGCTCGGGCCGGCTCCGGCTCATTGCCATGCCCACTTGAGACAGGAAAAAAGATAACTTCCCAATTAGTTCAGCTCCTCTGTGATAGATCTGGATGTCATCGCAACTACAATAAGCTGATTCACATAAACACCAACACAAAACTACAGCTACACCGATAACATATTTACTAATCAAAGTATACACAGATCATAAAAAAATCAATTAATAACCGTTGTTGTCATCATCATCATTCTGCGCAAAAACGGTTGTTGTTTTCTGTGTAGAAAAAAGTTGATCACTTATGCTATCTAGATTTCTCTTGGCTTGCGTGATTTTTTACAAGAGAAGTAGAAGATGGAGAGATTACATACGGAGCCCGTAGCAGAGTTAGACGTCGTGGGTGCCCTCAAAGATCTTGCAACTTACCTTTATCTTATATTCCAAAAAATCACGTAAGCTTCGTTTCTTTCATATGTAATTAATGCCACTACACTCTTCATTAAACCAACACCAAATCCATCTCTGCCACACCACTTCAGTTATGTTTCTTTTTAGTCTTCAATTAACGCACATAGGAGATAAACTTCTACCGTGGATACAATCTCTCAAGCGATGAGAGTCCCACTACAATCAAATCCCTTTATTTTCTTCCATCTACAAAATTCAACAGTAAAATAATTCCAATACCGACATGATAATAAGCTTCAATCTAAGGTAGGATTCTTTCACAACTACAAGATTATCACCAATAATTTTTTGAATTCAAGTCATTATTCAATTAATATCTTATATGTCTAATTAATAAATAAGATATCAAAACTAATTACTTAGATATATAACATATATCTAACATATGTTAACCACATTTTTCTGTTAGATAGCCAAAAGCAGCAATGCTAAAGCCCCGGATGGTTGATTATCAGGGAAAATGCTTTTGATGTACCATAAATAGCTGCTTATACATCACTAACATATGATTGTGTTCGGCAAAAAGAAAAGTACCTTTGGAAATATAAGTTAAAGCTAAAATTATTTTAAAAAGATGTGTTATTTTTGTATTATGCAAGATTTAAGTATTATAAAATAAATGTATCTACTTATTATTCACGTGCAATGCACATAAAATAATGTAAAACATAAGTTGAATGAAAAGAGCATAATCACTTTTCATGCATTATGGGAAATTAATTAATAGCCACAGAATTATTGTATATGTTGAAAGTAATACAAGTCCGTAGGAAACAAAGTACAAAATACAAAAGTGAAAAGAAAAATAAGATTAACGGGAATTACAAAACTCAGGATTATTCAAAAAGGATACAATTGTGTAACGGAGAGAAAATTGCAATTATTCAAGGCTCTCACCCCATTCATCAGCGCCATCAATTCAAATTTTTTCAATCATTGCTCAGAACCTTGTGTGTCACAAACAAAATATAGCAGCAACTATCCCAACTCCAAAGATAACCAGATTCTTATGCACGACACAACTCTCTGCACCGGATGTTGTCACCTTTGGAACGCCAGGGCTCTCTGCACCTTCAGACTTCTTTTTCAACGGCGCAGGAGCCGGAGCTGGAGGCTTAGGAGCAAAGATGTCCAAGGGAAGTAGCACATTGTCAACCTGATAAATTGCGACTTTGTTGTCTGTGTACACAACACCTGAAACAGTTGTGTTGGTGAGTCCTGTGGTAATGTTCACCGAAGTATCACTTGTGATCACATTGAGAGGGAACCGAGCGCCTGATCCTGCAAGTGTCCTGATAGGGTTGCTCACAGTTTGGAACTGGGCACTTGACAGGAATTTTGGTACTATATGAAACTGAACCAACTCTCTTTTTTGTTGATCAGATAGCGAATTAAGTGTTCCTGATTTTATAATGGCAGAAAAGGCACCGTTTGTGGGGGCAAAAATTGTGACACCATCTCTTGAGCTGTTGAGCTGGGAAAATAGTTGAAGATCCTCTTGTGTGGATTTTATGAGGCGAATGAAGAATGCAAAGTTGCCGGCTTTGTTAAGGACTTTAATGATGTTAAGAGGGCCTTTTGTGACTATTGGCTGAACCATGGCCGGTGACTGTGCCGATGGTCGGGGCGGCGGTGAATTTACGGTAATGACTGGAGATGTCTTTGGTGCGGGAGCCGGAGGCTTTGCCGGAGAGGCAGCTGGTGATTGGGATATGATTTTGGTGGCATGGAGGAGGAGAAGGAGAAGCGTAAGTGAGAAGAAGGTTTGTTGCTTCGTCATTTTTAATATGTGAAAAAATGATAGCTGCCTACAATTCTCTGAACTCTGAGTTAGGCTAATGCGTAAATGGAAATTTAAGTGGAGAATCAGATGATGTGCACGTGTTTGATGTGTAAGGAGAAGGACACAAAGGGTTTATATAGATGGTAATGAGAGGATGAAATTAGGTGGAAAGTTCGGTTTTAGTTACTAATTAAATCCTTACAGTTGCAAGTATATTATATCACTTCAAAAGGTGAGGTATAGATGTCGTGTATCAGAAAGTTGTTTGCTTGGAAAAGCAGGAAAAAAAAAAATGATGACAGATTTTCATCAAGTGGTTGTATACTGTACAGCGAACTGAAGATTGTGCATGATTGGTTTGTACGAAGCTGAAAAGAAGAATTGCCTTATCCTTTGTGCAGTGACTCGTGATACTTTAACCCGCAAGAGATGCAAGATCTACTCAAATGTCAACGCCTTCTTAACCTTCCGATTTAATTAAACGTTAAGAAAAGGTGGTTTCTTAATAGATTGTTTATATTAGCTTTCTAAGGGACTTCAATTAGGAACGTGAACCATACTTGGTATCACCACGATTCTTAGGCCAAGATGTTGTGAAGAAGTGATTTCGAAACGATTACTTAGCGAAGAAGCAAGGAAGCTTGTGTTTGAAGGAAGCTTTGAATTAATTTTAATCAGGTGTATAATCAAGTTAATGATTAAATGATTGTTGTTGGATCATAAAAATGCTGAAAGTGATGCAAATCAAGGCTTATAGGGACAAGGGAGATTTATCACAAAAGGCAGAGGCAAGGTGCAGGCAGCGCCAAACTACAGTACACAGGGAGTTGCAGTACACAGAAGAAGGCATGAAAGACCTGGCACTGGGGCACGGCTAGTGTAGAAAGCAGGGGTCAGACGCGCCCAGGAACAGAGTGAAGCATCTTCACCTATCAACTTACACCAAAACAAGCTTATAAACAAAGCATCAAACACAATATAGAGAGCTAATTTTTGAGACTTAAGATACACAAAAAAATTACCAACCTCTAAGTTGAGATTCTTGAGAGGAGAGGGTGAGAAGAAAGTGTGAGTGTAAGAGAGTGAAAAGAGAGCGTGTTAATACTAGTTTCATTCTCATTGTAACTCCACTTATTCCTTGTTTAATAAAATCATCTTGCAGTCGTTGTTTTGGAGGATGTAGAATCAAGGAAAAACTTGGTTTGAACCTTGATAAATAGTTGGTGTTGTTTCCATTCTTACACTCTAAGTTTCAATTATTACAACGTGATTTAACGAACAAAATCATTATCATCCACTACAATTGGTATCATAAATAATTTCAAGGAATGGCGTTAGTTCGAGCAAATGTAGAACCATGGAATGGAGAGGGTGACTTCATTATGTGGTAGAAGAGTATGAGGGCGTTACTCATGCGTCTGAGATGCTTGAGAGCTATAGAGGGTGAGTGGGGAGAAGGAGTTTCAGAAGAAAAGAAGCAAGGTGCTGACGAGATAGCTTTTGGAGAAATCTGGCTTCACCTCACCCCCATGGTGGCAAGGCCGTATAGTAACATCGAGGGAGCTAGAAAGCTGTGGAAAGCACTTGAAGAAGATTACCTCGTATCAACAGTACCTGATGAAATGGCATTAAAAAGTAACCTTTACAGCTTCAAGTTCATGTCAGGACAATCGTTAGAAAGCAACATTGATAGATTTAACAAGATAGTCCAACAACTAGCTTCATGTGGAGTAGAAGTAGATGATAAAGATCAAACGGTTATCTTCTTAAATGCATTGCCTGATGAAATGAGTTACCTTAAGAAGATGATTAACATCAACAAAGAGAAAATGACTAAGAAGAGACTTATTGATTATTTGACGGAGAATGAGTTTGAGTCATCCTTCTTTAAGGTAAAACCACAGTCTAGTGAGGCCTTGTATGTTAAGAAGTCACCTGATGATAAGAAGAAAGGGAACAACAAGAAGGGTAGAAATGCTAAGAAACGTGATGACAAGAAACAAGATGATGATAAGAAACAGAAAGGGAAGGCAAGGAAGTGTTACTATTGTGACGAAGTAGGTCACATTGCAAAAACTTGCTACAAATGTTTGAATGATGAAAAGACTAAGGCTTCAAAGAGTGATGAGACCAGTACACTAGAAGCCAAAGCTCCACCAGAACCTGAGTTTCTGATGTTAGCAAGAGAAGTGAGGAAAGATGATAGGTGGATTATCGATTCAGGCAGTAATATTCATGCAACTCCAAGGAAGGAATATTTGACGTCATTTCAACCTTTGAATGGAGGTCAAGTAAGACAAGGAGATGACAACATGTTAAGCATTAAAGGATATGGAGATATGCACATGAGGATGTTCGATGGCAAACTCAGAGTTATTAGAAATGTATAATGGGTACCAAAACTTAGACGGAACCTGTTCTCAGAAGGGTTATTTGATGATTTGGGATGCAAGATCAGATTTGAGGAAGGAACCAAAGACATTGTGAAGGATGGAAGGGTAGTGATGAGATCAGTAAAGGAGTCTGGGCTGTATTTTGTGATTGGAAAAATTGAGATCAACCTGAATGAATCAAACCATGATCTTGATATTGTAGAAATAGAAAAATGGCACAAAAGGATGGGTCATATTGGGTTCAAAGGTATCCAACAGTTGGTGAAGCAAGGCTACCATGAAGGTTTCACACCTAAATCACTCGAGGTTTGTGACACCTACCTTTAAGGAAAGCAACAGAGAGACAAGTTTGGAACATCTTCATTTAAAGCAAACCTTCGATTGGAATATGTTCACGCTGACATGTGGGGACCTGCATCAATAGAATCACACGGAGGAAACAAGTATTTTCTGTTGATGCTCGATGATTACTCGCACAAAACATGGATCCACTTGATGAAGAATAAATAAGGAGTACTTGAAGTCTTCAAAACATGGATGAAGCTAGTTGAGAATCAGACAAGTTTGAGATTGAAGAATCTCCACGCTGACAACGGCATGGAGTTCTGCAATTCAACGTTCAAAAAGTTCTGTAAGAAGAATGGGATACAATGCCATAAAATTGCACCCTATACTCCTCAACAGAATGGGAGAGCAGAAAGAATGAATAGAACAATCTTGGAGAAAGTGAGATGTTTGTTAATCTCAGCTGGATTGAACAAAATGTTTTGGGGAGATGCGGCTGTTACTGCAGTGCACTTAATCAACATATCACCGTTCTTATCAAGGGATTTTAAACTACCTGAAGAACTTTAGAGTAAGAGGAAGGTAAACTTATCATATCTCAGGCCATTTGGGTGCAGTGTGTATGTGCATAGGAGTGAAGGTAAGTTGCTGCCAAGGTTTGAGAAGGGAATCTTGCTGGGATATCCTGAAGGAGTGAAGGGATACAAAATAGCTATCTTCGATGGAGGAAGATTCAAGATAGTGATCAGTAGGGATGTCAAGTTTGTTGAAACTGACTTCCCCATGGCCAGAAGTAAAAACGAAGAGGGTGAGAAAGATGACCCAAAGTCAATAAGAGTTGATTCCGTTACTCCACCGCAAGCTGAACCTATGACAACTCAATCACGTCACAGTCAAGGAGCAAGCCTGTTTCGTGACTCCATAAATGAAAGAGGAGAAAGTTCACAATCCTCTCAACGCCAACAGGAGCAAGGTGAAAGTGAAGAGAGTTATGAGGTGCATGATCTATTGAGGGATTAATGGCTTGTCTGAGATAGAGAACCAAGAATTATAATTCCCATTAGAAGGTACATGTCTTCCAACATACTTGAATTCATGTGCTTAGTGGTTGAAAGAATTGGTTTTGAGGTACCTGATACATACGAGGAAACGCTAAGCAGTAAG
Organism: Erythroxylum domingense; assembly: GCA_025594535.1. Lineage (NCBI taxonomy): Eukaryota > Viridiplantae > Streptophyta > Magnoliopsida > Malpighiales > Erythroxylaceae > Erythroxylum > Erythroxylum domingense. Next base: position 4,551,071 of record JANQBM010000008.1, read on the forward strand.
GATAGAGATGAGTGGATCAAAGCTATAAATCAAGAGTATGCGTTACTAACTAGTAATGAAACTTGGGTGTTAGTAGATAAACTAGAAAAAGCTAGATTAGTTGATTACAGATGGTTGTTCAAGGTAAAAGAGGGTCTAAATGATGGAGATGTCTCAATCTTCAAAGCAAGGATGGTTGCTAGAGGATTTACACAAAAACAAGGTATTGATTACAAGGAGGTGTTTGCACTAGTTGCCAAATACAAAACATTCGAATAGTCTTGGTAATAGCTGTTGTGTATGATTGGAATGTGGAACAATTAGATATTAAGACAACATTCCTCTATAGCAACCTGGAGGAGGAGATCTACATGAGACAACCTGAGGGATTCATTAATCCACAGAGAAGAAATTCAGTTTGTTTGTTGAAGAAGTCATTATACGGGTTGAAACAATAACCAAGGCAGTGGAACAAGAGATTCAATCAAAGCATGCTGAGTTATGGATTTGAAAGGAGCAAATTTGATTACTGTCTTTACATGAAAGATAAGGAGAGCACTAGTCCCATTTGGTTGCTAGTGTATATGGATGATATGTTGATAGCATGTGAAGATAAGAATAAGATCAACAGCTTGAAGATGAAGCTCAAGAAATAACTTGACATAAAGGAACTTGGTGAAGTGAAGAGGATTCTTGGAATGCAAGTGGAGAGGAATCGAGAAGCAGGTGAACTGTGGCTACATCAATCAAGTTACTTAACAAAGTTGGTTAAACAATTTGACGTGGAGAATGCAAAGCCACTATCGTTACCCCTGGGAAGTCACCTGAAGTTTACAAAACTGGCCTGTCCTAATTTAGAAGAGGAGAAAGCTCAGTCAAGGTCACTTCCCTATGATATGGGCATGGGCTCTATCATGTATGCTATGGTCTGCACAAGACCAGATCTAAGTTATGCAGTGAGCAGATTGAGCAAGTTTATGAGCAACTTTGGATTGGAGCATTGGAGAGGGTTTAAGCATTGTATGAAGTATGTATTAGGAACCAGGAATTATGGACTTTATTTTCGAAGATTCAACATGGAGCTTGAGCTGAAAGGGTATACCGATTCAGAATTCGCAGGAGATAGTGACATAAGGACGTCTCTATCTGCTTTCTACTTTACATTAGGAGAAAACTGTATCAACTGAAAAGTTCAACAGCAGCCCATTGTAGCCCTCTCAAGTACAGAAGCAGAATATATACCAATGGTAGAGGCTACCAAGGAAGCAATGTGGCTAAGTGGACTGTTGAAAGAACTGAACATGAAGGTTGAATCTGTTCCCATTTTATGCGACAATCAAAGTGTCATCTTCTTGGGGAAAGATCCAATTAACCACGACAGGACAAAGCATATAGATGTAAGGTACCAATTCATAAGAGAGAAGATTGATGCCGAGTTAATTCGGTTTGAGAAAGTTAGCACTGAGTAGAACCTAGCAGATTTTGGCACCAAGGTGGTGTCAACGCAGAAGTTCGCTTACTGTAGGGATAACCTACACGTAAGCAAAGTTCAACTTTGAGATGAACTTGAGAAGCAAACAACGAGAAAGCAAGATGATATGAAGAAGTGATCAGTGAGGATTTCGAAATCAAGAGGGTGATTGTGAAGAAGTGATTTCGAAATGGTTACTTAGCGAAGAAGCAAGGAAGCTTGTGTTTGAAGGAAGCTTTGAATTAATTTTAATCAGGTGTATAATCAAGTTAATGATTAAATGATTGTTGTTGGATCATGAAAATGCTGAAAGTGATGCAAATCAAGGCCTATAGGGACAAGGGAGATTTGTCGCAAAAGGCAGAGGCAAGGTGCAGGCAGCGCCAAACTGCAGTATACAGGGAGCTGCAGTACACAGAAGAAGGCACGGAAGACCTGGCACTGAGGCACGGCTGGTGCAAAAAGCAGGGGTTAGACGCGCCCAGGAACAAAGTGAGGCAGCATCTTCTCCAATCAACTTACACCAAAACAAGCTTATAAACACGGCATTAAACACAGTATAGAGAGCTAATTTTTGAGAGTTAAGATATACAAAAAAATTACCGACCTCTAAGTTGAGATTCTTGAGAGGAGAGGGTGAGAAGAAAGTGTGAGTGTAAGAGAGTAAAAAGAAAGCGTGTTAATGCTATTTTCATTCTCATTGTAACTCTACTTATTCCTTGTTTAATAAAATCATCTTGCAGTCGTTGTTTTGGAGGATGTAGAATCAAGGAAAAACTTGGTTCGAACCTCGTTAAATCGTTGGTGTTGTTTCCATTCTTGCACTCTAAGTTTCAGTTATTGCAACGTGATTTAACGAACAAAATCATTATCATCCACTACAGATGTTACCTTCCAGCTAGCAGTTCGTTGTTGCCTCCAGCACCGACCTTCCAGCTACTGATTATTATGAAGTTACTTCAACTTTCTTGATGTTATGTGGTACTATATTATACTATTCACTTTCTGTCTGAAAAGAAATCAAAAAAGTGAATTGAGTAAAATTTTAAATATATACAATAATTTATTAATTATATATGTATTTTAAATAAAATATTTGATAAAAGAATATTAAAAATGAAATAATTAGTTCAAATCAATTAAATAATAATAAATTTAAATAATGATTGTACTTATTCCTATTAATATAAAAATTTTAAGCGAATATCCTAAAAAACAAAGTTAAAATGCTGAAATATAAAAATTCTAATATTAAAGATTATTTAAGAAGTTTAGACAACATTGAAGAAATGATTTAAAAATTTCAAATTTTAGAAAATTAAAAATTTAATTCACACTAATGGCCAACATTCTTTTGTAGCAATGGATCGTTACATTTTTTATTCTTAAACTTTTGATAAGCATTTTTAAAATGTTAAATTATGTTATTCATGTGATTATTTTTCAGTAACGTTTATTAATCAGCGTCTTGAGCAGTTAATGAGCTGATAAAGTGTGTAAAAGTAATCATTTCTTTTATTAATTTTCAAATTATATGAATCTGCATTAAACAAGGACGACAGCACATAAACTCTATGTACTTTCAAATGATTTTGTAGGACCTTAAACAAACTTGGGAGGAGATTGCCAGCCAAGTGCTTGGTGGTTCATTCGATCCTTATTGAATTTTGTAGGAAAGCGATTATTTAATCCTTGATTTGGTTTGTTCTTTTTATTACTAAAAAAATTAAATTTATTTTCTTAAAACTAAATAAGCAACCAAAATTTGATTTCGTCTGACATACATCGTCATTAAACTGAAATTGAACATCCCAGCACAAGATTATAAAATGATCAAGTAAGCAGTGAACAACTTAATAGGTTTTTGATTGATTAAGCACACGAGCGCATTAAACTCTTTCCGAAAGTAAAGCAAAACAAAAAAAATCAGAAAGCACTGAAGGAAGAACAAAGTTCAATTTTTATTTAGAAACATAATAATATGATACGAAGCGAAACTGTAAGGTAAAGAAAAACCAAAATATGATTGAATTATTCAAGAACACTCACAATCTTCATCACCCCACCATTCCCCAATCCCACTCGGGAAAATTAAGGAACAAGGAAAGCTGCAACAATCGCTTCCACCGCGTTAAAACTTAATAATCAACCAAAAGTTTTACTTCACAGCAAAAACATTGCAGCAATAATACCAACTGCAATCATACCCAAATTGTTCTGCAACACATGACTCCATGCACCAGATGTGTCATCCTTAGGAACAACTGGACTCTCCGCCGCCTCACCGGTTGGCTTCTTCTTGGGCTTTTCAAGTGTCGGTTCCGGCGCCGGAGAAGGAGATGTCTTAGGAGTGAAAATGTCAAGAGGAAGTAGAATCTTGTCAACCTGGTAAATAGCAAGTTGGTTATCCGTATAAATAGTGCCAGATATGCTTGTGTTGGTGAGTCCAGTACTAATGTTCACAGAAGCTCCCGAGACAGTGATGTTGAATGATACACGACCTCCTGTCCCTGCTTGTGTCTTCACTGGGTTACTTTCTGTCTGGAACTGTGACATTGAGACGAATTTAGGTACGACATGGAACTTCACCAGCTCTGTCTTGTCTTCGTCGCTCATGGTGTTGAGAGTGCCTACTTTGAGAGTTGACCAGGCGCCATCGGTGGGTGCAAAGATGGTCGCTCCATTGTTTGTGGTGTTGAGCAGTGAGAACAATTCACTGTCCTCTCCAGTAGCTTTCAATAGGCGGACGAATATGGTGTAGTGGCCAGCTTTTGTAAGGATTTTATCAATGTCTGGGGTGCCCGATGTTGATGCTGGTATCTGTGCTGCAGTCGGAGAATTTGCCGGAGCGGCTGGAGGTGGTGGATTTGCTGGAGGGGCTGGAGGAGGTGGATTTGCTGGGGCAGACGCCGGGGACTGAGCTAATATTTGAGAATAGGAAAGGAGGAGAAAGATAACAGAAAAGGCGAAAAGTGATTGCTTCATCATCTTTCGTTGTGGTTTTGGGTAGTGGTGCTTTGTACAATTGATATATTTGATCGATGCTCTTGTAATGTACTATATATGTGGACAGGTGCTTGGTAAGAAAATGAGGACAGAATGACGGGTTTTATAGGTTGGAGAGGAAGTGAAGTTAGGTGTAATGTTGAGTTCTAGATAACTGGTTTTAGTTACTACTACAACTTAGTAGCTGTGGGTGGGTTATCATTCATGAAAAGGTGGAGGGTATTGATGGAGAGAGAGATATGACACTGGTAGGAACTAATTACCTAGGAGGATATTTCAGGCGGGGCATGTGGGCATACCAGATAACTCTTTGGATCGATGTCGGGATGAGTTTTGTCTCTCAAACAGGAATAATAGCTTTGTCAGTGGCACATCTTTCTGTGACACTTTAGCGTGAAAGCGTGTTGGATAACTTTAGTTTCTTTCACTGAAACAGATCATGTACGCTATACAAGTGCTCCAAAATTTCTCCGGAAGCAATTGCGATTTCACTGCTCCAAACCAGCATTGAGAGAGGCTCGGTGCACTCAGATTGTAGCCTATTAAACTTTTTCTTAAGAGCGGTAGTCCGACACCACCACTTAGAGATTCACTTGCCACTAATAAGTACGACTTCAGTTTTTAAAACCTAAAAATTACCTGAGAAGTCTTTATAAAACTCAAAACTCAATATCTTTGCCGCATAAAGATTAATCATGGACCTTTTTTTTTTTTTTGGAAAAATTCTGAAATTAATCTTGACCTTTTATTGTACAACAAGTAGGTGAATCTATAAACAATTCTCCGATCAAAAACAATGAATGGAAAATCATAATTATTTATATTTTAGAAATTAAATTTATGACAAATATGAAGTTAATTAAATTATATTAGATTAATAAATGATAGTTAAATTGTGGTGATTGACAACAAATTTTAATTTTAATTTTAATTCTAATTCTAATTTCGATTTTTTAATTTACCATTAAAGTGATATTTTCATTATCAAATTTTAGTTTAATGGTAAATTAATTAGAATAAATATATATTTTTATCATAGCAACCATTTCTATATCAATCTTTAATTCTTAATTTTTTGTTTGTCCTCATATAAAATGGTTTATTTACCTACCAAAAAGACAAAATAATTTGCTTTCATCTAATTTCTCTATGGTATTTTTCAACTCCTCAACACAAGTTCACTTATTAAATTCGTGACAAAATGATATTCGTTATTACTAAAATTAAAATTCAAACGCTCATTTAATTCTCTATGTCCATTGCTTACGCCGATAATATATAATTTCACATAACGTAACCTTTGAAACTATACATTTAACAAAAGTCTAATTATGCCATTAGTTTAAATTAAGATCCTCCATTAATTTTCCTGAAATCAAAAACTAAATATTATAAGTTGTCATATGGCACATAATAACATATTTCATATGCACAAACATCAAAATAATACCACTAACATTTGTGTGTAAAATACTTAAAATATCTTTCTACAGTAAAAATATCTACTTGACATTAAAGCTAAGAAAATCACTTGAATTATTGTATTATCCTTTAAAACAACCTATCTTTTTTACCTCTCCTCTCTCTTTTATGTCTTTGTAGGATTTATTTTTTAAAATTGTAGAATTTTTAAGGATTTAGTTGCTTTTAAAAATTGATTTTTGAGACATTCAGCCAATCAGATACCAATAGAAAATTATGCCACTATAGGCTAGTCAATAATAAAGGTCAAGTTAGTTGATATCAATTTTAGGTGTCTTCTTAAAAGTTTTATAAAATTCTCTTAGCTTTTCTATATCCTTTTGATTCATATCAGCCTAGTATTCTTATTAAAAGTTATAAGAAAAATATTGAATAGTATTCAGTGGTGGTAAATTTATATGTTATTCTCTAGGAATATGAATGAATTGGGTAACAATGCTCAATGCATAAGTAAGATCAGGTCCTATGTAAGCTAAGTACATTAGCTTTCTTGCAAGTCTCTGATATCTTCCTTTATCGACAGTACTTGGTTTGTTTCAGCATATAACTTCAAACCTTCCTTAATATGTTTATCAACCAATTGATGACATGCCAATATACAAGTTTCTTGTAAAAAGTCTAATATGATACAAAAATTGCTTTTTTTGATCTAGAAACTTCAATATTAAGGAAATATTTAAAACAACCAAAATCTTTTATTTCAACTCTTTACATAAATGCTCTTACAATGTCTTCCTTTCTTTAGGAGCAAATCCCTATGACCACCACGTCATCTATATATATAATAAGTGCAATGTTTTTACCTTACCCCTTTTTTAAAACTAAAATATGACCTGAATTGTTGTGATAGTATCCAAAAACTATCATAGACTTTATGAAGAAAACCAAAAAGTATAAATGAGGTATTTTTTATTACTTTGTTTTTGTTGTATATTTTACAAGGATGTGTACATCTATATTTAAACACGGTGAAGCAATGCTATAAATAAAAGATTTATGTTTATCATATCAAATAAAATTACAACTAAATGACAAGATCAAATCAATGAAGATAAAATGACAGGAGGAAATCAACGAAGCAAAAATGAGAGGAGGAGGCAGAGTCAGAGACTGGGCTTGTGGGTTTTGGGATCGAAGGTGAGTGTTAAAAATGGTGGAGTTACTATCTGGGCCTGGTCCATAGTAAGAATGGCGTACAAGAGACCTAAATAGGTTGGGTTCGCCAAAGTTTCCTCTGGTGCGGATATGGTGCCCAAGTTGTCCACTGTCCTCTGATGAGATGTTTTAGTATTATTTTTTAGGCGGCTTATGAATATCCTCAGTAACGATTGGCTTTATGTATTAGTTAGGGTCTCAAACTCTAATGGACTTACATCTTATGGTTCAACCATTTCTTCATGATCCAAGAGATCTTCTGGTTCAACCATTGTTTGACGATCTAAATGATCTTTGAGCAGAAACAAGTTTTTATACTTCCGAAAACATAAGATAAATTTGTTGATGGTGGAATAGTTACAACCTAGAGCTTGCAGTGATGTTTGAAAGTCAACAGTGCGTGAGGGAGTTCGATTTATTAAATATGTCGCAGCATATAAGATCGAATCAATGATACAATTACAACGTCCAACAAATGTCAATTTTTCTCTCAGCCACCCAATTTGATTGGGATATATTAACATATATAATGTAATTAATAATTGCACATGCTTTTAAATAATGCTTCAGTTTAGAATTCTGATATCCTCCACCATTATTGCTATAAAGAATTTGGATTTATGCAACTCTTAATAAATTTATGAAATTTTTATAATAATAAATTTATTTAACTTTTGAATTGTATTAACCACATTATAGTCATCCTAATATAATCATTAATGAAAGTAACAAACCAACAAGATCTACCCAAGGTTGAAATTTTAGATAAAACCCCATACATCATAATGAATAACTATAGATGGTAAATCACTTTTGCATAAACTTAATGGAAATGAATTTCAACAACTTTTTGCCAGTGTACCAAGGAGCACAAAAGAAAGAATAGACATCATTTTTTTTCAAACAAAAGGGAAAGAATTCTTTAAGATACCCAAAACTTGCATTATTTCAACACTTGACATCATTTTATACCAACAGTTTCTTATCTCTTTCCCTCCAAGCATGTAAAGTTTACAGATACTACTAAAAATGTGGTGGAACATAATTAATGGTAGTTACAAATTAATATAATGCTCTTATATTATACTACGACAAAGTACATATGAGCTAACTGATTGGTTTTAATGACTTCATCATCAGTTTGTTTAGTCTCGTTGAGTTTGTAGAGTTGAAGCTTCAAAAAACTCCAAACCATTCAAGGAAAATGTGTTATCTTCTACCTTCATCATCTTACGGGAAAGGATAAAAGAGAGCTAAATAATTTGGCCCCAGCTTGCTTTCTATAAGTTCCAGGCTATGTTCATAAGCAACAATAGTCAAAATTTCTTGAGACAACTGTTAGCTGTCACCGATACTGTCCAAGACTCTATTGCTTTGAAGAACGATTTCGGAACAGACCAACTCATGTTTGCCCAAATTCGAGGAGTTGATGATCCCCTTAGAAACACTTTTGTTGTATTATCAGAATTTGTGTTCTTTGAGCTTTGAAAAATTCTTGGACATATAAGAAGACAGTGAATTTCTTGCTTTTGTTTGACAGCCAAGAGAGTGTGTCCGTTTGCCAACAGCAAGGGGATGAGTGTGGAGAATATTCAACATTAGTCCCAACTCTCGTATTTCTCTCTCTCTCAAATCTCTTTGCCAAGACAGTCTCCAATACCAGCTATTCCAGTCCCTATACCTCATTTCTAAAATCTTTGCCTGTTTATTGTTTGTGAGACAAAATAGGCGAGGAAATAAGTCTTCAAGGCTCCTTCTATCAACCCAACAGTCTGGCCAAAAGTTAGTAGAGTTTCCTTCCCTGATTTTTATTCTATTCCTGGAGGAGATAAACTCCCAATAGAGATGACGAGCACTTCTAAATGGCCTTTCGCAGAGGTGTTGGCAGATTATTCAACACTGATTTAATTACAACTAGACACGTAGAAATTGTTAACATCTTACTTTTCCATGAGGCTAGCTTCTTTTCAAATTTATCAATAATCATCGGGTATCATATCTTCTTCGAATTCACTTTTGAACTCAAAGAAAGTCCAAGTAGGTTAGGGGCAGTATCTCAATTTTACAACCAATTAGGTCAGTCTTGAATGTGTGACATGTTTCCCAAGTTGGAGAAATATAACAAAGAAAGAGTCTCCTTCAGATATAAAAGGAGGACTCTTTCATCTTTGTTTTTCATCTAAAAAAAAAACAACAATTTTGTCTCACTTGTAAGACTTTACTTGTTTCTCTCATTTGTAATTCTTCTCCTAAAAATAGTGGAGTATTTTGGTGGTGTACCATGAATAGGCAAGTCCAAACATAGTAAATCTTAGATGTTCTTCTTTTGGGTATTCTATCTATTATTTTTTATTTAATAGCTATTGTGGAGTATAGCTGTAATAATATATTGTGTTGATATTTACATGTCTAGAAAAACTCTAAAGATAGGTATTTATTAATTGCATGTATAGAAAAATTCTAAGAAAAGGTATTTAAGTTGACCAGTGTATGGCGTTAACTCTTAAAAAATTGACTTAGTATAATTAGTTGTATAATCGTTCACTCATTATTTACTCGTGCAATAAGGTGAAAGTATTATCAGTAGAAAACAATTACGCACCTATTTGTATCAAATCAGAGTTCATATTGATCCCAACAAGTGAGCTCTTGTTATAACTTATCTTGACGTCTGAGATAGCTTCAAAGCAATAGAGCAACTTGAGCAAATTGGAGAGCTTCTCTAAATTTGGTAGGCAGAATAATAGTGTATCATCTACAAAATGGAGTATTGTAATCTCACCGAAAACATCATTGATCTTGATTCCTGCGATTAGTCTGGACAGGACTACTTTCCTTTGTCCAACATCCTCTTAAGAACTTCTGCTGTTAAGATAAATAATAGGGGAAATAATAAGAATCTCCTTGTCGCATATCTCGCCCTATTTCGATCTACTTCATTGGGCTTCAATTCACAAGGACAAAATTTCTAGCCGATGAGATGCATTATGAGATCCATTGTATCCAGTTGGTGCCAAACTTCCTTGTATCTAGGTTACCCTGTCGAAGGCTTTGTGAAAGTCGAGTTTCAATAGAAAACCACCTCCTTTTCGTGCCTTTGATACTGTGAATTACATTGCTGGCCATTAAAAAGCAGTCTATAATTTGCTGTTCCTTCAGAAAAGCATGCTGGGATTGGGACTCCAAAGGATAGATGACAGACTATATGTGCCTGGAAATAGTTTTTGAAATCAGTCTATCTAACCCATTGATCAAGGAAATTAAATCCATTTCCTTCTCGAAATTCTTATGCCTTCTTAAATCCATTTCCTTCTCGAAATTCTTATCCCTTCTTATAAAATAGGAAGCTTAGGCTGTCTAGACCCTGCGCTTTGGCACTGTTGCATGAATCCAGGCTAGCTTTTATCTCAACAGAGATGAAAGGACCTTTAAACTGTGCTGTGCTATCTTGCCTCAACGATTCAAAGTCAAGAGAATAGAGTAAATAATTAAAGGCATGAGTATCTTATATATGACGTATTGAGATTCAATTTGAACAAGTTAGTTTCATAAGGGATTTAATTCAACAAATAATTATAAACTTCAAGGAAATCATTTTTAAGATTGTAAAATTAACCATTTTTTCACAATAAATCTTGTCATTTTGATATTATTTTAGACCAATATCCCTCTTTATTTGGATTTAATCATATCCTACACCATTCTAATAATTAAATAAAATCAATAATTCAATCAAACCCTTAAAATATAATCATTCAATATAAGTTTATAATTAAAATAAATTATAACTTCAAGAATATATTAATAAAAATAAGAGGGTCTCACGTATATTATTATATGACCTACTCTAACAGCAAGATTTAATTTCATTTTCACTTAATGGGCAGATTTTTTTTGTTAATTTATTTAATTCAGAGATTGAGATTAGGGATTAGGGATGGGGATATAAGACCAGACGACATGGCAAACTACTTTGTTCGGAAAAGCAGAAAAATAGGACGTTCTGATGGCTTCGTGGGAGATTTCATAATTGACAGAGCATTGAACCTGAGAAGGTGTTATTCCTTTACTGTTTCTTAATGTTGCGCATGATTATGGGAGAGTTTATATATATATATAAAATACCATACGATATACGATAGAATGGTTGAATTATTCAAGAACACTCCAAATCTTGATCAGCCCAACATTCCACAGTCCCACACCGGAAAATTAAGGCACAAGCAAAACAGCAAAATCTCTTCCTCCCCATAAAATCTTCACGCCAACCAAAAGTTCACTTCACAACAAAAACATCGCAGCAATAATACCAACTGCAGCCATAGAAAAATTGTTCCAGAAAACATGACTCCATGCACCAGATGTATCATCCTTAGGAACAACAGGACTATCTGCCGCCTCGCTGGTCGGTTTCTTCTTGGGCTTTTCCAGTGTCGATGCCGGTGCCGGAGAAGGAGATGTCTTAGGAGTGAAAATGTCAAGAGGAAGTAAAATCTTGTCAACCTGGTACATAGCAAGTTGGTTATCAGTATAAATAGTGCCAGATATGCTTGTGTTGGTTAGTCCTGTACTAATGTTCACTGAAGCTCCCGAGACGGTGATATTGAATGATACACGACCTCCTTTGCCTGCTTGTGTTTTCACTGGGTTACTTTCCGTCTGGAACTGTGACATTGAGATGAATTTAGGTACGACATGGAACTTCACCAACTCTGTCTTATCTTCGTCGCTCATGGTGTTGAGAGTGCCTACTTTGAGAGCTGACCACGCGCCGTCGTTGGGTGCAAAGATGGTCACTCCACTGTTTGTGGTGTTGAGCACTGTGAACAATTCGCTGTCCTCTCCGGTGGCTCTCAGTAGTCGGACGAATATGGTGAAGTGGCCAGCTTTTGTAAGGATTTTATCAATGTCTGGGGTGCCCGATGATGCTGGTATCTGTGCTGCAGTCGGAGAGTTTGCCGGAGGGGCTTGAGGCGGTGGATTTGCTGGAGGGGCTGGGGGCGGTGGATTTGCTGGGGCAGACGCCGGGGACTGAGCTAATATTTGACAATAGGAAAGGAAGAGAAAGATAACAGAAAAGGAGAAAACTGATTGCTTCATCATCTTTCGTTGTGGTTTTGGGTAGTGGCCGGTGCTCTGTACAATTGATATATCTGATCGATGCTCTTGTAATGTACTATATATGTGGACAAGTGCTTGGTGAGAAAATGAGGAGAGAAAGATGGGTTTTATAGGTTGGAGAGGAAGCGAAGTTAGGTGTAATGTTGAGTTCTAGCTACCTGGTTTCTGTTACTACTACAGCCCAGTAGCTATGGGTTGCTTATCATTCATGAAAAGGTGAAGGGTATCAATGGAGAGGGAGATATGACACTGATCGGAACTTATTACTTGAATATTCAGGAAATATATGAGGAGAATCAGGTGGGGCATGTAGGCACATAGCAGATAAATCTTTGCATGAATGGAGGGATGAGTTTTCTGTCAAACAGGAGGAATAGCTTTGTCACTCGGCACATCTTTAAGTGACATTTTAGCTCCAGTGAGTTTTGGAAGATTTCAGTTTTCTATCAGTGTTACTTATATAAGCTGGATATATATTGAGCCCAAACAATGAAAACGCTTCTGATAAGTAGGAAATTATTTATATATAGGTTATGATGTGATGGGTACAAAACGGATGTTTATCATGATACTAAATTTTTCCATCTCCTTAAATTTTTTAATTGAAGGATGATAAAGTATAAAGAGATGTTAGAAACAAATATCAATATAAATTATCGTTACTCTTATAAAATTAGTATTAAAACGATTATAATTACTTTAAATACATTAAAGGTCCTTTAATAATGTTTGTGAATATTCACTTTATTTTTCTTATTTTGTATATATTACAAAGAAAGACTTCTCTTATCACATAACTACATTGTATACCAACTAAGACTGTAACTAGTTACTCTTACACAAATTAGTAAATCTAATTAAATTCAAAAAACTAATTAGTAAATTAATTATTTGTACTAATTCTTCATATTCTTTTATCTTTAACTAGTTTTAATATTATACTTCACTTTATTAATACCTAACATCATAAATATTTGAAAACATAAAAAGAAAACCCTTTTATAAATAAAGTTATAGTCATATGTTAAAAAACTTTTACATATCGGACTGTTCTTTCCAATGATATTGAAGTAGTTTTCAATTTCCTGAAAAAAGTAAATTCTTTAATATCTAAGCTTTTATCTAGTGGATTTGTGTTCAATGATTTAACGATTTCTCAAGTGGCATGGTTTGACGAATTGCGTTCCAGAGCTAAATTAAGATGGTAAAAGATACTCTGATGCTTGGAGGGATGCCGTTGTTTTACTCTTTATTTGGTTGAGAGATTAGTAAAGGGTTATAATGAAATGTAATGAGATAAGATAGAAGGAGAATGTTTCACGTTACATCTCATTCTATCCCAAATAGTAAAAATGAATTATTTTTAATTTGGAAAGTTTAAAATAGAATGTAAAATGATAAATATGTACTACCTAATATACTCTCAATAATTTTTTATAATACCAATTATACACTCAATCTTATTAACATATGTTTTGTGCTGAATAGAATAGTCATTTATTTATTATCATACATATTAGTCAACTATGTTATTATTTAAAAATTCAAACGTAGTAGTCAACTAGTATAAGACACCAGTCAGCTAATGTGTAACACTGGTTTACTTTTAGGGTACTATAGTTGACTCATAACATTGAGTTAAAGATAAGTTCTTCCTATGAATTGTAGAGTTTTTTTTTTTTTTACTTTTTATAACTTCTTGAATTACTTCAATATGATATTTTATCAGAAATTATACCAAAATCTCGATATAATTTTCACAATTTTTTTCTTTTTTAAATACTATCACTACAATTAATTATCAATGCACATTTTAAGTATGGAATATTTATTAATTTAGTTAATTAATATTAAAATTTTCCTTAAATGTTAAATTCTATCAAATCATAATCATCACAATTTAAAATTTTTGGTGTCTCTGAAGAATTTATTTTTTCAAAATTAGTGTCTCGTAAGATTATGGATAATAGATTGAGATAAAATGCCATAGGAAAAACTCCTTTTCTTTAAAAAACAATAAAAAGTAAGGCTATAATAAGTGACTTTACGGCGATTTCATACTTGTGTATGCCTTTTAACAATGACTTCATATGGAGCTCATCTCTATCATATGGAGCTTATCTCTATCACAAAAGGAAGAACAATTTCTTGAGTTAGAGGGCTACTGTTAGGCCCCTCAGTCATAATGGTGAAATTATGTGGGCATTAACAAACCTTGATTAATGTTTGATACTTAGAACAATATAACAAGGCAAAAACTTGTGAGTAGACAAAGAAAATAGACATTGTCAATGAAAGCTCGAGAGTAAGTGGGTATTGGCATGTATAGGTTCACATTAGCAAAAAACTTCAACGAGATGCAAGATTCAGATGTGAGATCAAAAAAAGAGCTCGAGATGGGCCTTGGGTTGAATGTTAGTTGGATCACATGTATGAGAGAGACATCTGAGAGTTTTAAGGACTTAACACATGTTCAAACTTATGGACTATAACTAATAGACTTCACAAGAGCAAGTATTGGACCAAATTAGTGCTTTAAAAGGTTTTGGACTTAGGATGACTCATGATCAATGGATAAAGAACAAGAGAAGATCTTGGAAGATGTGATTGATAAGATCAGAGTAGATATACATTAACTTTAAAAAATAAAGACTATATAAAAGAATCATCTGAAGATAGTGAAGTTCTTCACAAATATGGATGTATCTTTCCTAATTATGTGTAATCTTTTATCTTTTTAGTTTGGATGTAACTAAATCCTATTAGATAGAGTTCTAATTGGATGTGTGTGTTATCTAATTGATTAGTGTGGTGTAATTTGATAAGGATAAAGGTGATCTAGTTATTTCGGTTCAATTAATATTTTGAATTGTAAAGCTAGGGATGCTTATAAATAGCTTATTTAAGTCTTGCTCCTCAGAATAGAGTTAGAGGGGAGGGGAACATATTAAGATAGAGCATTCTTTTGTATACTTTTGGAGAAGTAATAAAGACTGGTTTTTATCGTAGTTTTTGTGTATTTATTATTGCCTTTGATTATCCATTTTTTACGTAGTATTTTTAATCGAGTGTGAAAGTTAAAACGCTGTGAGGATCATGAAGCATTCAAGAATAAGACTTTTTTTATCAATGATTACATAAAAAGGATGAATCTCGCTTAAATGAACCTAAATGAGATTGTTATGCAAAGGAGTAAACACAACTTCAGTACAAATTTGATGCTTAGAAGAATTTTGTAACAACCATGACAATTTAGTTACAAGAAATTTCACTCTTCAACACTCATTTCAATTACCTATGGGAGTATGGTCTAGTGGCTAACACTATAAAGAAAACGAAGTTTAACGACGAAAGTACTGACAAAAAATCTACACATTCCGTCAACAAGCTTAGTTAGCAACAGAATTTACCGACGGACAAAGGCGTCAGAGAAATGGCCGTAGATAATAATTTGTGACAAATTATAGAATGTCTATTGCAAATTTACCAACAGACATTTTGTGTAACCGCCAGTGAATACACTGACGGTTATTCTATGCTGTCTTTGGCCGGTAAAGTTATCGACGGAATTGGTTATTCAATTAGTAAATTAATGACAACAATACCGATGGTTATTAGTGACAAACATTGTTTTTCCATCGATAAATTTACTAAAACTTTTTTTATAATTTCCCTGCATTAAATTTTATTTGATAATCTTATATTTGATGCATAATTTAAACCGTTATGAGTTAACTGTTGATAATATTTTGGTTTGTTTCTATATTTAATGTTAAAACAAAAAGTTGATTGATGATATAAAGTAAAAATTATCTTAATTGATAATAAAAAATTATTTTATACATAATAAGTATTTGTAATTCATACGAAATGAATACAAGTACGCTATTCATTTAGTGATCTCGGATGTTCTGATTGCTGCGATGAGGTGCTATCTCTCCCCTTCAACTCATCCACCTTATTACGGAACTGAGCTATGTACTTCATCGACTGTTTCAACTGAATTGTCAATGTCTATACTATGCTCTGAAGTTCATGGACTTTATTGGGTACGAACTACCTACTAGATGGTGTTGTACTAGATGTGGAGGATTGCAAATAACATGCGTTTGCAAATAAACCTAAGCCAAATATCCTTCCACGATGGTCCCTACCAC
The DNA here is from genome assembly GCA_025594535.1 of Erythroxylum domingense. Classification (NCBI taxonomy): domain Eukaryota; kingdom Viridiplantae; phylum Streptophyta; class Magnoliopsida; order Malpighiales; family Erythroxylaceae; genus Erythroxylum; species Erythroxylum domingense. The sequence goes on from JANQBM010000008.1 coordinate 4,567,442, forward strand.
CCACTGCATGAAGATAGGTTTGAGTCTTATCGACATCTTCAGACTGCTGAGATTGTCGTTGAATGTTTTCTTGTATTTGGTCCTATCAGAAGACAATATTTATGTTAGTAAGTGATAATTATTAAGCATTAATATTAAAACATAAATTTCACATACATTTAGTTCTCTACATCGGGTGTTGATAAAGGTCACGTCGTCATGCTTCTTAGTAGGAGTCTGCAAAAAAAGCTGACGAGGCATAGGTTTCATGGCCATAGACTTTTCCTGCATTAGAATAAAATATTATAAGTGAACTATAATTTATAAAAATTTTGGCAAATTTTTCTTTATTTTTATGACATTTACCCCCTGTTGAATAAAGAAAATAACTCATCAACATAGCCATATATAGCACTAGACATATATAACGTTATCATTCCCTATAATACACATATTGTCATTCCAAAATTCACATATTAAATTAGATTGAAATATAACAAAGTAAACAATCAGAATATAAATATAAAGTGTAGATACTTACAAGTCTCTCTACATGCTCATGGTGGGTAATAAATCCTGCAGTATGTACGGGAAAACTCTCTACCCCTGGTCCTCCACGTATGTTGGTACAATTATGCTCTAAAATGGACATTGCCTCGGGTGATGTCCAACACTGCTGCCAATTACTCCATATTTGTTGAAAAATATAAGGCGATCATATACCGGTCGTGTGTATTGCACCAATAAAGTTTCGATAACGTGT
>JANQBM010000008.1:4568283-4578640 GCA_025594535.1 Erythroxylum domingense
GAGATGTTGCGACATTATGAACAAATTATGAAGTATGTAATTCTTTGTTGTTGTGAATTGATACTTATATTTGTATGCTAAACTTTATCCTATGAGATTGGTTGTGTACTGAATGTGGAGAGGTACTATAATGGTTTGGTTGTGTTAAATTGTATAGCAAAGAATTTTGGTACGTAAGGAAATTTATGTTGGTTCGGGTCTTTTGAAATTTGGGTGAGAATTGTTTGTGTTATGATGAGTGAAAACAAAGAATAGGGTAAAAATGCGATCTGAAACTTTAATCAATAAACTGTACCGATCTAGGCAGAATTGGGCTTAGTGGTCTACATGAAAGTTGTAGATTATCCTTTTATCTTTCTATCTCTGTAAAGATCGAAATTTTTTGATATCAGATGTAGAAGTTATGACCATTTTAAGGTAGTTGTGTTTGGGTGCAATTAGGCATAATTGAAGTGTCGTTTTGGCTGAAATGGAAACTTTATTTAAATGATTAAACTGTATTGATATAGGCCTAATTAGGCAAAATTGTCTTCATGAAAGTTGTAGATCTTTTTTTTAGCTTTCCAATGATATATAGTTTGTAGTTTTTGGGTTTCTGGATTGAGAGATATGTTGTTTAGAAAAAAGGATGTTTTAACTGCTGAAAGTCACGATCGTTACCCGTAACAATCGTGACTTTCCTAAAATTCGGCCCCGTCACGATCGTAACACGGTACGATCGTGACGGTCGCAGATTTTTGCAATGATAGTGACCCGACTGAATTTTTTTTTACCCAATTTCTATTAATTCTTTTTGCACCCAAAATCATTATTCTTTGTACATTTTGCTATGGATAAATTTTTATTAAATTGTTAAGTATTATTTTCACTCTTCCTAAGATTTGAATTAGAACATTATACCTTATTTCTTTTATTTGATATGAACCCACCACCAAACTTCCGTGTCCCTCATTATTATTATGATTATAAATAAATATCAAATGGTGACACCTCCGTACGGGGACCGGGGCCAACACTGGGATTCTCTATAGCCTTCTACATTAATTATTAGAGAATTTTTCCATCCTTATTCAAGCTCCACACTAAGTTATCCTCTTTCTCTACATATAACACAGTATTTAAAATCAATTTGACTAGCTAGGGGGCTTCTAGGAAGGCCCTTAAAGTAATCTATTATATCATTTAGCACTTGACATACTGAACTATTCCTTGGGATTAAGTTGTGTAGCCCATTAAGCTCTAAGGAATCTCTAAAAAGACTTGAGAACAACCAATAATCATATCACCCCTCTAATGAGCTCCTTATTTTTGAGCAATTAAACCAAATACTAGGAAGCATTTGTTTTTACTTTGAAGAACTAGTTGTTGTCTTTTTTCAGGTGATAGGATTATAGACATTTTACCTAAGAGTCTTTTTATCAAGAAGTACCCTCTATAACCTCTTAATCATCAACATTATGTTGGTCAGCCTAATAAGAATGATGCATATGCCTCCTTCCCTTTTAAAAAGGCTAAGCTCTTTCCACTTTACTTTAACAAGAGCATGCTTTTATAATCCTTAAATCATAAAAAGGCTCTCATCATCCTTTCTATTATTTTTATTATATTTGTGAAAATTGAGAGATGGAAAGACTAGTATAAAGGTAATTTGTAAATCACATAGTTAATCAACTGCATTCAACCTACTTGACTTGAGATAGGTTCTTATTGCACCAACAAGAGAGCCTTATCTAAATCTTATCTATATGAGGGAAGTAGTCTAACAAGGAAGGTCTTCTCGAGATAATGGAGTTGTCCAAGTAAGAGACAGGGGGCTTCATGATCTTCAGCTTATAGATTGATAAAAACCAATCCCCCAAATGTTAAGCACTCAATAATAGGATCATCTTGTTCTTATCCTGATTAATTGTCAATCCTAAAAGATAATTGAACAAGTTCAATGCTATCAATAAGGTGCTTAAAGAATTTTTGTCAATTTTGGAGAAGAGTATAATGTCATATATGAAAAATATACTGGTTACTTTAGCTTCTTGCATTTGGAATGGAATTTGAAGTTCTTATCTTGGCTAGTATTTAGCTCTGTAAGTCTTAAGAGCACTCATATTCCTAATACAAAGAGGTAAAGAGAGATTTGATTTCCTTTCCTAAAGCCTTTAGTAGCTTTAACTAATCTTATAAACTTACCATTGATTAGCACACTATAGTAAGCTTATGTTATACACTATTTCAACTAACCTACAAACATCTCTATAAATCCAAAAGCTTTCATTATATTGATGATGAAGCAGCAATCCATTGATTTAAAGTCTTTGTAAAGTTCAATTTTGAGAGCATAGTTCATTGGAGCATACTTTTTATAATAGCATTTAAATAGCTCTTAAACTAGAAATATGTTGTCTTTAAGTTGTAAATATTTAATAAAAGCACCCTGAGAACAATCAATGATGTTCGGTAGCACCATCTTAAGTCTGTTTTCTAATAACTTAAATATGACTTTATATATTGTGTCTTTGAAATAAGGCATAGGAAGGTTTTATGAACCTCCTTCAAAATCTTGCCTTTAAAGAATTCTTGAACCGCTTCAATCACCATATTTCCCAACAGTAGCCAAATTTTTTAAAATAAGAATCCATTCATACTGTGGGGCCAAGAGTCTTATTGTGGTTAAGTGAAAATAAGAGTTCTTCTACCTCTTTATTAGTGAAAGGTTTAGTTAGCAATTCTATATCAAAATTGAAAAGTTGATCACTAATGATAAATTGAATGATAGGAACTAAAGAAGAAGTAAAAGAAGGAGCTCCAAGAGTATGAGAAAAATAGTTATGAGATTCATTGAGGAAACCCTATTATGAATCAATTATAGACCCTATACCATTTTTTAGTGAAACTATTATATTCGCACTCCCTATAAATTCAAAAATTTGTGAAAGAAAGAGATATTCCTATCTTCATTCTTAAGCTACCTCACCCTTGCTCTTTACTTCCAAAAGGAATGGTTAATGCTTAGTCTTTGGGACTAATCAAATAAAGCTTCCTTTTCTTTAATAATGAAAGCTTCATCAGAAGGAGCGTTGGAAAGGTTAGCCTGAGCTCTTATCAATCTGGTCATTGCTTCATTCATTTCTAATTGAGTATCTCTAACTTTACTTTTGTTGAGAGCCTTGATTTCATCCTTAATCTTTTGAATTTTCCTTATGCAAGTGAAAAGCTTGTGGCCTTGTAACTCTAGATTCATTTTTCTTATTATTGCCTCTTCAAAGCCCTCTTGTTCTGCAAAATGACTATGAATTGCAATGTATAAAGTACAAATGATTAAGCAAGTTTTATACTATTATTGGAGTATGGTCTAAGAACATGGTATTATCGAAAAGATTTGAGCTATTGAGAAATAAAAAGAACCATAATTCATTTCCAAGCTCCTTGATAATCTTCTTCTTAAGTAGCCATTTGCCTTTTTTGTTATTAAACTAGGTGTAAAAGAAGCCCTCCAACTTAAGGTTTGTAAGTAGTCATTTGAGAGACTTCCTGTGCAAAGTTATATTCTACCTTAGTAGGGCGAAGCATGCTATTGAAATCTCTAATTAGTAGCCATGACATATTAATGGAGGCTCCCAACTCTTTGAGTTTTTATTTCATAAATTAACCCCTCTGAAATACATGAGTAATCATAAACAAAGGTAATATGAACTAGTAGTTTCTTTATAATTAGCATTATAAATGGGTGACCCGACTAGCCTTTAATGATATATTGTAAAACATCAATTTTTTCTTGCTTATATGCAATCACTATCCTACTATAATGATGACTTCGATGATTAGTGTTCATAGTTACTAATGATTCTTGAAAAGGAATAAATTCTTACATTTTTTTCTCGAGCTTAGTCTCCAACAAACATATAACAAAAGGATTTACTATAAAGCTACCTACTTTTTGGACAATTAAGACCCCTAATATTCGAAGCTAGGATAGTCGTTAAAAAAGATAAAGTTTTGGAAGACTTCTTCTTCCTATTTGATCTCCTTTTACTCATCAACTTAAATTCTTTACCTAAATCAGGATCTCCAAGCTCATCTCCTACATTCTAGGATGTAATAAAGTGGTTTGAACCAGAAGGTATCTTCCTTTCTAAAGTAGGAGACTCCTCCTGATGCGAAACCCCTAAGCCAAAGACCCTAAAACCCCTTAAACACACACTTTGGATAGAACATGAACAAGACGAAATCCCCAACCCTAATGAACCCCCAATCAATTATATGAAAGGAAACGCAAATAATAAGGTTGATTTGAAAACAAGAATAGAAATTTTCCACAAGTGTTTACCTTGATAAGAGTTATATTCTTGACGCAATAGAAGAAGACAAGAATATCTCCTTTATAGAATTTGTTATTCAACCAATCTAACCCTAAACAATGTTTATTATGATGTATTTATACCCCTTGAAAGGACAAAAAATCCTAATTACGTAAAAATCTTTTAAACATAGGCCTTTCACTAAAATAATTCAAGCTCAAACTAATATTTCTAAAATATAATTCATTAGATTTAAAATATTTAAACAAGCCCAAGACACAAGTAGTGGGTGCCAAAAGTTATGCTTTTAACGTAAAATAATTGATTAAACAAGAATCAAAGTCTTCTAGCACATTCCACCCAACTTGATTAGTTATGATGCCATTGGCCCTCATTGTTTCTTGAGATTCTATGTCATCTACAATTCGGCCCATGCAAGATTGAAGTGCTTCTTTGAACTTCTTAGCTCTTAATCTTGTTATTGGTCGCTCTATCTTTACTAGCTTATCTTTGGTTCCATATCTCTTACAAAATACCATGATCGTGCTCGCATCATCCCCTCTCTCTTCAAAAGGATTCGTCCTTGAATCTGAATCAGAGTCACAAGGAGATAAGTCAGAAACATTAAAAGTAGCATTAACATTATACTCACTGGGCAAGTCTATCTTGTATGCATTATCATTGATACGTTCCAACATTTGGAATAGTCCATCACCCCTTGCATCAAGTTTTGACTTCCTTTGCTGTGAAAACCTTTCTTTTCGCATAGGCACCCAAACTCGATCACCCTGCAAAAAGGTCACAAACACATTATGCAAATTTGGGCCAAGGTCAGTGTTAGTAAACAAAGTTTCCTCAAAGCGAATCAAAATTAAAGTTATCTTGCATAAGTATGCACTCTTTAGCTCTCTCTCTTTTTCATACAAATATGGTTATTTCTTAACTTTTCACTCCTCTCAATTTCTCTTTGCTCACTTTTCACGTTCTTTTCTTTCTTTTCACTCACTAACTTCTTCTTTCCTGCATATCCCACTTTCTTTTCCTCACTTGTGCAGTCACTCATCATTGGGCCTTTAATTTTATTCTTTTATTTGATGGCCTCTTTTCTCTCTTCTTTCTTTTTCACTTCACTGCCTAAATCCCCGCTTGATGATTGTTGTATTTTTGGTTTAAGGTATGCTTCTTTGGGTGATAAAGGAGCAAGGGCAACTTTCTACCCATTATATATAAAAGAATACTTATTTATGTACCCATCATGCATGACATGCCTATCAAATTATCATAGCTACCTAATAATATATGATCAACTTGCATAGGCACGACATCACATACAACTTCATCCGCATATCCACTAACAAAGAATGCAACAACTACTTTCTTAGTAACTTTGACTTCACCACTTTCATTCAACCGTTTTAGTCTATATGGATTAGGGTGTTTATTACATTTCAACCCCAACTTCTCTACCAAAGTAGTACTAGCCACATTAGTGCAACTATTCCCATCTATAATCATGCTATAAGCTTTCCCACCTACTAAGCATCTCGTGTGAAATATGTTCTCCCTTTGTTTTAGGCTATCTTCCTTCACATTCAAGTTCAATACACGTCTAGCAACTAAAAATTCACCCTTCACCATATACTCAACATTCTCATCAACATCAGAGAAATCTTCTAAAGGTGGCGTACTTAAATCACTACCATCATCAACCTCAGAAACAATGTCACCACCCTTATTAGGATAATCATATGCATAATGACCATGCCCTTGATATTTAAAGCACTTAATATTCCTATGTTTAGCAGGTTTAGAGGATAGATCAGTAATACCTTTTTGAATTGAAGTACTCATCTTCTTGCCTTTGTTTAACTCGTTGCCTTTCTCCTTGGAATCTAAATAGTACTCCCTCTTTGTATCTTCATTTTTGCTCCATTTTGGATTCCATTTGTTGCTGAAATTTGAGAAAGACTTGGTCGTCCTTCCTTTTTTCTTTTGCCTCTCCACCTTTATGGAAATGTTCACTGGGTCCTCTATCTCTACATAATGTTACAACTCAACCACATCAGCAATTTCCCTATTCAATCCACCCATGAATCGAGTCATTGTCACCTCTTCCTCCTCTTCTACATTACTTTAATCTATAGTATCTCCATCTTGTGATAATATTCTACTGATCTAGTTCCTTGTATGAGTTTATGTAATTGCTAGTGTAACTCTCTATAGTAATAAGGTGGCACAAACCTCTTCTTCATCACTCTTTTCATCTCTTCCCAAATGAATATATGTGATTCCCTATTCTTCCTCCTATTCTTTACCAATTCATCCTACCAAACTAATGCATAATCAGAGAATTCCAATTTTTCCAATCTCACTTTCTTATCTTCAGAATAGTCATGACAAGCAAAAATCATGTCCATTTTTCTTTTCCATTCTAAGTACACTTCAGCATCATTCCTACCTTTGAAAGACGGAATTTTCATCTTGATGGCATTAATGTTGCTATCTTTTCTCTCCACTCTTTCTTCCCTCCTTACTATACCCCTCACGAATTGCACTTCATCTTCATACTCATCATACATTCTTTCCAATTCGTCCTCCTGATTCTTATGACTGCCAATTGATCTACTATAGTTTTGGATTCTACTGGTGTCATTAATTCTGTCACCCATCCCAAGATTTATGAGTGCAATGAAAATATATAAGAAAGATGATGGGAACAAAACCAGAGGCAAGAATCAATTTGTTAATTTTGTTGTAAATGGAAACAAATAATAATAATAATAATAATAATAATAATAATAATAATAATAATAATAATAATAATAATAATAATAATAATAATAACAATAATAATAATAATAATAATAATAATAATAATAATAATAATAATAATAAGAGATCAAAAAATAGAAACTTAGAATGAAGAAAAGACACTAAACAAAATAGGAAGTCAACAAAAAAATCATATAATCACATCAACCCCAAAGATAGAATTCGTTTTTGTCAACTAATTTTTTTAAAAAAATTGGTTTTTTAGCACTAGCTAATGTTTTTGTTTGAGTCTTTTACCAAAAACTTCTTGATAGAAGGTAGCTCAGGAACGTTAGAAACAATGTTCTTTTATTTCATTTGAGTTAATGAATTATAATCCTTGCTCACAACCTGATGAGATTCATTTGACTTAGGAATAAGCTCCTCCTAGTTCTCATAATTTACTTACTTATCCACTTGTACACGATGTATATTTTTTAGCTATTGATGTTCCTTTATAAAGGATTTCCTTCCTATTGGTTATTATTTCTTCTCTACTTTTAGCTGCCAGGCCTTTAGGAGACTGAAACTAGGTCTTAAATAGGAGAACCATCCTCATTCAGGCACATCAAAGGGATATAATCAGGGAGAGGTCTTTGGATATATCCATAAGTATGCAGACTCTTATATGACTCACTCTTTTCAAGTTGGTTGTAGTTTTATCCAAACAAAGAGGATTGTCCAAATTGTTGTGAAAATTCACCAGATTAGAGTAGGTTCGTAGCTAAATAGGACCGAAAGGAATAGTAATAAACACACAGATTTTACGTGAAAAGCCCTTAAATTAGGGTAAAAACCACGGGCAAGGATAGAAGAATTTTACTACTGGAAAAATTGAAGAATTACAAGAAGAAAACTATACCCAAAATACACAAAATATTTTTGTGCCTTTCTCTCTCTTTTTTCGATGCCTACCATGCTTGGCCTTATTTGCATCCTCCTGCCTATAAATAGGTAGGAGGTGAACAAAGAGAGGAGTGCATGGGCAGTACAAAAATAAGAGAGGTGTGAGGAGAGAGAAAAAAGAGAGAAAGGCACAAAAATATTTTGTGTATTTTGGGTGTAGTTTTCTCCTTGTAATTCTCCAATTTTTTCAGTAGTAAAATTCTTCTATCCTTGCCCGTGGTTTTTACCCTAATTTAGGAGTTTTCCACATAAAATCTGTGTGTTCATTACTATTCCTTTCAGTCCTATTTAGCTGCGAACCTGCTCTAATCTGGTCAATTTTTACGATAATTGGTATCAGAGCCAAGGTGTTTTTTTTTTGAAAATTCGGAGTATGCTCTGTGGTCGCAGTTTTGATTGATCTTCCACATCAGAAAAGATTTTCTTGAAAAAGGTTCATTTGGTGAGGTGAAGCTTTGGTGTGGTAGTGTGGAAGTGCATGTCTAGGAAAGTTCTGGCTAAGGAAAGACTTGGTACTTAAGCGTGTCCGTTTGTGACCCACCTCTCTTTCCTAGGAACTTACCTAGTGTACTATTCACACATACAGTATTATTCACATATACGGGGGGTACTGTTCATACATATGAGTACTATTCATATGAAATAGTGGGAGCTAAATTCTGTTCGTGATAGAAGCAATGGCAGCAAAATTTGAGATTGAAAAGTTTAATGGGAGTAATTTCTTATTGTGGAAGCTCAAGATGAAAGCTATCTTGAGAAAAGATAATTGTCTGGCAGCCATTAATGAACGGTCAGTTGGAGTCACAGATGAAAAGTGGAATGAAATGGACGAGAATGCTATTGCAAATCTTCATGTGGCACTAGCAGATGGAGTGTTGTCAAGCATTGAGGAGAAGAAAACAGCAAAAAAGATTTGGGATCACCCCAAATCACTCCACAACAAAATTTTTCTGAAGAGAAAACTATACACTTTAAGTACGGCGGAATCCACTTCGGTGACGGAGCACTTAAACACTTTAAATACTCTATTTTCCCAACTCACATCGTTGGGGCACACAATAGAGCTAAGTGAACGTGCAGAACTTCTACTCCAAAGTCTAGCAGATTCTTATGATCATCTTGTCATCAATCTAACAAACAACACAGACACCCTAGTGTTCGACAATATTGCAACTGCTATTCTGGAAGAAGAGAGCCGGCGCAAGAGCAAGGAAGACAGATTGGCAAGTTCACAACAAGCGGAGGCCTTAACGGTGATGAGAGGAAGATCAATGAAATGTATCCCAAGTGGGAGTCATAATCATGGTAGATCAAAATCTAAGAGTAAGAAGAATTTCAAGTGCTACAATTGTGGCAAGAAGGGGCACCTGAAGAAGGATTGTTGGAATATAAATAAGAAATATTATATTCCTCAAAAAAATGCGGCAAATACTTCAGATGATGGAGGAGCAATGGTCTGTGAAGAGGCAACGACTACTGGTTCCATCAATATAAATCTGTCTCTGAGGGATCTGTGTACAGTTGTAATGATCAAGCTTTGAAGATCGTTGGTATCGGTATCATCAAGTTAAAGATGTATGATGGGACAACTCAGACTATTGAAAAAGTGTGACATGTGGAGGGCCTGAAGAAGAATTTGTTATCTGTAGGACAACTGGATGATCTCAGTTTCAGATTTGAGATTCAAAATAAGATCATTAAAGTAATTAAAGGAGCGCTAGTATTTATGAAAGCAAAAAAGATTGTTGCAAATCTGTATATGCTGAAGGGACTAACTTTGCAAGAAGGAGAAACATCCGTTACAGTGACTAGTCCAGATTATAAATCTGCAATGATGTGGCATAGAAAGCTTGGACATATGTCAGAACAAGGGATGAAGATACTTGCAGAGAAGAATCTACTTCCAGGTTTCATAAAGATATCCATACCTTTATGTGAGAATTGCATTGTGAGTAAGCAGCATCCATTGAAGTTTAACACATCAAAGTTTAGAAGCAAAGAAATTCTAAAATTGATTCACTCTGATGTATGGCAAGCACCAGGTACATCCTTAGGAGAAGCAAATTTCTTTTTATCATTTATTGATGATATTCGAGGAGATGTTGGGTGTTTCCTATCAAGAGGAAGGCAGATGTGTTTCTAACTTTCAAATTTTATAAAGTGCGGGTAAAACTCGAATCTGGTAAGAAGATCAAGTGTTTACGGTCAAAAAATGAGGTGAATATTGTTGGGCCCCGTTTCCAGAACCCAGCTCTTATTCGCAATCACATATATCATAACCCAACATTTAATCGAAAATATCATAATACTCTCCGATCTTTACTTCATCATACTCTTTAATACATTAA
>JANQBM010000008.1:4596892-4616460 GCA_025594535.1 Erythroxylum domingense
GATCTCTTCACCTACCTTCAATCCTGAATTCCTGATTCCCGACCTCCTCCGAATTTCACTGTCATGTAGCACGTGCCACACTCACGTGTCTGCATAAACAAAATGATAAATGCGAACGCACGTATTAAAATCAATTATGAAAATATTTTAATATTTTAAATTTTAAAAACAATTATGAATAATTTAATTCAATATTATATATTTAATCAATTAAAATTAATTAATATTAAGAATCAACTAATTAAGGCACTAATGATCAATTTTAAGTTTATGTCCATGTAGATATAAAGCAGAAAGCAAAAGCAAGTATAAATCTTCTAAGCATTGCATATATATTCATACGTACATAAAGCAGCGAAGGGGAGGCGATCACATTTTGGGGAAACACTTATTAGTGTGAGGATGAGAGGGAAGCAAATTCTGGTATTACTGGCGCTGTTTTTGGTGCTCGCCACGTCGTCGTTCGCAACCAATGTGACTTACGATCACAGAGCCCTTGTCATCGACGGTAAACGGCGAGTTTTGGTTTCCGGTTCCATTCACTACCCCCGCAGTACGCCGGAGGTACGTAGTTACGTTCTGTCCAACGTTTTTTTTACTTACTTTTTCAGTGTTTCACTTGTAAACTACTGTAACTGTTTTTGTTACCGTAGATGTGGCCGGGACTTATACAGAAATCCAAGGACGGAGGTTTGGAAATTATAGAGACTTACGTTTTCTGGAACGCGCACGAACCTGTTCGAAACCAGGTTCACTCCTAGTCATTGCTTCTTTTTTTAATCTCTTTTTTTCTTTGGTGCTGTAAAGTGCTCTGTGTGGAGAAGATAAGTTTTTAGTGGTTCTATTCCTTCTTATTATATCTGAAACTTAAAGAGATGTCTTTTTTTCCTAATTACTTCTTCGTATACATGTATTTAGTATAATTTTGAAGGAAGATTCGACTTGGTGAAATTTGTGAAGTTAGTGGCGGCAGCTGGACTTTATGTTCATCTTCGCATCGGGCCATATGTCTGCGCGGAATGGAATTATGGGTATACAAATTCTTATTTCTTGTAGTTAATGAACTTGATTTTTTTTTTCACAAATTTATCTATTGATTCTATTCTTCATTTTCTTTTTAATGGCATGAGCAGAGGATTTCCTCTTTGGTTGCATTTCATACCTGGAATCAAGTTCCGGACGGACAACGAGCCATTCAAGGTTTTTCCGCTTTTGTTGTCCAACTCGAAATGGAAATTCTGTTTGCAGTCAGCGTTTGTGGCGTTTCATGGTTCATTATATTCTGCAACTACTTCTTTTTAGGTTGAAATGAAGCGGTTTACCGCGAAGATAGTGGACATGATGAAGCAAGAGAAGCTTTATGCATCCCAAGGAGGACCCATCATTTTATCACAGGTTGGTTTCACGGGTGTTGTCTCCAATTATGGGCCTTTGCATTAATGATTGCATCTAATTGTCAAAGTTTTCTTCTTTGAAAAATAGCACTTAATTTTCAATGCTTTACTAAAAGTTTGGTCGTAATTTGAGTTTGTTGCTTGATCAGGAGCTTTGCATTTTAGTAACTTGATTAATTTTGTTGAGTAACTCTTAACTTTATGCTTTCTTCTTTTGTCTTTGTCATTTATGCAGATTGAAAACGAATATGGTAACGTTGATTCAGCTTATGGGCCAGCAGCCAAGACTTATATCAATTGGGCAGCTAGAATGGCAACGTCGCTACATACTGGAGTGCCCTGGGTTATGTGCCAGCAGGCAGATGCTCCGGATCCCATTGTCAGTTTTCTTAAGCGTCGTATTCATTTTCTAGAGACGTGTGATTATGGATAGGGTTGCATACTCAGGCATTGACTGAATTTTGAATTTGAAATAAAACTATTTTATTAAATAAATAAATAAATAAATAATAAAATAATATCATTTTATCTTAAATTCAATTAAGATATAAGTTGTCATAGATTGAACAGAAATTTAAATCGGTCGGTATCAACCCATATATAGAGATATTAATATTCACATTAATATCCACATTGTGAATCATTGCATAGGTTGGTATAGAGATCAAAATAATTGAATTTCATATTTCTAAAGTCAATAGTTGAATCTCATCTTCGTAAAGTCATGTTTGTATATTGTGCACTGGCCCCCATGGTTTGTGTAATATTCTCTTTGTTTATTTTCTTGGTAAATGAACAGATAAACACCTGCAATGGATTCTATTGTGATCAATTCACCCCAAATTCTATAAACAAACCCAAAATGTGGACCGAGAATTGGACTGGATGGTAAGGAGTTGGACGGTTCAAAATTTTGCAATTATGATGCATTGATGGCACAAAATGCTGGCTCAACATTTTTCTTCACTAATTGTTCTCCTTAAACGTAAATGTATTTGTTAAATAATTATTGTTGTTTTTTTACTGAATGCAAGGTTTCTTTCCTTTGGTGGGGCTGCTCCCTATAGGCCTGTGGAAGACATTGCGTTTGCGGTGGCACGCTTTTATCAGCTGGGTGGAACCTTCCAAAACTACTATATGGTATCATAATGCGTCTGCTGGGAGTCTATATTTTGAGCCTGAATCCAATTTGAACTCAGCTTTGTCTTGATCGCAATCGCAATTTGTTAGAGTATCTCTGACGAAAAAGTTAAAAAGTTTATAAATAAAGGTCAATTATCTAAATAATTATTTCTAATCATTTGATAATAGTTGACTCAACTCTAATTATTATTAATAGGCTCTACACTTTACCCATATTAAAAAATTTAATATAATATTAGAGTATATTTAGTTCGGATTATTAATTTCTCAGTTATCCATTTAAATGTTCAGTCTCATCGGATCTTATTACTACTGCATTTATTTCAAGTGATAACTAGATGTCCAGATTCAGTTATACTTGAGGGAGAGTGTTAGAATAGCTCATATTGACTAAATATAAAAAATTTATAAGTGGTAAGAACCAACCATCTAAATGACTACTTTTAGTTATTTTAACAATGATTAACTCAAATCTAATAATTATTCCAACACTATGCCCATATTAAAAATCTAATACAATTTGATTTTTGGCTATTTGGGTACAGTACCATGGAGGCACTAACTTTGGGCATTCTACTGGTGGACCTTTCATTTCTACTAGTTACGATTACGATGCGCCCCTTGACGAGTATGGTAATGTCTGTTTATCAGCCCTTTTAATTCCAATTTCTCTATGGATATTTCAGTCCAGATGATCCTACAGGTTAATTGAAAGCCAATAAGCCCCCCTTCGAGTTCCGAAGTTGAAAGTCACCCTGTCAATTTAAAATGTTAGAAATAAGGGGGGTTACACGTTACAGGCTTCATTATGATGGATTTCTCGACATGCGTTTTTTTGGTAATGATTTTTTGTCATACTCATGTATTGCAGGACTTATTAGACAACCTAAATGGGGACACTTGAAAGATCTTCATAAGGCCATAAAGCTTTGCGAAGAAGCAATGGTAACCACTGAACCAACAACCACTTCTCCCGGTCAAAACTTGGAGGTATAGGCCTTTTATCAGTAGAAGTTCATCTATTTATTTAGCCTTCACGCACTTGGAATCGAAGCCTTCGATCATATTCTTCAAAGAAAAAGGAAAACTTTGGTTGCTTCTGAAACGAAATCACTCATCATGCTTCTTTAGTTTAATTTGCGTACTGTGGAAGGTTTCTGGTGTTTTTTTCTGCTAGTTTGGCAAGAAAAAGAAAACGAACAATGGAATTACGTGTGCTAAACTTTTAGTGTAAGTGTTGGAAAGGTGATGGAGTTTAACCATGAAAAATGAAAACGATTGGACTTCTTTATATTTTTGTAAAACTTCAAACAACCACACTTATCTCTTCCTTTTTTGTTAATCTCATTGTTTTGTCAACTATTTCGTCTACTCACGTCCTGAAACAAAAAAGTTAATGATTTGAAGAGACCAAAATCTTTTTTAATTCTATTACAACATCCCACTAACTGATTTATACATAAACCCCAGAAGCTTCAAACATGAGTTTCAACGTTAGCATCTAACTTAATCCCCTTTGTCAAGAGTGTGCATGAATGGGTGGGTTTGATGTAGAGGCCATACATTTTAACTTTATGGGAAAGGAAGTCCCTAGAACCTTCACATTTGACTATTAGTAGACAATCTTTCCTTCCTACAATCACTTCTAAAATTTGTAAAAAAATTCTTCCTTCTTATTCCATTCGACGTAAAACTCTAGATATATATTGATAAATCGGTACAATGACCAAGTTCATATCGTCCTCAATTAACCATTCACTTTTTCCTTTTCTTGTTTTATTTGAAAATTTTCTCATATCTCTTATTGTCTCTGATCATAAGATTCTAATTACTTGCGAAAGCCCGATTTCAATACTTAACGTTGGCTGGTTTCTTTCAGGTAACTGTTTATAAAGCAGGATCAGGACTATGTTCAGCTTTTCTTGCCAATACTGCCGTTACAGACAAGACTGTCAATTTCAGAGGTAAAACATATGACTTGCCTGCATGGTCTGTGAGCATTTTGCCAGACTGCAAGAACGTGGTTCTTAATACTGCAAAGGTTCGCCTCTATATCTTGCGATGCAGTTGTACTTATAGATCGGTATAATCCAATTTATAAATTAACTCGAGCTTGTGTTGATACTATAGTAACCTAAATAAACACAGTTAGGTGTTATAAAATTAGTGTCTTTCTGGTATCTGAAAATGTGTATAGTGTCTTTTGGAATTGGTAACAGTTTGCCATAAAAAGAGAACTTAGGTGTGCTACAGTACGAGTGGCTGCCATTAACTAAACTTCAAAATTTTGGTTGATCCATAGCTAAGAGTGTTAGACTGTTGTAGACATTTATGCTTTTTGATGTTGAATAAAGAATAATATTAGGTATTAAAAAGTTGTAATATTTTCACATTCCTCTATAAAATTTTAAAACAGTAATGTGCATTGAGATACAAGTATTTGCAAATCAAATTCAATATGCAGATTATCACAAGCTATAACTCTTTTCTTGGTGCCTCTTGTTTTTACGTTAAATGTGTTAAACATATGAAACTCACAAGACGGGGCAAATTTTGTGCCTTACATGACCACCGATCATTTTTTTTCGCAATCCTCCGATATCTTCACCAAACAGTACCTTTAACATGACAGATCAACTCTATGACTGTGAGGCCCGGCTTCATTCGTAAATCTCTGAAAGGTGATTCGGATTCCTCTAAGACTCTCGGCGCTGACTGGAGTTGGATAAATGAACCAATAGGCATCTCAAAGGATAATGCATTTGTAAAATCTGGATTACTGGAGCAGATAAATACCACAGCTGATCAAAGCGACTACCTCTGGTATTCATTAAGGTATAAAAAATCAGCTTCCACATCTATTAGCCCAAGCCTTACTTGACTGCTCCTGCTTCTGTCTATTACCATTTATACACAGTTTACTGAAGTAGTTTCGAAACTTTGACGATTGGTGGGTATTGAGGAGTGTTCAAGCAATTATGAATTAAGGAAGCTCGTCTTGATCAGCCTCTTTGCACCAGTGGAACGCGTCTCTCAATATCTAAAATATTTTTGGTTATGTCTGCAGGGTAGATGTCAAAGATCGTGACTTTTCGCTTCAAGATGGATCTCAAGCTACGCTTCATATTGAATCCCTTGGTCATGCCCTCCATGTTTTCATTAACGGGAAGCTAGCAGGTAATATAGTCCCACAAAAATCCAAGCTTTTCTATCTTTTGGCTGACGAAAGTATTCTGATTACATTAGTCTTTTACTTTTCTATACTTTTGTTTGCTTAATTTGTATTTCTTCGGGATTTGATAAGCTTTGATCTTGATCCCTTTATTCTTTTGGAGGTAAAGCTTACGTCTTTCTTAACTGCAAGCTGATTTTCATAATAATCTATATTCTGGCACCTCAATGATGCACCTGTGCACGTATAAGATTTGCAATGCAACTTCATTCAGATAAAATTTTATATTCAGTGTTTGTTGCTATTTTTAAGTATGTGATAACTTACCTGTTTTACTCGATGCATTTTCGTCAATGATTATGCATAAATTGGATCTACATAGGAAGCGGAACAGGCAGCAGTGGCAATCCTAAGGTCGCAGTGGAGATTCCCGTCACCCTCATAGCTGGAAGTAATAGAATTGATCTTCTGAGCTTGACTGTGGGACTTCAGGTTCAGTCCCTGATTAATTATTTGTTAGAATAAGCTATTTTCTGTTCAATGCTCTTTTGAACATAGGGTCTTTATCAATATGGTGTCTGTTGGAGGGTCAAATTATAGCATCCGAGCATTGTTATATCAATTTGATTGGAAGTTTATTTGGCGTCAGAATTATGGAGCCTTTTTCGATTTAACTGGTGCTGGTATCACTGGTCCAGTAAAGCTGCAAGGACTGGGAAATGGTAGTACCATTGATCTATCTTTCCGGCAGTGGACATATCAGGTCAATATTCTTGCCTTTTTCTGTTTCAACCGTACAATGAACAAAAGAATGTTGACTATGTACCATGACTAAATCATCCAACAATAAATTTGAACTCCAGAAAGATAAACAACAATCTTTCTTTATCTCTCTCTTGACTGTTGACATTGTGAGTTCAGATTGGACTTAAAGGTGAAGAATCAGGATTGCCTAATGGAAAATCTTCTCAGTGGGTTTCACAGCCTACTTTGCCCAAGAAGCAGCCTATGATATGGTACAAGGTGATTCTAAAGTTCCATTGATGAATGCAATAGCAGTTTATCTGAGTTCAATATTAACTACGAAATATGAAGCAATCAAGTTCATCGGTGCGGTCCTTTTCGTTTGTTAACTGTTTTGGGGCAGTGATGCTTGACAGCTTGACCAAAATGAACATAACATTGCAACTGTCTAGAACTTTCTAATTATTCAAACCTTCGATATCCAGCCGTGAGATCAATTTCTTCTGTAGTAGGCCTTAAGGCTTCTAGATCTAGTGTTTATACGTCTGCATCAGGATCTGGCCTTGCATTGCAAAGGACAATATCCGATTCATTTACCATGGACCCATTTGGTTGTTATGACAAGTTATAAATAAGGTCCTCTAAGTATAACATGTTGCAGAAGTAGCTTGACATGACAAACCAGCATGGGAAATTCTGGTTTAGAATTTCCAGCTAGTATTTTCTGACTGCTTAAAACGATTAGACATCTTTTGTTTTACAATTAGAAACATCTGGTCTGTTATGGTCTTATGGACCTCAAATGCGACGTTATGAACAGATCTTCATCTAGCATTTGTCTTTTCAATCATGTAGTCAAGCCAATTTCTTAAGTCAGGTTCTCTGATTCTAGAGCCTAACATTTTCTAGGAGCTTGTATTGATCTTTAAGCTGACAAATATATCCCATGGAATCAATTTCTTAAAACTAATAATTTTCAATACTCGTGATACAGACAAGTTTTGACATTCCTGCTGGGGATAATCCAATCGCTATTGACTTCACGGGGATGGGAAAGGGTGAAGCATGGGTGAATGGACAAAGCATTGGGCGTTATTGGCCGGCCAATGTGGCTTCCAATAGTGTTTGTACCAGCTCTTGCGATTATAGAGGAACTTACAATTCTAAAAAATGTCTCAAGAATTGTGGAAAGCCTTCTCAGTCATTGTGAGCCCTCAAGAGTTGCAAGGAATGTAAGTTGTGAGGCTTTTAAGAAGTTCTGATTGACGTAACAACTTTTCAGGTACCATTTACCCCGTTCGTGGGTACAATCGACTGGCAACACTCTTGTATTGTTCGAAGAAATTGGTGGAGATCCAACCCAGATCGCTTTTGCCACTCATCAGACTGCAACTTTGTGCTCACACATTTCAGAGTCCCACCCATTACCAGCAGATATGTGGCCTTCACATTCAAAATCAGAAAGGAAACCAAATTCTGTATTATCGCTTGAGTGTCCACTTCCTAATCAGGTCATTTCTTCGATTAAGTTTGCAAGCTTTGGAACACCAGGTGGAACTTGTGGGGATTTTACCCATGGGAAGTGCAGCAGCAGTAAAGCTTTATCCATTGTCCAGAAGGTGCAACCCTTTTCATTCTTGCATCTCTCTATATAACACTTCTATTCCTGTTTATTCTGAACAGGTATGTGTTCTTGCAGGCTTGCATCGGATCAAAAAGCTGTAATATTGAAGTATCAATCAATTCCTTTGGAAATCCATGCGGAGGGATAACAAAAAGTTTAGCAGTTGAAGCTTCCTGTACATGAAATGTTGCCCATAACATCCACTTCGGAAAATGGCCAACTCATTGTCTATAAAGTTAGAGCTCTTATGAATAATATTCCACAAGTTATCCAAGAATAACTTTCTTGGAAAAGAAAATGTCTTAAATCCCATTGTCCTTAGTGGTGGAGTATCTTTTTAATCATGACTAATGTACTTTCTTATACCTTAGTTCCAATCAAGAAACTGCCCCATAAGGAGCCAACAGAAATGGGGCCACCAGAAGAATCAAAACTGAATAAGCTGTTGGGAACCTCCAAATAAGCATATTGTTAATAAAGTAAGAAACAAAAAGATTATGCATCATAAGAAATTGCAAAATACATATAATGGGCAACTTATTTTTAGCCCTTATTTTCTTATGCTGAATGTAAAATGAAACTCCAGAATTGTCTGTTTTGACAAGATGTAGCTCACTTTTTATCCTGTCTTCTGTTACAATGAATAATGTTTATTTCTTTTAGTAAAGAAGATTTCTCGTGACAACCACATGAATCAAATGGAGGCAACAACCCCATTTTGATTCATAGGCTGAAACCTACAAACTTTGCATAGAGGTGACAGCAGAGATGAGGTTTGGTACTTGTCCTCTCCACCCATCATTGGCATAGGGACTCCAATCTTAACAGGACTAACATAATCAGGCCTGTAAGTCTTCCCCAAAACACCTTCCACTAGATCAGACAAGTTCCTGAACTTGAACTGTGTCTCCAAGTGAGCAAACGCATCATTATCAGGCAACTGATAGTTGTGAGCTCTGTTCTCCTCTTTCCCAATAGGCCTGACCTTTATGTTTATCTCAACTAAACCAGCAACTTTCACGCTCACTGCGTTTGTATTGTCAGTTCTTTCTACTATCACTGCCCTATCCTCACTATTAGCCCTCCATTCAGCTTCTCCATTTGTGGGGATCTCAATCATGTCACCGTCCCATCTTACTGTTAGTGAATCAACGTTGTTGTCCCAGTGTGTCACTCTCTTAGCAGCAATCACAATGTTGTGGTTATCGAACGTGACAGCAAGTGCTTGAACCCATGTGAAGTCACGAGTCCTTCCCTCTGGTCGAGTTCCAATGAAATGGGCATTTATTTGGAGATTATCGTCCGAGACAATGGCAAAGTTACGACCTTTTTCTCCGTGGAAATAGAACATGACACCATCACCCCCCACAAACCTAGGATCATAGCACAGAGAACCGTATCCTTCACAATTTGGTTTCCTTACTGCCAATTAACACGAATACAAGTCTAGTAAGAATGGTTTGAATAAGAATGGTTTGAAGTGAATGAGGTAGGTAGCTGCTAGTGTTACATGCTCAAACAAGAAGACAAGCAAGCAGTTGTTAAAGTAGAGAGACTTACCCTTGCAGATGACCTCACACTTGCTACTGCAGTCAACAAAGCAACCCTTCTGCTTCTTATTCTTCTTGGGCTTTTTCCCAGGACATTGAGGTGGACAAACAAGGGTCTTCTTGTAACAACTACTTGTCTTTGCCTTACAGTAATGTCGTTCTTGCCCCGAAGCCAAAGGTTCCATCACATCATAGTCTGTTGATTCCTCGTACTTTCCTTTTCCGTTTCCATTGATGCCTTTTCCTTTATCATCACTGCCACCTTTGTTGCCATTCCCATTGTTACCGTTACTATTGCTCCCATTGCCATTGTTGTCCCCTTTGCCTGCAGTAAGAACAGCTTCTGTGCTTATCAGTACAATAACTAGAGCCGCCAAGATATGTGACTTCATCCTGGCCATCTTTCTTGCTCTATAACGAACGCAACTGAGATTTCCTCCTTTAAATTTCAAATATTAAGCACTTTGTTAATGGAGGTTATTATTCGAGATAGGAGTTTACAAGACGTATTTATAAGCGTTCTACTTCTTAGTTGAATTGCTGATTGAAGAAAGCACTGCATTAAGATATAATCTAACACAAATCTTGATGTTGTGTTTGCTTCAGTTTATTGGAAAGGAGATAGAAACTTGTAAAACAAAAAGGTCCCCCATTGACATGCTAAATTTGCAATGGAAGTATGGATTATGAACGGCTAGCTTGCGTCCAGAATTGAAATCCCTTCTCCAGGCATTACTTTACAGGTTGCATCACATGGACTTTGAGCGCATCTTAATCAAAATAATGTGTTGAATGGTATCTTAGTTCGTACCTTGGCAATGTTCACACTGAAGTAACTTCTTTTGTTATGCTAAATTGACCATTAATTCAACTTTAAATTATTCAGAACCTTAACTCCAGCACTTATATTAGTGTTCATTTGTTCTGTCTACTTTTACTCTTTCTTCCCCAGAGAATTTATCCAGGGACTTGATAACTTTCAAAGGCAGAAGGCAGGTGATCGTCATATGAAGAAAGTCAAACTTATTGCTTGTGCAGAAGAATACACAAAATTAGAGAACAAGGCACCGACAATTGATGTTATTTGGTGCTTGCAAGCCCCTCAAGTCACAGAGCCTTATACTGAATTCCATTATTAAAATCTTACTTCCACTACTATACACCATCTCGGCTAAAAAACAACAAAAATTCAGAAAAACAATCCTTCAACAACAAACTCTACAGCTAGGAGAAATAGGGGTTGTGAAAGAGCTTTTGTATGAAAAAAGTTGTATTCACTGTGCGATTTACAAAATACACAAATCAAAAGGTAGCCAAATATAAATGCAATAGAACTTGTCAAATATGTAAGATAGATTTAATCTAATCTACAAGATAAGGAAAAAGACTAATATTTGACTAAGAGTAAGTGTCGTCATCCCCTTCAAGTTCACAGGAGTATTGCGACGGTGAATTTGCTCCTGAATCGATGAAAGGCAGATGAAGATAAGGCTTTTGTCATGACATTTATCACAACATATAGTAGGTTGCAGAATGCAGACTAGAAATACCAGTTTTTTTCAAGTAAGGGGGTGATCTAGCATAGTTCAGCAATAACAAGCGTAATGTTTCAATATTCACTCTCGGTACTGGAACGAGCAATAGTAGCCTATTTCTTAACACTCTAAAAGATAAGATTGGAACACAAAAATGCAATAACTAAAAGTAAACCAATAATCATTAGATAACTAACCCAATTAGCATCATAATAAGCATTAAAGGAAAAATATGTGACTTCGGTTAAGTGGATACCATACAAGGGTGTAGATTGTAAATATTTACAACTTGATTAACAGCAATTCAATGTACATTTGTAAGGTAACGAAAGAATCGAGAGACTTTGTTTACAACAAATTGAATGTTAAGATGAGGGAGGCAAAGATATTGTAAATCTCCAATGTTATGACACTCGATGGAACTAGGAAGTAAGTATGATTTTTGGAGAGAGGCAAGTTAGGTATGACAAGAATGGGACAGGTTTAAAGGTGTCAAAGTGTGTACAGTGAAGGAGATGTCAAATATATTTGGTTTGGAGATCCCAAAGTTGGAAGGTTTTGCATTCAAAATTTAGTTTTAAGAAATCCAAAATGATGAAAATATAAACTTTTTATGTATGTGGGACAAATCAACAACCACCTTTTTGAATACGAGAATAATTGATAGAGACAAGGCATGGTTTGATGAAAGTTTCCCGACGAGGATAGAACTAAAGAATAGGAAACGGACACAACGATACACTCAAATATCAGATAGACTAGACAAGTAATAGTAGCCCAATAGATTTTAACTCTTTAATTAAGTTTTCCTTTTATAGAAAGTCTTGAGTTCGAAGTTATTAAAAAAGAAGAGAGGAGAAATTTTCCCTATTAATGTTCTTCTAACCCCTTGGAATGCATCTTAGTGGGATAAATTGTGAACGTCTCACTTCTATCGGTAATATGAGAGTTTGGAATTACTGAAAATCTAAGGCTGATAAGAACCTAATGTTAGATTAAAGAGCAGTGATAAATCAGTAATCTACCAATCAACATGTAAAAACTTTTTATTCCTATAAATATACAGGCTACGTAAAAATATGAGAAACCTTAAAATTCTAGATTTACTTCTTTTAGGATTCTAAAAGTGAGATTTTAAGAACTTAAAATTAGTCTGACTAAACTAAAATACCTAATGTATATAACAAAAATCGGAAAGGCTAGGTTTAGTTTTTAAAAAAGTTTGAGGTAAATTTTGGTTAAGGATATGAAAGGGGAACGCTCGGTCCAATATGACCCAAAGTTAACAAGTCAAGCCTAGATTGATAGGGTATTGAGTTAAGTTTGGACTTAAGGACTAGCCGAAAGCTTGCTCGACTAGAAGGTATTTTGTGGCAAGAATGATAGAAGACGTTTGTTACCAAGTTGTGTTATAAGGGAGGATCGTTTGTTGAGGTTAGAAGACGTGTTACCAGGGAAGTATCTTTTAATATGTCTAGACCCAAAAACTCCAGAAGGTGAACCCTATAATACCTATATCCGATGGGATTTTGTGAGCTTTCTGATATATATAAAGCCAACCTGTAAGTTTCTTGGGCTACAATCTGAACAAGAATGCTAAAAATAACAACACCCTCTTCACATTTTGTTGTACCAAGTTATGGCACACATCCCACACAAAACTACTTGAACAATGGTGAAAGCAGTTGCCTCTATTGATAGATAGGAAGATCAATCCTCTGTTTTTCTTCGTAGCTAAGATTTCCTGAAACTGGGACGATGCTGCTTGACGTTCCTTCTCCAGCCTCACTTGCCATCCTCAGAAAGTAACTATGCCTGCAGAAGAAACTACTTAGAAAACCTCAAAATTCATTCCCTATATAACATGACCACTGCAAATCGAATACACCAATACCATCGTGTATCTGCCGTCAGTTCAGGATGGAAGGCCGTCCCTAACAAATTCCCTTGTTTTAGAGCGACAGTCACCTTGTTTTCAGGCACACCATTTTCCTGAATATCCAGAAATTAGAAGTCAGACAAGCCTTGGCAGAACATAAAATCTTCTTACTCTCGTATCATGTGCTCATTTTAACATCGAGTAGACATTACATAGTCGAGATTAATTTCTTTTTCACCCCATGGAAAGAAAACACTTAAGCTACCGATAACAGGGATTAGCAAGAAAAATGATACCTCAGAACCAGCTTAAAACGGTTACCAGCTCAATCTAGATATCTTAGACATCCTCATATCGGATATCTTCACCGTTGATACACGGAAACCCAGATTATATCAAAAGCCCACAATTTACAAGTTTGCAACTATCTATTTGTCATTGGCAATTTCTGTAACCCTCAACAGGTCTCACGAGGACATATCTATAGCAAAGACCATCAACCAAATGCAGACCGGAATTCAGCAATGTGGGCCAACAAACTGCTTTTTTGATGTAAAAGATTGATGGAGATCAAGATTAACAAGCAGTTATGACTCCTATCGTACAAAACCAGACTAACCAGCGGAAGGAGAAATGGCCCCACAAATAACAATAATGTTATGACCCATGTATCTGACTTAAAGAATTAAGTCAAACTCATGATCACAATCCTCTGCAACCCAACACGAGGAAACATTATTGAAATTCACGATACAAGATCACAAGAGGAAACATTACTACATTCCTAACTTCCCAAACATTCATTAAAATGTGGCGTAAAACTATGGAGTATAGCAGAGTGGGTCCTCGTAATATTTTATCACCCATAGGAGCAGTGTGCAGTAAAACTAAAATAAAAGACCTCAAAACCTGAGATAAGACTCCATGTTTTAACTCCAAAACTTTAATCAACGGATTGTGAGCGACAAAATAATAAGACATAATACCCAAATACTTTAATGTAGCATATTGGCAACTCAGATTTTAACTAAATTCCAACCACTTATTTTTTGCATCTTACCCCGCTGTCACATGGCACCAAATCCATGACCAAGTTCTAAGCACACTAATCAAAATTGTAAAGCCAAGCTAACCCTGCAGTCCGAACTCTGAAATTTTCCCACTTCTAAATATAGCAAAGATCCTGAGTATGAAAATTAAATTTAAAATCAAAATTTGTTAAGAATGACATATATTCTAAGGTTGAAGGTACATTTTAGTTCTTAATATTAGCACAAAAACTTAATTTAGACCTTAACATTTAAGAGCATTAAAAAAAAAACTTAACATTTCAAAATCACCTAAATTAACCCTCAACTAACTGAACCCTTAACCCCATAAGGTTATGTCAGTTAAGTATTACATTAATGTTCTATCAGTTAAGTGCACTTTTTTAATTAAGTTTTCTACCTTCACGTGGCATAAGTGGCTCCTACTTCCAAAATAAACCTCTTTTTTTTCTTTGTTCATCATTTCTCCAAAAGTTTGGTTTGATTATGGACTTTTCTGAGACACCACCACCAGAATAAGAAATCAGTACATCATTTTCACTAATTTCCTTCCTTAAAAGCTTGACATCATGACAGCTCAACTTGGTAATCCTTCGGAAAACCGTGATTTCAAGAGCATTTACCAAGTCTTTTCCCAGTGTTGCTCTCTCACCCGCAGTCTTAAGTTCGACCACGCAGCAAACACCTTGGGATACATCTTTGGAACCTGTCAAAATCCATATATAGCCCACCTAAATTGTACAAAGCATCAACATGGCCAAGTTTCAAATCAATAGCCTTTTGGAAAATCTCTACCGCCTCCTCATCTTCGCCCATGGCATGCAAAGCAGAGGCCAAATCACAAAGTGCATGGAAGTGCACTATCAAGTAATTTCAAAGCTTTATAATGAGTTGGACAAAAAATATCAGCTTTTCTATAGTACTCACAAGCACTTAGAACCCTTCACCTTCTAATGCAATCCCAAGATTCACATATATTTGAGGAAGCAAATAAACCAATTGATTCCCTGCTACCTCAGCTGCCTCCAAAGCCAACAAGAATTCCTCTTTAGCTTCTTTACACCTCCCAAGAATATACAAGCAATTCTCAGCTCAAAAACATGTCCTCACATCAACAGGCTGCAAGTCAGAAGCTCTCCTAAAACTCAGTAACGCTTCCTTAAACAACTGGTGCTCATACAACACCCTCCCAATTGGCATATGCCCATCAAAAGCTTCATTTCTCGATGTACTCCCATCGACTCTGCTCCTCAAAACTAACAATTTCCTTGATAAAAATCGCATATTCATGTCCCCGATTTTTCCCAAAAACACCCCTTTCTAGTTGTGACCAGCACCATTGTTGTAAGTATGCAGTAAGCCCTCATTGATGAGACCTTTCTCGTTGTGGATGAACCAGCAATAAATACGGAACACTTCATCGAGAATCACATTGATTTGCTCACCATCGAATTCCCTTAGGTTAGCAACGACGATCACTGACATTTCCTCTCTATTAAGCCCACTGTCACCGTTAGCATTCCTTGGTAAAGGCACAAAAAGAAAGACGTATCGATGTTCTTGTGGAGAAGAAGACAAACAAAGGATGAAGGGGGGTTTATTTTGGAAGTGAGGCCCACCAGTGCCACGTGAGCTCCACGTAGCACTAGTGGGTTCCACATAAGAGGAAATTTTGATTAAAAAGTTAGTCAAAGTTAACATGACATTTAACTGATAGAATCTTGACAGGGTTAAGGATTTCGTTTATTTGGAGGTTTAATTCAAATAATTTTGAAACGTCAAGTTTCTTTTACAACACCCTAAAACATCAAAGTCTAAATTAAATTTTTTTGCAAACGCCAGGAGCTAAAATATACCTTTAGCCTATACTAATTATAACTGCAATGTTTTGAGGAAATTATGAACAAAAATTTAGAAATTATGACTTCAACAAAATTACCCCTCTTCCTAAATTTTCTGATGTACCACACATTAAGTCATCTTTCAGCATACTAGATTAGAAGCATATAAGATTTAAATAGGAGCAACATTTACAAACCTCTTGGATTTGAACTCCAGAACTTGAATACAGCACATTAGTAGATGGAACAGGATACTCTGCCAACACTTCAACTCCAGGCCCAACTTCAAGCACTGCAGGAGCACGGATGAAAATCCCACGGAAGGTTTCAGGGCCACCCTCCTTTGATACAAGCACTGGAACTGAAAGCTCTGCCTCAAAGCTTTGAAGCTGAGTACACATGTTTTTATTGAATAAGAGTACAGTCAATGAATCCTCAAAATTTTGAATTCCTATACTTGTATACGTAGAGACCATCTTCCATCGTACATTTAAGGTTAAGAGATTATGGAAGTAGCATTGTCTCTAATGTTGGTTCTGAATTGTCCAATTTCAATCACTCATTGTGCTAATAAATTATACTTAGGTAGTCTAGTAAACTTGTATGGGTAAAACCATGATTGTGATTAAGGGAACAGAAATTGCAGAATCAACCAGAAAAATATAAAAAACCCAAATATGTACAAGAAATCACATGTAATAATCAGTCATCTAGAAGAGAATGGAACTATTCGTCAATGACTGAATGAACCCAGAGAGTCAGTGAACTGTTCCGTCTCCGGGATTTCAACTCTCCAGAAAGAAGTAAGAGGTCAGCTAGGTCTTAATTAGAATTTCATTTTTAACCTCTCCTTTGTTACACACAACTCTCGTAACAATTTTGAACTTGCCTCAAGTAGCAACAGCACCATGATCTTAGAAAGAACTTTCAATCTTTCCAGTTTCCATGTTTTATTATACCAATATGCTAATTCCATCTATAAAAGTCTTGACAAGTACCAGTAACTTAAAGGTATAAATTGCGTGTAAGTCACCTGACTGCCGAAGTAATTCCTGTGGACGGTGCAATCAAGACCTCCAATTAGTTCCTGGCCACCGGTTTTCTGTCCTGAAACAGCAATTCCAGTCACTGTATATCAAAGATCAATAGCATAATAGTAAAAGCTCAATAAACTAGTAGTGCATATTAAGCAAAGCCTAGTAAACAAATCAGAAGTCAAAATTCAATAAATGAAGGGTTGGAATGAAAACCCACCATAGGCTTTGTTAGCTAAAAAGATAAGACCAGCGCAGGTTCCCCACACTGGCTTTCCCAGTTTCACAAATTCACGCAAAGCTGGAAACTGCAATCGAGGAACACAAAACAATATGATGAATGGTTGTTGAACGTGAAATAAAACAGAAACTTAAAAGGTTCATTTATGATTCCAATAGACTCATTAGAAAAGCAAAAACAACATGCAAAAGAGGGAGACCAGGTTATGCAATTCGGCGAGCTTAGCCATGGTAGTGCTTTCGCCACCAGGAATAATGAGGGAGCTGACGTTGTCTAGCTCCTCTGGCTTCCTTATCTCCACCCCCTTCACTCCCAGTCTTCTTAACGCTGCCGATAAATCACAGGAAGGAAAGTGCCAAGCAATTCAAAGCAAATGAATGAGAAAAGTAAGGATGCCCAGATGTGGAAATGCAATAAGGAAGCAATAGTAATGGGAATAAACAAGAGAAGAAAGAGTGCCTGCAATGTGTTCGTTGAAAGAACCCTGCAAAGCCAGCACGCCCACTGCCATATTCACTCTCTCTCTCTCTCTCTCTGTCGTATTACTACTTCTAATATTGTGCTTACGATGGTTGGCGGCTGGGCGGCTGGCTGGGTGCTTTATTATTCCGAATTGCAAAAGAACAAGAGAGAGACGTGGAGCCTTGGAACTCTGAGGCCTTTCATTTCGTATGGCGCTCAACTCAAGTTCCATTTCACCACCCTCTCTCTCTTTTATACACTTGTTTAAAGAAATGAATAACTAATGAAAATAATAAAATAACAATAATTTGTTAACTTTTAGATATTCGATATATAATATCATTATGTCAATTTTATTAGCTAATATTGTAAGTGATAACTATTGGGATCAAATATAAGAAATAAAAAATAAGTAGCGAATGGGATAATATTAAAATACTATAAAGCTATATTGACAAAAAATATTATTTTCAAAATCATATATTAAATTTATTTTTATTTTTATTGATATTGTATCAAGTAAAGCAAGATTTTTGTAATTCTTTAATTTAATTCCTATAAAAAAGTTATTTACAATTATTTAAATTTAATAATTTTATTAAAACAAATTTTATTAATTATTTATAAAATTAATGATTTGTAAAATTCAAATTATTTATAAAATCCTAATTAATTTATTAGGATTTTTCGTGAAACTCCAATAATTCTTAAACCACAATTTATCCAAATTGTTCCCTAAATATATCATTAATTACAATAATTTTTATTAGCTTTAAAAATGACGTTCATCATTTATAAAAATTATCTATACAAGCACAACTATTTAAATGGTCATATTCAAAAGTACATAAAATAAAAAACTTTACTCAATTTAATTTGATAGCTCCACTTAATCGCATACATTAAAATTACCGACATAGTAAAGTTTACTATAAAAAAACATAGCAGCAAGGGATGAATTACTTACTCAGTAAGAATAATTAAACGTAAGGATAATTAAACGTACTATTAAAATCAAATAATTCAATTCAGATAAAAATTAGTCAAATAATTAAAACACACATATAATACTAAAATATAAAAATAATAAACAAACTATCCAAAATCTTATCATTACTAACAATTAATAATATTATTATTTTATTACTAACATTTATGTTCAACCTCGTTATTAACTGAATTGTCTAATTCTTGTATAACCTATTAGCTTACATTTGATGATCTGTCAACTCATCACCTAATCATCATAATCACTCACTATGTGAAAGTGTAATTAGATGTATAAATATCAACATAAAATACCTCAATTCCTCAATCTAATGTAGTACTTTAGTATTACTCTAGTACATAAAATATTCTCAAAGAATCAAGATATCATGATACTACTTCAATACTTAATTATCAACACATAACATTTACAAGACTCAAGATAGCCTGAGTCTTGAGTCTATCTTGAGTTTAAACATCTAGACATTTAGACATCGCTCGCTCATATTTAAACAATCATTCAATCTGTGACTATCAAATATAACTTATCTTAAGCAAATTATATATTCACAATTTACACAAATTATTCTTAACTTATTATAAGCTAGTCTCTATTTAATTTCATAAATGTGATTTATTTTTCCTAATATTTTTAATTATACTCATGCATAACTGCAAATTTTTAATTGTCAAAATTTTCGTCAAATTACCAAGTAGTACACCTCATAATATGTAACGAAATATAAACAAGAAATATTTTATACTTTGTTATTTATTTATGTAATAAATAAACACGATTCCTATATTTTTGAAATCCATAAATGTTATTATTAAATATTAAATATTAATTAAATTAACGACTAGTTCAATATATGATTAGGGATGGTAATTAGGTTTGAGCCTAACTTAACCT
>JANQBM010000008.1:4622413-4639167 GCA_025594535.1 Erythroxylum domingense
TATGAAGCTCTTTTTAAAAAGTTATTTTTTAATTGACAGCCAAACAGTCAACTGACTTTTTAAAAAAGCTCTTCTCATAAAAGTTCTACTGACAAAAGCTCTATTAACAAAAGCTCTACTGATATAAGCTCAACCAAACAGACACTTAATTACCATAGAAGCATGGAACTTTCTGATCAATTGAAATTTGACAACGCATACAGAAAAAAGAATTATTATTTAATTTTTTATAAACTTCTTAAATTCTAATTTAAGTTAATTCTCAAATTTAATTTAGAGAATAGACTCCAAGCACTTGCATCGTTTATATTTTACATTTTTTAAAATTAGTGTCTATTTTGTGAGTTATTTGAAAATAATTTTTTATTAATTAAGATAAAGTTGTATATTATTAGACTTTTTCAGGTTTCATATTTTATTGTTATTATAGTATTATTTTTTAAATTAATATTTTGATTAAAAATAAATTTATTTGAGTTATTCTGCATCAATTTTAAATTATAAAAATAATAGATTTATTTGTTGTTAAGCGGTTATTTACTAAAAATGGGATGTAATAGTAGTGGGTAGGAATAATGACAAATATTTACTGTTATTTTTTTAAATTTCTTATTAGTAAATAGTAATAGTGAAAAAGAACAATAAAAAAAATTGAAAGAGAGAGCTAAAACCAACGAGGGGGAGAGAGAGAGAGAGAGAACGGGGGCGCGTGAAGGAACACGCGGGTGGAGAAACAGAAAACCCCTAACCCAGCAACTCTTTTCTTCTTCTTCGTCGTCTCTTTTGCTTATAATCGGCGTCTTTTCGACCTCCGTCTCTTTCTTTCTCCGTTCGTCCGCCTCTTCGCCGCCTCCGACTATCCACGCAATTACCATTTCCCATTTTTAAGAAACGAGAATTCGCCTTCTGTCAAAAAAAAATCTCGACTTTTCTTCACTTGCCGTTCCTTTTAATTCCCAGGATTTCCTCCAAATCTAACCCAGCGATTTTATTTAAATTTTGGTTTAAATTTCCTCGGTCTTTGTGTTGATTGTGTACTTATTTTCTCAGACTTCTGATTCTCATCCAATTAGAAGTGGGGTGTTTTTCTTTTTCCGTTTCTTTGTTCTATAACATCGAAGGGATTCAAAGGGAAAAAGGTATCTTTTTGTTTGATGTTCTGATCAGATTGTTTTAATTTTGTTATTTCGGTTATTACTCAAATTATGGCGGGTTAATTTTGTTTTTTATTGGAGAAAGGTCGACGATTTGTTGATGGTGGTGCTGAGTGGAGATTGAGGTTTTGATTGGTGGATATAGTAAAGCTGGAGATATCAGCATGTGTTGTAGCAAGTGCAATGAATTCAGTATCGTGAATTGTTTCTTCCATCTGGCTGAATGGCATCCTTTGGAATAGCAGACTTTTTGGGGCTTAAGCCCGCTCGTCACTCCCTCTCTTCATTCAGGTTCAAGGTTACTTGTTTTGTTGTTTGACGTTGGCTCAATTCTGATTTATGCCATCTTGTACGTTTTCCGCAATTAATGTAATTTGGCTGTTGTTTGGGTGAATAATTTGAATATGAAGTTGTTCTTTTTATAAATGTGCTTTTTTTTCCGGGTAAGTTGTGGGGTTTTTTGATAGGCAAACTTAAGGGGGTTGCCTTACTTTCAGGATCTGGTGACCGTTCAATTTTAGTTGCTGAGCTCTTGTAGTAAGTACTTCAAGGTTTGACTGTTTTAATGTTAAGTAAAGGCTATACTTTTGCCCGATCGATGGGCTGTTGTAGCTGTTTTGGTTTCTCGAGGAAACCCAAACGAAGATCGAAGACCATTTCTTTAAGGAATCATAATCTCTCTCAAGAATATTTGTTAGATGAAGAAATTGATGATGAGGATGATGGCTCATATAATGGGGACGTTACTGACTCTGCTTATGGGGATGATGGCAAGCTGTCAAATTATGTCAATCATTCTGAGGAGATTTTAAGGTTTAGAGAGCTGAATGGAATGATCTGCAGACAGTATCCTGTCAAGGAAACACACAAACTTATTCGCACAGAGGTTATACCCAGAATTCACCTATTTATTTATTTAGAGGCTGTTTTCCTTATATTCCATATGTTTGTACTTGCAAATGCAAGATCAGTTATTCAAGTTATTCCTTTGGTTTTCCAGCTGATGCTGTGTATTGTTTGAATTGATAAGATTTATTTTTGAACATTAGAATATTGTTAATTTCCATTATTAGATCTGTTTGTTATTTTTTGTGAGGTTTATGCTTGTGCATGATTTGTTTGCCTATACCACTAATTTATATTTCCAAATAATTGAAATTTACTTCTCTGGATGCCTTTTCAGGATGAAAATGGTAATAAAATGATCAATGAATATGTCCGTGAGTGTAAGATTGGTGCTGGAAGCTATGGAAAAGTGGTAAGCATAGTTCTGGAAGATGTTGTTTTTACATAAGTAATTGGAAGAAATAAGTTTGTTAGCATTTTTTATTTTCATGTGGAACAGGTCTTATATCGAAGTAGTGTAGATGGAAACCATTATGCCATTAAGGTAATCTTTTTGATTCATATTAGAAGTTCAATGTTTATGGGAGAATAAGGTTATATGCGTTACAGGAAATTTTGTTGCATTGTTTTCTCCAATTAGGGTGCTGCTTAGCCAGTCACATTTGTTTACAAATCACTGAGCTTACCTTGGAATGATTTAGTTTTAATTGCAAAATTTAGTGGAAAGATGGTTTATATTTATGTGGCAATTTTACCATAAAAAGGCTTTATGCTGACATCTTATGAATTTCTGTTTCAAAATTGCAGGCCTTCCACAAGTCACATTTATTGAAGCTACGTGTTGCACCCTCAGAGACTGCAATGAGTGATGTTCTTCGTGAGGTAGCTGCTTACTGTTGTTGGTAGTTTCAATTAGTGTCATTTAGATGTTGTCTTTTGACGAAATGTATTCTTATGCAGTTCTATTTTATTATTTATTGGGTGCAACATGCAGAGAAATGCACCTTAATTTGGATTTTATCTTCTGATGTAGGAGGGGAGATGGCATTAACCTCATTTACCCTGATTCAGAATCTGTAATTTGTTGAACTTCTAAGTTTCTAGTTGTTTCCACAAGATACATAATTAGCCTTATATTTTTAACTTGTGGGTTTTGTTCAAATAGATGGTGCTATGCTCTAATGTCCTGTTGGATGGTTTTCCCTTAAAAGAGCTATAATGTTTACCATACGAATACTCCCTTTGCATGTTTAATGTAGATTTATTGAGTAATATTTTTTATGCTACTGTTTTTCTTTTCAGGTTCTTATAATGAAAATGTTGCATCATCCTAACATTGTAAATCTCATTGAGGTGATTGATGACCCGAACACAGATCACTTCTACATGGGTATGTATAACACATCTTTTCTTTTTGTTGTTGCCAAAGTCTTCTCTGATCTCTTTTCCGGTTTGTGCTAAATTTTGTAGTTATGGATTTAGAATTACCAGGTTAACTTTACGATTGATTGAAGATACGTTATCTTTTCTTTTTCTTTCCAGTTCTCGAATACGTTGATGGAAAATGGGTTTGGGAAGGCTCTGGTCCGCCTGGTGGAATTGGAGAAATTACTGCTAGAAAGTATTTAAGGGATATAGTATCTGGGCTGATGTATCTCCATGCCCATGTATGACCTTAATAACTGATTTTGTGCATTATACTTTGACTGAATACTTCATTGTCACAAATTTGCTTTTCTGCATAACAGGATTGCATGTTCTACTTTCCTATTCATCTTATCACCTGCATTCTTAGAGCAATGATCTTGTTCCATAGTGAATAGTATCTGTGTCTGCTTCATAAGCTACATTGGTAATAGATGGCTGACAATGAGGACATTATGTTTGATTGTGTTGACAGTGAAAATGTTACTAAAAGATTTACGAGTTCCATTCTTGCCCCTCTTTTGGCCTTTAGCAGTTGCAATATAGTCAGTGGCATTGTAAACTCACGTACCTTTATAGTTGTTGACTGACGAACTTGCTTAAATACATTATTGTACTAGTTAACCTGCAAATCAGTAGAAATCCGACTTCTAATTGGATAAGAATCAGAATGGAGCTTCTATCAGGTCCTTCACTTCTATTAGTATGAAGTGTTGTGCTCTTGGTATCTGAAAGAGCTCACAAAAAAAAAAAAAAAAGGATTAAGTTGTCCAATCCCTAAATTTCCTCCAGGATATTCAGTGAAAGCTGTTCTTGCATTTCCATTGACATGTAAATATCTTTCCTTCTGTGATACTGGGAAATGTGGATTCATAAAAATACTGAGGTTTCTTCCTTTTTAAAGAATGTTGTGCATGGCGATATTAAGCCTGACAATTTGTTGGTTACGCGGACTGGCACGGTGAAGATTGGAGATTTCAGTGTGAGTCAGGTATTTGAGGTAAGGAAATTGCTTCATACTTCATTTCATCCATGCTGATTCACGTTTTCATGAAAGAGTTGATGAGTCTTTTATGAGGTTTTCCTATTTGAACATTGTATGGACAAAGGTAGATCATTGATGATGCATTTCTGTCCATGGAGATGGAACTTCTTCTTTGGTACATCTTTTTTGTGTTTTCTTTCTTTTATGGGGTCAACTGGTGTTTGATAGGGTATAGCACATGCTAGGTTGGTATCTCATACTTGATGCAGCATTGAATTTCTACAGTTACTGTTTATTGATGGTATCAACTATGCTTTATGGGGGAAAAAATTAATTTTCACAAGTGACTAGTTAGGAGAGAAATTTTTTGTCATTTCAGTTGGTTTCTGGCCGGCTCATACCTTAGAGTTTATGCTTTTCGAAGTTCTTTATCTTCTCCATGCTGTAGTTCAACCAGTCTATGTGAAAAATAATCTTTTTTATCTTCTCCACGCTGTAGTTCAACCAGTCTATGTGAAAAATATGTTTCTAGGTCTATGTTTTTGTTATTTTATCATACTTGATGTTTTTGTGATCCCACACTGAACCTTATGTTATTTTGGTGCGGGATACTATTTTTGCTGGTTTATGTTTGGTTTGATAGTGCTGAATCAGGCTGTGTTTGGCTGACAGGCCGAGAATTAGGTATTGATAACTACTCTCTTAACCGATATGGTTTTGGTTGATAGTCAACTTCAACTAATTACACGTCTTTGTCACCATATAATGCTTTTTTCCTGTCCTTTTGTTGCCTACAGGTCTGGTTGTATGCTTACTAGTTTATTTGGTCACTTTTTGGTGCCGATATGGTTTTGTTTGATAGTCAACTTCAACTAATTTCACATCTTTGTCACCATATAATGCTTTTTTCCTGTCCTTTTGTTTCCTACGGGTCTGGTTGTATGCTTATTAGTTTATTTGGTCACTTTTTGGTACTACTGCTGTATTTGTCTAGACTCATAAACTAATGGTTTTTATACTCCATGCCTTTTTTCCCCTCAGGATGATAATGATGAGCTCCGTCGATCTCCTGGAACACCTGTTTTTACTGCACCAGAGTGCTGCCTTGGTTATGTTCTATGCTAAGCTTAGAAATAATTCTCTAAAGTTTGAAAATGTCTAAGAGAATGGCTAGGATGTGTTTGACAAGTGTGTTTGATTTCTGATATAACAGGTCTAAACTATCATGGCAAAGTAGCGGACACATGGGCAGTTGGAGTGACATTGTACTGTATGGTATTGGGACAATACCCTTTCCTTGGAGAAACACTACAAGATACATACGACAAGGCAAGGAAATCCTTTTCCAAGTTTTCCTTTGCATCCAAAATGACTATCTTTGGATGTTGGTCTGAAGTTAAAACTGGTTTTGGACTGCTTTTGTTGAATTGTCTAACAAAATGCTTATACTCTCTGCTGCAGATTGTTAACAACCCATTAGTACTCCCGCATGATATGAATCCGCAGCTAAAGGACTTACTGGAAGGACTTCTGTGCAAAGGTTGTTGGATTTACTTTTTTTCAAGCTTTCATTTTAGACATATCTTAACCAGCTAAGCTGGTAGGATTTGTGAGTTTCCACATTAGTTTTATATCCTTTGGCAGCACTATTCACTTGCCCTTTTCCTCGATACATGTTTTAAACGATCTGTTATTGTATCTTCTGCGCAGATCCTTTGCGGAGGATGACACTGGACATTGTGGCTAACCATAAGTGGGTTATAGGAGAAGATGGGCCAATACCTCAGTATCTATGTTGGTGTAAACGCAGTCGTCTGCCAAGTAAAGAATCCAATGCGACTGAGAGTAATACACACGCCACCCCTGCTGAATCTGATTGGAGTAAAAATGGCACTCACATTTCTTAGAATTTGACGTGAGAGTCCCCTAACTCAGACTAACTGACTGTTTTAACTACACTAGGAGTTGTTTACGATGAAATCTTGGGATTTCTCTTTCATTTTGATATGTTCCGTTTAATTTCTTTTTTTTAGAATTGTTTTGATTTGCTTCAAAAGGTGGTTTTTCGCTGTTTGGAAAATAACATATTAAGTATACCTGCAACTAATGTTGTATAAATCCTAATGGTGGGTTGATTGATTTTGTACTGAAAGTGAAAGTGAGAGTGGACAAGAAAGCGGTACGATTTAGTATTATTACAAAAAAGAAGGACGCAGATAGAAAAACCAGTGTGTCAGAGATGCAATCAATAAGTGCTCTTGGATTTTCTGAAACTGATAGAGCACAGAAATGGAGGCGCAGAAACGGATAAGACATAGTTTGTTATTGTTGTGAGTGGAGCCACTTCACCTTACTCCAAAGAGTCCCTTTATTTTGTTTCTTTGCTTCTCTGCCTCCAACATCAGTTTCTTTATCTTTTCTAATAATATCATGTCTCTTAAGAATCTTTTCTTCCTCCCCTAACTTTAATCATATGTTTTCTGTAATGTTTGAAGGATTATGGACATGTTTCAATAGGTCATATCATATCCAATGGTAAGTAAATCAGGAGGTTCAATAAATTTTGGCAATAGGACTTTTATTTTCATAAATTACTTTTACCCCTTTTTGCTATTTATTTCTTACACTTATCATCAATTTAAGTTGGAATTATGGATCATTTATAAATAAAAATTCATTACTGATTATTCACGTTTCGTATAGTATTAAACAAAGTTAATATTTGATATTAAATATTAAAAATAATAATGAATTGATTTACCCATTGTTAGTTATTTTATAATTTACTTTGTATATAATTAATTAAATATTTATTTTTATAAATAATTAATCCAAAATATTATAATAAGTTTATAAAATTATTAATTTCTAATAATTATGATTTTTTGATAAAAATAAAAGTACCAATGAAACAAAATAAAATAATTATTGAAGAAACTATTGAAAAATATAATTTTGATAATAATGTTCTAATAAGAATCAATATTTTAATAATATTTTGATAATATTTTAATGATTTTTTTCTCTTATTTTCGATTTTTAATTTCAGCTTATACCCACGCCACCTAAGAATAAAAGTCAAGGATTCTTTAAGATTCGATCTTATTTCTTATTTTATCTGTTACTAACAACCGATCATTTAAAAAATTAGGAAATTGCATTCTGACTCGCACCTGTTTATTACTGGCAAACATGAAATATCGAAAGCTTGAGGTATCATATTTAGAAACGGAAGAAATGGGAAAACGAAAGAAGGCAGGTCCTAAAAGGAAATATCGAAAGCTTGAGGTATCATATTGCAAAACATAATCAATCCATTTTCCAGTTTTGCAACTCTTTTTTACTCTCTCTCTTTCGTTAATCAGTATTCAGTTTGTCTTCTGTTCCAAACTATCTCTGATATCCCCATCCGTTGCTCTTTTACTCTTGCCGAACTCCGGCGACATGTCGGCTCCAAAATTATTTCGTCGAATTTTCAGGTGACCCGAACCCGAGGTCCGCTCCATCTCTACCTTTTTGGGGTGCTTCATCTGATTTTCGTTTTCCTTTAATTCTCGTAGTGCAACTTTTAACAAAGCCGGAGAGATCCGGCGAACGAACCGGTTAGGATTCGAGTCAGTCTGTGGGTTCCTTCCATTTGGATCGGACCCTTAGTGGTTATAAATTTTTGTTTAATTAGTTCACGCATTTTTTGTTTCTGTTTAGTTATAGTGACTTTTTGTCTCGTTGCTTTGATTTTGTTTTTAATTTCTATTTGGATTTGTTTGCTTCATTGTTCAGGAGATAGTATCTGTTTGGATTGCGGGGCATAATTCGGTGACTTGATGACAAAGCTGAAATTTTGTTGCATCTTGCTTGACGATTTGTGTTGTGTGTTAGGTTGAAGTTGATAACTATAAATTCGACCATTTTACAACTTTTTTCTTTCGAAGTTTCTTGGAGAATGGCTCTTGATTTGTATTTGTTGCCTCAGAGGTTGAGTCCCGACGATGAAGTTGGAGAATGCATAATTGATTCGTTGAATTAATGGAACTAATAAACAGAAGGAGATTGGTTTTGTGTAAAGATAGGAACTTGTTTTCTGGGTACTGGGAGGAAAGAAAGGAACTTTGGGATTACATTGATTCTCTTGGAATTTGTTTGGGATTGGTTTTCTTTTGCCTTTTGTGGATATTTCTTTACTTCACTTGGGACGATAGTGGAGATTTATTGACATTACACAAGAAGAGATTGTTTTGGAATATGTATTTGATGAAGGACGAGGAGGAAGTAACGAATTATTCAAGAATAAGTATTAGAGGGGGAGTAAATGATGGTCGTCTGCGATTTAGATCAAGTGATTCGCTTCTCCCTGGTCTTATTGATGATGTTGCTTTGAATTGTCTAGCTTGGGCATTTAGGTCAGACTATGCTTCATTGGCATGCATAAACAAAAGGTTCCACAAATTAATAAAAAATGGGTGTTTATATGAGTTGAGAAAGCAATTGGGGATAGTAGAGCATTGGGTGTATTTAGTTTGTGATCCAAGGAGGGGATGGGAGGCATTTGATCCAATAAGAAAGAAATGGATGGGATTGCCAATAATACCTTGCGATGAGTGTTTCAATCATGCAGATAAGGAGTCACTGGCTGTTGGGAGTGAATTGTTGGTTTTTGGGCGTGAGCTATCTGATTTTGCTATTTGGAAGTATAGTTTGATACGTCGTGCTTGGATCAAGTGTGAAGGGATGAACCGTCCCCGATGTTTGTTCGCTTCAGGTAGCTATGGTTCTGTTGCCATTGTTGCAGGGGGAACTGATAGGAATGGAAATGTTTTGAATTCAGCTGAGCGATATGACTCAACGACAGGTAAATGGGAAGTGCTGCCAAATATGCATTCGCAGCGTAGAATGTGCTCTGGTTTTTTTATGGATGGCAAATTCTACGTAATTGGTGGAATGTCAAGTCCCACTGTTTCATTGACGTGTGGGGAAGAGTATGATCTTGAGACAAGAAAGTGGAGGACTATAGAAGGTATGTACCCAAATGTTAATAGAGCCACAGAAGCTCCTCCTCTCGTTGCAGTGGTAGATAATGAGCTATATGCGGTTGAGTATTTGACTAACATGGTGAAGAAGTATGATAAAGTGAAGAACACCTGGCATGTTTTGGGTAGGCTTCCTGTGAGAACTGATTCTTCTAATGGTTGGGGCCTGGCTTTCAAGGCATGTGGAGATCAACTTCTAGTTGTGGGTGGACAAAGGGGCCCTGATGAGGAAGGTATTGTGCTTAACTCGTGGTGTCCAAAGACACCAATCAAGAATGGAACCTTGGACTGGAAGGTTCTTGGTGTGAAGGAGCATGTGGGGGTGTTTGTGTACAACTGTGCTGTTATGGGTTGTTGAGGATTCTTTAGATTGACTCGGGACAGGATATAGGTATCTGCTATCTGACCTGGCATTTTAGGGTACCTCCATGCGTATATGTTATTAACTGTTCATCACCAGCTGAGGGTTTGGTTCTGCTTTCTTGTATCTTGTGTGTCCAAACTCCTGGTTCTACATTATTTGCTTTCAAGAGTACCAAATAAGGTTGCTCTGATAAATATTCTCTTCTCCCCTTTTTCAGTTATGTCCTGTTCAATTTGTCTTTTTCCCAAGAAATAAATTGGAAAATCCTTGATTGTTTAACAATTTGATCTTGATTTTTTTGTGCTTGTATCTCCAGCAGCCTGTTCTTTTAAACGTCTTGCTTCTCCTTGCGTCTTGTAGCCTAGTTTTTCAATTTTGCTACAAACCAATCCTTTGCTTCTTTTTGTTCTTCATAATTCCCATTATTTGATAAAATAAAAATTGTTCATATAAGAATCTTCAAATGCATAAAAAATATATATTAAAAAAAATCCTTCTCTTCTACTAAGAATGAATTTTTTTCCTCAAAAAAAGAGATTGAAAATTTAGTAGAAATTCAAATTCATCCATTAGAAAATTTTTTCTTTACTTTTATGGAAATATACTTATAAATAAACTTTCTAGTTAATGTTAGAATTAAAAAAATTCTTTTTATATTTAAAATCAACGATTGAAAAATACAGTCGGGTTAGCCCGTTAACTATAAAAATTTTGAACCATCTAATTTTTTGGTTTAGTTTTTAACTTTTTAGTTCTATTTATCTTAATAATTTTTGTTGTTAAAAACGGATCAATTTAGTAATTAATTGATTAAAATTTATTAATTAATTAATTTTTATAAATAAAAATAAAAAAATAAAAAATTATTTGATAATTTCCTTTTTCAATTAAAACTTTATATTTTTTCAAATATATTATAAATTATTTAATTTTATTTAATAATAACCTCCTTTTTAATCATAATTTTCCTTGTTTTTAAAACTTCGATAAAAACAAAGAGCAATGTCCTTTCCAATATAACCATATCTGTGTGCGTGACATTGCTTTCAACGTGGAACTGAAAGAAACCCCCAAACGTAACAGTTGGTGCGTCGTCGTTTTGCATCGTACGTCGCCTGTAGCTTCCCGACGTCTTTTCCTGTTGGTTGTGGGTTGGCAGATTTTTGCAAACCAAAGCCAAAGTCTAACTACATAGCATGACGAAACATACGTACAGTACTTGAGCAGTTCTCTCAATTATATTATCTTTCTCTGTCACAGGTATCTTGAGGGTTGGCTGCCTGTTCCAACTTTTCATCTTCTGGGTTTCTTTTCATTTTTGTTCGTCACTACTTTTTCTGCTTTTATTTTGTGGTAGCCTGTCTGTCTTGTTATTTTTCTTGTGTTTTCAATCGCAGAATGGGAAACGCTGGAAGCCATAGCCGTAGCACTCATCACCACCGCCACCAGACGGAGCCAGCTCCGCAATCGCAGCCACGTATGACCACAAATCAGTACGTATTCGCCGCGCCGTCTCACTATCCAAACGCTAATCCGTCAGCAGGGCACCGGCATCACCCTCACGGCTACTTGCCGCCGCTCCCTCTTCCGTTCCCACAAAGTTACCATCGTTATCCTGCCGGCACTGGTGGCGCTTCTCCGTCTGCGCTCACGCCGTTCGTGGAACACCAGAAGGCTGTTACTATTAGGAACAACGTTAATATAAGGAAAGAGACTATTAGGGTCGAGGAAGACGATCAGAGTCCTGGGAATTTTCTTGTTGCCTTCACTTTCGATGCCGTTTCCCCTGGAAGGTAATTTGCAATTCTGTGTATTTGGTGATCTGAATGGTTACTTATGATTGTTGGAATTTGGGATAAAATTTTGATTCTGTCAAGTATGATTTATGACTAGGAATTGAATTGCTACGAGTGCATGTAACATGTTTCCTGTTAATTTTACAACGCCAACTTTTGAGGTTACCTGTTTGGAGTCCAGTTAATAAGCTCAGTTGGGAATTATAAACATACTATCCAGGAAGTGAATCCATGAGCTTCTTCTTGATGCTAGGTTTGTTTCCTTTAGCATGTTTAACTGTTTAGTTGTCTAATTGTTTTGTCTAAATTTGAGATAAGATCAAGACACTCTGTTTCAGTAGCTGCATCCCCTATCTTTTGAACTTTATTGTCATGTTTTCTTTTCTTTTTATTTTGTTTTCCTGCAACAGCATAACAGTTGTGTATTTCGCTAAAGAAGGTGGTGGTTGTAACCTGATAGCAACGAAGGAAAGTATACTTAAACCAGTCACCGTGTCTTTTGAGCCAGGTCTTGGTCAGAAGTTTAGACAGCCTTCTGGAACAGGAATTGGTTTCACAGCTTTTGAGGAGGCTATGTTAACCAAGGAGCACGATGATGGTGTTTATCCTCTTGTGGTGAAAGCTGAGGCATTTCACCCTAATATTGACGAATCTGAAACAGTTCCAACTGGGAACTCTCAGATGACCTTTGCAGTTTTTGATCGGAAGGAGAAAGATGAATATGTGGTACATGTGATGAAACAGATACTATGGGCCAATAATGTGAGGTATGAGTTGCAAGAGATCTATGGAATTGGGAACTCTGTGAATGCTGAATCTGATGGGAATGACCCTGGAAAAGAATGTGTCATCTGCATGTCAGAACCAAGAGACACTACTGTCCTACCCTGCCGACACATGGTAACTATAGACTATACTTCTGCTTCTATCTTATTTATTGAACAAATGATCATAAATTGAGAGAGTTCAAGTCCTTTTGCCTATGACATCTAAAGACTTAGGAACCTTTCAAGTTTCTTGAGTTAAAAAATGTGGCTATGATTAATTCACTTATGTGATTGTGTCTTAGAGCTTTTATCCAACATGACAAATATTCCTGGACTTTTATGCTCCTCTGTTGGGCGTTAAATTTCGTGGTTCAAGTGTGTAACATCTATTTCTTCTGATAATTTGGATGCATAAAAAATGATAATCGATCATGATACTGAAAGTGTGTGATTATTTGCCATGATGGATTATGGGGATCTTACTGCTGATATTCTCTGTGATATCTGTAACGTCTATTTTTTCTGATAATATGGATGCATAAAAAATGATACTGGATCATGATACTAAAAGTGATTGATTATTTGCCATAATGGATTATGGGGATCTTACTGCTG
Source organism: Erythroxylum domingense (assembly GCA_025594535.1). Taxonomy (NCBI): domain Eukaryota; kingdom Viridiplantae; phylum Streptophyta; class Magnoliopsida; order Malpighiales; family Erythroxylaceae; genus Erythroxylum; species Erythroxylum domingense. The sequence goes on from JANQBM010000008.1 coordinate 4,635,393, forward strand.
GTGTGCTCTGTGTCATCTTGGTTCCAAGGTAAGAGATTTGACTTGATGGTGGGTTGCAGTTGGCACATAAGCTTGGATGGATGGATAGCCTATACATCTCAGCTGTCTTCTTTATGCAACTCTATATATGATAGTTGGGTTGGGTTTGCAATATTGTAAGCGTCATTGCCCAAGGAGTTGCATGTAGATGTTTATAGCTCATTGGACCAATTTTACTTTTCTGCTTTGGGATCAGACTATGCTAATGGTCTTGGTCATTCTTACTTAGTGCCAATTTCTCATTTGATACATGTTATGTTGTGCAGTGCATGTGCAGCGGGTGTGCCAAGGTTCTGCAATTTCGAACAAACCGATGCCCCATTTGTCGGCAACCAGTTGAACGCCTCCTTGAAATTAAGGTGAATGATGGAACTGACAAGTGAATGTGATCAACTGGCATTGGATGGTATTGGTGGTTGTAAAGTCAATTAGCTTCTACAATACCACCGTACCAAGGAAATGTATAGCCTCAATCAAGCCGCTCTCCAATGTCATGCAGAGCGTTAAAGCATATAATATATATGCGTAGAATTTTTTTTTAAATAAATATATTATAATGGTTTTCCGACAAGTCTTTCGATTTTGAACTGCTATCGTAATTATAGTTGACAATTGCATTGTGTGGAGACGTGAAAGCGGAAGGCAAACTGATTCAAGTAGAGACCGGTGGTGGTTTGTTTTAAAGAGGAGGATAATTGAGAAAGCTGGAGTTACTCGTTATTAGTCGGAGTTGATTGGTCACAGCTCGAATTCAGACTTAAGAAAGTGGTTCCGATCCGAATCAAATTGGATAAACAATAATAAAATTTAACACCACCGTTTTGTTACTATTGCGCAGAGTATCCTATAAAATGTGAACAAGTGAACACAGCGAGTGCAAAACGAAACAAACCGAAAAGTGATGTCATCTCCAAGTGACCAACTCCAACTCCAACTCCAACTGAAACCCTAAACCCCACTCCCCAACCACCACCCCTTTCAATGAACGTCATTGACTCTTCCCATCAAGCGTCCACCGCCGACGAGAACCCCAAGGGAGAGAAGCGAAAACGAGACATATCCTCACCCGAACAATCAACTAGGGACCCATCTCTCCACGCACTGTATAAAACCTCGCTCTGTTCCTACTTTAGACGGGACTCTGGTTCCTGCTCCCACGGCAGCCAGTGCAGGTATGCCCACGGTGAAGAGGAGCTCCGGCGTCGTCCCGACAACACGTGGGACCCCACGTCGGAGCGCGCTGAGAAAGCGATCAAGTTGGATAACGGTGACGCCAAAAGCGAGGATACCAGAGACAACGAGATTATGATGACCGATGCTTTTGTCGATGATGTTGACGGTGACGGTCCAGGTGGATGCTTGAATCCTGAGCTTAGTAAGTGCTTGGTGCATTTGCCCCGTCGCTGGACTTCGGACAATTTGAGGAACTTCCTTACAGACCAAGTACGTGGCTTTTTCGACTTTCGTGCTTAATTTACTTGCTAAGTTCTAATTTTGCGTCTTTGGAGTGGTTAAGGTTTAAGGTCTTGTGTACATGCTCTATAACTGCTTTGAGATTAGTTATAAGCCGATGTGCACACTAGATTTCTGTTAGTAATTGAAATCTCTTCTATTAGCCTTTTGACTGTGTAACTAAACGAGCTTGTTCTTTTATGTTGTCAGGGAATCCATTTTAAATCTGCAAAGAAAAAGAAAGGAATGACTGTAGGTTTTGTAAGTTTTGAGAGTACTGAACGATTGGAAAGTGCAATCGAGGTATCTCCATGTAATGTTTTTGCTAAGAATGCATACATCATTTTCTGCAGAATTAATAATGATCGAGATTTTGGGTGCTTTAGGAGCTAGAAGGAAAACAAATTAATAGCAACAAAATAAAGGTTGCAGATATCATTCCTCGATCATATGACAAGAAGATAAAATTAGCAATGGATCGTCCCCATGATGGTTCTCAAGTGATGGAATCTATCCTGGATGAAGAAAATACAGGGTTCTCTCAATCTTCTGATTGTGTTCAACAATGTGATGGAAACGATGAAGGCTCGATATCCAAGCCAAAAAGTGCCCAAGATGCAGTGACACCCTTGGCTCACAAGTCTTATGATGAACAGTTGCAACAAAAAAAGAACTCTATTGCGCAAATGCTAAAAAAACTTGTTAGATCACTTGCCTAAAATATTTTTTTCCTTACTCTCACCAAACTTAGGACTTAATTGTTGCTGAAACTTTTGGACAGACTAGAAGTGCGCGAAAAGCTTGTCCAAATGGTGTTTCTCTTCCAGAATGGATTCTTAAATCTAGGGAAATAGGTGATCTTTTTCTGCTAAAGTTCTACTTATTGCATTGATAGTTTCAGGAATGTTGCCTGTGAACTTGTAAGGCTCATAGCTTCCCATATGTGACTTTTTTTTCATCTTTCATTCCTTTACATGCTTGAGACTCTTATGATTCTCCTTTTCTTATTTTAAATTGTGCAGGTGGTCTTCCATGTCAACTGGAAGGGATACTTCAATCCCCTCTGATAAATGGATACCGCAATAAGTGTGAATTTTCAGTCGGATATTCTCTTCAGGGAAAACCTACTGTTGGTTTTATGCTTGGAAACTTTAGGTAGTCTCTGTTCAATTTATGGCCGAGTTACTTAGCACTGGAGGTTTACAATGAAAGTACTAAAAAGTATTTTCAGGGCGGGGGTGACAGCAGTAGAAGAACCTGTGGACTGCCCAAATGTTTCAAGTATTGCTTGCAAGTATGCGTTGATCTTCCAGGAATTCTTGCAACATTCAAACCTGCCAATATGGAACAGATTTAAGAATACAGGATTCTGGCGCCTATTAACGGTATGTCAAGGAAACAATCCTAGTAGTGGCGAAAGATTTTGTAGAAGCTTTATTCCTTCATTCCTGCCCTTTTTTTTTTTAATTCTCTCAACTATTAATCACTTTATAGTTCCTGAAATATAATTCCCATTCCATGATTTTGCGTTCTCTTCTGTATTATAAGGTTCGAGAAGGAAGATTACCTGGGAATGTGACAACTACTGAAAGTCCTGTGGTTAATATATCTGAGGTTATGCTTATTGTTCAGGTTGGTCTTCAATGGAGCTTGTAGTTCCTTTGTTAATTGGATTTCAAGACAGAATAGTTAGAGAAACCAATTCCAGGACAAGTTGGTATAGTATCATCACTTGGATGGTTGCATTTATCCTGTCCTTTAATTTGGGAGAAAGTGGTTTAATATGATTATTTAAAAGTCTAAATTTATTGACAAGTTTTTTATTGAAATTACCTAGGTCTGCACTGTGGGCTTTGATGATGTACTGATGACCACCGAGTATGAGAAGTTAGCTAATGCATTTGTCACTGGAGCTGCTGCAAATTCCCCACCTTTGCCTTTGACAGCTTTGGTTCTGCAGGTACTGGTTAATCTCTTTATGGTTCTGAAGTTTAAATGTATATTGCTTCTTGTGGCGGTGATGATTTCTCTTGTACAAACATTATCAACTGAATAATGAAACGGTGGATTTTTGTAGGTGGTGCTATTATTTGTACATTTGGGTTCCTGCTTTTATTTGTTTCTTCTATTTTGTTTTGGGATTAGGGTATTGGTCAGTTACAGAAGTTAGTGCCTGTTTGGTTGAGCTTATATCAGTAGAGCTTTTGTCAATAGAGCTTTTGTCAGTAGAGCTTTTTTGAGAAGAGCTTTTTTAAAAAGTCAGTTGACTGTTTGGCTGTCAATT
>JANQBM010000008.1:4639267-4657916 GCA_025594535.1 Erythroxylum domingense
AGTGCTTTTTTGAAAAGCTCCAAATTTGAGCTTTTGAAAAAGCTGTATTTTAGCTTTTAAAAAAGCTATTTCTACTCTAAAAGCGCTTTTGAAGTTTACAGCCAAACACTTACTTTTTCCTTAAAATAGCTTTTGCGGTGAAAAGAAGTACTTTTCTACCTGCAAAAAGCTGAACCAAACATAGCATTAGTATGTTTTGTTGAAGAGTTTATACTTTTGAATGATCAATTAATTTGGTTGATATCTCAACTAATATGAACTGTTGACCTAGGGCTATGAATTATGCCCACGGCAACTTCGTGCTGGTTCAAACCTTCCTTCTTGATTCTAAATCTCCTTGACTGGTCCATTATTCCCTTCTAGGATCACCAGGGAATATCAAATGTTGCACCGCATGATGCTCCATTGCACACGCTCCCACTTCCTAATGCCAAAGGAGGTTCTGAAGTCGCGCAGACTAGGAAGGTAGTGGAAGCTCGAATTCATGATCATATAAACAATCTTCGATTCTCCATATCACCAACTGCCTTTTTTCAGGTAGGCGCTCAGATCTTTTTCTTGTTTTCTTTTCTTTTCTTTTTTCCACCACACTGGCTGTCTTTACAACTGTTCTGTAGGTTAATACACTTGCTGCAGAGAAATTGTATTCACTTGCTGGGGATTGGGCTGGGTTGGGTCCTGATACATTGCTTTTTGACATATGCTGTGGGACTGGAACAATTGGGCTGACTTTAGCTCATCGTGTTGGCTTGGTAGTACTCATCTGCTCTCTCTATCATTTTATTGTTTTCTATGCCCCCATAGATATGACCTGGAGTGCTTACTGATACATAACCCTCAATACAATATTTGGGTGGATGTTAATTCTTTTGGCATGTTTCAGGGTCTATAAAAGCTCATATCAAGTTTCCAACGGATTGTAAAAGGATGATATTCTCTCTTGCACACCGCTCTCTTTCTCATTTTCTTATCATGGTTACTGTAATATCTCCAGGTTGTTGGCATTGAAATGAATGCTTCTGCAGTTTCAGATGCTAATCGGAATGCTGAAATTAATGGCATAAAGAACTGTAGATTTGTTTGTGCAAAGGTCTGTTGATTTCTTTTCCTAGACTATGTTGATTAACAGAAGCAACATAATGTAGCACAACAAAATTAAGATACCGTTAGGGGTTCAAGGAGTTATATTGGCTGTCTTCAAATGTACGGATGGTAATGGGTCGGGTCGGTTGAGCTGGCTTTGACCCTCCCTATATGCCACCCGAAGCCCGATCAGGCTCAAACATGCATGAGGCACCCCAAAAATAACCACGGACTAAAACAACGTCATTTTGGGTAGGGGTTCAGGCCGTCAAGGCATCCCAGGTCCAAGCCTGACCCAAATCTTGGTTGAGCCTGATCTGTTGACTTCGGGCCGGGCTAGTACGTTGCAGAATTGAATGTAGTTTTGGAATGATTGGTCATGAAATCTCGATTTAAATACTTGTACTTTCTAAGACATCCTCCATATGTAGTCCAAATGATTACTCATGAAATCTTACTTATCTTTGATTCTTTTGGTGGCTGTCTGCCAATCATGACCAAACAGGCAGAGGATGTGATGGCGTCTTTGCTAAATGAGTACCTAACAGCCACTCGGCAGCAAGACAATTTAGGAAATGGGTCTGGTTCTAGTAACAATGATATTGACACCGCTGAAGAGATAGATGTCTCCAGTGTCAATGTTTTAGAGGCTGATGGGAACTTAAGTCATGAGCATAAAAGCGGTGAAGGTGATTCTGGGTTTGTCGATGATGGACAAGAATCTCAAAACCATATTGAAAAGAATTGCACCTCACAAAGTGGTTCTTCAGTGCGGGAGTTTAAAAATGTAGTTGCTATTGTTGACCCTCCTCGCGGTGGGCTTCATCCCATAGTGAGTTACATGCCCATGTTATTCATGATCTTCTAGTTGTTCACAAAATTGGAATGCTATATTAACATTTTCTTGGACTTTTCCATACACTTTCTTCTGTAGTGGCTGTAGAATGTATGAAGTATATTGATTCTATCTGGTAGCAAAAATTATTAGCTTTAGAAGTTTAAGAATTTTGCAAAATTGCAGGTAATCAAAGCTCTACGAACTAACGCTCATCTTCGGCGGCTAGTGTTAGTACTGTGCTCCTCATTTAATATGATCTCAATAAATTCATATTTTACAGGATTTTTAACATTATGTTTTTGGGTGTTTATGTAGTTACATTTCCTGCAATCCAGAGACCTTGGTGGCAAATGCTATTGAGCTCTGCACGCCATCTGCTGAAAAAGTTGAGAAAGGGAATAAAAAAAACAGGGGATGGAGGAACATGAGCAGTGCTGGCCTGGCACGGCATAGAGTCAAGTCCATGCCTGTTTCAGAGCCTTTCCGACCTGTAAAAGCCATGGCTGTTGATCTTTTCCCACACACCACACACTGTGAAATGGTAATGCTCCTGGAGAGGTAGAGCATGAGCTTAACAGTAGAATGTTGCTTAGCAAAATCCAAATCAGAACTGGCAAAGATTTGCTTTGATCCACAAAACGAAATTTTGGTAGCTCTGTCTGCTATTCTTGTTCGACACTTCCAATTACAAATGATTGTTCATTATTTATCATCTGTATCATAGAGTTGAATTTAGAATTATGATTCCTGTTCTCATAATTGAATTTGCATCTCTTTTACGTATTTAAAAGGATAATAAGGTATTGGATAGTTTTACTGAATCATGTCATTCACTATTGTATTTCTTTATGCTTGCCTTAAGATTTAGGATTAAGTGTAAAATAATGTCCTAAAGTTTCTACAATTGGAGAGCAACTCAAAATCTAATATAGAATCCAGAATTTGAAAGAATCAGACGTTGAATATATGAAACTGTTCGACTGCAAGACTACTCCCTTCTCGATGTCAATTCCTAGTATCAAGTTCTGTTCTCTCGGCAAAGCACGGCGGAGAATTGGAAGCAACTTTTTAAAATATATTTATTTTTAAACACTATTTTTATAGTTGAAATGTAACCGGATTCAGTCCGAGTTGTTTAAGAGAACACATAGAAATAGAGTTTACAGCGGAGTCAAAAAAAAAAAAATTATACATGTCATTTTAACGTTAGAGTTACTTATTTTGATTTTACACCTATCAGGTAATAAATGATTCTTTTAGAGGATTTATCGAAAATCTGTTTTCTCTCGTATATTTGTATAATTCTGGTTTAGTTTTCCTTAAAATAAAAAAATAAAAAAAGTAATTTACACCAAAATGAAAGGTGACTTCAATGGATTAGATTTAAACAACAGGCTTCAAAATATTGGAGATAATGATTCAATCGTATTAGCCCCGGAACTACTGACAAAGAAAACACAAGAACAAACATTTTTGACTTGGCTCGTGATGAACGCCTGGGCTAAGACGTCTAAGACTCTAGAGTAGACGATGGTACATGTCTCGAGGCCCGGATGAGGGCAACTGGACTTCGTACATTTATAGTGTGTGAAGAAGATTAGATAGTGTGAGAGGACAGGCACAACAAAACGACGACTTGCCCACAAGTGAGCAAATAGTATGAACCTTCTTCGCCCCTCTGCTCGAGGTCCTCTCTAACCATAATCGTTAGTCCCTCTCTTTCTCTCCCACGTCATAGCCAGAATTTTAACCAAATCTGGGTCTATTTTAGCTACTCAAAAAACTAAAGTTCAAGCGAAAGCGTCCAAGTTCTGTTCAGAGAATGACTTGTCTTTGATGCCATTCGGTTCTTCGTTTAGTTCTTTCTGTTTTGGTTCAATGTCTAGTTTCATGGGTTTTTTGGATGAATGATGTCAATAGTTTATGTCGTAAAGTCCAGCCCCAATTGAGAAGCAGTCCCTTTGCCATTCCGTATTTACTTTCTAGTTATGTTTATACTACACATTTTGCAGTGCTTTTGAGAATGAATGTTATTGATAGTACTCTGAATTGCTTGTTTCAGTTGCTCCCAGTACTGGAGTTGTCCCATATTTAAGATTGAGCTGGACATTTGGAGCGAGGTGTACAAAGAAAATGGATTTGAGTTCAGAGAAATATGATGTTGTCGTGGAGAACAGTGGCTTACGTGTGGCTCGGCCAGCAACAGAAAGCTACGCTGACAAGGCAGTTGAAGCTCTCAGAGCCGGGAAAGTCATTGCAGTTCCCACAGATACGCTCTATGGATTTGCTTGTGATGCTTGGTATACCATTTTAATTCTTTTGCTTATGATGCCTGTCAAAAGTTGTCAGCACTATTTCCTTCCATTTTGACTTGCTTGCTTTGAATGTTCTGGTCAAGTAGATACTATATTGAAAGGAGATTGATGAGAGTAGGCTTGTAGCTCCAGATTAAATTTATGCTGCTATTGAGGGCAGTAGAGTATTGAGGACTGCTCTGATTTTATTCAAGTTATGGTGAGGTGGCTATTTATTAATCAGATGTAATTCGGATGTGCTTCACTAATACTACTAATAAAAATTAATAAATCCTGCCTGGTTCATTCATGGTTATAAGAAGAAAGCACCCCTCGGCTTAGAGCTTGGAGACTCGTTGAAGTCAACAATCTTTTGCAATTCATGTCAGTAGAAAAATCTGGATTATGAATCCTTTTCCCTTTGCCATTATACAGTTGGGAGAAATAAGAAAATACTTTGGAGAATAATTATGCCTCTCTTGACTTTATGAAATAGGTATAGTTACATAAGACAATTGTACTATTTTTGATTTTTTAATACATGTCGTCAATATTTTATGTATGGCAGTACTTGGGAAGCAGTTAATAGAATTTATGAGATCAAAGGACGTAAGCATACAAGTCCTCTTGCGATTTGCGTTGGAGATGTGATAGACATAAAACGGTTTGCTGTCACCGACTATCTGCCACATGGCTTACTTGATTCTCTACTTCCAGGGCCTGTAACTGTTGTATTAAGGCGAGGTTTGTAACTCTTGTTTTTTCTTCCCCCTGTGGTGGAAAATAACGCTATAAAAGAAAACATAATTAGAGTGCTGCTACACTTATGAGCAATAGACTTGTCTGAAATGTTTTTGTAGTTTAAGCTACTGGTTGAATTTTTTTCAGGCAAGTCAAGTGAGCTTGAGAAGTCCTTAAACCCAGGATTGGATAGTATAGGTGTTCGAGTTCCTGATTGTAACTTTATTAGGGCAGTTGCTCGTGGTTTGGGAAGAGCAGTGGCCCTCACCAGTGCAAATCTTAGTGGCCAGCCAAGTAGTGTCTGTGTCAAGGATTTTGAGAACCTATGGGAACACTGTGCTTATGTCTATGATGGAGGAGTGCTTCCATCCAGTCGTGCGGGATCAACAGTTGTAGACCTCACTAGGCTTGGAAAGTACAAGATTCTTAGACCTGGAAGGTAAATTTTCAAAGCAGTTACTCAGTTCTTATATTGCTGTGCACTTCATGTTTTGACTTGAACTGGACTTCTCTTTTGTGAAGTATAGTATTATATCTGATGTCCATTTGAACAACTGACTTTGTACTATTTTTGCCATGTAAATTGTTGTTTGTGGTGTAAGCTATATCTACTTGGTTATTTCTCCGATATCTAATTTTTATTTCCCCTGTATGAAGCGTCAACCCTCAGTGTACATGCCAATTTTAGTTTTGTTCTCGTTCTAAACAACTAATCGTGTTAGTTGTGCTTGGTTTGACTTCTTTTTCAGTGCAATGGAAGAGACTACAATCATTCTTCAAAAACATTCTCTAGTCGAGGAAAGATGATCAATTTGAAAGAGGATCTTCTGAAATGAGGTTTTCTATATGGATTATACATTTGCGTGGGAAAAACTACTTTGCACACCATTTATACTTTGTTTGGCTTCAGTATGGCCTTTACTTCAGGGTTGAATTTTTTGTTAGTTGTAAATTCTAGATAGATCATTGTGGAGAGCACATTACTGGGGAACAAATTGTATTTCCAAGAGTAGTGCAATCAGAAGTATGCGTGGGGAAAGTCCTAGTCAAGCCCATTGTTGTTCCCAGTAACGTCTCTTCAAAAAATTCAATAAGTGGTCTGCATAAACTTAACCTTATTTAATTATTTGTGTATTGAACTTACCGGAAACTTTGCAGGCCTATAATTTTAATGTGAAGTTAAGTTGCTGTTAACGGTTTAGATGATCTCTCAAGCTACATTTTTTCTCATTTTAATAGGAAATACAAAACCATCAATTTGATCTATCGTGGATTTGTGATTCCATTGATGTATACGTTGGATATTTTAGGCTGAGGCCATACATGCAATTTCGAAAAACCACTTTCACCCTTAGTATGACTGCCTTTTGTTTAACACTACTGCTTCTCATGTATGGTTCCTGTTTGTCATATGTATTAAAGTTACCTAAAGAAGACTAAACTGCAGCTTGTGACGGTAAGCAGATAATTAAAGCCCCTCAGTTTCCTAAAGGTCTTTCCTCCGTCCTGTTTTTGCTATTGACTTGATGACAAATCATTGACTGAGCAAAAGAGCATCAAGGCGATAATGATATTGATGTCAAGAATATTCGTGGTGGTGGAAACTTGCATCTAATTGAATTACAACTTTGGATTTCCTAAATGCGAGATTGAACAATTGTATGCGTCAGGATAACCATATATTTGGTCTTGCATAGTTTAGTATGAATGCTTCTTTGAGTTGGTAATTGATCTTTAGTGAAAGCTGATTGCCCATACATGAATGCCATTTTTCAGTTTTCTTGCCTTTTTCCTTGCAATACATTGAGCTACAAAGCCAAGGGACTCTAGTTAGACCCCTCAGATCCTCTGGCCCCTTTATTCTGGCCCTAATTTGTCTCATTGTATCTCAGTCATCCATTTAAGTAGGACCTACTTAAATAAATGGTTGAAATATAATGAAACAGATTAGGGTCAGAATAAAGGACCACAGGATCATGTCCCCTAGTTAGAGTGTATATATACTCCATTTTCTTTGGGACCCGCATGTTCTTGTCAGCTTGTTGCATCGTGCCCCGTGCTTCCACATGTGATTCAATGTTACGTTTCTTCTGCCTTAGATCGCTTGTGAAGATTTTAACTAGATGCCTGGTGGTTTGATCTCAACAGACATGTACAGCATCACTTCTGAAGTTGATGGGGTGAAGATAAGTTAAAATTTACATGTAACTTAATTCATGAGCAAATTCCCAACTGTAGGTTGAAACTTCAAAACATCTACTGTCAATTTTCATTGCTGTATGAAAAGGTTTCCTCTTTGTGTTATTTCTTTAGTAAATTGCGTTTGCCAATTTACAATGTGAATCAGCATCCAAAAGTACTTCCGTATTCTATCTTACGTTTCTGAATAATAAAAAGTAGAATTTCATTTATTTATGATTTTGAAGTCATTAACCAGTGCTACAAAAACTTCAATATCGTTGTATATAGTGGACTTTAGACATGGTCATGTAATTTAGATTTTAGCTGTTCCTTTTTGACTAATTACAGTGATGACGTAGCTTGAATTGGCGGTCCAAGACTCCAAGTGCATGAAGAATTTGATATTGATGTCCTGATGATCCATTGCGGACTAACGTCCTATACTGCTACTAACTCCCCTCCAAGAAGTTCTGGTCATAACTTATATAACTAGCCATCTTAGATCATCCCGAGTTAGTCAATATGCAGCAGCTGTCCTCTTGACAAGATGAGTCTGGTTTTGATCCTTCAAATTCTTCAGAAGGCCGCTTGGTGCTTTGTTGAACAATTTCTTAATTCCATAATCTATTGTAAAGAATCATTTCAGTTTGACAAGCAGCTCTTTGGTTGTTCTATACTAATAATCTTTTTGGGTTTATTTATTTCCCTAGTCTTCTTACTTGGTCATGTTGAAATAATTGTTTTTTGTTTAATGTTATAGTCAAGGTAGATGGGCCTTAAAATATATATTTTGAAGATGATGGGATGAGAGATTTAGACACGCCAACCAAGCAGACGGTGAGAGGCAATATTGACCATTGACTAGTGCAAGTAAACTAATGCTTATGCAATTCAACTGCTTAACATAAGCTGCTATCTCTTTTTTTTTGAAAATTAACAAAACTAATCAAACTTGTAAGTAACATTGTTGACTCCTTATGCAAATTAACATTTAAAATAATGGGCAAATTTTAGTGCATAAGGCTTCTCATTTTGTGAGACTCGAGAAAGGATCATCAATTATATGCAGTTTTTTTTGGTATTTTATAAAGAAATTATTTTCATGACTCGAACTCACGAATTTTTTGTCACAAAGAAATATCCTTGTATGTTGCTTCAATGCTCGCTTTTAAAATAAATATAATTAGAAGATTGCATTTATGCCCCAAGTTTAAGACTGATTGAAATTGTTACATTGCGAGTGAGATGAATTTAATGGTATTCACCATTTAATAATATAATTAAGTAGGTTACAGAATGGGCTAAACCAAATTTTAATTTAATTTAATTCTTCTGCTAATTTGAATTCACATGGAATCATGTTAAACTTAAACTGACTTAAATCATGTTAGATTGATGTAATTTAATTAATTAGAATTTTATTTATTAATTTTAGGTTATACACATGTCAAAATTTGATATCTGACTTAATTAGTTTCAACTCCTCACTTAAAGTTTTCTTTTGTAGGAGGTCTTAAGTTCGAATCACTAAGAAAGAAGGAAAAAGGAGAATTTTCCTTGTTGATGATCCTTTAACTCCTGGGTATACTCTTTGGTTGAATCAATTGTCAACATCTTGCTTTCAGTGGTAATACGAGAGTTGGTAGTACTAGAGAACATGAGAATTTTGGAGTTTCAGATTTACCCTTAAAATAGGGTCTTAAGAGTTTAGGATTAGTCTGATCCAAGTGACACACCTAATTGATATAAAGAAAAAAATTCCAATCTCTGGATTGGACAGAGACAAGAGGGTCTGATAAAATGTCGGACTGTACATAGTACGTACTCAAATCATACATGTGATTTTGCCATTAGCCATCAAATCAGTCCTTTTGAACATGTTTAACCTCAGTTTTGAACTTTCATTTACGTAGTGACATTTGTTTCATCAAATTATTTAACTTCTTTTATTGTAATACGTAAAATAAAAGGCGACGGTTTAACCAAAATATTAAAAAAAAAAAAGGAAAATGAGATAAAATAATAATGTTGATGTTAGTGTTATTAAAAAACGTGACTAATGATACAAGATAGAGCAGCCAAAGGAGACTTCAAATGAGCCTGAGACGGCCACGCTCCCTTTGTTATGGAATATTCACAAAATGGGACTCCAAAGATTCCTATATTTTGTAGGTTCTCTATTTTTGCACTTAAGCCCTTGTAATGACTCATACCCGCAAGTTTAACACTTTCCCATGCATAAAATATAAAAATATGAGCTTTGATTGGTGGTGTTATTTGGATCGGGGACAAAGAAGGGAATAACCAAAAGATGAAGGGGATGTTCACAAATATCCACAAAAGCCTTAAACCTCTAAATTTGCAGCAGCCAGCCACTTGGATTGGTTAGAAAAGATGCTCACAAGAGCATTTTGGCGTCTACTGCATACTGGCACTTCCCGTTCTTTTCGAACTCAATAAATAGAAATCCATTCGTTTGCCTTCAAATTCCTCGCCAAACACTTGAACCAGGACGAGCACTCTCTCACCACTAGTTTGCTCTCTCCAGATCCTTCCCTTCCCTGTCAATACTTTCACTATCTGAAAATCTTCAAGCTTCTGTCTTTTTGCTTCTCTTCAGGTAATAATAATTAAGGTTCTCTTTGTGAATTCACGTTGAACTGCTCTTGCCTTCAGCTCTCTTTCTTTCTATTGTTGTTGGTTTTTTCTGAAACCATTTTTTTCTTCTCTCTTTCCCAAGGGGTTTTTGGTGTGGGGGATTCGGGTAAGAAGGTTGCTTTTTGAAGAGTTCTGGTCGTTGATATATATTATGTTTCCCTCTCACATAATTCTTGATGGTTGCTTGTGTTTGTTTATGTAATCATATGTCGAATTGGAGATCATTTAAAAGATGCAGACTTTCGTCCGCTTTTATTTGTTCTGGTATGTCTTGTGTATTGGGTTGCTTAATTTTTGTTATCTGATTGTGAAAATAGATTGGTGAGGGTGATCTTTGGTCGAAATGGCGACTGGAGCTGTGCCCACATCATTTACGGGTCTCAAGAGCAGGGACTCCAGCTTGGGATTTGCTAAAAACTTGGATTTTGTGAGAATTTGCGACTTGAAGAGGATCAAATCTGGTCGCAGAAGAGTTTCTATGATTCGCAACTCTACTGTTGAGCTTCAGCCCGCCTCAGAGGGAAGCCCTTTGTTAGGTAAAACTTGATTTGAAGTTTCTTTCTCTCCTTTGAGTGCTCTTTGTTTCTAGTAGTATCAAAATTGAGAAGCGGAAAAGAAAAGATGGTTGTTTCAGATAAATAGTTGGTGTTTGAGTCTGTTTCTTTACCTGATCATAAAAGATGTATTAGTTGAAGGTCGTGGCTAGTAATTTCTCAACCTTTTTTCTGTTTGATTGTCTTCATGTCTAACCAATGTTTCTCTACATGTAGTTCCCAGACAAAAGTACTGCGAATCCATTCACAAGACAGTCAGGCGGAAGACACGAACAGTGATGGTGGGAAATGTGCCTCTTGGTAGTGACCATCCCATAAGAATTCAGACTATGACGACATCTGATACTAAGGATGTAGCTGGAACAGTTGAACAGGTATTTATAGTTTTTTTTCCTTTCCAACTCCTCATACGCAAGCCTACACAAGGGAATATACAATTAAAAAAGCCATTGTTCTTCATGTTCTTTCAGGATCATCATATCTTACAGCTTTCTTTTTTCATGGAGTTGAATTTTTGATTGATTATGTGGCTGATGTTAACAAAATTGCGATCAACAAGAGTTAAAGGCTTAAAATCTGACTGCCTGAGTTGATATGCATAATTCGAAAAGACTCCAAAGTCCAAAGTCAACTGTGAAGTGTTACTCACTGATATTAAAATATAACTAGAGAGTCAAATTTATGGTATTCGTAGAAGAATTTCAAGTTTGGGTTAATAGTCTATGTTTTGTTTGCATTTTTCTGGTGAAACTAACTGCCCTACTTTTGATAGGTAATGAAAATAGCAGACAAGGGAGCAGACATAGTTCGGATAACAGTTCAAGGGAAGAGAGAAGCTGATGCGTGCTTTGAAATAAAGAACTCTCTTGTGCAGAAAAAGTAAGCCTGATTTGCTGTGCTAAACTTGGGTTGCATGATTCACATGCTGATCAACTATCTTGCTCTATCCTGTTTGTGCAGTTATAATATACCTTTGGTTGCTGATATCCATTTCGCTCCTACTGTTGCTTTGAGAGTGGCTGAGTGCTTTGACAAGATTCGTGTCAACCCAGGAAATTTCGGTACAGTGTTGTCCTGCTTACGTACAAATTTCGAATGATTAAACAACAGTATTGGATTCACCGTGGTGTTCATTGCAGCTGATCGGCGGGCACAGTTTGAGAAGCTAGAGTACACAGAAGATGACTATCAGAAAGAACTTGAGCATATTGAGCAGGTAAAACTACTTTTCTATCTCAATGACCCTTTATGGAGTGTTTTTGGCTCAATTTGATTTAGCTTGTTGCACTTAAACCTTATTTTACACTTCTTGAGTAGGCATAGTGGCTATGGTATGCCATAATTACTGCAATTTTATCCATTCAGAGTCAGATAAGCTTGTGACTGGAGTTCATGGAAATTATCCTGGATTAGCGCTTTTGTACTTCTTAGAAGTCACAGGCTTTAGTACCATCCTGAAATATTACAAGATCTTTCTTACCTAAGAAATTTCTGTTCCAAAACCAATTGATACTCCAGTAATCTAGTTTCTTTGATGGTTAATCAGCAAATATCAGTTTAAAAGCTAGTTGAATTTTAATATGCATATTGCTTTCTCGGCCTAGGGATTGAACAAAAAATGCAAAACAGCACTTTAGTTTATAATCATAAATTTAGCATCATAAAATTGGTAGAACAGGATACAACGTTCGTCAACACTCGACTCTTTTTTCATTGATGTTCTCACGTTGGATGTTGACAGTCCTCCTGTTTTTACATCACCAGGTTTTTACACCACTTGTTGAGAAATGTAAGAAATATGGAAGGGCAATGCGTATAGGGACAAACCACGGGAGCCTTTCAGATCGTATAATGAGCTATTATGGAGACTCTCCTAGGGGAATGGTGAAGATCTATTTTCTTTCATGCTGCTGAAAACTTAAAAATTGATTTTATACTTCGAGGTTTAGACACATCAATGTTATTTGCTTCTATAAAACAGGTTGAATCTGCATTTGAATTTGCAAGGATCTGCCGCAAATTGGATTTCCACAATTTTGTCTTTTCAATGAAAGCAAGCAACCCAGTTGTGATGGTCCAGGCATACCGTCTTCTTTTAGCAGAAATGTATGTTCACGGTTGGGATTATCCATTGCACCTTGGCGTCACTGAAGCTGGAGAAGGTGAAGATGGCCGTATGAAATCTGCAATTGGCATTGGAACTCTTCTTCAGGTATCATCATAATGCCAATTGTATATTGAGCATAAGTAATGACCATTTAGAAATCTTACATGTCATGGTGGCAATCAACAGTTATAATCATACCAAAGTTGGATATTGAAAGAGAGAACTGTGCCCTTTGATATACATTGAGCACATAATCAGAGTTGAACCTACTTCCTTTTGGAAGCATAATTTTGTATTAAGTAGTGGCAGCTTAGTTTTATAAGTTCTTTTTGCATTGGCGCAACGGACATGATTTTTGCTTAAACCCTTCATTAGGTTGTAGCGTTTCTAAGACAAGATCAAGTCAGATTTTGCCCAGGCTGAGATGACAGTTTTCTTTTGGTGAAAATGTTTTTACTGTGTTCATAGATGTCTGCTGTTGAAGCTATGCATATTCTTTATTCCTGGATATAAAATCTTAGAGGGCATTGCATGTACCTCTTCATTGTGGAATCAGGAATGCTGTTGTGTGTGCAGGATGGTTTGGGTGATACAATCAGAGTCTCACTTACAGAACCACCAGAGCTGGAGATAGATCCTTGCAGAAGGTTGGCGAACCTTGGCATGAAAGCATCTCAACTACAGAAAGGAGTGGTATACTTCTATTTTGTGTTTGCCGTATTTGAGTGCTTAGTTACTGCAGAATGTCTGCTAGATCTGTTGATTAACTCGATGAAATTTTTATTGCTAGGCACCATTTGAAGAAAAACACAGACGCTATTTTGATTTCCAACGCAGAACTGGCCAACTTCCTGTGCAAAAAGAGGTCAGCCTCGAATTTCTTTATACCATTTGTCCATCAAGTGCTCTATTTAGGGTTTGGAAAAATGCAAATTGGAAACTTATATTCCTTGATTTACAGGGTGAGGAGGTGGATTATAGAGGCGTCCTGCACCGGGATGGTTCTGTTCTCATGTCAGTATCGCTGGATCAACTAAAGGTAACCACTGAGCTCTTCCTTCAACTTCTCAGCTCTTTTGAATATCTTTAAGGGAAGTATATTGACCTTAATCATTTCAATAATATTTTGTTCTTTCCCTTTCAGGCACCAGAGCTCCTCTACAAGTCTCTTGCAGCAAAGCTTGTTGTTGGGATGCCCTTCAAGGTCCATACCCTTGTTTTAATGCATTGAATGGTCATAAAATATGTACTTCAGTCTTTTCATTTTAACTCACAGAAGTGTCTTTATATAGGATCTGGCAACGGTAGACTCCATCTTGGTGAGAGAGCTTCCACCGGTGGATGACAGTGATGCTGTAAAATCTCAAACTTTCCTCTTCATTTTACTCATCTTTTATGTGTTTCTTTAATTAGCAACCTATGATCAAACAAATTCATCTTATGGTTTTCTCTAACAAAGACTAAGAATGATTTTTAATGCTGCATTTTGTGTCATACCAGCGCCTAGCTCTCAAGAGGTTGATAGATATTAGCATGGGGGTAATAGTTCCTTTGTCAGAGCAACTAACGAAGCCCTTACCCAACGCCATGGTCCTAGTAAATCTGAAGGAGTTGTCAAGTGGTGCTCACAAACTTTTACCCAAAGGTGAAACTTTACACCATTCTCAGATTATTAGATTATAACTGAAGGGTCATTTTTTCCACCAAAATATTTTCTGTCATATTTATTTCTTTGGCTTTAGTTTCAAATTCTGATTATATCACGCTGTGAAATTATCTCTCAGGTACCCGCTTGGTTGTGTCTGTACGTGGGGATGAGTCTTACGAAGAATTGGAGATCCTCAAGGACACTGATGCCACAATGCTTCTTCATAACCTGCCTGTTACAGAGGATAAGAATGGTAGAGTGCAAGCGGGAAGGAGGTACCACCTCAGAATTTTAAAACTTTTTTCTGATGCATTCCGTTTACATTAGATTCCCTTCTATTTAATTTTCCCACAAGAAACATAAGGCACAAATACACAGCATAGTTTCATGTGAGTATGCATACATGGACTCTCTGTTATAAAAGACGAGAGAGCTTTGAATTGTCTTAACCTCCCTTTTGCCTATAGCTTCTTCCTGTTGGCCATATTTGTCAGGAGTGTCAACTAGATTGCAAACAACCCATTGATTAGGTCCTCAGATGTGCCTATTGACATTTTTCCAGAAAACTGGACCTTAAGAAACTTTTCTCACGGTCTTGAATAATCCATTGCAAGTTTTTCAGTGTGCGGCCTTATTCACATCAAGTTGTATCTTGACAGTTTCATTATAATGTTCACTATAGGTTATTTGAGTACTTGGGTGACAATGGTCTGGATTTCCCTGTAATTCATCATCTCCAGTTTCCAAGTGGGACTCACAGGTAATTGCTAAACTTCCTAATAGCTTTTAGCATGCAAGAAATCTGTGGTTTTGACTTGCAATATGTGTTTGTATTTGCAGGGATGACTTGGTCATTAGTGCTGGTACAAATGCTGGGGCTCTTCTAGTAGATGGTCTGGGAGATGGTATCTTTGTGGAAGCCCCAGATCAGGATTTCGATTTTCTCAGAGATACATCTTTCAACTTATTGCAAGGGTGCAGAATGAGGAATACAAAAACAGTATGAGCCTTTGGTTTTTATTTTAGCAGCAAACTGGATGTAATTAATCATTGAGATATGATATCATTTACTGATTTATTTAATTATCAAAATCTCATTTCAGGAGTATGTATCATGCCCATCCTGCGGTAGAACTTTGTTTGACCTTCAAGATGTAAGTGCACAAATACGAGAAAAGACTGACCACTTACCTGGTGTTTCGGTAAGTATTGATTTCCTTTAACTACTTGATAGATGCATCCAGTGCTTCATAATTTTATATTGTTCAGACTTCAGATAACCTGGTAGAATAATGGTTACATCTTCCATTTTCCTTAGATTGCAATCATGGGTTGCATTGTAAATGGTCCCGGTGAGATGGCTGATGCCGATTTTGGTTACGTTGGTGGTGCTCCCGGAAAGATTGACCTTTATGTCGGAAAGGTAATGCATTCTTTCCTGCTTAGTAATAAATTTAGGTTTTACATACACATTTCCGTTTTATGTTTCGAGTTAGTTTCGATATGCAAAAATAATAGGAAGTGCCCACATCCATGTTTAATGCACATGTTGGAACAATTTTTGGTTTGTTTTTAGTATTCAAGTCAGAGGCAGACTTGCACCCTAATAATCCATAATCCATTTTGGGAAATTGTTTTGCAAATAAAGAGTTAGATTGTGTATGAAATTGATGGGAGGTTGGATTGCATTTCAGACTGTGGTGAAGCGTGGAATAGACATGGAGCAGGCAACTGATGCCTTGATCCAGCTAATTAAGGATCATGGACGCTGGGTGGATCCTCCTGCGGATGAGTAAGGAGAACTGGAGAAGTAGGAATTCGGCTGATAGAAATAAAGAGGCAGCGAAGATCATTTGTACATGTAAAGCTTCTAAGGTCTCTAGCAAACTACCATATACAAGTCTACAGAACGTGGCAAATTTTTTCTTGTGTCATTTCACACAAAAGCTTTTGCTTGATGCATTTATATAAAGTTCGATTAGTATCGAATTGAATCTATTCTCCATTCTTCTTTTTTACTTTTCTCCTGAGGATTTCATGAATTGCTCGGCTCTCAGATTTCTAGTGAAATGACGATCATCTTTTACTTCAACTGTAACGAGGGAACGAGTACAGAGAAGATACGATGATAGCTTACATTCATCTCTTGGTGCTCTAATTATGACAAATTATAGATCACTCCCCTTGTTTATCTTTCTTATATTTATTAAGAATTATATAAAAACAAATAAGAAGTTCAACGCCAATCCACTACTCGGATCTCTGACTCTCATCCGCTACGGGTAAACATAACATTCAAAGGTGCTAGTGTCGTCGAATAAGAATGAATAATTAATTGGAAGTAACCAAATTTTAAACCGTGTACCCAGTAATCACTCGGAAAGAACAAAACAACGACTGAAGAAACAAAACATAGACATATAAAATCAATATATAAAAAAGAATCGATTAAAATCTAGAAAATAATAACCTCGAAATGTTAATAAGATTCGGAGTCACCATTAATTCACAGAAGATCTCTCCTCGCGCTGTAAGCATGCTGAGATCGCCTGATATTCTGCTGCCTCCTCTTGTACACAACTGCTCCAAATCCAACCACCGCCGCCGTCATTATTAGTCCAATCGCGATCCCCACCTTCTTCCCGCCATTCATTCCCTTTGGCTTGCTCGCCTCATCGTTTCCCACATTGCCGATGTGATTCACGTCACTTTCTTCCGCCGGTGCAGGAGAAGCTTCAGGACTACCCGACGCAGGAGGAACTTCAGGACTCCCCGGCGCTGGAGTAGGAACTTCAGGACTCGCCGGCGCAATGGCCGGAGGAGGAAGAGTATATACAGGAGCCAGACCTGACGGCGGCGGCGCAAGTGGAGACTCGGAAGGCGGGAGCAACGGAGATCCACTCTCCGGAGGAGGGAATGGAGCTGAAACTTTGGCGGCGGGAGCCGGAGATGGAGGCTGCTCCGGCGGGTCCTGAGAAAAAGCGGAATGTAGTGACGAGAAAGCTATGAATGCGCACAAAAACAAACTCGCCGCCATGGGATTTGAGTGAGTTGAAACAAACGGAGTAGCGACAGAGAGCAAAAGATAAAGAGATAGGAAGTGGGGGGGGAGAGACGGTTATTAGATAAAGGTGTTTGGTTGCTAGATTCACGATAACTGAATATATTTGAATACTAGGCGATTTTGAATTTCAGAGAGACTTACGGTCTCATCTTATCTCATGATCTCATCTCCTCTCCGAAACTTATGGCTTTACGAAAAACAGTAGTTGTTATCTTCAGTGAAGAAGGTACTTATAAAACAAGGTAGAAGAAGATCTGATTTTTTTTAAAAACAACGATGTTCTTATAATACACTCACGAGGTACTCGTTCATTTTCCACGAAAATGATGCCTCTTCTGAAAGGGATTATTTGCATTCTTCTTTGAGTTTATTAGCTTAGAAGCCAGAGTTTTGGGCCACTTTCGTTAATTTGTCATGTTTTTTAGTTTTATTTTTTAAATAAAAACATATTTGATTAAGATTGGTAATAAAAACTAAAAATAAAATATGTTTAATTTTTAATTTATATAATCAGATGTTAATATTAAATTTTAATTTAATTATTTTTAATATATCAAATTCTATTCTTAAATTAATTAATTCTTATATATGAATGTTTACATGTCAGAGCTCGAAAATTAATGTGTACTTGAATTATAATAGTGAGTAATTGACCATATGGTCCTATTAAAAAAGCACCTCCTAATTTCTCTCTGAAAGGATTAGGAGTGATTAAAGCTGTAATTATACGAAGTTGTAAAGAACTCAAACGCTAAAATGGTATGATAATATGCTATAATTATCATGCATTTTTGTTTCTTTATATTATAATTTGTCAAGTTAAAATATGGAGAATCTTATTGTTAAAATACTAAAATATTTTAATAATATTTTTTAAAGAAGAATATATATAATTAAACATTTCAAATTCAGGCATATTGATGTAGGTTGAATCAATAAGATAGAACTTGCCTAACATATACAGAAAATAATATTAATTTACCAAAAAAAAGAAAATAATATTAATAAAAGTTTTTAAAAATTAATCATATTTATTTAAAATAATGTAATACCTCAAAACATATCTCATTTTCAACACAAACACATGATTCTTCTTCAACTTACATGGTTTCAATTAAACTTTACAACTACATATTGTATTTTTTGGTTTAAAGTGTCCACGTGATCCAATATAAAAAATAAGGAGTTTCTTATGTTGTAAGTACCGTTTGGACGGGATTTTCCTCTTTTGAGTGTTGGTTACTTTGCTTACCTTTTCTACTATTTGATACTTCAATCTCTGAAAGCAACGCACATGGACTAATCAGATCTGGTGAAAATTAGGTTTCGTCTTCTTCTGGCTTATAGTTTTCATATTAGCATGTCAAATTAAATTTGGATTGTAAGCGACCGTTATTATGAACAGGGAAATTCATCCTCCTTGTGTTCAGCTGTTACGAATTTATTATTCCTTTTATCCCTCTTAAATTGAAGACAATAGC
>JANQBM010000008.1:4687689-4702576 GCA_025594535.1 Erythroxylum domingense
AAAATAAATATTGATACAATTATAAAATAATTAATAAATTACATATTTCCAATTATATTATACTATAGGGGCTTTTTCGTCATTGGCACAATTTTTTCGTTCCGTCCACTGCATTCAAACACATTATGTCCTCGAGACGGAGACAGCTTTTTCTGTTCTGTCCACCACAACCAAATAGCTCACTATCTCCAATTTTTTTTCCGTTCCGTCTCCAAAAACCAGAGACAGCAACTATACGGACAGTTATAGAACATTCCCTGGAGATGTTAAGGAATAGTGGAGGCTTCCTTTGTGATGTGGAAAACCCTGAAACGAGATGCTAAAGTGAGAATGACAAAAAGAATTTTTTATTTCTTGCGTATATAATCTAATGTAACTAAATATTTATAATCAAAAATAAAATAAAGTATATTTTATATTGATAAGATGATAATATTGATAACTACTCAAACCGAGAAAGGAGACAAAAGGGTACTTGCAGGGAGGCACAGCTTGACGATGGCAAGAGGAGCCACGCGAACGAGGCTAGTTAATGAGTGTAAGAAAAGGAGATTGTACACTTTTAGAGACTTGATCCTCTGTGTCACTTTCCCTACTCCAACTTTGTGTCATTTGATCTCAACCATCTATTTATGTGGGACAAAGGATTTCATTTGACTCTTTTAAGGCCTTTCCCAGATTACTAGACCACCAACTTTTTAATGGATACGTTTGGAAAACATCTAGACAACTTCAGTGTGAGCCTTCCTAAAGATTTGGCAATCTTTGTTGGATACTGCCAATTAAGATGCTATCATACAATTTTCCTCAGAATATTCAGTAACGTTATTATTGCGCGTGATACAATTCTTCACCTTTTTTTTATATATAAAAAAGAAGCTTTTCAAACAGGTTATAAAATGAGTGGAAGGAAAAAGATCCCTAACATATCCTCTAAAAGGATAGAGTAGCACTCAAGAGGTGTAGAATAAAAAAAATTGACCACAATATCAAATTGAATGGTATAGTTGGCCAGCCAATTGGCGCATCTGTGCTCTCTCGCTATATATGTCGATGTGCAACCAAGGCCGGTCTTGAGATTTTGTAGGCCTGGAATGAAAGAGAAAATTTAGGCTCCTGATATTAATTAAAAATAAATTAAAATTTTTTTGTAAATTATATTTTTACATGTAATTTTTTTTAAACAAAAGTGGGCCCTTGGCAGTGGCCCACCTCGCCTCTGCCCAGGGCCGGTGCTATAAACAACTCGTAGATGACTTGAACGATGAGATTGAGGGCCTTGGATCTGTTGGTTACTGAAGAAAGCATATGACTTACTACTATGGAGTCCACTTCAAGCTCGATTAGGTGATATCCCAGATTTCACACAAGCGTGAGCCCAGTAAAAATCCCTCAAAGTTTCACGGACATCGGTGAACACCAACCAAGATTTTGGGTGAACCCTCCGAGCCAATTGCATGTACTATCCCGTAAAAGGCCAACTGCTGTGGATGTGGACGACGTGCGTTTGTTGACTCCATCGGTGTTGAGTTTCATTCATCCTGTTGGAGGTTTGCTCCAGCCAATCCATTGCAGGTGACGAGGGCGAGGGCCAGTATCAACTCGGTTTCGCCATTGAACTGCCTTTTGAATCAGACCTGCATAAAACAGTATGAAATAGTCAGGTGAGGAAGGCCAAGTAAAATGTGCATCAAATAAAGTCATATTCCGCCACGTCCATATGAACCAACAAGTAGTTCCAAACAGGATCGCCCAGTCGTGCCCTTGGACTCGGCAATGATGCTGGAGATTTTTAAGAATCCACTCTTGCTTAGGCATAGTGAAGAAATCGGGGGGAGGAACGTGCGAAGGAAAGTGGTCCATACTTGGCAGGCTTTGACGCAATCTCGCATAACATGAATTGAGGATTCAGCTAATCAACAATGATAGCATGAACTATCTATGGTGATATGCCGATAGACTCGATGTTGATTAGTGAGGAGTCGATCGTGAGCAAGAAGCCAAAGGAAGGAATGGATGCGTTGGGGGCCCTGCCAATGCCAAATTTCCTTCCAAAGCCCCTGAGGCTGGTTGTCTTCCTTGTCCATGAGCAGGGAGTATATGGAGGCGACTGTGAATTCTCAAGTGTCATAATAACCCCAGATCAGCTTATTGTGTCCCAAGTATGGCTTCGAGGGAAACATACCAGCTATAGTACTGTACATCGAGGTCGGAAGATAGGATTAAATAGCGTCCCACTGCCAATTACTGTCTACATCCACCAATTGTTGGACACTGAGGGGGAGAGTGGAATCGGGAATTGGGGATGTAGCATGGTGGAGCAGGAGGCTTAAGCCCGCAATCCATGGATCAATCCAGAAGCGAATCCTAGTACCATTGCCTACCATTCATTGCATGCCTTGGAGAACGAGTTGCCAAGTTGCCTTTAAACTTTTCCAGATCATCGACCCGCCTTTAGCTTCTAGCTCGGTGAGGATATCGTTGGCATCAAAGTTGTATTTTACGGAGAGGATTTTAACGTATAAAGCATGAGGCTTGGTAATTAGCGTCCATCCTAATTTCGCTAGGAAAGCGTCATTGGTAGCGTAGATTTTTATAAAGCCAAGGCCCCCCGCTGAATTCGGTTTACAGACTTCCTCCCAGTTGACGAGGTGTATTATGTTTTTCCCGTTGGCCGCCCCCCATAAAAAGTGGCGCATCAGTTTCTCCAGCTCATCACAGAGGTTGCGAGGTAACCAAACTGTTTGTATAGTAAAATTGGGAAGAGCTTCGACAACAGATTAGGTCAATGTGATGCGACCGGCCAAAGCCAATAGGTTGGCTGACCAACCAGAGAGGCATCGGTGATCCTTGTCAAGGATGTATTGATATGTTCGTTTGCTGGCTGGTTCATGCAATAAGGGAACACCAAGATAACGTTCTAGGTCAGTAGTCTATTGGAGGTTCAGAGCTTTGTTTAATGTCGTTGTTAATGAGTGCGGAACATTTTTAGAGTAGTAGCATCTGGATTTATCTTGGTTGACTCGTTATCCGGAGGCATCACAGAACGAGTTAAGAGTTTCCCGAATAACAACCACTTGGTCCATCAAAGCTTCGGCAAAGAGGATGAGAACATCCGCAAAGAACAGATGAGTTAAAGTGGGTCCAGATCGACTTAATTTGATTGGCTTCCATCGTCCTTGTGTCATTGCTTGGGTGATGGAGTGTCCCAGTCGTTCCATACATAGGACAAAGAGTTAAGGCGAAAGAGGGTCTCCCTGTCTTATAACTCGGGAGGGTTTAAAGGTGTCACTGAGTTCGCCATTCCAGGTCACTTGCATAAAGACCGTGGAAATGCATTGCTTGATGAGTTTAAGCAGTGACGCTAGAATTTTGATACCAATAAGGGTGTCTTGAATGAATGCCTAGGACAGCCTATCATAGGCTTTCTCAAGATCCACTTTTAGTGCCATTATCCCTTTTGGGCCCTATTTGCATTTCATGGTATGAATCACTTCTTGAGTGATGATGATGTTATCTGTGATCAATCTCCCGGGGAGGAAACTGCCTTGGGTCGGAGCTACCAGCTCGCCGAGGTAAGGTTTAAGCCTATTAATAATGATCTTGGTGATAGTTTTATAGAGCACAGAGCAGAGTGCAATAAGCCTAAATTGCTTAATCGACGTAAGGGACGGAAGTTTAGGGATAAGAGCTATGATGGTACGGTTGAGCTCAAATTCCCAAATTTTAAGCTGAAAAATATGCTGGATGAAACAGGTCAAGGAGGGGCCGATGGTCTCCCATTGGGATTGATAGAAAAGAGCGGCGAAGCCATCGAACCCTGGTGTCTGTGAGGATTCATGCAGTGAATCGCTATCTTGACTTCATCAGGACTGGGAGGCCGGTCCAGATCAGCTTGAGTCTGCTGCGGGAGGGGAGGGAAGTGCGCATGTAGATGTGGGGCGGTGGGAGGGTGGCTGTCATCCATATATAATTCTTCGAGGAAATTGTGCGCTATTCTTCTGAAGCTCGCAGGATCATAAATTAAACTGCCATTGGCATCTTTCAATGAATTAATCCTTGATTGTCGTTGTTTGTCTCGAGTGAGGGCATGGTAATATTTGGTATTTTGTGTCCCTGACCTAGTCATTGGCTTTTGGATTGCTAGTGCCAATAAAGTTCCTCTTGATAAAGGACCTACTCCAACTCTGTCCTTAGGTACTTCTCGAGATCCCGAAGAGAGGCCGAGCCTGTGCCGCTGAGATGTTGTTGGATACCTTCGAGGCGTGCCATGAGCCTCTTTTTTCTATGGAAAATGTTGCCAAAAGTGGTAGAGTTCCAACTTTGAAGGTGTTCTGAGAACTTCCAGATCGAACCACTAAAGTCAGAACTGTTTGGCTTCCAATGTTTCGCGACAAATTGGCCAAAGCTCGGATGGGTCAACCAGGCAGACTAAAACCTAAAAGGCCTATTTGTAGGAAGACAGGTATCGCTATTGGTAAACTTGATGAGGAGAAGTCAATGATCTAATTTCAGAAAAGGCAGATGGGTCACTGTTGTGTATTGAACAACTGAGTGCCAATTATTGCAGCAAAAAGCCCGATCCAATCTAGCGAGCATATTGTCTCTTCTCTAGGTAAATCTTGGCCCTGAGAATCCAAGATCATGAAGATTGCAATTGTGCACACAATGTCGAAATTGCCGATTGACGATAGGTTGGAGTCGAGATCCTCCGCGCTTATCAGTAGCCTTTAATTTGGCATTGAAATCTCCGCCTAGCAGCCATGGTTTAGAGGTGATCTTAGCAATTTGTCGCAAATACTTCTAGAGATAATTCTGTAGAGAGCACGTCGGGCTGGCATAAATGACAATGAAAACAAATGACAAATGATCCCAGTCTATACTAGCGTGAACAAACTGACAGTGAGCAAGCAAAATGCGAACCGTGATGTTGGGTTTCCAGAGAAGCCATATTCTGCCTGAATATCCTTCGGCTTCCACCCGATAGGAGTGAGCAAATCTCAAACTCCTAATGACTTTCAGAGCTCAGACCCCATTTATGCAAGGCTCTACTAAAACAAGTACACTTGGTTTGTGGATACGAAGATAATTCTTGATGATTGGCTTGAAGGTCCTTCCTCCAGCCCCTTGACAGTTCCATATTAAGATCGACATAAAACAGGGATGGAAAGGAAGATTTATTCTGCGGAAGAGTTGACTGTCGAAGCAGTCGACGCTCGATAATGTGTTCTCAATAGATCCTGTGGGGTCTCAGCCATTTGGGTATCGAATACGGTATTAAGATCCTGATATGTTGTTGAGTCAAGATCCGAATTAGGTGGTCTTGGTGGGGGAATTGTATGACCACTACTGGTAGAGGTCGATGTTGCATAACAGCCATCTTCATTTGGGTCTTTTGCCATAGCCTTGCAGCCCAATTCCTCCTGTGAGAGTAGAGTAATAGTCTGGTCTTAGAGTATCACGTTGGCATGGGGTGGGATAGAGAGAGTTACGTGGTTTGGTATTGGGCTGGTGTCCTCGTGCGGGTTAGGCTTAGAAATGGCCAAGGGGTTAATCAGGCTGGTTTTTCCAGCGGCCTGGCAGGGGAGGGGGCCTGGAGGGGTCTTGGGGGGGGGGGGCATGGGCCCATGTCCCTGCGTTGAAGAGGTCGGGGCATTGTTGTTTTGGAGCTTGAGTGAAACGACACCAATTTTGCTTTAGATGTTGGACGTCTCGACCTGCCTTCGCCAGTTGGGATCTGATTTAGGGATTGATCCCGAACGTTTGTTGCAACGTCGCGTCAATGGTTGGGGGTTGGTGTCATTCAGTGACCGTTGGAGATGGGAAAGAGACCAACGTCTCTGATTCTGACAAAGCTGCGTATCTCGAGCCTTGCAAGCCGATGGTGGAGGAGCAGGTGTAGCGGTCGGGTTTGTGGGTCGTTGAGGTGGGTGGCATCCAGCAAGGTCTCCGCCGGACTTACATCCAATCCCCAAATTCCTCCTGGGTTTTACTTCTTGTAGACGATTCGCCGCGATTGGCTATAGGTGGTTTCGTTGTCTGGTCTCTGTTGGAGGGTGCTGAGTTGGAGTTCTCCATCGGGCGTGTTGAGCAAGCCAAAACTCCATGTCCGACCATCCCACAGAAAAGGCATATTTGAGGGAGGCCCTCATAGGCCACTGTGATGACTTCTCCGTCCAGCTCAACGACGGAGTAAAGGGGTGAGCTGAGATCAACGTCCACCGCAATCTGCGTAAATTTACCCCAGTAAGTTTGTTGAGTGTTGCTGTAGATCTTCACTGTCCGTTCGACCAGGTTGCCAAGCAACGAATAATTCTGGGAATCTCACCCAGGCAACCACATTGGTGATTTGTCCTGTGGAGGGACAAAACGCCAGATACCATTTCTCTTGTGCCCATGCTAGAAGCACTTTGCCCAGTAACCACCGCACTATAGCTAGGGGGTTTTACGGTATTTCTGGTACTAAAGGGGGAGGATCTTCATCCCGTTTTACATGGCCTTCGTAGCCAGCTGATGTGAGATCGTGTTGGGAATTCATGTAACACTCCAGAAAATAGTAAACAAGAGCTTCAAGGAGTTCTAGATCAACCAGAAGTTAATGAACTCACTCGAATCGACCATCTACCTAAAACTGGGCTCGCTCTAAGCATCTACTTTTGTGCTCTACAAATCAGGAGGTAGAGCTAAAGCCCATGATTATAGAGAGTGAAATAAGAAGCACCCGATCTATTTCATTCTAAACTGTAGAATAAAAATTTACAAACCCCTCATTGTAAGCCCTCTCTCTTTTTCACGAGCACTAATACGATACAGCTATTAGGGGACACAAACACCATACGGTCCATTCCCAATACATATTACAGAAATATAGGAGAAAGTAGGCTTAATCCAAATAGTTGGATAAAGATTAAGGCCTTGTTTGACAATTAACTTATTGCATTAGTTGTTAGCTGATTTTATCAGTTGTAAGTTAAGATAAAGATTAAGGCCCTATTTGGCAACTAACTTATTGCAATAACTGTTAGCTGATTCTATCAGTTATGGGTTAATAGTTGATTATACTAGCTGATTTAACCAGCGGATTGCATTAGCTATTTGTCATTTGATGTTTGGTAAAATTAACTATTTAGTATTAAGTGTTTATGTGTAAAATGACTTATAAGAACATACTTTAAAAAAAAATATGAGTATGATTAAATTAAAAAAATTAAATTAACTTCTAAAACAGTCCTAATAAAATTAACCTGGAAAATAATTTTCAAATAATTAAAAACACCTTTTTAAATTTATTAGAAATTTAAAATTACTTAACTTCAATTAAACTCATTTAATTGAAATTATTTCTTTAAAAAAATTAAAAGCCTAACAAAACAATCTGCCTGCACCATCAACCTAGTGTAGCTTGATTTGATAAATAAGGTCGAGGTTTTTGATCCTAAGTTACTATTAATATCTCTCACAACTGCTTCTCATGTTTCCTCTTCTCTGCGTAACCTCTCTAGACTACCGATGCCTCGTGTTCTTCCAATCGTCACGCTTAAGCTGAAAACGCAACAATTAGCTCCATCTCATGAAGCTCAACATGGTGGGGCTTTCAATGGCATCTCATACCACCTCTTTCTGGAAGCTTCATTGTCATCTATAGCGTTTGATGATAGGCGTTAATTACCCATCGTCTTAAGAATCAACACCCTCGCAGGTTTGTGGGTATTATTTTCGTTCGACATAATCATGATCAAAATAGAGGAGTAGAAGATCAAAGGATGGTAAAAGATCATGATCAAAACGAAAGTTTGTGAAGAGAAAAAAATTTACCCAAAACTTTTTGAATGAATTGTTGGTGTCTGTGAATATTTCGTCAGTTTTGATCAATTGAACGCAAAACGCTGGTCTTCTGAAACTTTTTGAAAATTGGCTGATTGGATTCAATCAGCCAACCTAGTTAAATCACCAAACACAATAGGTAATTGTTTAACATAGTTACTAAGTTGAAATGGTCAATCAATTATCACTGATAAATCATTCACCATTCGGGGCTAAGTAGAGTTAGCCATCCTTCTATTCTCTAGCTAAACCAAATGGCGAGGAAAATAAAGCATAAATCTTATATAAAAGTATCGCTCACTAACTTCCTGCCATCCGACACATTAGTCTACATCTCCAGATAAATGATTATAAGAAAGAAACCAACATGCACATCAATTCAAACAAAATAAATAGGTCACATGTGAAGCATTTGCAGCAGTTCTTCTCTCATAGAACAAAACTTTCGTTCCAAAAACAGTTCAGACAGGGCAATACGATCACCTATGAATGGAGGATTCTATAGATACGGAGTGACTTATCTAGCATTCCAGACAGCCAAAAAAAAATGACATCAAGTATGAAAAGCAGGCAATCCAAAAAGTTCCAACAAAATTAAAAAAAGGTTTAATTTTTAACGTGTACAATAATTTAAATAACATTCACAGCATAAAGCATATCAAATGCCATGAAAAGACGGATAATTTGGTGCCCTAGATATAAGTCCACCGTCCCATCATGCAAAGCTCCGAGAAAAGCTAACCGTGAATTGGAAAAGTGAATAATTAATCCCCCAAAGAATCCAATCACCTCAAAGTTAGTTAAAACTATCAGCAACAGCATAGTTCGAAACCAAAATCCACAAAGAAAAGCAAAGTTAAAAAAAAAAAAGACAAAAATGAGTAACCCAGAAAAAGGAAAAAGAAGAAAAGATCTGGGAGACATCTCAGTCATCGAGAGGGATCTCAACTTCACCATCATCAATCTCCTGCTGCAAGTCCTTGGGGTCTTTACCATCAACAGTACACCCCACAGAAACGCACGTGCCCAAGATTTCCTTTACAGTCCCACTGAGGTCCTTAGCCATAGACCTCGGCCTCATCACCTTTGCGATCTCGATGACATCATCGAGCGATATGTTCCCATTGTGCTTGATGTTCTTCGTCTTCTTCCTGTCCCTCTCCGGTTCTTTTAAGGCTTTGATCACCAGCGCCGCCGCAGATGGCACCACAGTGACCTTGGCCTGGCGGTTCTGCACCGTGAGCTTGACGGTTACGCGCAGGCCCTTCCAGTCCTTGGCGGTCTCCTTCGCGATGTCTTCTCCGATTTTCTTCGGGGAAAGTCCAAGCGGTCCGATTTTCGGCGCCAGCGAACTGGCTGCACCAACCTCTCCGCCAGTGACCCGCACGAAGACGTCGACGACCTGAGAGGGGTCGAATTTGGGCGGCATTGTTGCTGCTGCTGATTAGGGCTTCCAGAAATTGAAGAAGTGAATAAGTACGTTATTTCATTAGTTTAAATCAAGTTTTAGGCTTTCTGTGAGAAAATGTTGGAATGACATTTTGGGCTCTATAAAGTATATCACTTAGGTCTCGGCCCATGGAAAAAGGAAACCCAAGTAAAGTGTCAGCATTTTTATTGTTCTGTATTTTGAAATTAATTGATCCCATGTGTGTCTAATGATTTCTCATCATTAGACTTTCAAATCAATGCTTGAATGTATCTGGCTGGTTTAACAGAAGGATTGCACTAATTAACCCATGTTCTGTAACGAAACAGGTTTTCATATCTTTTGTTTTATACTGAAAATGGATGTACAGGAGGCTCCTGAAACAATGGAATAAGTTTGTTAGACAGCATCGCCAAGCTTGTGACTTCTGGATTTTGCTTCATACTTGTAATCCATTTTGCTGCTTCACAAGCTTGTAGATCGTTTTACACTTGCAACTCATCTTCAACCTTAAAAACTTGTATGCGAGACTTAAAACTATAGTGCTTTAAAATTTATCCATTTTGGTTCTGGTTCATACTTTATCAGAACTTAGAAGCATTCAATAACGTGGACTTCGGTTCAGCTCTTAAGGTGACCTTATCTTCTTTGCAAGATCCCGAAGTGGATAGTGGACAATCGTCGATCTTTGATTAGCTTGCTAAAACTGAATCCTAAAGTAGAGGTGCTAGGTCAGTCATAGGCATTCAAATTTCCAGTAAGCGTATTCAATCCAAAACATTGCTTATCTTCTAAGTTGTGCTCTACCACGTCCCTACGACCTGATTTTTTGGAGAAATATCCCTACGACCTGTTGCTGTCAGAATAATTTCCCAGTTTGTGGGGTTAAGTACATGGGGTTGCGTACTTCCATCCATGGCCAAGATGTTCTGCAACATGAGGAGGGCTGTGATCTTCTGTCACCAAACCAGGACTCTATTGGCCACCATATTTTAAGCAATTTGTTTCTACTAAAATACAAAACAACTAGAAGGAATTTCCTTCATTGGGAAGTGACTCCTTGCTAAATTTCCTAGGTTTTCGAGGACCTGCGGAGATTGAACATAAGTACTTTCGCTCAGGAGTCAAGATATTCAAAAGTAAACTTGTGGAGAGAATTTTTAGGTTCTTCAATTTCAGAATTTTTTTTTTGTTCACATTGACTATAATGAAGTCGAATGTGACAACATAGTGTCAACACCATCCATAACCCCACCGGATAAGGTTCAAATAAAAATTGAAAACAGAGTGTCATTTCACCATAAAGTAGCACTAGAGACAGAAAAAGGAAAACGACAGGGTGAGCGCAGGTAAAACAACAAAACCATGGGCTACGAGCCTGCTGCCCAATGGTTTAGTCAACTAAATGTCAATTTCTGGGCCCCGCCAAAAGTTGGATCTACGGCGCATAATCTTCGTGATCATCTTCTCAAAAGCAACGGTTGTCCCAATATCCAGCTTTTTCCCCCAGGAGGAGTGCTGCGAATTAGTACTTACACCTATTTATCTAATTTTGGCTTCTCTTTTGCGTTTTCAGTAAGTTTTATGTGTTCATTCATTTGGACCACCCATTACACAAAATACCAAAACTTTGTGATAAATGTGTGTTAGGGGTCGTTTTCCTTTGAAAGTTTACACATTTAATCCAATCCAAACCGGTTCAATTTGTTTGACCCAAACCTAACGCTGAAAGATCGACTTATGTCATTGTCATCCCTATCCCCAGGGCCTAGAGGTGAATAGAAGGTGTGAGTCATTACTCAGTATTACAATTAAAAGATGCTAAAGTGTAGAGGTGTCAAATGCTGGTAAAAATGGAGTAACAGGTTGAGGTGACATGTTTATCAATGGAGCAAATTCTGCAGTTGTAGACAAGTAACGAGTGAAGCATCAACTCACGTGTACATAATCCAGGTGTTTATTCTAAAATTCTGAAAGCCTGGAGCATGGCTTTCACGTGAGATTTCCTATAACGATGTTTTGAGAAACTACAGTTGAAACAGTATTTCAATTACTTAATCATCCTCTTCCCTAGATTGTAATCTAATATCAGAGCAATCCTGAATTTAAATATCCTATGGATAAAGCATAAGACTTTCTCTTGATCTAATCCTTTAATATAATAACCTTATCCTCTTTCCCGTAGATAAGCTTTTCTACAATGTTCGCCGCCCACCAGCCATATAATGGCTTCTGCCTTTAATGAAAACGTGAGATTGATTTACGTGTGACCCTCTCGTCTCCCACGATTAATGTCAATACTAATTCATCTAACTGTCCGAAAAATGTGTCCATAAAGGTTGAGTTTAATTTTAATAGCCCATTTTGTATTTTTTAATTATTACAAAACTTACAGCCAATTTTTATTATTAAATAACGTTTTATATTTATATATATACATACATAAGGAGCATGAGACATCAACGGAGAGAGAGGTAGATTTGACATGTGAATTGAATGAGGGGTAGATGGTATGATAGTCGATTACTATTCAATGTTGTAATTAATTAACCATGATTGTAGCCTCTTGTCAGCCCCACCCACCTCAAACCCAAACCCCACCCAATTATTTTATGGCTGAACCGGAGTCACCATCCTCTTATCAAACATTTTATGCTCCCCTCTTCCGTTAAGGCTAGAGATCGCGAGAAATGATCAGAATTGAAATTTCACTAGCAATTTCGCTTCCAATGTTCAAAAAGTCATAAAAAATGAATACAAAATGATTCTCCCAAGAAATAGAGAATCTTCAAGGAAACACAAAAAAGGGAAAAAAATTGCAAAAGCAGATGAAAATTAGAACAAAATGGTGACTCTCGAAAAGTAAAAATCATGTAGTAGAACATCTCTCCCTCTCGTATCTCTACAGTATCGAAATCTCCGCGTTTATTTTTTCTCATAGTCTCTGTCAAACCCCACAAATGTTTCATTTCTTCAGTCTTGGTACCCAGTCTTCTCCCAAATTGCATTTCTCACCCTACTCAGATCTCTTCCTTTCAACGTCCTCCCAATCCCCTCATGCACAGAGAAGGATGCGATCCTCTGTTTCGCAAGGAACTCATGAGGTGGGACCCTCCCTCCATCTGCAAGGCAATCATCGTCGTCCACGTCATCATCATCATCGTATATATCCCTCCTCTGATTCTCCCTATACTCGTCCTTCAATATCTTTGACCAATCCGGTATGTTGACCGGCAGCGATGCCGGTCGCCCCATGCCACTATCCCCAGGATCCGTCCTCCTCGCCGCCGCTGTCGTCTTCTTACTCAGCCTTGATCTCTGGACTGTTTTCCTAAACTCCGGCGAGTTAGACCGAGTCGTAACAGAGTTGTTGTAGACATCGGACTCATCCAGTTCGAAGACGGATTCGTGAGTGAGCGGCGAATGAGTCTGGTCTCCCGGGGAAAGGAAGCGGTAGTTCTGTCTAGCAAAGTAACTCTTGCCAGTGGCCATTAGCAAATATATTTTCTGGGTCTCCCTCAATTCCTCTCTCTCTATGTTCCTGCGTATTAAAGTTTGAGTCGCTCTCTCTCCCCGCGAGTTCGACCGATGGGTTTACTTTGCTTTTTGGATGTCGATGGGATGGGGTTTCGACCTCCTTTTATAAAGGTTGGGTTGGTTCTCATTGATGGATAAAACTGGCTGGTTTTTCCCTCTCCTCCCTCTTTATATATCTCCTCACTTTTCTGATTTTCTTTGCAAGTTCACGTCATCTGAAATTACCAAACAACACCCAGCGAATTTCAAACTTAATGCCACGTCGGATATTTCCAGTTATCCACTTTGATAGATTCGAATAATACTATTTTTAGATTTCTTAAATCAAAATTAAGGTGAAAAACTAGAAAACGAGAGATTTTTTATTCTATTTTCGTTTTTGAAATAGTTAGAAAACGAATAGAGTTAGAACCAATTTGGAACTGTCGGATTTATATCCATAAAAATGATGTTTAGTTGAGTTTAAGGTCTAACTAACAGTATCAATCCAAGATTTTGCAAACTTTAAGACTCAGCGAAACCACTAATAAACTAATGCCACGTGTATGATCAGACGTTTTCTTAAAACATCCCTGCTAATAGACAAAACTAGGGGCGTTTTGGGAAGGACGAGATTTGTCTCTTTACGAGAACAGATATTGTACTGCCAGTTACAAATTTGTCGGGACGTGAAGGTGGGGGTGTTCACCTGATCCCGTTCTAGAAAAGAGAACAAAAGGTGGTCCTGTTTAGATTACCGAGGATCAGAACACGTGTCCTGGCAATGGTAAGATTTCTCCTGATAGGATGTTAATTGTTGGATGACGAACACATGGCGTCGTTGCGTTTCACAGAAGCCAGGGATTTGTTGGGAAGTGAATGGCACGTGAACACGGGCCCCACGATCGGATCTAGCGTGTCCTTCTCTGCCAGCTGGATGGCCCCTGCGTGCGACACCGGTTCAATATCGATAAGTGGTTTTGTTCGAATTTTAGCATTATTTTAGTTTGTTCGAATTTTCATTATTTGCGTTGCT
Organism: Erythroxylum domingense; assembly: GCA_025594535.1. Lineage (NCBI taxonomy): Eukaryota > Viridiplantae > Streptophyta > Magnoliopsida > Malpighiales > Erythroxylaceae > Erythroxylum > Erythroxylum domingense. The sequence continues at coordinate 4,701,495 of JANQBM010000008.1, forward strand.
TTTCTTAGTCAAAGATAATGTTAAGAAAAAGAGGGTTGCTACCCCATTATTCGTATATAGGCAATGGGTATTTTTTTTGTTGGCTAAGGCTACCATTCGGAATCGCATTTTGGTGGGAAAGCTCTTTTTAATGGGAGTTTCTAATACCAATCTAACAATGACATCTCAGTGAACTTACGTATATTTTTTATAATATGCTTATCTTGACATTAAAAAAAGAAGGTATATTCTTTGTTCCTCCAAAGACACTAAAAAGAAAAGTTGGTTTTAATGACATTAGGAAAAAGCCGAAAGATGATTAAAGAAAATGAAAGGGGTGGCAGAATTAAGTCCAAATTGTATAATGGCAGGTCCCAATTCACTTATAATGCAAAAGAGATAAGAAAGTGAAAGTCACATATATATGTTCTTTCTTTAACACATAAATCTTATTTGTAACTGATTGTGACACACGGGTGCCGTATTTTATGGAGTTGAAAATTAAATAAAATGAGATGAACATTGAAAAATGGAGTGGGTTGTGGTTGTTAAAGTTGAGTTTTAAAGGAACAATAAATGGTACGTGTCTGGGAGTTGGAAGCAATAGCCTTGATTCTCTGCTGAACCCAATGCCCATCGCTGGTGCATTTGAATTCAGCTTTACTCCAGCTGTTTCCATGCCTCTGAAACATCAACCACTCCCCTCTTCTTATTCTACTTTCCTCTCCATGGTCCTATTTAAACTACCTCAAAATTAATTAAATTTAATTAGTTTATTTCAAATTTAAGAGTTTGGATCAACCGTCCTATAACATGTGTTTGATATTCATATTATTTGTATTTTGTCATTATTTTTAAATCGAAATATAAAATAAAGTGTTTTTTGAAACTAAAAGAAATTTATTATTTTAAAAAATATTTTTTTGATAAAAAGATAACTTAAATATCCTATTCCATCGAGTTTATAATTTCACATTCTTTCCTATTTACTCCTTTTTATTTTAAAATGACTTGAGCACCGTCTTATCAATCAAGTTGTAAGGCATTAAATTTGAATCTAAGTGTTTTTTTTAACTCGTTCTACTATATTCTCAACTTTTATA
>JANQBM010000008.1:4773113-4783248 GCA_025594535.1 Erythroxylum domingense
CTTTATGTATATAACACATGCAACTGCAACTTTTGATAGAGGGGAACTTAATTATTGCCAATCCTCATTTCTATTAGTCCTAATAATTGAATAACCTTTTCCTGTCTGACTTTCTTCCCCTTTTTCCACTAACGAGGCCATTTCAGGGAAAACCGAACAGAGCATGCATATGGTGCGCACTGTTCCCCCCTCGCTTAATTCAAAAAGTTAAAATTCCACAAAAGTACACGCGAAATCCCCCCAAAAGTAGAAACATGGCAATTTTTTTCAGGCAGTCCAAGCGATGCTATGTTCACCGGAGTTTCATAACCAGTGACTCGCATCAGCTTCCACGTGGCAATTCGAGTTGACTAAATGCTACCATCGGATTGTCAAAGTTTGAAAGTTAATAAAAGAGCAACAATCATCCGTCCCGCAACCTCACGTCACAGACAATTCTTACTAGGAAAACTCAATGTATCTGGTGGGGTCCATTCCTCTATAATGGATGCCAATATGTGAACGTGGCTTCCTCGCCATGATTATTTATTTAAACAACCTAACAATCTTTACATTAGTCAATAACTTACTATTATCAGTCCATATCAGTTAAATCTTTTAACATTGGCATTGATAGCGACAGGAACTGTTGTTGGTTGGATATCTAAATATATTTTTGGTGAAGAAATCGTTATAATTAAAGATCAAGTCATTTACGTAATCTTTCATTTAATTCATCAAGGCTTAAAATAAGACTGGCTTTATTTATATCCATGAAAGTCCCCGATTAAATTATTATTCTTTTGCTGCAGCAATAGTCAAGTACAAGTTGATGGTGATGTGACACCAATGAAAAAATAAAAAATAATTTTACTGAATATTAATTATTGATATATAAAAACTAATTTATGTGGTTATAATTTATTTTTAATAATAATATCTAGAACAATTTTATCACAAATGGATTCATGACATTTATTCCATACTCATTTTTTTAAAAAATAATTTATTATAAAATTAACCTTATTATTAACATGTGAATTGATTTCACATCACATCCATCCGTCTATTCCATCATATGGGTTTGACGCCATACATGACTAAAAAACATTAACATTAATTTTGTTTTATCAAAAAGAAAAAAGAAAAAAGAGTACCTCTTTTGTACTTTTCCGCCATCCCCAAGAACAAAGCCCCAAAATCCCCTTCCCATGAGCCTTTTTGTTTTTGTAATTTAGTTTTGGTTAAGAAACTAGGTGCTGCCTCTTTTACAGAATTTTTGGCTCTCTCGATCTTCACGGCCAGGCTCGTTTTCGATCTCACCCCCTCTGGCTTCAACTAGGGTTCCAATTCCCTCACTAATTTATTTTCCCTCCTCTTGCTCTCTCTCTCTCTCTCTCTCTACTTCTCCAACCTGGCCTGGATTGCCTGCTCCTTTTTAGGGTTTACAGATCTACTCTGCTCTTGCTTTCTCTTAAACTAAACCTCTGTTTCTGGCTCCGTTATGATGTTTTGGAATCTCGGTGGCATCTCTACGTCCTCTCCTGTAAGGGATTTTGTCCCCCTCCGCTTCTTTTGTCTTTCTCTAGCTTTTGAGATATTTTTGCTTGATTGCTTGCTTGTTTAATTGGTGTTTTCTCGGTTTTTTAACTTGTGTATGGATGGATTGGGATTTAAATTTTACTTTAGATTCTGCTTTCCCATTTTGTTTTGATTTGTTTTGACTAATTGATTTGAAGTTTTTAGAGGTTTCTGGTTGTTAGTAGTTATCTGTATCATAGACTAGCTTGGTTGTGTACGCGTATAATTACTGGCAGAATGTATCAAAGAAATGAAGGTTACGTGCGAATGGTAGTAAAATGTAGAAAGAGCAATTCGTTATTCAGTGTCAACGTTCTTGGATGTTGTGGCAGTAGCATTGTATTGTTGCGTCAATGCAGTGTAGCCTTTACTTGTGGAATTGATCACAAAACCTTTCTGAATCTTACAGATTCTGTGTTCGAGAATTGGGATTGAAGCTAGAGTAGGAGTAGGATTACTTTCGTGATTGTAGTAATTCAGTGCTTCAAATAAGGCTGTTAGTACTAATGAAAGGTGGTTGATGTATGTGTCCATTGGTTACATGCTCTCTGGTTTATTGTCCAACTCCCTGTTTCTTTTGGTAGGTGGAGTCCATATTGGACAAAGAAAATTTCACTTTGGAGGAGCTCCTGGATGAGGAAGAAATAATTCAAGAATGCAAAGCGTTAAACAGTCGTCTCATTAATTTGTAAGTTATTTTTTTTCTATATGCCAACTTGGTCTTCTTGTTTTTCCAGAATTTTATTCTCAAGTACCCATTGTCTCGTAATGCGTACTCACTTTCTGTGTACTTCGGAGGTAATATGTTGTAAATTTGTTCTGGTGGGTGCTGATTCATAAATTACTATTTGCAGTCTACGGGATAGATCCCAAGTGGAGCAGTTACTCCGTTATGTAATCGAAGAACCACAGGAGGATGCTGACAGCAAACGAGCATTCAAGTATGTGTTGCAGGCAGAAAAATGGGAAAAAGAAACAATTACTCTCTTTTTAATTGTGTTATAGTGGTCCCTGTGTGAAAATTTTGGTTTTTGGTCTAAGTATCTACTTCCATTTTCAGGTTCCCCTTTATTTCGTGTGAGATTTTCACATGCGAAATTGATGTAATTCTGCGAACATTGATAGAGGAAGAGGAGGTTGATTTTTCATCAGTTGTGTTATAGAAATTTTAGGTCATGAGGGATTGTACTTACTTTCTGTTGTTGCTTCACTTTTTATTGCAGCTGATGGACTTACTTTTCTCATTCTTGGAGCCAAATCGGCCTCACAGTGCATTACTGGCTGGCTATTTCAGCAAGGTTTTAATTGCTCTGAATTTGGTTTATGTTATATTTCTCAAATATTCTTGTTGTAATTCTCTCTTTCCTGATTAATCCTAGGTTGTTATTTGTCTCATGTTACGCAAGACAGTGCCACTTATGAACTATGTTCAAGTAAGTTAATGTCTCTTCATCTATTGCAAGTTTTATTCTTCTTTGTTTTTCTTTTTCTAATTGCATTTTTTAGTCATTTAGTACTGTTCACCTTGGCCCACAACATGGCATCTATGCGGTGTGGATAATTTGCTTGCCTTATTATCAATTCCATATGTTGACGTAATTCTAAAATGTATTCCTTTTATTTTTCGATATGCTTTATGGTACTGTTTGATAGGTGCTATGCTGGCTACTCCAGTAATAAGTTTGACTTTATACTTGTTATCTTTGTAGGCCCATCAGGATGTTTTCCGGCACCTTGTTGATTTAATTGGAATAACATCCATCATGGAGGTAATTGCAACACTTAATGCTGTGGTCCCTTGTGTGAGTTTGTGCGCTTGATATGTATGTTGGTTTATATATTGAGTAACTGGTGCAGGTTTTGGTTCGGCTGGTAGGCGCAGATGACCATGTGTATCCTAATTTTATTGACGTGATGCAATGGTTAGCTGACAGCAATTTACTAGAAATGATGGTGGACAAATTGAACCCTTCTGTAAGTGAATCTTCATTATTTCCATGCCATTTTGTATTTTAATTATTCTCCTTTTCTCTCTCCTTAAAGCAAATAATTAACTGAGGTTGCTAGTTCGTTGCTGTAGGAGTAATTTTATGACCTGTGGTTATGGGACCTTGGATTCCTTAGTTTACTTTCTCTTATTTGCATGTAACTTACTTTCTCCTATTTGCATGTAACACTTATTTCTTCATATAACTATATCAACAGTTGTATATATTTCAATTCTGCTTTGGTTAGAGGTTAGTATCTGCTTGTCTTGTGATGTACAACGTTGCATGCCCTAAAATTTTGAGTCTAACTGTAAGTGGAAATTAAAACTTTATTTTGTATGTATCAGCAAGGTTTCTTACAACAATAACTTCATGAAATATTGCAGCTTTTGAAACTGGCTTTGAGCTGCTATATTTTCAAGCAGTTTGGAATATTTGCATGATGGCACTCTTTGAGAGGCTTTCACAAGCTAGATCATTCTAATGGATTTCACTAACTTGTCTATGCTTATTGTATGCGTATACACAATCATAAGTGAAAATCTATGGTTAATAAGTCTTATCTTTTATGTTATTTTTTTGCACAACATCCAACAGTGGGGCACAAGCCTAATGTCATTGTGAGAAAATTAGGAAAGACAAAGTTGCAACTGAGAAAGATTATCAAGCTACTTGTGACTGGAAATGCTTATGATAACTTATATGCAACATTGGAATGGGCCTGGCCTGGTCCGGTCCCACCTTCCCATAAGGTGGCTGAGCCCGACTTGAAGCCCGGTAGGGCTCGAGTTGTGAGGCTGAACTCACTCAGAGTGCCCCAAAATGATGTTTTGGAGAGGGGGGTCTGTGCTGTTCCAAAGACCGGTCAACTCAGGCTGAAATTGCCAAGCCTAATGCAACATAATTTTTTGGGATAGGATGGTTATGCTCAACAGTAGAACTACTTACATTTGCAATGATCTGTGTATTTTTTCTATGATGAGCAGAATCCTCCTGAAGTACATGCTAATGCAGCAGAAACACTTTGTGCAATTACTAGAAATGCTCCATCTGCCTTGGCGAATAAACTTTCTAGTCCAAGGTTTGTGATTTTTCTTTTTTGGATTGTGTTCATATTTAAAATTATCCTGTTTCTCCTTTCACCTTGCTGCTTGTTGAGCGCTTTAAGATTTAATTATGCAGCTTTGTTGCAAGAATCTTCAGTCATGCATTAGAAGATTCACAATCTAAATCTGGCCTTGTCCACTCTCTCTCTGTTTGTATATCATTGCTGGATCCAAAGAGATCGGCAATTACTTCCTCCTTGATGCATTCTTTTCGAAGTCAACATATTTACGAGGCACCGATCCCTGTGAATCCAGAGACAGTCAATGCGATGTTGCCTAAACTTGGTGAGTTTATTGCTTGGTGGCACAAATAAGAAAGTTTTTAGTTGAGGATGCAGTTTTTTCCTTTTCATGAACCTGGAGAGGGTGGGCATGATATTGGTACTTCTTCTTGTATTAAACCCATCCATTTTCTCCAATACGTGTCTGATACTCACTTTGAAACAAGTAACATACTTGCAATCGTTTAAATTTCAAATCTTCATAATAATGTTAAATTATGAATTGAATGGGACTTTACAACTTCCTTTTTTTTTAAATGTACATTCCTTATATTTGTTACAGTCAACAATTAAGCTTACCAATGTCATTTCACAGGTGATTTGGTTATGCTCTTGACTGTGGTCTCTGATGAAAAGGTTTTGCCTACAACATATGGGGAGTTGAAGCCTCCACTTGGAAAGCATCGCCTTAAGGTTTGTCCTTTCTTCTTGGCAAGTTTGATGTGAAAGAAAGTTTAATTTCACTGTTTGAAACTCCAAAGAGTTGGGTTAGCCAAATTTGTACCCAAGTTTTTAAAAGTCAGCATCATTATCTGGTAGAATGTTTTGGTAATCTATAAATCTGTCTAGTATTTAAGTTCTGGGGCGTTTAGTCTGTATTTTAGGTTCTAATCGATTCTATATTATTTCTAGATTGTTGAGTTCATTGCGGTGCTAATGAGAACTGGAAGTGAAGCTACTGAAAAGGAATTGGTCAGCTCTGGAACCATCAAAAGAGTCATTGATCTTTTCTTTGAGTAAGTTTTTGACCTATATCTTTATTGCCAATATATGACTGCTATGGATTCACATGATTTTACGCGTAGGATTGAGTTCTCTTCATCAGAGAGAAGCTTGTTTTATGATTCTTTGGCAAATTATCTATAATTTTATTGTAAATTGATTCAGGTATCCGTACAACAATGCCTTGCATCATCATGTTGAAAGTATAATACTGTCATGTTTGGAAACCAGAAGTGATGCAACGGTTGATTATCTTTTTCAAGATTGTGATTTGATAGGAAACTTTCTGCAAACAGATAAACATCCTGTCATTTCTGCTGATGCTAATCGGGTAAACAGATCTTAATATGTTAGGGAATGTGTAGTATATGTGTTATCTATTCAACTGATCTTGAAGAGGCACTAATTTTGCCAAAATATTTACGATGATTTTTTTTCTTATTTGATCATTGACTATGCATACTTATGTACAGCCAACTTTACCTGCCCCTGGAAAACGGGCACCACGAGCAGGAAGCATTGGACACATTACTCGTATTTCTAATAAGCTTGTTCAGTTGGCTAACAGCAACATCCGCATTCAGAAGTATCTACAGGTAGGTAGTCAGTTTTATTTCTTCCATGATCTAGCTGTCCTTTGAGCTGCATAGTAATTGATCTTATCTACATCGTCATTATTATGTGCAACAAGAATGATTTTTATATGTTGCTGTCATTTTATTGAATTTTGATTTATTTGATATTCTTGCTAAAGGAATTGATTTGTTGTTGTAACATCCAGGAAAATGATGAATGGAAGGACTGGCAAGCTAGTGTTTTGCAAGACCGTAATGTGATTGAAAATGTCTATCGATGGGCTTGCGGGTATGATGTTTCGTGTGTCTGTTAACAAGTGCCTCAATACAAAGTTTGGTTAACGTTTGATCTCTGATTTGCCTCTTATATGTCTGGACTTGTTGCTGTTATCATGCAAATGGCTTGATTGATCGTCAAGATTTTGTTATGTCACTTTTCAAAATAGGATATAGTGATGAATTTGTCAACTGAGGGTGAAATAATGTCTCATCACTGACTGACAAATTTCTGTCCTTGTATTTGCTTAGTATTTTTTCCTTGCTTTGTAATTCTACTGCTTGACCAAGATTTATGACGAATTTTGTTTGTGTTGACATTGTGAAAAATAGAACATTTCCACATGGTGATGACATCATAATATTAGGAAATGTGTCATTATCTTGTGCTTGTAATATTAATCTTTCTATACATCTGTCTTGCACAGCCGCCCAACAGCCTTGCAGGATAGGACAAGGGATAGCGATGATGATGACCTGCATGACAGGGATTATGATGTAGCAGCTCTAGCAAACGATTTAAGCCAAGCTTTTCGATACAAAATATATGAGAACGAAGAAGCTGAAGAGGTATATAATGACTTCACATCAATTTGTTGGATTTTTTACAATTTGTTACTTGGTCATAACTCCGTCTTGTTTGCAGGATCATGGAGGCCTTGATCGAGATGAGGAGGTAATAATTTAGTGTGTTTTTTTTCCTCCTGATATTAGTTTTGTACAACTTCAAATGAAGGCCTTGGCTCAAGCTAGATTCACATGATTAAGCTTTTGTGCTAGAAGATACTGTGATGGGTATTGGTGGGCTGTATCGAGACTAGAAGTTCTGCATGATCTTTCTAATTGTGTTTTGCATTTGGTGTTCAGGATGTCTACTTTGATGATGAGTCCGCTGAAGTAGTTATATCATCTCTGAGGCTTGGAGATGACCAGGGGAGGTGAGCTATACTTTTAGCAGAGTTCTGTTGGAAATTTTAAGTTCTGTGACTGCACTAGGAATATTTTAATTTACACCAATCTTATTGTAGACTTGTAGTCATTTGTATTTAGAGACACCTTTTGGTTATTTTTGATGACTGTTCAAAACTTTTGTGCCTTTGGTCTGAACCATTTGTTAAGGTAATCATATACGAGAACAAACTTATGTGATGTTTTTCTTAAATGCAGCAGTTTGTTCACAAATTCAAATTGGTTTGCATTCCAAGATGACAGAATTGGTAACGCACCTGTCAGCACATCACCTGCAGAAATGATGGATGAGATAAATTTGAATGGAAATGCTAATGGTGGTAACAGCAGTAGTGATGATGAGGTGGTGGTTGGAGAGGATGATGAGTTGGCAGAGAGCAAACAATCTGTGAATGACCCATCCACTTCCAAAACAAATGGACTTGATGAATTTCCTGGAATAGCTCCCATTCCACAAAATAATGCAGGAAGTGTTCCATATGATATGGGATTTTTCAGATTTGAGACAGCAGAAAATGAAGATTTATTTGGAGACAGGCCTTTACCTGAATGGGTTGGATGGGGAGAAACATCAGATTTGCAAATGGGCGGATCTAGTCTCAATCCATTTGAAACTCCAGATAACATTGATAGTAATCTTTCTAGTCAAGCAGAAGCAGTGACTCCTGAGGTTAATTCACCGTTAAGTGGAGATTCTATCTCTACCCTACCAAATGGCTCATCGCCTTCGACGGATTCAAGTGATGGATCAACTAGCAGTGGTTCAAGTCAGAGATCTGGAACTGGACCCTCATTGTTTGAAGAGGATGTTGAGTTTGTAGGCGTGGAGGTAGAAGGTACTGAGAAGGCAATGGAGCAGGCGCTTAAAGAGGGGATTGTTGGTGAAGCAGGGCCTTTGAAGAGAAATATTATGCCGAAGTTGCCAGAAAAGGAGAATCCTGATGATGGTGGGACTGGTATGAAAGAGTTCAATGATGCAAACTATTGGAGGGTTGATCAAGAGGTTGCCGTTCTGGAGTGACGTGGGGATGGGTCCAAACTGGGTTTGTGAGAACCTGAAATTTGATTCGGACAGCCAGAGAGGGTCATTTTTGATATGCAAGTCCTTATGCAGCAGCAGCAGCAGATGTATGTATAGTAAAAATTTAATTTCTAAATGGGGATTGGACTGTAGGTTTGTGCCAAGGTTTTTATATTTCGTTATTTGTTATTCTCACTTGTGTTTAATATTCAAGGTTTTGTTTTTCCTTTCCTTTCCTTTCCTGTCATAGTTTGTGCACTTGTGTACTTAGCAGTAATGTTGGTTTGGTTAACGTAGGACTAATCCCTCTACTTTCAGTAGCGGAAATGATTCTCCTACATCTTGAGGAGAGGTTTGAGTAGTATTATTTACTCCCTTGTGCCATCACCCTCCCTGTACACCTTTCACGATCTTCTATGTACCTGATAAAATGACGAGATAAATGAACTGCATTTGAAATTAGAATGGAATATGCACCATTTCATATCATGCTACTTCACGATTGCCTCCAAAGGAGTTAGAAGGGTTACTAAAGGATAGTTGGAGATTTGTTATCTTGAATTCCCGTTGGCAAGTAATTGGATGCAATCCGGCTGGGAAGAGACTAGGCTGGAATTTGTTAGTCTTACGTACGTTCGTGAACGTTTTGTTCCTTTTTTATCCCTCAGTTTAATTATATCCATCTTTCCCTTTTCTCCTCTTCTTTCACTATTTTTAAATCGCAATCCCAGTACTGTATCAAAGCGGTAGATTCGTGGCGGACGGAATAGGACTGTAAGAAGAGAGCAATTATAGTTATAGTCAAAGAGGCAAAACAGTGATAAGAGGGGAAACTTAATGAAGCTATCGTCGAACTCAAAACTCCCTCATGAGGGTTGAACTTGAGCCTACAATAAGGTTATGCTATCCAAACAACAAGAGAATTCTCTTGGTGCGACTAGTTGTACGTGCACCTTTGACCAGCTATCAAGAGTCTCATCATATGAAGTTTTCCAAATTTGAAGGGAAAGATTTCAATAGTTGGTATTCGCAAATTTAGAGCTATCTCAATGTGGAAGATGTAGTTCCTGATCATCGAATCAAGGTGGTGGTTCCACACAAGGGAGGGTGGTACGATGGCACTCAGGATATGTTAATAGGAGAACAAGCTTATTATGACTGAGATGGCTGCATAAGGAGCATGAAGGCTCGATTCTATTATCTGACCTATGAGGTTCCACTTTCAGAGTTAATAAACTTGAAACAGTAAGATAATTTGCATGATTATATTGATGCTTTTGATGATCTTTACCTTACGACCGATATTACTGAGAGCAATGCACGTAACTTGTTCTTGTCTAGATTATTGAATGAGATACAAAGGGCTATGCGGATGTTTAGGCCTAAGAATTTGGCTGAGGCCTATTCCTTAGCTCGATTGCAGGAATTATAGGTGGCTGCCCTGCTACAAAAGCCTAAACCTATTACCAAAACGCCTCATACGAGTCTTTTAATTAAACTAAAACTTTTGCTCAACCAACCATCCACCACATCAACTACCTCCATTTATCATTAGTTCCTTCTCCAAAACTCAAATCCAAACTACAAAACCTTAAACATTTGGCATCCTGCCCACCCCAAACACTAAGCCAAGAAA
>JANQBM010000008.1:4816422-4833611 GCA_025594535.1 Erythroxylum domingense
TAGGAGTGGTTTGGTGCGGTCAGGTCCCCCGGAACTGACGTGTAGCCTTTGCTCGGCAACGTCCATTGAAGACGTAAATTGAAAAAAAACATTTGCAGAGGTTACTTAAGAATTTGAGTGTCTCTTTCTTCACTTGGTCGTGTTAACGAAAGACATAAAATAATTGAAATAGTGAATCAATGATTGTATTATTTGTGCATAAGGAAGGAAGGGGAGAATCGTGAGATGTAACACAAGTCACTAAATCGAGCGGGCGGTAATAGAAGTGGAGCCAGCGGTTGACTATTAAAAGGGTTGGTAACGATGGAAAAAAGATAACCAGCCATGAGACACCAGTGCCTTCACGGCTTCAACATGCATCGTCACCCGGCAAATGAAGACAAAATCCAAAGCCATTTTTGATGAGACAGCCAGTAACTAAACTCATAATTTTCATTTTTTTTATAGGCTTACAATTTGTTTATTTAAATTTAATTCAAATCAAATTTATTTATATACTAAATTCAATCATCTTGTATATGGTTAAATAATTTACGTCTATTATTTATATCATATATTTTATTATTTTTAATAAAAATTTTCTAAAAAATTAAAATTTAAAAATATATTGGAAACATGAGAGGGTAAGGTAATAATATCATATAACATATTAGAGATACAGAAACATGGCGATTGTGGTCCTTTTCACTTTTCAGAGCAAAACAAGCCAAGCCAAACCAAACCAAACCCCTTTCCCTTGCTTCTTTTGTGTTTTTTTTTTTTCTTTTAATACAAGGACTAAGGAAAGAGAGCGAAGTCATATCTTAACTTTCCAAGTTCTTCTTCTAGCCTTTACAACGTTATAAAGTACCAAAACTAGAATCACACAAGGCGTGCCCAAAGCAAGGACTCTCCAGCTGGAAACCATGTTCTTCAACCCCTGCTGCAGTTTAGAAGCCATAAGTACTCAACACCATAAACAAATTCTTATCAGAAGCCTGTTTGTCACTGCTCTCAATTCTCAACTTGTTTTTATCACAAAATGTTAAAGAGAATATAACAATAAATAAGATCATGATCAAGACTTCAGAAGAGCAGACTTAGTGTAATTCTACAATATTTGCGGTCAAATATCATGAAAGATGCAGTGCCTACAAGCATGACACGACAGATAAATACATACCCTGTTGACCAGCTTTTGCATTGTTAGTTTGTGTTGCTTTGCGAAGATGTCCTGAGCATATTTATAAAGCTCCAAATCAAGGTCATTTAATGATCTTATCTGCTCTAACACCACCTCAGGAACCTTAAGACGATCCTGTCAAACATAGAAGTCTGTCTAAATTAAGCTAGCTTAGCACAGCAACTTCCAACAGCAAGTAACTGCTTGAACAAGTATTTCAAGATGAAGAAACTGAAATGTGAAAAGACTACATAAGTTCTACAATATTCTCCATCAACTATTAAGTTCCGTAACAGAAACGTAATATTGATGACAGACAATAGAAACACAAATGAACAACTAGATATTGAAATAATAATACAGGGATTTCATTCTCTTAAAAACATTTGGCAGAATAAGGATGAGAGGGGTTTAAACAATTAAAGAAGGGATGGGAAAGATTAGAAAACAAAGCTAATTGCAAGAGGTGATTCAGAAAACAAAGAAAAACAATATTGAGAACAAACATGTGAGATGAAAATCACTCTAATAACAATAGGTCAATAAGTCTGTATTTAGGGAAACACGAATGAACGAAAAAGGAAATTGTATATACACCTCCTTTGAGAAGTTTGCAGGTGCAATTCTCTTCAACGAATTGATACGACGACGAGTTTGGGTCTTCCGTAGGCTAGAAATGCAGTCTCCATACGCATCCATAAGTTTTTCGACAGTAATCTATTAAGGCAGAAGAGTTAATTTATAATAAATTTCATTTACACTAATCAAAACAGAACATACAATATGTCTGGCGACAAAATGCCTTACATTCTCATTTTTCCCATCCATGTCATCAGTTGAAGAAACTTCACTAGTCTTTGCGTCTGACGAGTCATTCTGACAAGTCAAAAGAAACAAAGAAGTGTTTCTTTTGTAATTGATATTCAATTACCAACTTCAATTAAATGCAAAAAGAGTTCACTATTCCTAACCTGATGATCGTCATCCTCGTCATGCTTTGAATCTGAAACCAGAGAGCTATGCTCTGTACCATAACACGAACTTCATTTAGAATGAACTGAACTATAAAAACTCAAAAATTACAGAACATGGATTTGCTTGACATGCGGACCTGATTTATCATCAGCTACATTATCTGCACTGGCGTTCAATGCTAGTGCCTGAGAAATCACCTGTGCACCAACCACATGTGCAAACATTGTCGCAGATTCTTTGTGGTCCTCAGTAAGACCAACATATAACATATCATCCAACCTTCTCTGCAATATTTACAACCATCTACCATGAACACAATCATGAGGGAAAAATATCAGAGATGCTATAACAAGACTGCATTCTTCAAGCAAGGTAAAACCTATAGTAAATACCTTTGCCACTTCAAGAACATCGTTACCAAGAGCCTTGTACTTATGTACACACTTGCGCACTTCATGTGCTTCCATAAAATATGAGTTGTTTGTCAATCCAGCAATCTGTTGAGTTAAACACATTTTCAATACTAAGCGAAAGTGGAAAAGGAAGAAGAGGAATAACCAATTATGTCAATGTTATTGCACAATCCAGACTCAAATCCAAAAAATTCTATTAAAAACTTGAATATTCAGCATTCTGCAACAATATAAATTTCTGTTCTAACCTGGTCTTCATTGCTTTTTTCCTTTTGGTGCACTCCTTCAATGCTACTTTATAGAAATATTTTACTATAAGTTAAATCATTGATAATAAGCAAGATAAACCGTATGCCAGATTGTGGGGGCAGGGTTAACGTACGATAGAAAGGTAAGATTTAACAGCTTTTGAAAAATTTCATGCAAACTAATTATTAGACATCTCCAATGAAAAGAAGCTTTATTCTATCAAGTAAACCAATTAAATGATTTCAAGGTCAAAATTCATGCAGAGAAAAACATAAATGCGCCATGACCTGTTTCTCTGTTGGTTGATATTCCGAGGACATTAAAGCTGCATCACTTGTATTTTAGATGTCTAGAATTATCCAAGCCTACTACTATAAGGAGGCAACAAGAAAATACATACAGCTTGAAATTGAAAAATGAATAGGCTTCAAGTGAGAAAGCTAAACTATGCAAGTACCTGGTATGTAGCTCCATTGTGAATGATGTCATGAGCTATTGGGTCATTGATATACTCATGTAAAGGCTTAACAAATTCCTCCATCTCATATGGATTATAGCTCTTAACATCATTTGAGCCCCTAATTTTTCTAGCATCTCTCTGCAATATAAATAAAAGTTTTGTAAGAAATGCTGACAGCCATATGATATGTTACTTTGATGTAACTGATTGTGAGTGGATATCAAAGCATCGCTGCTTCATAAAGTCATCAAAAGAATTTTGGATGATAGTACAGTCCAGGCACGTGCAGGTTCTTTGATGCTACATAGACACAAATACACAGATAGAGACAATAGGCTCATAGGGAAAACCACAAAATGAATCATTTTGAGAACAAAATTTGGCGAATGATTTAGAACCACAAAACCAAAAACAAGAGAATTGGGAGAGCAAAACAAAAAGAAGAAATGATTCCATAAACACAATATGATAAAAGTATACCCTAGCAAAAAGGTCCTCCCTCATCCATGGAACCAAATACTTCCATGGCCATATATCCAGTGTACTAACTCCACGAGTCTTAGAGCGTAAACGGTCAGACATTTTTGTGGCAGAAGTCAAGTTGGGATGCACCAAGAATCTTGCCGCTACTTCAATAGAGAATTCATAAGTACTAAAGATTCGGTCAATTGGATTCCTAAGTATGGTGACCACTGAAGTTTTCTCTTTAGGAAGTTTAGACATCATGCTATAGTCATCATGAGTTACCAGCAGTCTGCACTTCTGTTTACTGCAAAAATGCAAATGTGACCAATTCAACTACCACACGCAAAAAGTGAAGCAAGCACTTTTCTATTCTTTTTCTTTCATAAAGTGGATACACAAAACAGTATGTTATAAGACTGACACACAGGTTGTTTCTTTCCTTTACAGGCATATCAAAATTGCAAACAAGTTAAATTACTCCACTAAATGAGAATCTGGTAATAGTAATCAGATACAACATCATATTTTCAACTTAACATGAGAGACAAACAAAGATGTTTATTCTGTCCCACAGAACAAGTGAAAGCCAGTAATAAAAATGATAATGTTCAGAGCCGTGCTATGTTAGCTTACGAAGAAAGAATTGAACAACAAGCGATATCAACCAAGGGTATGACATCTATGTTTCCAAGAAAGACAATTACTACCTCCTGAAACAATTATAACCAGAAATTGGCAACAAGACGAATGTAAATAAATAATTCCTGTTAAGTAGAAGCTTAAGTTTCCATTAGCTCGTTTAGACAAAAATCAAGAACATCATAAAGGGAAATGATACCTTGGATTGAACCGCAACTTGTCATAAGAACGGGGGCATTCCTCATAGTTAGAATATAATTTCTTCAGAAAACTGCAAGTACATGTAGTAAGCCAAAGTTAAACAATCTGTGGGTGGCACTACGACCAAATTTAGGTAATGTAAAAGGAAAACTAATACGGAATTACCAATGGAAGTATGTACGTCCTCCAGTTCTTGGAATATGGAGGAAAAACAACAAATCTCGAAGTGTGTGCTTGTCCTCTTTAATTTCTTGCTCAATGGAAGACATGGCCCAACTTTTGACAACCTTCTCACAATGGCTAAAGCCTTGATTAATGGAGGAAGCATTTGCTATTACAGAAGCAGAAGCATTCGAGTAAGCACAACCATTAGCCAAAATGGAGAGAAGGTACACTTGTTCCAAAAGAACTTTTGTAGCAGTTTAAAAGGATAAAAGACCGAAATCCTACATCTAGCACAATGTTACATAATAAGCTACGTCCACAACTGAAGGCCCTCAAAATATTTTTTGATTGCACGCGGTCCAAGTAGAACGAATTGGTGAGTCCATAGAGAGATTAAAACCTCCAAACACGGAAACACCATTCTCACTTGCTAAGATGATAATAAAAAGGCACGCTGGCAAGAAACCAACGACTTCCCGACGAGCAGAAAAAAGGTTCACACCTTAAAAGGGAAATAAGTTAAGAAAGCATCAAACCGTACCCAATCCCAGAAGCATCAGAAGCATAGCGAACTTTAAGGAAGGAGCCATCCACTTAGTTTCCCCTTCAAGCTCTGCCAAACAAGACAGTGTAAACATGCGAAAGAGCCTCTTTCATCACAAAACAAAGGAAGTAGGAAGAAATATAGTCAACGAAAAGGTACAAACTCGAAACACGTCCAATTGGAGAACTCTAAAATCTTGTTCAGTTCATGATCAACATACATGCTATACAAGAAACAGATGATAGTCACCTTCTGAAGCTATCTAGTATTCGGTTTTGATGACTTAATTCCATTTCGATCAATTTAAACCAGACATTTCAATTTGATTTGCAACTTAAAGCTCATTATTCTCTCCTTAGACATAATTTTAACCAAAGCCCTTTTCCAGACAAGCAAACAAGAAACGAGTGAAAAACAAGAGAGAGAGTAAAAGTAAAAAAGCCACAAAAATTTCCAGGGTTAAGAGACTCCAAAAGCAGCAATGCTTAACAAGCCCAAGAAGCGGAAATATAGATTAGAGACTAACAACAAAGAAAAACGTTGTCATCCACCAAAGCCAATTCCCCATTAAAAAAAAAGGAGACAACAAGTAGTGGCGTACCTGTATCGAGCTTAGGGATCTCGTGTTCATAAATTCTTCAGGCCTGTTTTGGGACTCTACCAAAAAACCACAACCCAATTAAGTTAGGTCCCACACAAGCTAAATCCCTCAATCAAAACCAAATCCTTCCGAATCAAACCCAAAGTTTTCTCGCCATCCAAACGCAACTGACTTCACCCCTTAAAAAGATCACAACTTTTTTCCCATTAAATAATACAATCAAACCCAAGAGCTACTGAGATCCTCTCTCTTGAACTGCAAAGTGTGTGGGGGGGGTGGGTGAAAGAAACGCATATTCGGAGACTTCCATCTATCTAGTGACTCCTCCGAAACGAAGTACACATTAACTGACCCAGTGTTTTTCTTCTTTCGGATAATACACTAGGGAATAATTACTGGCCTAAACGTTACAAGAGTACCGGATTTTGAACGGGTAAATTGGTCAAACTTGTGATGTTGTCTGTGTGGTTAGGTTATCACTTATTTGGTCAACAATTATGACTTCCTCTTTACCTATTCGTCTAATTATTTCATTATCACGTATAAAAAAACTTGCATAGGAATGCGACCGCATAAGATCATTCATTAATGCATTTGCATTGACTTGTACTTTCCTTCGTTATTTTTATTGCCAATTGTATTAGTATGTAGTAACTTCTTTCAAATATATAACACTTTTGTTTTGGTTGTAAAAATCATTTAAATAAATAAATAAAAATTAAATAATATAACAGAAAAAGTGAGAAACTGTTACCGTTGACGAAGGCCGACGGAGGTACGAAGCCTTCCCGTGGACTGTTGAGTGTTGACTCCTTACTCCATTTGACCTCTTCTGTCATTTCGGGAGTTTAATTCCACTTCTCTTTTTACAATATATTTGTGTATTTAAATTTTATAAATAATTATCTAAATAAATTTCTGAAATGTATTATTAATTTTAGTTATTTTGTGTTTTAAAACTATAAATATTATTTGAAATATATTTATTAAATAATTATCTAATTTGAAACATTATTTTCCAAAAATGAAAATATAATTAAATTAAATAATCAAATTATATTATTAATAAATTTTCTTGAGAATTAATATTAAATAATTCAACTATAAAATAAAAATAAATCTTAAAATAATAAATTTTAAGATTTCCTCATCAGTGATTATGAAATAGAAAATTTTAAAATGTCAAGTACCAAACTCCAAGTAAAAAAATTGGCTTTAAAATTTAAAATAATATCAATAAAAATATAAACATTTTTTTACAAATTTGATTTATTTAATTATTTAATTTTAATAAATTATAAATACTAATTATAAATATTTGATAAAAGATTAACTAAGATACTTAATTAATTTATAAAATAATTTATCTTTAGTTTTATATAATATTTAATTACTATCAATAATAAAATATAATTATTTAATATTAACAACTAAATGTATTTTCATTTTATTTGAACTAAAAAACCAAAAATCAGAAGAAAAAAAACATAATTGAATGACCTTTAAGTTATTCTACAATATTATACTATTATTGTTCCTTCTATCTCGTAAAATTTTCGTAATTTAGAGTGGAAATTTTTTATTCCCAATGTATCGAGTTCCAATGGAGCTTGTCCGATTAGTAGAACTGAGATTTGGGATTGGGATTTCTAGGCGTTGTCAAATTTTTAAGCGCCATCACCATTCAATCAGTGCTTGTACAAAAGTACCCAAGTTGGACGATCACGTTATTGCAACTAAGATTATCGCTCTTACCAAGTGGAGGAAGATTGACACTAAATGATGAAGTGAAAGGTTTGTTTGTTCAGAAAATTTTGCCTGTGAACTTCGAGAAATTAGTCAGATCCTTCGACTTTCTATCAAATGTAGTACAGCAAGGTAAACCAAACGCTTGATGAAGGGTAAATAGAAATGCAAAAGAGACTACTTTTGCCCTCCTTTTGGAGCAGAGTGACAATGGCAAATGGTCGTGCAAAACTAATTTGTTGAATGAGCATTAAGCTTGGAACAGCATCTGTACAACAATGAATCAACTCTAGTGAGATAGATATATATATATATATATGAAAGAATAAGACATTCGCTTGATACGGGCATATTTATTCGATTATCTTATCAGGACCTCTGATTCCAGATATCAGCATGATTTCCGTGGAACTGCTTTTGAGGCATCCAGGTGATTAAGGCGGCAAGTGCCAATAAGATACTCCGGGAGTTCCTCTTCTGTGTTTGCCTGTGTTAGAAAGATGGTTTCATGTGAGATGGGTGCGGAGTACCGCCAGGAACTTTTGTTAAAGACATACACGGAAATTATTGCATCTCAGGGAAATTGGGAAAACGAACTGATCTTTAACTACACTAGGGACTTTTTTCTTTCTTTGGCCTAGGAATGACCCAACACAATTTGGGAGAAACAATGTTTCTCAAACACAATCGTTGACTTGTGTAAGAACAACGTTTCTTGTTAGTTGATCAACTAATGTTTGTTCAACTCAATTCAAACAGAGAGTAGTTTACCTGAATCAAAAACGCCATTTCAATAACCAAGTTGCTGAGATAACCCAGAACAAGGCTGACAACACCCCTCGCCACTGTTGACGATCCAATGTCAACACCAAGCTGAATGAATCACAAAATTCAGAATTAGCAATCTTTTCTATCGACTCTCTCTCCCTTATTCAACCAAGGGACGGAATTATCTTTTGAGACTTTAATCAACAACTCCAACTTACTCTCTGTCTGTTCATAAGCTTGCATAGGAATGGTAACCACAAATTATATGATCTACGTTGTGCATATAATAATTTCACCAGCTTACCTCTATGTAGTTATTTCCAACAAAATAATTCATTTCTAGTGCTTGCCCAATCAGGCATGCTTTCTTTCCTACACTCTGCTTGACAATCCATGAACCCTGAAGAAGCATAAGTTAATTCACGAATTAAATTTACAAAACTTTCCCAGATATTCATGACAAGATGGAGGTAATAGACAAGATGGAGGTAATATTTCCAAAGACATTTAAAACATACAAGGCCTTAGGTTCAAGCATTTAAAATAATTTTGAGCTAGGTAAAGAAAACATAATAGTAGATGCAGAAAGAGAGAAATTTCTTCAGCTATTGTGTTCTAGAAACTAGTGTTCTGTCAAATAACCAACATGTTAATAATGCTAAACACTACCTGAAGATAACATTCCCTTATAATCGCTTGAAATTCTATGTAGCTGTTAGGCATGAAGTGAACAGGCTGTATAGTAACTCAAAGAACTCGTTCACTAACCTTGGATATGTATGGTATGAGCTTAAACCTACAATTTCGAAATGCATCATCCCCCTTGACAAAGCTCTCCAGCAACGGTGCTTCTTCCAATGGTGTTGTCATCATAAAGTACAGGGCAAGGCTATAGGTTGTGGAACCAGGGACCTGTTCCACAGTAATTGACTCACATATTTAGTAGACAAGAACAGTAATGAATATGATTTAGATTTAGTTGACCAGAAGAACAGAAGCCTTCACTTACTTGTATGTTTATAATGAAAAAGAACTCCGGTCCTCCTTGTGCTGCATATTTCTGCAATAAAACATTTGTAAGGTTCTTTCATGTTAAAAAGATCATTTTGCAAAGGAGCATTACAGAAAAAAGATTATTCATGACTAATGTTCAAATTTAATAAACACCACAATATATCTGGAATACTACCTGAACAATGCTTCCAGGACGGCCAGCAAGATCATCTTCCCGCTTGTCAGATCTTAGCCAATCTGCAGCAACCATTTGCATCAATGTGCCTTTAGCCTTAACCTGGAAACAAAATAACAAAGCACTATTAATAGTCAATATCAGCCAGCACCTAGGACTACTTTTCTCAAGGTCAACATCACTTTGTATTAGCCGGCACCTTCTTCTGGTCTTGGAGGTAACTCTTTCCACGAATTAGAAAGCTAGAAGGATCAGCCATCGCCCAACTAGAAGGTAAAGTGTAGGTTGAGTCTTTTGGGAGAGTGGACCCATAACAGCAGGAAATACTGTCTTCTCTTGCCGTCTCCTGTAAATCCATATAGCCCTTCTTCTGAACTGCAGCACGCATTAATGCATAAATATTATGAAACATAAAGGAAAGCAAGATATAAAACAATGGCATCAAGTTTTTTATTTCAATATTGATCACCAAAAATATGTAATACCTGCAAGATCATGCAATTTCTTCACAAAACCAGCAGCAGTAGATAATTTAGGCTGACGTAGATCCTGCAATTATCAAAGTGACAAGCCAAGTGAGAAATAAAGTTAGTCTTATGGAATTGAGCTCAAAATTACTAATGCTGATGAACAAGCAACGATAAAGAAAAGGATTTTAGAAGGCATCATGCGACAGCAATAGCAGTAATTAAGAAAGAAGGTGGAAAAACTAAAAGTGAGAATTATGAAGACTGGGTCAGAATGTCTGCAATCTGCAAGTCAACCAGACAGAAGAAGAAAAGTAGAGAACTCTTTACAGTGGTAGTTCACCTGATACTTTTACCACAAACTATGTCTAGATAGAAATAAAATTTGACAACATAAATATGAACACCAATGCACATAAGTGCGACACTTTTATTGTGCTTGCAGAGATGCTAGAAAAGATATAGAAAAACATTGCAAACACTCCCTACACCTAGCAATAAGGCAATAACCCTCACCGAGAGTTCTAACGTGATGTTAACATGCTTATTGTGCCTATAAGGCTAATTAAAACACGATACACAAGTATTGCACATTCATTGGCCTGGAGATCATGACATATGTTCCCTAGCCAAAATCCCAAATATTCCATGCACGGGAGATCAAGCAAAGAGAAAATCGGAAGAAGACAATTTGTTGAGAATACCTGAGTATACATTTCTGGACCAAAATCACAGTTCCATTCAGTTTCTGTTAGTTCATTATCTGACGGTTCTGGAACATCAAAAAACTCATCAGCACCATCATTTAGGCCAACTAGGCTGGCATGTTCTGAAGCTGTATTATCAAGTTCTTCACATATATATTCCTTGGTCTTTCCACCATTTGTTGGTATTTGAGCATCAACTCTGTTTTGTTCTTCAACCTGGTGCAATGTAACACTGGTTGCCAACTCGCCTGAAGAGAAATCAGGAGGAAAGCAGTTCCCCAGTTTTGTTCTGAACAATTCTCGCAATGCTGCAAAATTCATCAAATTTTACTTGTAACTCAAAATCCAGTAGTTCATCATACATAGAAAAAGTAACTACTGACACAGAAACTCTAGATCAACAATTGAAGTCTACCAGCAACTCTCCCAAGCATCCGGATGGTTATAGATCGAGCTGCAGAAGTTTGTAGATACGATCTCCAAGACTTCCAGTCAATAGCAAGCATGTGCTTTACCACAGAACGTTTCCCTTGGTTCAAAGGAGAAATAACATATCCTCCACCTGCAAGATTGTGCAAATAGGATATTAATCCCTCACCATCACCAGAAGATTGTTATCAAATTATTATGCTATTGTGCAGAACAAACCCTACTCCTAAATGACAAAACCTAAGCCTAGACAAAAAGGGTATATAATCTCAAAAGAATTCACAAAGTATGGTACCTGAATGACAAATACCAATACCTGGTTGCATTCTTTAACAAATCATACCAAGGGAATGAACAACCAGTTCCAAAATTTTTTGACATAGCATGCTAATCGAAGACTTTGAAGCACCAAGTAATTTCATTTCCACATCTTTCTTATTTTGGTTACAAGATCAGTATAGAAAAGAGAAATAGCAGAAGTAAAAGGCATCCTTTTACTTTTAAATCGCAAGCGTACATTACTTTTAAGGCAGGCACGGATATAGCCTCTTTGGGGTGGACACTTCTTGTGAAACACAGAATGATAGAGAATAACTGCAAGAGAACAAGCCCAGATGTTAAATTTTTGTTCAAGAGGTTCCTTCGCAAATGTAGTTTATAAGATAAAATTACAGGTATCGCTACCATATGTTCCATCATCTTCCCGCCTCCAATAACGCCGCAGTAAAAAGTCTCTTTGCTTCATTCCCCTGCATAATATGATTTTTTACAAGATGGGTAAATCCATATATCAAAACCCATTGTTACAACATACACATAAAGTGTAGAAGTAATTATCTTACCAAGGTAACCAATCACTATAGAGCTGCTTGTGAATAATATCAGTGTGACCATCAAGGTGCTCAACCACACTACCTTTGTAGAAACAGAAGTCCCATCTAGAAAGCAATTGGTAAAGTCAACTCAATGTAAGAAAAGTACATTATCTGAGATAAAAATAGAACAAGAACTCATTAATTATGAGCATAACTCGTAATTTTTCTTTAGCACAGGCTCATGAATAATATGAAACATAGCTGACATCTGAGCTGCAATGCGATTATAAAAAGTGAATCTAGTTCATGCTATTTGAAATAAAAAAAGTCCCAATAACAAGTCCTAAGTGTAAATAACCTCTGTGGGTTGTTTGCCAAGTGTAACTATCCTATTCATCTTTCTCATCCAAATTGATCATAATCATTGGAAAGATTCTCAAACAGCTTACTCTGATCTTGAGGGACCAAGAGACATAAGAGTTTGGAAGATGGCTTCTGAGGCTCCATCAACCACAACCACTGCCATTATTGCAGGATGATCATCCCACTATCAAGAAAATACACACATTTACCAACATGATTGTGATTAGAGATCAATACAGAGAGAAAAAGAGATCTGCCTACTTTTCTACGAGAATCTCTATCTTTTGCCTCTTTAAAAAGTCGCAAACCTACAAAACGGCCATTTTGTTATATATGAAGTTGAGTCTGCCTCAAAAGCTCATCTTAAAATGAGTACCAACCATTATGACAACCAAATATGGTCCAGGATGAAGGTGCAATAACATCAGTCACTGGATCTGTCCGAGTGGATGAACATACAGTCCAGTCTATTGATTTTATCCGACTGGAACCACTCAATCTGAAAGATTGATTTGTGAAAGATCAGAAAAAGAATATACAACAGATCAACAGCTTCGAAATTGTTGATATAACAAGGAAGTATTTGTTTTTTATTGGAACTTGTTGAAGATCAGGGGGACAGACAGACAATAGTAAGTAGGCATGTTAATGTGCATTTCTAGAGAAATTTGAGATATACCAGATCTGGTTACAGTACCTGAAAGACTGCCAGTTGCTTTTTGAACAACCAGCAATGTTAGGACAACCCTGCAAATTTGCATAAGCTTCAGTCCTCAATGTACATATTACTGTCCATTTGAAAATTAACTTCAGTAACCTGAAGTTCAATAACCTTTAAAGCTGTTTCCTGAAAGGATTGAATCCATCTTGCTTCTTCTTCAGGGCTGCTTGCTCCCAGCTATGATTATTTCAATTTCACAACATACATAAGATTTATGACATAAATATAAATCATTGTGATTGTTCATTGTGGTCACCTCACCTTGAGTTGGTCATTGTGGTTAGACGTATTATAAAGTGTAAATATGAAGAATACCTGCAAGTTTCACAAGATAAAATTCTTACAAATCACTGGTGACTTGAACAAAACTGAAAATATAACCAAAAGATCATCACCAATGTGAACAAATTACAGCTTTCATACTTTTCTGTGAATACTTTCTCTGCCATTATCAGTTACCCTAATACATGAATCAATGATTGCACTTCTAACAGGACCCTGCAAAGAAAACAAGATTACCCTTTTGCTCAGTAATCATAAACTATATATTAAAGACAAACAGAATGGCTAATCTTAGATTATGCAGGCCTCCTATGAGAAAATATAGGACATATGCATCATATAGATTGCACAACTAATCAATGCAAGGCACATTCATTTGTTGATTCAACTGATCAACAAATTTCTTTTGTTTTCTTTCTGTTCTTAGCTCATTTTCTCCATAATTCATATGACACAATAATAAATAAATAAATATTTGTGTATACAATGTGATGATAAAAAAAATGCTAGCATTTAATGTAGTACTGGACCCGCAGCATAAAACAGAGGTAAATTTTCGCTGCAGGAAAGTCACTTCCTACCAAGCATCCAACTCATTTTGGAAACACATAAACCCAAAATAGAAGCATAGAAAAAGGGGAGAAAAAAGACAGTTCAAGGAATTGATATATACATAATAGCTGAACATAGACAAAAGATCTACAGATGTTGACCTATAATACCAAAGTAAAAACATTCCTGACACTGTAAGTACAAATATCAGAATGTAAAATTATTTGCAACGATTTCAAGGAGCAACTTGAGCAAAGCAATCACCTCCAACGTTTAAAAGCAAAAATATTTTCTTCTCAAGCAAAGTTAAAGATGAAAAATGGGAAACAGAAAGAGAGTAACGGACGCAAACTTTTGCTTTTGTTAAACATATGCTTAAGAAAAAAAATTATGTTCCGGACAAAATGTTCCCATTAATTGATGCACAAAAAAAATCACGCCAAAGGGAACTTCAAAAGGTGTATTAGCCTCATAACTCTGCAACAGCGAAACTAAGTGCAATGATGTTCTCCACAATAGCAAGAGAAACTCGGCACCACTTGTTCTGTTGAGCAAAAACGAATCTCACTTCTCATACACTCGGTTTTTGTTGTTGTTTTAGATTTACTTACCTAAAAACAAACTTCTAATAAAACCAAAATGCAAAATAGACAAAACTCAAATAAAAATTAAGCCCCGCATCATCATAACTAATGCGCTAAAGGCAAAACTTAGGAGTAACGAAGTGCAAAATAGAATACAAATCAAACGTACGGAAGGAAAACAAAAAGGAAGCAAAACATACAAAACCACTAGAAAGAAGAAGAACAAGATAACAAGAACACTATATTCACATCATTATTATATCCATGGTTTGAAACTAACTTTTCTCCGGAAAACCGGTGCATGGAGCAGAACAAAATCGAAAATTCAACACAGTACATCAATCAAGTGCCAACTAATGCAATAAGCCAAACAAGAAGCAAATACAGGGAGACAAAAGAACCTCATCTCTAGAAGTAGGAACAGACTTGAAGCTCTTGAGAACATGACCTTCAAGAACAAAGTAGCGTTTTCTAGAGTACTGCAACCCAATCCGATTCGACCGTATTAGATACAACCACCCTTCCATTCTTTCTTCTTCTTTTCGTATCGACGACGAAGTCTCCATCACTCTCTAAAACCAAATAATCTTCGTACACAAACAAAATCCAAATTATCAACACTTCACCAGCACAGACAAATCTACTTCTAAGCAGCCAAACCTACAAATATCAGCAACACATATTTGTTGGTGACTATGATCCTCTGATCCCACTAAAGAGACGCAGAGAGAAAATGGCCTCGGAATTGCAAATGAATGTGTTTAAATGTTTGGTTTTTGTTTTCTTCTCTTCTCTGATGTGTTTTCTGTTCTGTTTTTTTTTTCCAGTTTTTTGTATTTCGTATAATGGCAATTTTCGTCCCTCTCTCTCTCTCTCTTCTCTCTGCTTAAACTAACAGAATTTCGATTGGGTGTGTTGTGTGTAATGAGACAAAGATTGTTAGTGTAACGAGCGAATATAGGCACCTCTGACCTCAAATTTACCGTTTTACCCTTTAAGATATTTTTCATTTACTCTTTCGGTTTAAGGCTGAATCTGGGAAGAGGATGGGCTGGTGTAGGGTAGAAGTAGTGATCCGAATGAGTCGTACAAATCTACCCTGGTCCGTCAGTTTATTTATTATTTTTAATTTGTGTGCTGATTTTTATTGCAATGCAATACGAGATGATGCAATTTCATTGAATGGTAAATAATAAATAATAATACAATAATTTACTAATTTCATTGACATTGTTGATCGATCATTCAAATTTTGTTAGCCTACCTTATTTGAAGCGACTGTATTTTAAGTTTTTTAGTCAATCTAACACCAGCTGTATCAATAGATAGAGTTTTCCAAATCAGTAAATATTACACATTTTTTTAAAACAATAAAATTATTATTTTTAATTAAATACACATAATAATTTATAAATTACACAATTTACATAAAATATTTTAGTCTATAATTAATTAATAAATTTAGTTCAATCAATATTTACTATTTCAAAGTGGAATTATTATCTTCTAAATCATTAAAATAAAATTTATTCTATCAATTCCAAATTAAATTTTTTAATTAATAAATACTTATATCAAGTTTTATCAATTAAAACATACCCATGAAGCTTTTAAATTTGGATTTTAATGCAAAATTCTATCAAACCTCTCGTGTTAACAGATTAACAAAATTAAAACTATGGTTAATATACAGAAAAAAAATAATATTATTCAATGTTACCTTAGATTATGAATATTTTGGTAATTCTTCTATTTCATTATATTTTAACAAAAAAATGGTCTCAAATTGACACAGGTAATTTGACGTTACTATGAATTTTTTTATATATAATTAGAATGTTGCATGAATACTGTTAAGCGACCTTTTTATCACAAAAGTTTAAGCTATTGTGTGAAGTCAATTTAATTAATTTTATATATTCACTAACACACTCCTCAAATAAAAGCCCTTTAGACTTGAAACTTACACAGACTCACTTAACCTTGTGCTGAATAATAGATTGGTGGTAATATTTGAACTCACAACTACTTGATCATAGAGACTCTAATATTATATTACTTTTCCGTTTCATCACAAAAATTTAAGCTATCGTGTAAGACTATTTTAATTAATTTTATATATTCATTAGCAAATACAAACTTTTGTTAAGATAATGTTGAATCGGTAGTAACAGGTGAGCTTGCCTTCCACTTTTTGTTTTTCAGCAGGACGGCTTATTATAATTTTAGCACCATCACATTAACATTTTTTTCATCAAATTGGGAGATTGTGGAAGTTAAATTTGGAAGAAGTATGTATATTATAAACCTTATTTGAGTTTAAATTAATTTAATTTAATTAACTTTTAATTATATCATAAAATTTTATTGTTAAATTAAGATCTCTAAATAACTATTTAGACAAACTTTGGGTGAAAATATCGGAGTATAGTAAATGAAGTTTTATTTGAGCCGTGGGATATAATGGTCAAATCCGCTTCAGAGAATGAAAGGTAGGGAAAGGGAAAGGCTTTTAGGTCGGACCGATCCGATAGCTTTTTTCTGCGTATTCATAATTTTACTATTAAAAATTTTGTCAGTCCTTGGGCTTTACGTATTTCCTGAAATAAAATAAAAAAGCATTGACGAGTGTCCACTGTCATTATTGAATTCCGTTTCCGTTTAATAAAAATAGTTTTTATTTAGAAATAGA
>JANQBM010000008.1:4850718-4861207 GCA_025594535.1 Erythroxylum domingense
CCCCCGCGAGCCCCGGGTCTGGATGTCCCGCAGGATGTCGGGCCCGGTGGACCCGCCCCGTGGGAGGGGTTCCAGCACTTCTAGCCAAGAGACTCACGACTTTGCACTTATTTTGTGAGGTGTTTGCTTAAGGTGGACATTCAACCTTGTGGAGTGGCTCTTGAGTGGACTGCTTTGTGTGTTATGTGCAACCATTGCTGTGGATTGCGTGTTATGTGTTTAGCCGTGATTTGAATATGAGTTCTGCGTGAATCAGTCAATTGTTGTTGCGACGGCTTCCAAATTTATTTCAGTAGAGCTAAACTTTTCTGGAAGTTGTTCTTCTCTTTTATTTCAAATGTATTATTGTTCTATTCTTAGTGAATTGATCACTTGAATTATTTTTATTAATTATCTTTTAATTATAGTTATTTATACAAATCCTCTGTTGAGGTTAACACGAGTCATTTGTATTATTAGGTGTCAAAATCTTTCACGAGAAGTGAGGTTGAGACATAATGTCAACGGTTAAGTAGTGTTGGCTCAGTAAAGCCTTGGGTAAATCTATTGTACTTTGGTGAAAGTATTAATCTGGGTAAGGGTCCCGTAGCTGCAGGCAAGGAGTGCTGAACTGTGTTACCAAATTTTTGGTGTTAATCTGTTATTTCGCTTTTGATTGTTTTTTTTGTTTGTACTAAAGACAGTCACGGTAAAATTGGAAAGTTTGCGAAACTATTAACCTATACGATATTTCAGTTTATGACAAACACAAAAATCAGAAAAATTAAGAGCACCAAAGATAAACAAAACTGAGATTTGTTGACGCGGTTTGACACACATTGCCTACATTTGCGGGGCACTTACCCAGCTTAATCACTTTCACGAAAGTTTAATAGATTTACACAAGGGCTTTCACAGCTGACTCACTCAATCCTTGAAACTATCTCTTAACTTCACTTTTTGTAAAAGATTTTCACACCCAATAACACGATTGACTCATGTTACCTTTAACAAAGGATTTATCTCAACAATCTATTAACTGAAAGACAATAAATAAAAGACTCAAGTATCTGTAAAATTTATAGAAAAATCTGAACACACTTAAGATTGAAATAGAACAACTTTCCTATGGGTTTTGCTCCTTAACAAGAGATTTGAAAGTTGTTCACATAAAGTCAGTCCAATCGTGAGTCACTCTACAAGGATAATAGTCCAACATTAGCAATTCCCATACAATCAAAATAGAGCAGTGAATCTCCCACTCTAAAAACATATGTTGCACCCTTTAATTGTCATCAATCAAGCAAAAAGGACACCACCAACAAACACATACCAAAATTGCCCACATCCGGATGTTAACACCATTGTATAGCACATCCACACCTTTAGTAATAACCCATCAATCCACACATTGCACAAGCCATTTACATTGCTCACTTAAAGACTCAATCGTGTCTTACCAAAAACCAGAAAACCACAAGACCACTTCAGTTATTTCAACAGGAAAACCCAATTAACGCACACATCAAAGAGCCTAACAATCGCCTTCAATTGACACACTCAAGATACATATGATGAACACCCAAATTTCACACACAAACCCTTTTTCACTCTACACAAAATCTAGCAGTACCCTTGACAATTACAAACGTGATATGCCACAATTTCTCAGATAACAGACTTCAATTTATTGTAGGATTCTTTCACAACTATAAATTTAACAGCTATATCTTTTTGAATCCGAGTCCAATTAATATCTTATATGTCTAATTAATAAATAAAATGCCAAAACTAAATAAAAAGATATATACTATATATCTTAACATAAATGAAAAGGAGACAATTAAGAATTTTTAGATAAGCTCATAGGGGTGGTAAATAAAATCAGAATTATGGGAGAAGAGCAACTCGATAGCAAAATCGTAGAGAAAGTCTTGATAAGTTTACCCGAAAGGTTTGGAGTGAAAATTTCATCTCTTGAAGACTAAGGGATATCAGCAAAATGACATTGTCAAAACCGATTAATACTTTACAAGCTCAAGAGCAAAGAAGGACAATGAGAAAATAAGAAGATAGGGAAGCCAACCTATGTAGCAAAGGTTCCGTCATCAAAGAAGAAAGGAAACATTTCTCAATGTGACCATTGTGAACAGTTTGGTCATGAAGAGAAAAATTGCTAGTATACAAGAAAGTCTCAATCCTTTCGGTGTAAACGATTTGGATATTTAAAAAATGATTGCAAGTTTAACAATGAAGAACAAGCAAATACATTGCAAGTGAATGAAGAAAACAACCTCTTCTAGTTGGTGAGAAGTGCATGAAGCATATTGAAGAAAGAAGTATGAGAGAAGTGCTCACATTGAAGAATAGAGAGAAATGCTTTATTAAGAAGATTGGAGAAAGGTGTTTCAAAGAAAATGATTGTGGAGAGAGATGCTCCATACTGTGTGAATTTTTTTTTATAATTTTAAATTAAGGGTGAATGTTGGAATTAATTCAAAATTATAGAACTGTTAAAATTCTTTTTGAATAAGTCTTTAGTTTACTTTTAATTTTATCCAAATTTATTAGTTGAAATTTCTATTTAAAACTTGTTGAGTTTTTTTTATTTTACCTATATAAGACAATCAAGTTCATTATTCAATATAAAAAACAACTCCAGTATTACGTATTTTGTTATATTATACGTGTTCTTCTATTTCTTTTTAAACTTCAACAGTCCTTGTATTCGACTCTTTGATTTCCAGCACCTGTACTGGGTCGACGGCTAATCATCATAACAGACCAACAGTTTAGATATTAGTTAGATGGTCCTCCTCTAAAGCAAACGATCATTCGTGGGAATTTCTTTCTGACATTCAACAACGTTTTTTAGACGCGAACCTTGTGGACAAAGCTCTTGAGGTGGGAGGAAAATGATACGAAGTGAGATGATTACGATGGAAGAAAATGAAGTAAACGAGTCGTTGCATGACTAGGCGATACAATGTAGTTCTGTTAAACAGTTGCAGTAATATTACAAAGGAGAATTGAAACGTTATCGTTTGTATATAATACTTGTAAAAAAATGACTTGAGTAGGAGTCAACTCAACGGTAAACGAGTAGTTATAATAAATTGCTGGAAGTTGAGGAGAAATATAATCAACGAATTAATCATCTGCTCTTTAGATTTCTTATTCGCTGGCTTCTTAACTCAATTGCAATCATCGTACTAAAATACAAACATGTAATAAGAAAATCGAAGGACATCAACGTGACGCAGCAACTAATTGTCCCACATGAACAAGACGCAAACCTTATTCCTGAATGAAAAGCTTCAAATTTCCAAGAACCTGTCGTATCAGTAAAAAGAACTTCTACCTAAGTTTGGTTCCATTGAATCTCAATCTCAATGACTTCTAAGGTGACAAAAAATTCCAACATATTTTAAACTTTTTCTTGGCATGCAATTCTTGACAACGTTGACTTGGAATCCGGAAGCTTACCTACCCGTGATTCACCTTTTCCTGTGCCCATCTTTGTCATGAGAGATTATGGTATATTACCTAATGTTTTAGTTTATTAAGCTAATCTCAATTATTAGGTATATATGTTACTGTCGAGGGAGTCCAGTAAACTAATGCATGTGGCCACTTCCAAAGCTTCAGAGCCCGAATACTTTTACTCTACGTTTATGTGATAGAGACTAAGAGAAGATTGTTCCGTGTACTTTGTTAATCGATATCATTTTATTGTTAGTGAATTGGCACACTTAGTCAACACTAATTTAATTTAAAAATTAGTTAAATAAAAAAATAAATAACTAGGTATTAACTTTGATAAAATATTATAGTGCATAATTAACTTATATTATTAAGTATAGGCATAAAAGATTCCTATTAATAAAATAATAACCACATCAACATTTCAGTGGAAATTCTACTGAGTTACGGGTAGGAAGAGATTGAGAAATACAAAGTCTTCTTTCTAATTAATAGAGACGTTACTTCTAAAAGATTCTCATTAATACAAAGAAAAATATTTTAATTTTATTTTTGCAATACTCCCTTTGTTTATGACTAAAAAAAACATTAAAAATGATAAAAAGTTAATTTAATTACTTATTTTGATTTAAAAAATATTATTGTTTGTATAATATCTGTTAATCAAAAACAAAAATAAAAATAAGTTAGTGTTGTTAATTAAGTTGTAGATTTTCCTTCTTTAAAAGCTCAAAAAATAAAAGGTGGTAGTTAAGTTGTAGATTGACTGGGGTGGTTGAACCTGAATCAGCCATGATTATAAACTATTGATGGAACGGGCCCAATTCAGACGTGTGACTTAGAAGTAAGAATTTGCTGAAGTGGGCTTGGATAATGTTTCTTGGAGTTTGAATTGGCCGTTGCGCTTTCAGATGGACGATGGAAGGTAAATAAAAAGTACTAAAAGAATAAATGCTTCTCAAATTTTTGAGGTCTCAGAATAAGCCTGCTTTTAAATTTGCAATGTGGTAGAGATAAGTATTTATTTATCTTAGTTTTTAAACACAGACACATATTTAGATTTGTGGCCAACAATCGTAGGTTGGAGAAAAATACAGTGCCACCGTAGAAATAAATAAGCAGAAAGGGGGCTGTGGTAGGAAACTGCTTATGCGGTGAAAATTTTACCTTCCAATAATAACCTCATGATATTTTGGTAATTTCTATTATACCATTACTTAACTAATAGAAGGAAGTTTTTGCCAATAGTATTTAAGTAAGGTGAAATATTTTATTTACTAAATTTATTTTACTTATATTTTTTTATTTTAATTTAATAATTTAATATTTATAATTTGAATTTATATAACTAAAAATGTATTTTTGAAATATTTATTTACTAAATTTATTTTATTTATATTTTCTTATTTTAATTTAATATTTTAATTTTATATGACTAATAATATACTTTTTAATTATTTATACAACAATTAATAGTTTATTAAATCAATGGACTTTTTAGTTATTTTATCTCTTTTCAGCAACCACAACTACAACCGTACTTGTCAAACACCTATTTTTAAGTTTTAGCAGTTACCAAAACAGCAATTCTAAACACATAAGTACTTATTGAAAATAAGTACTTATCATTTCAGCAGGTTATCAACTACCACCGCTCCCCCAAACCAAGCCTAAGAGTTCAAAATGTTAAGTTAAAATCGAAAGATACCAATTTAATTCGATATTATATCATAGGTTAAAAAATAAATAAAATTTAAAAAATAATTGAAAAGATTATTTTTGTTTATTAAAATTTGAGATTTAATTAAAAATTATTAAATAAAAACTAATTAGTTTATCTTAGTTTATAAAAACTAATTATTTTAAAAAAATTGACCGATTAGCTATCAAATTAAATTAATTAATTCTTAAAAATAATTTATTTTGTAAGTTCTATAAAATATTGAATTATTATTAGTAATAAAAATATTACTAAATTGACAATAAAAACAAATATAATTTTGTTTTTATTTTAAAAAAGTAAAAATAAAAAATAAAAACTAAAAGTTACAATATAAAAATAAAATAAAACCCAACCAGCATTATATTACCAAGAATTTGACTCAAGCAAGTCACGAATTCTGATGTTTGCGACACTTTGATTGTTCAATTGCTAAAGTATATTATTGATTTTTCAATATTATAGTTTTAACTAATTTTAATAAAATGTATTTTTATAAAATATTTTCTCAGTTTGTTCTTCATAAACTCAAGAAAATTTTCTTTTAATTACTAGCAAGAATATGAATCAATAATTCCTTAGATTTTGTGATACAAATTGGGAATGGAGTTTATTATAAAAGAATGAAAACCCAACAAAAAGTATAAGAACAGCCTCTTCTTAGTTCTTATCTCAACCCCTATTTATTTAATATTCATCGCTTAAACAACAGAGTCCTTTGTCGATTTCTTGGCTTCATGACTTTCTTTGTCTTGCATGGCCAAGAGTGGTGTGTTGTCCTTGTCCTTCAACTGTCAAAAAGCCCAATTTCCAAGGCTGGTCGTCAAGACACAGACACTGTCCAATAGAGAATTTCATGAAGGAAGAGACTCAGAAATTTACCTGAGACCCCATTGACATGTCCACAGATTGTTTCTTTTTGTGCTCTTGAGTACAGAAATACGAGTATAAGCCCATCCCAAAGATGGCAACCAATATTCCGATAATATTTCTCATCGTAAAAGGGTCATGCAATAGTGTGTAGCCAAAGGCAAGAACAAGGCATGTCTTGAGGTGGCCAAGCACTTGATACGTTACTGGTGATGTCTTGCCTATAACCATGAAGGTACTGAAGTTCACAGACACCGAAATAACGCAGGAAAGGATGATAAACGCCTGCATGCATAGTTTCCCATCTTTAACATGTTATTTGTTCAATTACTTGTTATGGAATAGATTCCTAATGCGAAGAAGAAGATGAGATAAGAAGTTTTATGTACCAAGACGATAGGAGAATATTTGTATGCAAAGACATTCCTGTTGGTGAGAAATTGATCCACCAGCGGACCTGACACAAACAGAACTGCGGCCTGAAAAGGGGCTGATTGATAGAGCAGCTGTGTGGAAGATACATTGAGCTTCTTTTGAATAGTGTTTGTCAGCTGAATTAAGCATCAAGTTAAGAACTTAAACTCATTCTGACACTTAACAGAAACCTAAGATCTTCCACATTTTTCTTCTGAAATTTGTTTCTTGAAAAAATTTTCAACAGAAAGCACTGTACCTACAGCTGCGGGATTTAACATTTTTTCTTTCTAAAAGTGTTCTTGGGATTACTAGATTAAACCATTTGCATCTGCAAAAAAAAAAGGATACAATCTGACCAACACAAGTTGTTATGATGGCGAGGATGGAAAGAACTGTTCCAACAAAATTGAGCTGGAGATCGGTTATAGAGGCAATACCAACTCCAACAAGCAGGACAAAAAGAGAAAACTTGATATTCTGACTGCAGGAGTAATAAAATCCAGCTTCAATGAGAGGAATATACTACAAAATTTTCTTTTTAGATTTACTAAGAAATACCAACTTTCAGTTTTAGATAACCTGAATTGCTTTTTAAGGAAAAGAGTTTCCAGTAGCACTGTGAATGGTATGATCGCAAGCTTGGTCATCTGCAGCATGGCAGCAAAACCAAAGTGAATCAAGTCTATATTCTAAACATTACCCTGGACAACGAAAGGATTACGACAGTGCAACTTTTGCTCCTGATGATTATCCAAAATATGAGGTTTTACCTGGTAGAAACCGATGGAATTGAATCCCAGGCTTAAATTGAGGAGTCCAATAGAAACACCATTGAGGATGCCAAAAAGCATCACAGTCTTCATGTCAATGGACTTGGATTCGAACAAATTGAAACGATTCGCCACATGAAGGGTGCAGAATGTGACCATCAGATGCCAGCTTGTGAGAGTCGTAGCTTTGCACCCAAACAGAATGCAGAAGAAAAGGGGGGAAAAAAAAAGAGCCATTGATATCAAACTTATGTCAAAAATATACAATAGTAAGTAGTCTTCCAGAGACTAATACCATCTCCTAATAGTGTTCTAATCAAGAAATGACATAAACTAATTACCAAAAGGGAAGCCAAGAATGCTTATCAAAGCCTTGTTGCAAATGACAATGGAGACTGATGATGCCACTGAAAGAAATAGCGCACCGATAACACCCAACTGGAAGCCTGACATTTCTCCCATCTTGGATAGAACAAACCAATCAGAAAACAAAAGGGTCTGAGAATCACCACAGGCATTATTCAGGTTTAAGTTGAATTAAGTTACATACTTCCAGGAGTAGCCTCCATGGTCTTTTCACAAGAAAATAATGGTTGGCGAGTTGTTAGAAGAAATGTCCAAAAATTTGCAGATGTTGTTTGTGTTATGTTTTACTCACAGACAACTTCTGTAACTCTCACATACTTAGAAAGCATGATATCTCCAGCTCAATTAACATGGTACAAAGAGGTCAAATTAGAGGTCAAGTAATTGACTAATTGCTTAGCATACAAATATGGTCTAACTAGTTGAACATAAAACACAATTCTATACCTTCAGAAAAGAAAAAAGACTATAGGAGTCGTCCTGTAACCCCCTGAAAATAGAAACAGAACCAAACTAAATTTACCTTGACAGAGCTAAGAAAATGCACTAAAAAGCATATTATGTGACACGACGAACCAGGCTTTGAGAACAAAAAGAAGGGCTCTTTTATGAGCTTTAGACGTCCCTTACGGCTTCATGCAATGACCAGAAGAATCCAAGAAGTTGTGGTCACAAAGAAGATGCTCAGAAATGAATGAGAGACAGAGAGAGTGAGAGGAGGAAGCTTGTATGAGAACGAAACTTTAGGACCCTTATAATTTGATGCTATAAGAAGGTTGGTGCCGAACTCTGTTATATTTAAGAGATTGTTTAGCTTTTGTTCTCAATCACATGCTTCATTTCCAGAAGAGAAGTTTGGTTGAGCCTTAAGAATGAATACAGTCAACAAGATGGTAATAGTTCCATTTCAACAGACCAAAGCCACCTTCGTCTTTTTCACTCCTCTTTCAAATTACATTTATACGATACTCCAACACACTACGTTATATATTCACTGATAAAAGAAAAATCTTCGAATAATGTCGGTTATCAATGCAAGTGGAAGGATCTTACCTTCTACCCTTTCTGCATAATTTACTGTCCATTAGATTAAAAGGCTCTGTAACTTCTAATTATATCCAATATTAATTAGTGACATGAATCAAGACTTTAATAAAGCGTCACCAAGTTGTTGTCTTAATGACATGATGCTAAGTTTGTTCGTTGAACTGTTCTTAACCCTTCAGCTTTGGTTTTTCTCTTGTCTGCATGATGTGATGTAGGCATGTAGCCATTTAATCCAATGAAGAAATATGCCTATTCGTTAATGAACAAATTTTTCTTTCAGAATTTCCCCTTTTGAACTTTTTTTTTTCTTGAAATGAGGTGGTAAAAGGGTGTTCAGTCCTAGCAGTTTATTCCAAAGATTTTAACCTGATCTTCATAACAGTTGCAGAGATTCCATGTTTTTTTTTTCCCTTAGCAAACAAGCCAGGAAGGTGAGATGGGCGTTTCTTATATGAAATTAGATATCTGCCAACGCAAGCAAAAAGCTTGCCACTATCAAACTCAATTTAGTGTTTGGTGAAAGAACATTTTCACTCCAAACGAACGATGAAACAAGGACCATTTTTCAGGTCAACTTTGCACATCACCATCGCCATCACCAACCAGGTACATAATCACCAGGGATAATCCCTCTCTTCACTTTAAGAATTCCCTTTATTCTGTCCAGATCTTTGCTCTAAATCTTTCCTTTAGCAAGCGGTATTATGTCATGTTCATAATGAATCACCCCAAGGTGTGTTGTGCCGTAAAAGTCTTCATCGACTTTTTTTTTTTTTTTTTAACATTTAGTGTAGATCATTCTTACATAATCTCAATCAGGGTTTCTGTTTAACAGGTTAGAATAGTCTTCAAATAGAGAAAAGAGTTAAACAATAAGGGAAAGAGGACCTCAAACTCACACTAGCATTGATCTCGAACCCACTTCGGCATTCTTGCAAAATTTTAGCATTATGCCATGACTTTTTATTTTTAACCAAGTAGTTTAGGTTCACTGTCATTTCCCTGTTGAGAACGTTATTAATCAATTAAGGGGATTTTTTCAACTTTCAAGTCGTGTATCCAAAGGAAGAAAGTGGAGGTGGCAACATAATTGGGAATTCAAACTCCTAATTCTTTTTTTGGGTCTAGCTAATTATAAGAATTTAGATTTGACCGAATTAATTTAAATTCAATAAATCAAATTATGTTTGATTCGTAAAAGACATGATACTTTTATTTCATATAGTTTAAATAATTTTAAATCTTTAAAATTTTGAAAAAACTTTTTTAAAATTTCAATTTCTTAAAATGACTCATCTTAAACTTTCTTTAAAAATACCAACTAAGCATATGTAGTATGTTATATCTCCAATCCAATGTGGTTGATATGACGACTTAACCTAATTCTTAAACTTAACTAATTAAACCCGGCATAAATTAATAATTTTTTGTAGTTAAATTATCTTAAATTATTAATTTAAATCAGTTCTAGTTGGCTAGATTCGAACTTAAGAGCTGAGTTAGATCATCATGTCAACAACGTTTCATTTATTGATGTATAATGTTCGTCCTATGTTTGTTTCTTCGTTATTTTTTAATGAAAATTTTAAAAGAGACTTTTTTGAAAAAAATAAAGGCTAAAGTACATTTAACTCCCCGTGTTTTATCCCTTAGTACGTTATGCTCTCGTTTATTTTAAAAAGGAATTTATTACCCCCTTTGACCACCAGTCAAGTCAAAGGATGTTATAATTTTTTACCCCTATATTATGATGACAACTGTACATGTTGCATTTTTTTAGATAAAAATAACCTTTTAGTCTTTTGTAGGGATGTCAATGGGCCGGGCCGGGCCCGGC
>JANQBM010000008.1:4861307-4886318 GCA_025594535.1 Erythroxylum domingense
TCTTAATTTCTCCTTTTAATTCCATCAATCTAAGAGATAAATTCCTCCACCCATAGACATTCTAATTAACTCCTAACAAAAACAAATTAAGCAAATTCAAAAATAAACTGAACAAATGCTTATTTATTAAGAAAAGGAATCGGGGCCCAACATATACCATGTCATTTGAAACAATTGTTACAATCGTTAAAAACATTACCGTGTTAACCTTCGCTTTTTTTGTAACACTTAGTTTAATATAAATAATTAGATTAATAAATGCACTAATGTAAACAAAAGAGAATAAAGTTATTTTCCCTTTCGCTCATTAATGAAAGTAAGATAAGGTGTACACAAAGAAGGACTATTTGTCAGAATAACCTTTATTATTTCCTTTTCCCTTTCTATAACATCATAAAAATAATCCATGATTGACTTTTCTTCATTATCAAGCATATAGAGTACTCTTACTAAAGATTTATAACCTTAAATAATAAACTGACATTATTTATGATCAAGTATAATTTTGTA
Source organism: Erythroxylum domingense (assembly GCA_025594535.1). NCBI lineage: Eukaryota > Viridiplantae > Streptophyta > Magnoliopsida > Malpighiales > Erythroxylaceae > Erythroxylum > Erythroxylum domingense. The sequence goes on from JANQBM010000008.1 coordinate 4,861,818, forward strand.
AACCTCCATTATAATTTAGACTTGACATACTGAGAAGTAACTCATTTATGACTTGTCAACATTTTTCTAAGCTCCTTCTTCATTTTAATAAAATACTAAAGTGATAAAAAAATACTTGCACATCTTGTAATGACAGTCCTACCATTTATGAAATCTTTTTTCATCAAATTCAAAACTCATGTATGATTATAAATGAATTCAGTGATTTTCTCGCTTGAGGCATGATTTCATCAATGATAGGAAAGTATCTACTATCTCCTATATCTTTCATCGTCAGGTCAATAAGAATTATATCTATTTTACAACCTCTTTCCAATTGCTTTATAAGCAACATCATTATTAATGATGAGTTGTACAAAGTTTTCATATCAAATCTCATTCACAACTTTCTCTAAAATTTCTAATAGAGTATCAATATTTCTTATAAAGCAGACATATCAATTAAGTTAGAAAACATTATTCCCTTAGTAGAATAAATAAAAAAATTTGTAATTTACTTATGTCTTCTATTTATCAAACCATCACACTTAATTGAATACTCATAAGTTACCTAATTTCCCTTTTTACTTGAATAACTTTTTAGTTTACTAACAAAATTACTCAGAATATTACCTTTATAATCATCAATTGAAAGAGTTCTATATTTTGGTCACAAAGAGGCAATAACATCTACCATAGGCAAATAATAATAAGATTATGTTGCTTTAAATTGCACATCTACATCATACTACCACCTAACTATTGCTATTTTTACATCATAATTTGTTTCTTTGGTTTGTAAATATACTACGGATAGAAGGTTGAGTTTTATGACTTATTTGTGGAGCAAAAAAGTTAGACAATTGTCTTCTTCTTTTTTTAATATCAATTACTTTAATACCGTGTTCTTATGTAGAAATATTATCTTCAGAATTATCAATATCATTCTCAACGTTGCAAAATGAATTACCATTAATAATTTCATTGTTAACTCTTTGTCTTCTTTCTTTTTCATTCTTATATTCTTCAAACAAAAATTTTATCTAGCCTTTGATATCATGTCTAACTTTTCTTTTTTAAGGTTTCATATCATCCTTAATCTTAGCTAAATATTTTTTTAACCTAATGATTCTCTCACCTATCAAATGTTTGTCACAATATAAACATATAGTATGATTGTTTGTACTAGAAGTCAATTTGCAAGAGTCTAAACTACATTATCAAATCTTTCTAAAGAGGTTAAATTACTAGAAATGCTTGACTTTACCTAGAAAAATAAATAAAATTCGTGCAAATTGTTAAATATTATAAATGGTAATAAAAGGCAATATGTTTGGTATGATGAAGCTAGGACTATATTAAGATAATAATCAAATGTTTACAATGTACTCTTTTAGCCATTTTTTGGTTGATAGTTAGTCATTTGTATGTTTGGTGACTAACTAATAATGAATTGTAATAGTCATTTCTTTAGTATAAAGTGCTCCACGTCTTTTAGCTTCTTAGGTGGACATATGCACAAACCAATATCAAATTATTTTTCATTTAATAAAAGAATCATAAGCATTGCAACCATATACTGATAAATGCCCATTAATAAATTATATAAATTTATCCTACCTGACTTTAGAGTAGCGCTACACATTGAAACTATTATCTATGCATGTGAAAGTGGAAAATACATACAAATCAAAACAAAAGAAGTAAAAATCTAAACTTATATATAAGCTAGAAGAGGTAGATATTGGCTTACATTTTGTGGAACTTGAAATGGGCACCACCATATCAATTAAGGCAAGAATTGAAATAAAATAAGATCCCACAAGCAACTTAAAATAGAACAAATTTAATGGCATTAAAGTACACAATAATCTGTAACAATAAAAATCCAAACTTCTTATTTGTTCCTAAAAACCCACTATCCAGAAGAAGAAAAGATATAAACTTTAAGCATAACTACTGAAATGGAAATAAAAAATTGTTGCTAAATAATGAAGAAGAAAATGAGGGTTGTAATGACTTTTATTATAAATCAAAAATAATGTGGCATAGTTGTATTAAGATATAGCTAAGACGATATCGTTTATTACACCTAACTAATTGAAAAGCCAACACATGAAACTTTGAGAGTAAATAGTTGCTTATTATATACTATTGTAACAAATATTTAAGATATACAATAATATGAATTGATTTTTCTCTCTTTGAATGTTACACAACTTCTAACAATTTTCCTCCTTGGACTCAATCCATTGTTACTTTAGCTCTGTTACATAACAATTTAGTATTAGAATAAATGAGCATTATACATTAATGATGGTGAAGGAAGAGATGCAAAGTTGAGAAGGATCGAAGAAGGAATGAAAGCCCTCTTAAAGAATCAGATACAAAATGAGAAATTGTTGATGGAAAACAAAAATAAGAATGATAAGAAAGAGAGGGAGCCGGGAGACTTGAAATCCTAAATTTTGAGGACTTAAGGAAGAGACATAGAATAGAAAGGAAAGAAAAATTATGAAGATTTTAGTTAAACATGAGGGATACACAGTCTCAACAAGATTCAATAAAATATGCTTATCCACATTTGAAGCAACAAGAGTGAGAATATGGTTTTCTAAGTGTGAAAAAATCTTTTTACTAGATCACACTCCTAAAAGCCTTAAGATAGGGATAATTGTTATGCATCTAGAAGGCTCCTTTCCAAAAGTGGTATCACTTAGTTATGAAAAATATAATTGATCAAGAAACCATGACATGGAAAGAATTTGTACTGGCATTCAAAGAAAGATTTGATAAAGATATCTTTAAAGACCTGGTAGGTGATTTTAAGGAGTTAAGGCAAGACGATTAGTGCAAGAATACTATCTAATAGGCTTCTTTCTAAAAGGATTAAAAACAAAACTAGAGCTTATGATAAAGCTTTTAGATCCCTACATCTTGCAACAGATGTATACACTTGTAAGGAAGTAGGAAGCTGTGGTGATAGCCAATCCAACTTTATTTAGCCAATCCAACTTTATTTTCCCTCAAAGGAAACTATAAAACATATCAAAATTCAAGATAAACCAATGATGGAATAGGAGAAAAAAAGGTAATGCAATCAACGACTGTGGTAAGACATTAGGCAGGAAGAATATTACTCTTTCCAAATAGCTAAGTGAATACAATTAGAACTAATAACCAAAGAAGTCCTAGTAACTCCAAAATTGTAAGCAACATACATTTTGATGAAAGGAGAGTAAAAAGGTTATATTTTTGGCGTGATGAGCATTATAATCTAGGACACAAGTGTAAGAAAAATCACTTGGAAAGCAGACTAAAGAAAAAAAGAAGAATTAACAAGGAGGGAATATAGGAACAACAGATTTCTAATGTATCTTTCTAAGCAATGGTATGAATTAAAAATGAGGAAAACTACAAGTATATAAGAGCAAGGGGCATCATCAAAGGACACCCTAGAAATTTTGATTGATAAAAAATATACCCACATTTTTTAGACGAAGTTGTTGGCAAGAGGAGCAGTAGAAAAAATAGAGAAGATACCCGCATTCCAGGTCATTATAGAGGGAAGACTTAAATTGAGCTTCCATCAATGTTACAAGGTATTCATATAGAGTATGTAAGGAAAACAATTCACAATTAATGTTTTGATCATTAAATTCGGATAATGTGATTTAGTACTTGAGGTATAATTGTTAGTATCTTTTAATAATATACTTTGTAACTTCAAGAACTGTACTATAAGGTTCAAACAGGGAGGCCACCTAGTGACCTTGATAAGAAACTAAAACAAGGGAGCTAAACTAATTTCAAGCAAGGCTTCAACAAAATGCTTAGGGAAAATGATGGATTGTATATGATGTAACTAATATGCCCATTATAATACTATATACAAAACATGAGGATAGATGAACAACTAAATACTTTTAATGAATTTAATGGGATGTTGGCATAATTTGGATAAATATTTAATGAATCTAATCAAGTACCTCCTAACCAAAAATATGATAATAAAATCATATCAAAAGGAGTATAGTTAATTGACATTATACCATATAACTACTTGGGGGACCAGAAGAACACAATAGAAGAGAAGTGAAACAATTTATAGCAATTTAGGCATCACATTAACCCTTCTTAGTAAAGAAGAAGGACAAATCTTAAAGGATATGCATCGATATAGAACTTAATAATTATAAACTAAAAGACAAGTTCCCTACATCATTAATTAAGGAGCAATTTGATGTGCTATATAGGTTAAGCTGGTATTCCAAGCTAGGCTTAAGATATGGTTATGACCATATCAAAATGCAAAATAAAGATATAACCAAAACTGTCTTTAAGACTCGTAAAGGTCATTAGGATTTCCTTTTCATGCCTTTTGGTCTCACTAATGTTCAATCAACCTTCCAAATTTTAATCAATGATATATAAGGAAATTCATTACATCTTTCTTTGATGACATTTTGATATACAACATATATTTCCATAAACATTTGGAGCAAGAAAAATCTAGAAAAAACTGAATTGTGTAACTTGGCAGCTTTGGGATGAAACGAGGTCATGCTGCTTGGATTGATTGCTTGGAGAGACTGGAGTAGATAAAGGTAAGAAGTAAGTAATCCTTTGCTTCTTTATATGCTGCGCTTTCCTTTCACACCCTTTTTCTGTCAATTGAGTGATCCATAGCCAGTGAAGGAGGTGGTTGCCAGTCTATCACTCGAATAAGCTATAAGAATTCTCCAAGCTCATTGGCTATTTATCAAAGGAAATAAATACATCTTTTGTGTAAGGAAAATTGAATATTTAGATCAATCATTTCAACTAGTTGGTTAGCCATAGTTGAAAAGAAAATAGAAACAATTCATAAATGGGCAGTGACCCTCAACATAAATGTTAAGGAAACAATCTACTGCTGAATGGAATTGAAGAGAGAATCATCAATAAGTGTTTGATTAATTAAAAAGGCTCTCATAATAGTAATAGTATTATAAATGCCTAATTTTTTACAACCATTCATCATATAAGTAAGTATATGTGATACATATATAAGAGCACTGCTTTAATAAGGAAAACATCCCATTAAATTCCTAAACAAGACTTTAGCTCTAAAACATTTGGGACTCTCCACATATGAAAAAGGAATTTCTTGCAATCATTAAAGGCATTAAGTAATTGCATCACTATTTTAATGGTAGACAATTCAAAGTGCAAATTGATCAATAAAGGCATTAAGTAATTGCATCCCATTACTTTACAATTGTTTGACAAATTCACTTCCATCTTGTAGGAAATTATTTAAAGAGATGTTTCATTTTCTTGTAGGAAATAAAACTAATATAAAAAATAAATATTAAAACATATAAAAAGCTAAATAATATTATAATCCCAAAATAAATATTCAAGTTCAGTAAATAGTTAAATACATAATAAATTAGGCATTTTATTGTAATACAAGAAGATTGGCGATATGTTCCCTTACATCATTTATCTCGTGATTTTGTGGCTCGTCTAAATGATTTTCTTCAACGTCTTCATTTTCATTGATTTCTTCATTTATAGGAAGTAATTCATCATTTTCATCACAGGGAGAAAATTCTTCATCCTTTTGAAAATTTAACCTTATAAAATTATGAATAGCCATTGAAGCAATTACAATTTTAACTTGCTTTGGAAAAGGAAAATTGGACATTTGATGTAAAATTTTCCACCTATTTTTTTAAACGCCAAATGTTCTTTCAATTGTGCATCTTAAAGAAGAATGTGCATAATTGAATATTTCTTTCTTCCTTCTTAGAAGACCAGCATGTCGAAAATTAGGAAAATGATACCTCTCACCTTTGTATAGTCCTAAATAACCTTGCATGTAAGGATATCCTGCATCTACCAAATAATATTTTCCTACATTCCAAATTAAAAAATAAATAAATAAAGAAGTACTGAATTATTAAGAATAAATTAAAAAAGTATAAAGTTATCCGTCACAAACCTCTAGGTGGATGAGGGAAGTGTAATCTATCATTACGCAAAGCCTCCATAAAGATTCGAGCATCATGCGCTGCGCCTTCCCAACAAACCCAAGCAAAAGTAAAACACATATCAAAATCACATACAACCATTACATTTTGTGTAGGAATGCCTTTTCTCCCAATATATTTTATTTGATTGGACCTTGGAACTACAACTGGTATATGTGTTCCATCAATTACTCCAATGCAGTCTTTAAAATAAGGCCAATACCTTCTATCATCTTTAATTTTGCTTGGAATTTCTCTAAAACTTGGATCTTTTGGTTTTATGAAATCAATCGACATTCGTGAAACAACCTCTAATACTATTTCAAACCATCTAGAAATTATTTCACCAGAATGTTGAAATCTTTCCTGAACCATTCTATTACAAAGTCCATGACCTAAAGTGATCAAAAATATAGCCACAACCTCTTCTATTATTACTTCCGTACCCTTTTTTTTTAATCCATATGACTCATTCAAAAATTTACATAATTTGATAAAAACATTCTTCTTCATTCTAAGTTGTTGATGATATCTATCTCTATGGTTATTAAACATCTCCATTACAAACATCCATCCAGTGTGAGGGGATGCTCTACATGATTTTTTAATATAATATTTAATATAATGGTTTATGGTTAGTGTTATTCCAGTTTGAATCATATGCAAATTTCTTCTTTAATCTCTTCATTATATTTATGATCATTGTCAAAATCATTATCAGAAGATGACATCTGCATCAAAAAATATATATAAAATAAATAATAAGCTTATTATGTGACAAGGTAATATAGCAATAATCATAACACAATAATAATAAAGTACAATTTAATTCATTACAACAAAATTAACCAAACAGAAATCCAATATAACACATTACAAGTAGCAAATTCCAATACAATACATTACAAGTAATCCAATATTAGAAACTAAATACATGTCTAATTCATTACAAAAATCACAATCATTTCATGTTTTTAAGCAATTCGATTTGAAGATCAACATTCTTAAGCGCAACAAACATCTCTCTATTTTTCTTCTTCAAAAATAATTTGGTAGCTAACATAAATAGCTCACCTCCCCTTTCTATTTCATTTATACTTCTTAAGATGTCCATCACCTCAGAAATGCTACAACCAAGTTCATCTCTTTTAATAAAGGTTACCGAAGTTCTACTCTCTATTACATCACATATGCGGTCCAAATGTTTACATAACCTTTTTGTTGCCCCTATTCTAGTATCATGTTTCTTTCTTTTTTTTCCCCTTTCCTTTTGTATAAGTTCCTAGAGTTACAGTTGATAAACCAATCTCATTATTAACATTTTCAATTTCTTGATTGACAGTAAAGCCTTCAAAAAAGTTATCATCAAGATCGGTATTAACTAGGCTTTCTTTAGACGACGCATAAGCATCATTTGGTACAAAACCTGAAGAAGGTGCCCAAGCTCATTAACCTGTAGCTGCAACATCTTTAAATAAAATATTCAGCTACTCAATATGTTTCAAATCTTTAGTTCAAAATTTGGCAGCCTCAGGATTTTCCTACAATAATATTGTTTAAGTTATTAAACTATCAAGTAACATTAGAACATTATAAATCTAAAGCTTAAATGCTTACCTTTAATTTCTTTTCCCACCATTCATCACTTGCATCAATAGTTCGATTAGAAGGATCTCATCCTAGTCCAGTTTCTTTACCTACTAAATTTGTCCAAAGCTACCAACCTTTTTTTAATCCATCCCATTTATTCTTAAATTGTTTGTATTCATAATTCTTCTTAGTTTCATGAGCAAACTTTGAAACCATTTTTTTCCATCCAATCTTGTTAAAGTGACCATTAGGTCGATTTTCAGCTAATGTCTCTTCCACAAAAATTTTGATTAAAATTTCAAGAGTTCTATCATTCCACTCTACTTTAACACTTTTTTTTTAATTTATCCCCACCTTGAATATCTGGACTTGGTATTGACATTTTCTATCAACAACAAAATCCTCACTGCATATAACAATGAATTTAGAAAGTATAAGAAAATATAAAAGCATAACCAAAATGACATAAACAAAAGCATAATAAGCATTAAATCTTTTGTGAACTAAGCATTATAATAATTTATGGACAATATGACACCCAAACAAGTTGTCAATCATTGGTGGCAATTTCCAGTGAAAAAATGATGTCCTGTTTCAGGCAAAACAATGCAGTCTTCAATTAAAATATTATATCCACCTTAGTTTGGTTGATATCTTCACTCTGTGTCGTTGTATTAATGTTCTCAGTCTAAAGGTCATGCACGTATCCTAGAGGAAGAAACATTAAGATTCTTCTTATAAGTGGCTCAGAGATAAAATGCATTCTGTTATGGTTTCCTTATTTCCCTTTAGTTTAAAGGATTGTGTTTTTATGTTTAAATCATTTACTTAAATCTAGTAGCAGCACACGTTTGGAATTGTGTAAGTTCATATGCCATCTTACGTGCATATATACATATTAGCATTTGAAAAAAAAGCCTCCTGAATGGTCAGATAAACTCTTAACCATCATACTCGTATTATACTCACCAAAGCTATCATGCAAGCATGAATTGTTTTAAGGGCAGGGAACAATAGTTACATAAAACTACAAGGTTCGATTTAACCTTGTCTTCCCACCACATAAATTTCATATTAAAAGTAAAAAGAGTTCAATCTCATGTTTTTAATTATTTTAGAAATTTGATTATTGGCGTAGCAGTACATAGTATAGGTTTGAAATGGTAGTGGAGCCGTAAAGAGAATCAAACAATACATTAAATAAATAACAAGAGGACATTAGGGGAAGTATCAAATATATTCTATAATCCACGCCCAAAGACATTAGGCAAAACAATGCAGTCTTCAATTAAAATATTATATCCACCTTAGTTTGGCTGATATCTTTACTCTGTGTCCTTATATTGATGTTCTCAGTCTAAAGGTCATGCGCGTATCCTAGAGGAAGAAACATTAAGATTCTCCTTATAAATGGCTCAAAGATAAAATGCATTCTTTTATGGTTTCCTTATTTACCTTTAGTTTAAAGGATTGTGTTTTTATGTTTAAATCATTTTCTTAAATCTAGCAGCAGCACAATCAAACGATGGTCAAATGCATAGTGCCCCTGTCATTACTTATAGTTCAAGTTGAATAACATGAATCTGACAATTGAAAAATAGGAAGAAAGTTGGTGGAAACAACTGTATCATTATACATGATGGTTTAAAAGTGAGAATTAAAGGTCAAAGATTGCAGAAACAAAATCTTAACTATCTCTAGAATCTTATGACTTTTATTTCTTTATTGCCAAAGCATCAAATAAATATTTGTGAATGTACCAGAAGAGGAACAGAGATACAAGTCAGAGGTAGGTATGTGGCTTGGGATATTATAAGAAAGTTCCTATAGGTGGTCAAACCTAACAGAACAAAACTTCACTTATCTAAATTTTGAGATTCAAAGTTATCATCATTATTGTTTATAATTATACTGACACGTTGATATATAGAAGGGGTTGTTTGGGAAGACGTATGCCAATTGCACTACTTTAGTGAATGTTTCTTGGGCCATTTGAATCTTTTAGGAAATATTCCATTAAGTAACAAAAATAACATTTCAAAACTAGAGAAGTTGGCATCTGTCACTAATCAAACTTTTAGTAGACTTATCAGGCAGACAATTCTTCACTGAAAGCTTCTTACCCTCAAAAACCAAACAAACTCCATCACTAACTTTTAAAATATTGTCTCGACCATTGTTGAAGAGCTTGTAGTTATGGGAGATCATATCTTGGATGATGACCTTGTTTTGTTCATATTGAACGACCTTCCTATTGATTATGAATCTTTTATTATAACTATTAAACACTAGGACTCCATCATCACCTTTTCAGATCTCAGAGCCAAGCTCTTCATCTATAAGTATTAGCTAATGACGTATCACTCATCATATCTCTCTTAGACGACATTTGTTGCTTCTTACTCAAGTGGGAGCAACAAAAAAAATTACAAGGGAGGAGAAGTGGCTTTGAAGGATGACACAATTGTGGCAACCAAAAAAACTTTACAAAATGAAGCCCTAATACTAATTGTCATCATTTTGACCATTAAAGGGCTGAGCGTTCTCATAGGAGTACTGCTTTTCCTCTAAAGAAGCTACTCTGCCTATCACACTCAACCTCATTCCCAGATACTCTATAATAACTACTTGAGAATTCAATGGGTGGACACCGTGACCCTGTTGATGCCATGAAGAAGCAACTAGCGGATGAGGCTGACAAGCAATTAGTTATTATAAACACCCAAAATCAAAGAACTTATAATATTATAAACACCCAAAATCAAAGAACTCGTAATCGAAGCATAATCAAAGAACTCGTAAATTATAAACACCCAAAAGCAAGAACTCGTAATAAACTTTATGCACGTACAGAAGTAAAGAAAGAACAAACGTGAATGAAATGGAACTTGTTTGTTAAGGCACACGAGCACAGATCGCAAAGCAGAGGCAGAGAGAAGAGAGAATGGACCAGATCAGAACAGAGACGGAGAGAAAAGAGAGATGAATTTTGGTTTCTAGAGAGTTTTCAAGCGTCGGATGTTATAAACGTAAACGACGCAAATTATAATGTAAAGTCTACCCGAAAAAGTTAAAATAAAGGGGCTTTTTTGAAAAGCTCCAAATTTGAGCTTCTTAAAAAACTGCATTTTAGCTTCTAAAAAAGCTATTTCTATTAAAAAAGTGATTTTGAATTTTACGGTCAAACACTCATTTTTATTAAAAATAGCTTTTACGGTGAAAAAAAAGTATTTTTCACCCTTCAAAAGCTCAACCAAATAAGTGCTAAGTCAGATAATATTCAGATACTAGGCTCAAACTCGAGTTTAGAAGACCAAAGGCCAATCAAACTTTTTTAAGAATGTCTAACCCATCTAAATTAACTCATAAGTCTTTATTTATTTTTTTGATTGTTTTTTATTAAAAAGTTTTTTTAATTGAATTTGACTTTCATTAAGTAGAAAAAATATGCATTTAATTGACACTCCTTTCACCTTATAATAAAATTTGTCTAATACGACTCCCTAGTAGTTTTAATTTGGTTGACATACTTTGAAATTTGTTAGATGTTATTTGATTTCACTTTTATTTTTTATTGTGACTTTGATTTTTTGTTTTCTTATGTTTTTTAAAAATAGTTATATTTTTATTAGTAATAATAATTGAATATTAAATAAATTTTAAAAATAAATTAATTTTATGAACTAACTAACTAAATAAATTTATTTAATCTCTTATACAATATTTATTAGTAAAAATTTTATAACAATAATAATTTAACAAGTAAAAAGTATCTATAAATTAATATTTATTCTAATATATATTAACTATTAAAACATAATTTTCTTTTAAATTGATGCATTTTAAAGTTATTCTAAAAATTAAAGTATATTTATCAAATAATTATGAAATTTAGATATTATTCATATTTTCAAAATTTATCTAATTATAAATTAAATAATTTGATTATAATGATTACAATTCTTTATTAGTAATTAATATTAAATATTAAATAATATATTTTTAGTTGATAGTAATTCAGATTATGAATAAAACAACAAAACTAAAATAAAAAATCAAAACTCAAATAAATAAAGTTTTTTTGTTTTTACTAAATTTAATATAAAACTAAAAATTAAAGTAGAAACATACAAGTCAACTTTTTATGCTATTTATGTTACGTCTTTGAAATATATATTGACATGACCATTAAGTTTTTCTTCGCAACTTTCAAATTTTAATTTTAAGAATTAAACCCAATATTTGGCTCTAAAACCTTTCTAAATAGTAATATTCCAATAATTTAATCAATCAAGCATTCGACCTTTCTGAATTGGACAAAAAATCATGAAATTCCCATGGCCAACTCTTACGGGTACAAAAAATAGTTGGTATAGCATTTGATTTAGTTTCTTGGACGTTAGAAGAAGAGTTGTCCAGAGTCTAAATACACCTTAAGCGGTTAAAAAAAGATCAGAACCCTCATTGAGATCTCAACTTTACCGAAGCTATAGAAATTGACAATTCTACATTCAACTGAAACTCATCAATAAACTAACTGAATCTGAAAATATGGCGTAACTAATTCAAATTAGTGAACTATTAATTTATGACCAAACTCACTAATGGCTTTATTGATAACAGAGATCGCCCTACGCCATGGAGCTCCAATATGACTTCATAAAACAGGCAATCCGTCCTGTGAAACTGAACACCGGGCTAACAAAATTATCTTCCTTACATGTAACTGGAAACATGTTTTTCCAGTTTCATTATATTTCTCTAAGCCGAGAGGGTAAGTTAGTGACATTCATCGATAGAGAAGGATTTGGACTTTATGCACTCTCAAGGACCATTAAAAATGCAGGAAATGAGGCAAATGATTGAGGGATGCAGAATTAGTCTTTCCTAGTACGCGATAGGTAGTTCTTATCAGCCTTTGAAAGTCGATTCTGGAATATCGACCACTCATTTCTGCATCTTGCTCTAACCTGTGCGTTGAAAGAGGTTAAAATAACTAAGGATAGGAAAAGAGAACGAGAGTAAAGTTATTTTAATAACAAAAGATAAGGAGGGAAAAAGATACATGTAACTGAAAGGCGAAATCACAATATGCAGGAATTAGGCCAAAGGTTTAGATGTGGACAGAGTACATACCCCTTCCCGAGGAGCTGTGCCATTCTCTGACGCGCCCTGAATATTGAAAGTAACAAAAGCAGTGAGTTTATAACCATTAAAAGAAAGAGGAGGACATGATGATAGTAAAGGATGCAAAGGCAAAGGAAATTATGGAGAACGGTCAATACTTGAAAAATGAAAAATAGCTTGACCCGTGTTTACTTTAAAATGACAAGAGGGGGAGGGGCATCACTTATTAGACCTAAAGTGTATTAAGGACAAATTGCCAATCATCTTTCTCCTTTCACAAGGCCTAATTACATACATAACTCTATAGTTTTCATCTTTTAAAATACAGTGCGTCCTCTACTCCAAAATTCTCAATTGATTTCCTTAAGAACAAAACTTCTTTAAATTTTCGAATGCCTAAAGATACTAATCAGCTATCCTGTAGTAGTATAAAATGTTACAAGGCTAGCAAGACTGATCACTGTCTTTTGAAATTAATCACAATCTTGATTAAGTTCGCAAATAACTAAGCAACTATCTAACCAGTCGACTGCAAATTAACATCCAAATTATTTCCTTTTCTTCAATAGTAAGTACCACTCAAAAGTCACTCCAAGAGAGCTGTCTTCAACAAATTACATCCCAATAGATGCTAATTGGTAGCATTAGTCCAGACCGATAACTTCCTCAAATCTCAACTAAACTGCCCCACAGAAAGACCATGATTTTTATACAATCAATCAGATACAAAGGCCCTTTGCATTGGTTTAATTTACCTTCACTAATCAAGTCAAGAGACTTGTACTACAGAGAAATCGTGACCTAGAGATTGAACTTACACGATGCTTTGTCTAAAAACTTGGTAACATTGATAAGCTATTTGTTATATCAAAACATATTACACAGACATGATCTCTGCTTAACAAGCATATGCCATTAGGATGAATGATGTAAAAATGATGGACTAACCTGACTTCCGAGGGAAGAAACCACTTGATGAACAATCCAATGAGAATCAACCACTCCAATCTTTTCATGTGCAGGCTGTGGTGGAAACTAAAAACCATCAAAATTCAACAGAAAAGAAAGTTGTCGAAACATATATAGAGCTTTAATACTATTGGGAAGTGGAAGCTAGGCTCTTTATAGAAGAAACAATTTGCTATAAAGCTGCAAACATAGTTAAAGCTGAAAAATAGAACATCACTTTCATATCAGAGTTCCTACAACTATGCGATGTCAGGGAAACACCCCAAGATTTGATACAGACAATGATGTGGAGAATGGAAAAAATCGTGATGCCTACAGAGAAAACAGAATGTAACAAAAGATGTAACAACTAACCTCCACACATCTTCCGAGAGCAAAATCCAATCCCCATCCATGCACCAAATCATTCTGCAAGAGCATTGTTTATCATTACTCTAACAAGCAGAAATGAAAAAGTAAAAACAATCAATTTATCCTCTATGTGATCTTTGTTATGCTATTACCGAGTCTATAATAGGAATTAAAATTCAAGTGAAAAATATTAGCCTTCTCAAAATTACCACCATGCATGCCAAGTTCCAGATGCGTGAAAGTTAGTAAACACTTTTGTATAATTCCTACACAGAAAACATAATAGAAGAACCTGAATCATATGCCAAACACAACGCCAAGCTTCCCGAGAAAAAACAGGGGCCATAATTTCAACAAAGCTGAAATAGCAAAAATAAAAATTGTTTATACATGGACAGTCATGCACATGCACAAAGAGAAAAAAGGTATGTGGACATGATTTCCTTAAATATGAAACAGCACAAGAAACAACAAATATATGCTAAACACATGCGTACATATACAAAAAGAAGGAAATTTTAAGATAGAGAGAACATACGCGGCGCACGGAGGCAAATTGGGATCGCTGCACCAACCTGGTTTCTCCTCTGTATCCCTATAAACAGCCCACAGGCATAACAATTATTTTCAACCTACATCTACTTTTTCAAGTTAACAAAGTCCAAGCAATCTATCAACAATCACAGAGAGAGAGAGAGAGAGAGATGGGAAACATACTTATGAACTTCACTGTTTCCTCTTCTCTTGGTCATTTGCCACACAAGTCCATTATTGGGCTCAAGACCAGGCTGAGAGATGTGAAGACCATGTTTCTTAACCAATGCTATATACCTGACAGATTAAAACATGAGACACCTCCAAATTTCGCAACTAAAAATGATAAGCAAGAGATTACTTCTCTGCATGAAAATGTTCTACTCCAAGATCTTCATCCCAGATAAAGATATAATCATAAGCTGCAACAACATCAGGATGCAGAAATCTCTTTGCGTACCACCTGGAAAACATCCACGATCAAGAATGAGAGAGCTGGTTTCAAAGTATCAACTACCCGCAGTAGAATATGTCTCAGCTATGGTAAGATTGCAGTCGATTTATGTTTGCATGATAGCCAACATAACATGACAAAGGAAGATGCAAATCTAGATTTTGAAGGGCTATGCATAATATGTAACGGGTGCACTTGAATACTAAGTGGAAAAGCTATTAAGTGTTACCATTTTGTTTGCCTTTTTACACTGATATGGATTGCACGCTTTGACCAATCAAATTGATCCCATTCAGTTGTCCGACCATCATAGTGGAAAAGCAAGATTGTGAAATCGTCAGAAAACTACGAAAAAATATAAGAAAATAGCTCAGTATCAATGGAAATAATAAAACATGAGAAGGTAAAATGACACATTTGCAAAACCTTCTTAATTGCTGCGTTAATGTTATTCCTCTGATCATATCCTACTGTAAATGTCACCAAGTACCTAGGCTTCTTCTTGAGATCCTGCAAAATTTCATATAAAAATTGTAATTTATATGTAATTGATCCCTACAGCTGGTTTCTCAGGTGTGAATGACGCCCAAACATTTGTTAGTTTAGGGCAGGTAGCTAGAATTATCATACATATCTTTAGAACAAGAGGTACAGCTTGTGGTATAACCTGTATCCAGTCAGCAATCATTTACTTAACTCTTGATTATGCTATAGTCATTTTACACTATCACTGGAAATAACAAATAATAGTAAGTGACACTCCCCATTTGGGAATCATTGGACAAGTCAATAACAAACAAAATATCAGCAAAGTAACTGTTTGATTTTCTGTATCATACCTCACTGGGTTCACCCCATAATCTGCGCAAGTAAAAGTCAGTTTCTGAGACAATTATCCCTGGAGGTAATAACTCTGCACCACGAGGATTTGTTGGAACATAAATCTGGGAACAAATAAGCAAGCGACAAAGCATAGACAAAAATGAATATCAAAACAACAACATAAAAAAAAACCTCACATAGCTAGATAATCAGCAACATACATACCCTAGAAGCATTGCTTAATCCAGAAGTCGCACCTAATTTATTTGTATTAGTAAGAGGTACATCAAAAGTTGAAATCAGGCCCGGACGTAAGTGAATCTGAAACGGTGAATGAACAGATTACTAGAATGACAGGTCTCTCCCAACCTATAGGTACATAGTACACTAGTGAAGATCGACAAACCTTAGCAAGAGAAAGTGATGGAAATGAAACACCAACAAAAAATCCAAATACAACTCCTAGAATCATGGTCACTATGAGCTTGGCACCATTATTTGATCTTTTACAAGCTCCACTACAAGGGTAAATAGGGAGTAACAAAGTTAGCCCAACAAACTAATCACATTCCTCCACAAACAACCTAAAACTGATGCTGATAGGAAAAACTAAAGCAGATACACATGTAAGAATCGAAACCTTCGGTGTGAAGTCCCCATTAACTCAGAAAATATCAGAATCCTCAAACGAGCATTCACATCCTCAATGGGCAACGAGATTGGCCAATTTTTCAGTTATACGACAAAGATCTCCTCCCAAGCACTAATCCCTGAAACAGATTTATTTTTACTCTGAAGAATCAAAAATAAAAACTAAAAAACTTGATCTCATTAAATAAACGAATGCAAATGACTCGCGAAACTTATGATACTACTGTCAAATTACGTCCCTAAAATGTGAATTAAAGAATAATAAATTCAGTTAAAAATAGACTTACTATTATATTCTGGACGAACATAAAAGAAAGAAATCAGACAAAGGTATGTGAAATCGAAAATTGATGGTGAAAAGGATACGCATTGTGGAATTCCTACAAGAAAAACCGCCAATCCTTAAGCTACCAATTATTATTAGCAGAAAGTAGAAAGAATAAGCGCGAAGAACCGAAACTGAAAAGGTCCAACCCAAAACAACAACAACAAAAGAAGAAAGAACCGAAAGTTAAAATATACTTTTAACAGATACAGTTAAAAGTCACCTAACTTACCGTTAAATCGATCAGATGCAAGTAAAAGGTTGAGAAAGAGATTTACAGAGAACATGAATTTCGAGGTGTTTTCTGCAGAGAAAGAAAGAGAAACAGAAAACAGAAAACAGTGAAAGCCAAAACGGAAAGAATGTTTAACTTCGTTGAATGACGATATTGCCCCCACCCCACAATGAAGCCTCTCACATGTACTGAACACGTATCTGAAAAATAGTAACAGTTACAGGTTTTACTATTAAAAGACACGTAGAACCTGTTAGTAGTTAGCAGGGACTTTCAAGCTTTAGCTTTAAGACTCTGTAACAATCGATTCCTTTATTGAGCTGCCAAAAATGTAAGGAGGAAAAAAGAAAGGAAACAGTACTAAAATAATGTCTCACCAAGATTTGCTGACATATCACATTCATTTTCTTCTTTTTCCCAAGAGAGGAAACTGTTAGAAACTGACAAAAGAAGGGAAAGATTGGTGGAAACTTCAAATAATCAAGGAATTGTTTTGTTTGATTCTCATTGTTGGATACAATTAAGAAAGCCCAGTTCTCTTGGGCTCTTGATTTATTGAATTTGAATCGATCATTGTAGGAGGAAACCAGTTGTCCATTTTTGACCTTACTGTTTCCTCTTCTTAATTGCTCCGGTGAGAGTGAGAGGACAAGGAAAATGTTACAATTTTTAAGCAGATATTGTTTTTCTCAGAGAACCAAAGAATAATCAATCGCGGTAATTTGCAGTGATTAGAATTTTGCACAGCGTGCTGGGAGACCTGTTTCGTGATCAACCGTCACAATTTCCGTGGAGTTGTCGCATCGAAGAACGTCCTGCCCCAACTTAGCACCAGCTGCCTTGAGACCCTTGAGGGAAACTGGTTGGTTAAACAAGTTCAGAGACGGCAGTTTTGATGCTGGAGGCAACTTGCCATTAGGCAACCAGTTTCTGAAATCATCTTTCAGCAATGGGACCTCGAAATCTGTCTTGTCATGTCTGACAACGTTGTCCTTTGCACTGATGTGAGCTCCTGGTTCCATATGGTTGGTAGAAAAGCTTGCCTGGTTTGGAAAGTTTGGGTAGAGGCTAACGTAGCCTCTGAGGTACATCATGTCAATGAGGAACTTTTTCCACGAAGCTTGCCATCCATTCGTCCTGGATTTTGGAATCTGAACCGGGTTTTCCTTGGCGTTTGCAGTGAACCTCATGTTCATGTAAACATAGAACTCTCTCCAATGCTTAGGGAAGAACACTGCACCCCAACTGCAGGGTAATTGGTGAAGATAAGGTGTGTTGGGATGGATTCTCCTGAAGAACTCAGTTGCGTTCCACTTAGGCCTTTCTTTTACAACTTCTACGAGTTTTGGAGTGTACAGCGAGATCGAGGAAAGCTCAGGCATCGACACCTGAGGATCGTAGTGGTATGCTAAGAGAGCATACTTGATCCATAAATAATAGTAGGGAGAGACTTCGATGTCGTCTTCGAGCAGAAGGCCATAATCATCATCAGAAGCTGGATACCAGCTTTCACTTACTGCTCGAATTAGGCCTCCCTGGATGATTCTTCTTCTAAGCGTTTTCGGACCATGAGGCCATTCGAATGAGTTCACTAGTTTTATAGTTGCCTCATCCACTTTACTGTCCATGTTGAAGCTAATAGGGATTTCATCTCCAACATAATAAGCATTGCTTAGGGACTTCAGAAGCCTTGTTAAAGAAGAAGCTCTGTTTTGGGTGATTATGTTGACAGAAATCCGCATCTTATTCCAATCTGCACAACCAAGCAAAATAGGAGTTTTCTCATTAGATATGCAAATGACGTGAAAAAGAAGAATAGAAAAGCTATAATTCTTACTTGGCAAAGCTGTTGGTCTTAGATCAGCCATCCATAGAACTTTCGATATGGAGGGCCTTGG
The DNA here is from genome assembly GCA_025594535.1 of Erythroxylum domingense. Classification (NCBI taxonomy): domain Eukaryota; kingdom Viridiplantae; phylum Streptophyta; class Magnoliopsida; order Malpighiales; family Erythroxylaceae; genus Erythroxylum; species Erythroxylum domingense. The sequence goes on from JANQBM010000008.1 coordinate 4,880,770, forward strand.
TAGGAGAACCATCGTTGTAGTAGCATTGACACTAGTCTCGGTAGCCATTTTCAACGCTTTCTTCACGTTAGGATCAATATCAGCCACAGTGATTACCAAACTGGGATTATGATTCTTTATCAAACCTTTCATGCTAGAGTAAACTGATTGCACCACAGGAACTTCCGAGCTTGACGATCCTGAAAGAGCCCCAACTCCCAAATCAAATATCTTAAACCTTCGCTCCCTGCACACCAACTTAGGCCAACCAAGCGTGGTTGCAGCATCTTCACAAGGGCAGAAGTTGCCTCCAGAGACAACAATGTAGGCTTTTTTCCCAACTGTAGACCTGAATTTCTCAAGCAGTGGACCAAGAGCTTTGACTTCATCCACCGAGTGAGCATAAAATAGTGCATCGATCTTTTGAGGGTACATTGCAGCCCACTGCGTCACGTAACCTGCTGAAAGTGCCTTCCACCATTGGTCATCTCTTACTTGGACAATGTCCTTGAAAATTACCGTAGTTTCCGACACATATGCAAGCCTGTGTTCGCTGTCACCCCATGTTTCCTTATCCTTGGGGTCAACTGGAAGAACAAATGAACCGGCATTTCTGTACTTCTGAAGCTGATAGCTGCATGCGTTTGCGACATATTCCAAAGTTAATCAGAAGCTCAATCAGAAAGTGCAGTAAGTAGCTAGAAAGAATGAAAATCAGTTTCCATTTTTTGATTTAGACCCATCTTTTGTTTGGTCAAGTCAAAATTAAGAATCATAATCATGTTAATAAATGTACAATTATTCTATTCAAGAATTTCAATCAGTTGAACCTATCTGAATCTATTTGTGGTCAAGTTATTTTTCTCTCATTGGGACTCAAGCTAATAATAAGCAGATAGTGCTACAGGGAATCTCGAAAAGGCAGGTTATTAACTATATAACATATCACTGTAGTGGAGGAAACAGGATATGGAGTACCCAGCTCAAGACGCCATTAACAAAGTTGACCAAATTTTTATGCACAGAATGGCTAGTCTTTGAAGATTCTTCAGATATAAACTGTTAAAAAACCATTAGAGGTTACTTTCTAAAGTTTTTAATAGTACTAGTACTCCAAATGCATGCCAAGTCGATTTTCAACTCTGATTGTCTAACCATTAACCTAATATTTATAGGTAAGCCTATAATTCAGTATTGGATATGTTAAAATCAACCCAAAAAGATAAAGAGAGTGTACTCAACAGTGCCGGATTTCGGTTTCCTTTATTAAGTAATACTAAGTTGTTTACATTTATTAATGAACAGGTTAACAACCCAATATAAATTCACTATTTGTCATGGTCACGCTTATCAGAAACAGCTCTTTTCTTAGTTATTTTTGCAATGTTTGGTAGATTTAAAAATACTTAAGTCTACTAGTTTTGTTCATATTATTCTAACAATGTATGTCACTTGGGGAGAAATCATGACTTCGATTGATAATATGGTCATTTTTTATTATTAAAGAATGTCTAGAAACTCGAGAAACAACAAATGTAGGTAACTTCTTCAGGTTAACTCGAAACAGGTAAAACCATCGATTCTAAAACATTGGTTTCAGGCAAGGTATACTACTGAATGAAAGTAAGAGATATGAAGAAAAAATGCAAGAACTTTGACCTAGGATACTTACCTAAGATGAAGGTCTTCTCCAGTCATAAATGTCATAGGTGACTCAGTGAAAAGGGTCTTGACAAGCTCTGCAGAAAGAAACCATGAACTGGAAAGAAAATCCACCTGCACAATCCTATCGACCGCAATATCATAAGCAGGGTCAGGCAAGTAGAGTCCTGCCTCTTTCGATCTAAACTTTCGATAACTTGGGAACGTAAAGTCTTTTTGTCTGAAAGGCAAAATCCTTCCTATGCTGCCCAAAACTGAGTTCTTGTACTTCTCAGTTCCTGCTACGTGGGATAAAATCTGTAGCATTTTTCTGCCAGGAATCATGTCATCGTCGACAATATATACAAGGTCTGCCTCTGTCTGTAAAGCTATTTGGAATCTCCCATAGTACTTGAAATCGTAGCTTGAACTAATGAAGCTGATTCTTGAGTCGTTATAGCTTTCTACAATTCTCTTTAATGATATCTCATTCGGACTCCCAAATGAAAGTACCCAAACATGGTGGAAAGGAAGAGTCTGTCGAAGCAGAGAATCAATCTGTGCACACAAAGTCTTTCTCTTGAAATGGTTTAAGATTACTGTAACTTTTGGCTTATTCGGACTACGGATATCCCACTTAGATTTCATTGTCATCAACTCTGCTAGAGTTTCTATTCCAGCGGACTTTCTCTGAAAGTCCACTACCTGGTCGTATAGCTCTCTCTTTAACTTGATCATCTGAGCATCATTAGACTTTTTCTGCTCGAAATCGATCTTTTCGTGCTCGCAAACTTCTGAAGGGGACCAGGGGGTCATTGGTCGTATTTCTGTAACAAGAGAAGCAGCTTCCTGATATCGACCAAGAACATGTGGAGGGATCACAAATTGTTTCCAGTGCTGTGCGATTCTTGTAGCCCACGCGAAGTCAGGTTTGGTTCTTAAGTCTATTGCAGGGCTCATGTAGTAGAGTAGGAAAGTTGCATAGACTGCGAAAGCAAATTGCAGACAGGTAAGAGCAGTAACTAGCCTAGCTGAGGGGCTCTTTGGAGGTTTCAGTTTGGCCTTTGCTCCAACATAGTCATTAAGCATCCCTTCCAAGTAATCCCCATTTTTCATGGTGTGATTCCTGATTAATCCCATTTAATGAATTCAGTATTCAAGAATGTTAAACCTGCCAAAAGAAAAACACAAAATATTAGAAAACAGAGCTTTGAACAACAAAGGTGCAACAATATTCAAGCTTCACTATAACCAAACTCATACCTCAATCAATGCATGAATAGCTATGTTAGAAAAGAAGAGAAATATTCTCTTTTGAGTGACACCAATGAATCACTTCTTATTAGTTTTTCAGTCCGTCTCTTTGAACTCCAAACTCAACCACCAACCAACCATCAGAAAATCAAAATCCAAAATATCAATATTTTGTCTCAGGAAGCATCAAGGAACTTCAGTCCAGAAAGAGAGAAAAAGGAGAAAGAAATTAGATGTTATTGAAGGAGGTGGAGAGAGTGATGTTGAAGAGCAATGGTTCTTGTGCCTTTTCCTGTGCCTTTGTATATATATAAACCCAAAAGGGTACACGTAAAAATGTGCAAGAGAAGCACCCCATGAGAAAATGCATCAAAGGTCACATGGGCTAAACGTTTATAATAGTAAAGTATTAGTTCCATAATAGTCAAGATTTGTTATAATACAAACGCGTTACCTTCACTGCTTCTTATACATCTATGCTCATAACAATTTTAAAGCCGGTTTTGATGCCGTAGAAAAGGGCTTCCTCTGCGTTTTTCGCACTGCCTGCCCTTACGTTGTCTCTATATTTTTGTTGTTTACTCCTCTTGTTACCTTCACATTCACTACAGACCGACCCATGATTTTTTTTTTCAGGTCGTTAGGAAGCCAGGTTCCAAGAGATTTGTCTACGGGAAATAACATGATGAACCTAATTAAGTTTCAAACCCAATTACCTAGATCAAGCCTACATGCTTACAGAAGTTCAATACAAGAAAGAGCAGACGAAGAACATTAAAAACAGAAACCTTCACAAGTGACTATGATGTATACCTTTTCTTGGCTACAAAGACAATGAATCAAATCTACTACGCACAGATTTTTCTCGCTTAAGCAAAGGTTAACACATCAAATTCACACCCAAAACAATTGATTGCTTAAGCGTGAGCTGAAGAGAAAGGAAAGCATTACTTAGTCTTCAAAGGATACGGCATACGATGAAGATTATAAGAAGAGATAATCAGGTAGTCGGTACATGGGAAAGGTTGACTTTGCATTTAGGTACTTAAATGAAAATAGCAGCAACTAAACCTTAACACTACTTAATGGTCACTTGCCAAACTCCAGCAGCTTGAATGCATGAAACAAATCGTAGACTGAGAATTTGCTTGTAAAAGGAAGAATACCAAAGGGTCTTGGTTGGTTACTTTTCTCAAGAAAGACCAATGGAACATGATGGAAAAATATATACTATAATTCTTGTTTTCACTCTAGTCCTTTCTTTAAAGTTGAGAATTTTTGTTTTCAGTTCCAGCCCTTTGGAGAGAATGCGTGCATGCGATGACGTGACGTTAGAGTTGCAGAACCTAACAAAAGAGTCTGAAGGTATAAATTTAACCACCTTTTTGCAACAGTAACTAAAGACACTTTGATATGGTGAACTCGAAAGAACTCAATTAGATGATACAATATGCAATTACAGCAATTCACTCTGTATGCATTGCAACTAATGTTGGCCGTAGATTGAGAGGTTCTTACCTTTTCTTTTGGAAGCCAATCACCTTTTTTTTTTAATTTCTTAATTTGTTATTCAATAGTCTAGAGGAAATATGATTTTGTGAATTTTTTCAAGGATATAAATTATTGAATACTATTTATATGGTTGAAGGACTTAATTAGATGACTATTACTTAATAATTTTTATAAAATAATTTTTTATTATTTATGATGATGAAATTAATACTCTTAAAACTTTTTTCATGATTAAATAAGCATAAACAACAAATGTTTAAGAAATACCTTTGAGTTGATTCCTACCTTCTCAAAATTTAAACTTTTACTAATTGAAATCAATGTTTTAAAGATCGGACCTGAAGTTAAACGGAAAAAATAAGAGATTTAAGATTTAAAATATTTAACTAGTATTAGATCACTATAAAAATGGCTAAAAATTGAATAAAATTAAAGAATTTAAAGTATGATTCAAAGAGATTGTCCTTACTCATTTAAGAATTTGAAGTTTAATTGTAATAAAGATATTGTTAAATTTATTTTGATTTATAAGAACTTATTAATTTACCAAATTTGACCAATTAATTTATAAATCAATTGATTTTTAATAATGAGAATTATAAAAGTAAATTGAACCAGAAAATTAAAAATCAAACTGAAAAATTAGACGATTTAAAATTTTTACAATTAAACTGATTGATCGAGTTTTTTAGGGGGTGCTTGTTTGGGGGGTATGGGTATGGAATAAAAATTGATGTTTGATATGAATCTATCATTGAAGACTTAAAAGTTTCATTCCTTAGTTTTGGGCAATCCTCCATTCCTCTCATAATCTAGAGGAATGAAAGAGATGAATGAGAGTGATTGGTATATTTCTAATTTTTTATATATAGAGGATAGATAAAAGGTATAATTATGAGCCAAATAACTTCATAAGTAAAGTTTTAATTTCAATAATCAAATTTATGATGAAATCAATTAAATAAGTAATTACATTATAATTAATTAAAATATTGTAATTAATTAATTAATTACATTAAAATTAATTAAAATATTGTTATTATTTAATTACATTACATTATATTTAATTAAAATATTGTAATTAATTAATTAATTAAATTATTATTACTACTTAATTAATTACATTATATTTAATTAAAATATTATTATTAATTAAAATATAA
>JANQBM010000008.1:4944249-4956274 GCA_025594535.1 Erythroxylum domingense
TTGATTTAATAATTCAAAATATATAAAAATAAAATAAATATTAGTTTATAAATACTAAATTTTAAATTATTTATTTTAAAAAATTAAACATTTTTATTAATATTTTATTAATAAATATGATATTTATTTTTAATTTGTATTTAATGTATAATTATTATTAATAATAAGATATTTATTTTATTTTAAAAATAAAAAAATATAATAAAAGTTCAACTAATCCATAAATTTAAAAATTTGAAAGAAGGGTGGTGGAGGGGAGGGGAGGAGAGACGCGTGGGAGACAGAAAATTTTAAAAAATTTTGTTTTTTTTTAAATTTAAAATTTATAATTTTGTAATTTAGTCTCTAAATTTTTAAATTTTTTCAGTATTGGCCGGTATTTAGCCGATATTTACAATACCAGCCGGTACTAATTAGTATTGGCTGATACCGACCGATATTTAAACCCGATATCAAAATTGACATTTTGGTACCATTTTTCGACCGATACGGTACGTTCCGACCGGTACGATACAAAATTCAAAATATTGCAAAAGCCTAACTAAGCAATGCCGCGTAAAAGTAAAAGGTAATTTACGTCATCCTTACCTTCCTCTGGCAAATCGTAGTGCGACTTGAAAACTCATGAATACAAAGAAACAAGTGCATTAAGCCCAATTATAAGTTTTGGAGCTAAAAAAAGGTCTAATATAAGTTTATTCGTTTGGTTGTATTTTTATTTCTTTAAACAAATAATAATAATAATAATAATAATAATAATAATAATAATAATAATAATAATAATAATAATAAAGCTTTCTTGAGAAATGATATTTAAAATTTTAAAAATTATGTATTTAAATATATTTTAATCATCATATTTGAAAATATTTTTATTTTTAGAAAGTTTAAATTACTTATAAAATTAAAATAAATAATTTAATTTAATTATATTAGTTATAATTCTTACTAGTAATTAATATTAAATGATTAAATAATATATTTTATTAAACCAAGGAGGTTTTAATCAATATTTTGATGATAAGAAAACATAAGTATTACTAATGAGTTTAATATATTGATAAGAAGTAATTTAAGAATAAGATGTAGCTATAAGCTCGGTAAAATTAAAATTTGCAATTGTCGAAGAGAAGATCAAGTCAAGAATAAAAGGATAACAAAGAGTATTAAAATAATCCTTAAGTTTGTAATATCATTTTATTACTTTGGTAATCTTAGAGTATTACCATGCATAAACATTTAATCTTACTTTATTACATGAGTCTCTTCATTTATCAAAAAGTATTAAAACTTTTGTTCTTAAAAGAAAAGCCCTTTGATCTTTCAAATCTTGTTATGAGGCCCTTAAAACTTGTTTTAATTATAAGTAAATTATATAAATCAATTTTGGAACATTTGAAGTTGTAAAATTCATATTTTTAGGGGATTGGTTGACGAATATAAGTTAATGGTTTATCAATGTAAGTTAAATGTGAAGCATGTGAGTTCATTGATACATTGATCAACCAATATAATGGTGTGGTAAACCAATGTCCCTTTATGGTATACATAAATTAAACAGTATACCTTAGTGGTTGATTAGCGGCTCAACAGCTAGCGAATATGTATATTCACTGCATATTATTCAACTAATGTGCTATACTATTCAACTAATGCTTTGAAATTAGTTGTTATAACTACAAATTTTTGGCTCTAACCACTAGTAAATATCCAAAAATCCTACAGTAAGATATTTTGAGTTATAGCCTTTTGTTAGAGTTTTATATATTTTACTTGGAAGTGTTCTAAGTAATATTAAAGTTTTTTTTCATCGTGAAAGAAGAATGTAAAAGGGGTTTTTATTTATTATAAAAGTATTGTAAAAAGGTTTTTATTCACCGTGAAATAAGAGTTATGGTAGATTTCTAAAAAGAGTTTTAGGAGTGGACATATGCAAAAGTTGTTTGTTGAACTATAATAAATCATTTTACATTTCTTTTGCCTTACACTTATTACATTATTACTTAAGTATGTTGTTGAAATTTGTTGTTTTATATCATGTTTTTGTATTTTATAAATTATGTTTATTAACACACTAAGATAATAAATATGTTGTAAAAGTTTATCAACACCCAATTTACTTATCTCTTTGGTTCCATTCGGCACTAGTAAGTGATATCAAAGAGGATCTATTATGCTATCATTCAAACAAAATCTTTATTGCAAAGTTATAAATAGCATATTTAGGAGTATCATCATCATCATTCAATCAAAAGGGACAAAACCCCCTTTCTTTGATAGAAATGACTATTTCAATTAGAAAATAATAATAGATTTTTTTAATGACTAAAAGTATAGACCTATAGGAAATAGTTTTAAATGACCCTTTCATGTTTATAAAAATCGTAGATAAGTAAAAACTCCAAAAATTATAAGAAGAACAAGCACCTCATAATAAGATATTAATTTTCTTAAATTGTAGGCCCATACATATAATATTTTAAGCATTATAAAGAAATGAATTTAATAAAATCTCTACTGTACAATGACTTATGTTTCGCATTCATTATAAATTACGTATAAGGGTGAAAATCAAGTTAAAGAGAGTAAAATGAGCATGTTAGTCCATCAATGTGAATTATTTTAAATGAAGCATGATCAAAGTATCTTAAATATGTACACTATATTTATTGATATTATTAATACTCTTGAGGGTTTTAAAAAGACCTATAGTAATGCCAAAATAGTAAAAATATTGCCTAAGTTGCTTCTAAAGATATGAAAAGTCAAAGTGAGTCCTGCTAGAAGTTAAAGATCTAAAAACATTACTACTGGAGGAGCACATTGGATTTTTTTTTCACATATGAAATGAGATTTCAAAAAGAAACAACACTTTTAAAGAAAAAGGACTTAACATTAAAGAAGAGACATTTACAAGTGGAAGTGAAAATGAAGACCTCACATTTATTGCTAGAAAGTTTAAGAAAATTTTAAAAATATTTCAAATCATAAATCTTCGAACTTTATTAATTTTGAATGTAGAAAATTTGACCATATGAAATCACATTATCCTCTGCTTAAAGATAATGGCAATTATGAAAAAAAAACTTATAAAGAGATGAAAGACAAAAACAAGAAGAAAACATTTAAAACCTGAACTTAAGATGAAATAAGTGAATATAAAAAAATGCATTTGAAAAGAGAGACGACTCATATTTTTTATGGTTAAAAAAGATGATGAGGTAACAATCAACTTTAATTCATAGAATGACGATAATGATTTGACATATAATGTACTAGTCCAAAGTTTATAAATCATGAGTAAGAGAAGGAAGATACTATCTTCCAAATACAATGAAGTTCAAAAATAGTTGAATGCATTTACAAATGAGAATAAAAAGATAAAAAGTGAATTGTATAACATTAAAGCATATAAAGTTGTAAATATTGACGACAATCATATATTAGATGCATTAAAGCATGAAAATGAGACATTGAAAAATGAAATCAATGTTCTCAATGATTAATTATCCAAATTCACTAGAGAGTGAAAAACCAAAAAGCATGCTATTAATTCCAAAGAATTCTAATTATAATCAATGGGATTGGATATACTTATAGGAGTGAATCCAATACTAAGACTACATTTATCACGAAAGAAAACATGCATAATGAAGAGCATAAGACAAAAAATAAGCATGATACAACCATATCTAAATAAACATATGCAATGTACACTAGGCACCACCTTAAAAATAAATCTCTTCCTTTCATTTATGGATATATACGTAGACATAAAATTCAATACTCTTAAGTGAAGAATAGGTATAGCTTCGATAATAACATGTAAACTTATGCATACCCCTTTAGACCCTAAAAGAGCATGCATTAGGCCTCTCTTCAGAGTAGACATCATACATATAAATCATAGTAGAACATTTCACCAACTTCGAAGAACATTCAACACCATTGATATCAAAATGAAGATTTCTCATAATGCATATTCACATAAAAGTCTAAGCAGTGCATTTATATATCATCATTACTTATATACACTGGTATGTCATTTCTATGATAAATATGGACATGCTAATATATTTATTTTCTTAATCAAAAACTGACAAATAAACTTACGAAAGTATGGTTTGAGAAAAAAGAAACTAACAATTAAGGATCTAAGTTCATTTAGGTACTTAAAACACAACAATGATTTTTTTGTAAAGAAACAAGAATAGAAGATGCGTTTTGCTCAAAGAATATTTTTATCGGTTATTTTCTCAAAGAATATAAAGTTTTTTAAAATTTTTTTTGAAAATATTGTTATAGGATATTGAGAAATTAGTCCTTAAAAAGAACAAGAATAATCATCAAGACCTTTTCAAAAAGAAATTAACCATATTGTTAAACTAAATAAAGGAGATGAGAAGGATGAGATGCTTCTAATGGATTATAAATTTAAGAAGAATCATCCTCTCAATCATATCATAGGTGATGTTTAATAAGGAGTAATTATTAGTTCATATTTTAGAAATATGTAACATTTTGCATTTATTTTCAATTTAAGTTTAAATCCTTATTGGTGAATATTAGGTTTATATTATTAATGAGGAATTGAACAATTTTTTAAAGTATATTATGGACCTTAGTACCTAGACTTAGAGATTATACGCAAAATGGGGATATTAAGTTAGAATTTGTTGATACACTAAATTAATTAGGTAACAATTTAGCTAAACCAATGAATGAGGATATATTTTGCAAAATTAGAAGAAAATTAGGTATGATTGATGGAAATTCTACATGACTAAATTCCCTTTTAACGTTTATAGTTGTCCTTGATTGGCATTTTCATGATTTTCTATGTGGTTTAATCCTTTAAATTGATTTTTAAAATTATTTCTCAAGTTATTAGATCATATTGATCAACTATTTCTTAATATGGTCGGCTAGTCTCATAAAAAAAATCACAATTCTTTTACTTTTCAGTGAGTTTGCTCGTAGATTGATTGCTCCTCTAATTGATCGCTTATGGACATTGGTTAATCAATGTCTTTGAGTAGTTGACGAATATCCGTTTGACAAAAAAAAGAAATTCATTCTAGTAAATTTGTTGTCTTTTTGGTCAATATATGTAGTCGACCATGCATAAAAATCGATTAAAAAGGAGTTAAGATTGTTTTTGAACACTTTCTCACATCTTTTTTTTTTAATTTTGAAAAATTAAAATTATGAACCCTTATAAAATAAATAGTTGGATATTACAATTATGCTTATTGTTTTTACAATTTCAACATTTAATTTTGTCAAACTTGCCGTTGTTACTTTAATTGAATTTTTAATTTAGTCACAATACTAAAATTGGAGATATTTAAAATTAAACAAAATTAAAAATGTTTCTATCAAAATTAACCTTTTAAACAATTGTTTTGACACTTTAAATGTTCAATGACACTCTTACTTGAACAAGTTTATCAATATTGATCAAATTCTTTATGATCCTTTAACCAAGTTAGTTTGATTCATGACACTTTATATTTTACATTTTTAGATAATTAATTTCTTTTTTATTCAACAAAGGAGAAGAAGGATTGGTGCTATTAGATTTAAGGAGAATAATGACATTTAATATCTCTTTTGTTCTTAACATTGAATTATGTTTTATGCATGAATAAAGGGGAGCTAATCATTACCTTGATATGAATAATTGATTGTCTTTTAATTTTTATTGCTCTTTAATATCTTAATATCTTGTAATCATCAAAAGGAGGAGGTTATTTAACCAAGGATAGTTCGAAGATATTTTGATGATAACAAAATATAAATATAACTAATAAGCTTATTATTTTGGAGATTCATCGTCTTGTAAGCAAACCTCTTCGGAATTATCAAAGTCATATATTTTTTTAGTTACAAGCCTTTGTTGGAGTCTTATATGTTGTACTTAAGAGTGTTCCAATTCTCTTATATGTTGTACTTAGAGTGTTCCAAGTGACATTTAAATTCTTTTTCACCGTGAGAGAAAATTGAAAAAGATTCTCTTTGCTGAAAAACAATTGTACAAAAGTCATTCTTTTCTTTGGAAAAAGAGTTATAGTACACGAAACAAGAGTTGTTTAATAAACTACATTTCTTTTACATTACCTTTGTTACATTATTGTTAAAATTTGTTATATTATATCATAGTTTCATATTTTATAAATTGTGTTTATTAATAAACTACATTTATCAACCCCCAATTTTTCCTAAATTAAATTATGGGAAAAATGAAGACAAAAAGCAAAATTTAATTTTACGAATTTCATAAGTTACAAAAATTAGAAAAATGAAATCTAAAATTTTCAAAATTTTAAAACTCAACTAAATAAAACATTAAATGAATTTAAAAATAAATAAAAAAACTGTATTAAAACTAAATGCCAAGATCTTTTAAATCTTATTCAGTTACCAATTTAACATGTTCTTCCATACACAGGGTATAAAAACAAGCGAATCTATTAATGTCAGTTGGATTAAAATTGTCACTTCATTCTAGTTCGTCAATATATTATGAAATTCTCTCCTGCATAAACACAAATTTATTACTGCTAGTTAGTTAGTTCGATGCTTGACCCTTAATCATCAACACACTAAATAATATACGCGAAACAAATAGCGAGTTGCTATGTCATCTCAACAATTTATTCAATATTGAAAACATATTTGATAATAAGCACAGGAAAACTGGGAAATAAAATGTTGGCAAGTGCAGCTACATGCTTAGGAAGCCTTAAAACACTGTAAAGAGTATACAATGCTAAGCATTGAAAAGAATGAAGAGTAAATACAAGTCACATTAATATTTAAGCCAAGAATTCACCCCATGTATTCAACAGTTGCAAGGCTATACCCCTCTCCCCAGTCCCCCCCTTACAATGTAAAGAAAACCCAATTCTCCTTCTGTACATCCCCATGTAATATAAACCTAACACCCCCACCTTTACCTTTCACCATTTTTCTCAAAATCATCTCAGCTATCCCCAATTTTCTTATTCATTTACATACCAAAACAAAAGGATATACCCAACCCCCCTCCCTCTTTCCATTGTAGCCTATCTCTCAAATGACAAAACTAATAACAGAGTAACATTTGGAATTAAAAGAAAAAAATACTTCCATAGTATATGGATGTAGGGTAAGGAGAATTTTCAGACATTACTGTCAATTACCTTGGTTCCAGTTTGGCAGCCGGAAATGATAAAGTCGATCGGAGCCTTCTTTGGTTTGATGGGTTGCCAAACACCAATGTCTGAGATCGAGTTACCATGTCAACCATAGATGAGGTTTGGTAAGCTTGCACGAGGCTTGCACTATCAGTGGAATCACCACGTGCTGTTGCTCTCTGCCATGAGTGTGAGCTCAAGCCTGATAGAACATAAGCCCTTCCAGATGTCTCATATACTTGGCGATCTGACATCCTTTCTTGCATCTCCTTCAACTCAGCACACAATGCAGCACACAATCTATCACCAGCCTTTGCTGTGGCAGTTTCAGATAATGCCCGAAAACAGACATCCAGGACAGATACTGCACGAGACAGATCTCCATTTTCAGCTGCAACCCTAGCCTCAGCCATTGCTTCAGCTGCACGAATTCTATTCTGCTGCCTCTCGACTTCTACTGATACTACTTGCACTTCAGTCTTGTCAGGCCTTTGGACCTTTACTTCACTAGCTCCTTCCACAGAAATCATACCTTTTGTGATAGGATCTCTGTATCTACATTTAACACTCAGTAATGACATCTCGTTGCTGGAACCATCAGCTGGAATATTCAAAGTGACCAAAAAATCCCTTTCTTCTTCAGCATACAAGTACCCAACATCAACATAGCCCACTCTAGAATCGGCTGTGATACGATTTGTGTAACTTCCGGCTTTTATCGAACTAACTTGCAAACTTCGGTGAACACAGTCAACTTGAACCTGTAGGTCCTGCACAACAATACTCAACAGGCCTCCAATGCACTGTGCAAAGGCATCTTGAATCACGTTTTCGGCTTCTATGAAAGAAAAAGTGCCCCCAGATATCTCAGAAATTGAATGCATTGCATCAGCATCATGGTCTGTACCAAATCCAAATGCATGTACAGGAATCTGGAAGCCTGTACCACCATTCTGATGAACCGATAGAGGGAGAAGAGACTTGTAATCTGTTTGAGACCTAGTCCCACCAGGACTAGTGACAGTATAAGTATCCTGTCCATCAGATAACAGAATAATACTAGCAACTGGACTCTTCAATTTGCGCTCCATAATCACCTGTGCACCTTTCTTCAGGCCTTCAGCAATATTTGTACCACCAATGGATATTAGAGAATTAACGGATTGCAATGCCTCCTGTCTTCCATTCTCAGTCATGTGACGAAGAGGAAAGAGGCGGCGGGCCGTGGATGAGAATGAAATGACAGAAAGTCGGTCAGAAGGTCCAAGGTTTTGTATCACAAACCCCATTGCTCGTTTTAGTAAAGCAAGTTTTGTACCTGCCATGCTGCCACTAACATCAAGGACTGTGACAAGGTCGACAGGAGCACGAGAATTTTCAGATGGTGGTGGAATTTCATTATTTCTGCTGCTATTATGCCTTCCCCTTGTATTCGGAGCCTTAAGATGAATTAGGACATTGAAATTATCATACGAAGTTAATTTACTAATGGCTGAAACTTCTGGATAAGTTTCAACAACCATCTTTCCAACTGAGTTGCTATAACCAACATCATTTGTAGATATTGGTATTCCATTCTCAGCAAACACATATTGATGATCTAAGATTTCATCATCATCAAAAATAGCTGGTTCCTGAGCATGATAAAATGATGAAACATGTCGATCTGTATCCGGTCGAGCAGCATGAGCTCTTCTTAGAACTGGTGTCCAAGCATCATCTCTAGACCAACGTGGTGGAATGATTCTTGGCCTTCCACGATAAATGTCAGAACCTGGGTTTTGGAATGGAATTTCTTTCCACTTTGCTCTGCAAATTGGACAAACTTGACTCCCATGCTTAACATTAGATGTAATGCAATGAAAGTGAAAGGAATGAGAGCATTCTGCAGTGAAAATGGCGTGGCCTTGTCCTGGTTTTATGATAGTGAGGCATATTGCACAAGTCTTCTGCAGTTGATGAGTAAGTCCAGTAAGAATCTAACATAAGGCAACATTGCACCAAAGTATGCATCGAAAAGATTGAATGGAAGTAAACATTCTCTACATATGCAAGTCAATGAAGTGATTTATCAATCAACAGACTTTATATAAATATTGACCCCTATGAGATTTTAATCATTTTCATCTAGGTTATTCAGACGCAATAGATCACTAGAAGGATTTAAGATCCAATGTAAAAGTATATTTAGACAACACTTGTAACCTTATTTACATCTTGGCATTCAACCGCTGCTCCCGAAAGTAAAAGTTTAATATAAAAAAAACCTGGGTACATACATCCAGAATTTACATTAAAATAATATTCAATTCTAATGATGTAATAAACATCTTTCCATTAAGCTTTGTTGATAAACGTGTAAATTTCAAATGTCACTGTGCATCTAATACTGAGCCCTCGGTCTCAATGCAGCCCAATTATTGATACTGACACGTAAAAAGAAGAAATAGAACACAACTTATAGGGTCTCAGCACCACATATCCCCATTGTACATATTTTTTTCTGAAAAGAAACGTATTTGCTTAAAACTTGTCTGCATCCTAACATATTAGCTCATCAAACTTAAAAGAAGTCAATGTCAGGCAATCAAAGGTCAGCAAAAGCCAAAGCATACAAGGAAGAAGACTTTTCAAAAGCAGAGGGTTAGAGTAATCAAGTTGCGTTAAACAACATAACAGTGAAGGTATGGAGACAAAACTATCCAAGGATAACTAGTGAGAAAAGAAATATAAACCTCATCAAAAGAAGGGAAGCAAATAGATTTGGTTCAGACTGTTTGTTTCCTTGTATAGATTTTTTTTTTAATTTCAATCAAATACTACAAAAATATCTAAATTTATCATAAAAAGCAGAGAGAGAGAGATATGGAATTTTAAAGTTGTGTGCTAACGAGACAAAGCACTTTTTCCCATCAAGAGAAAGAACTGGGGTAGAGCAACAACAGCAACAACACTGTACAATGGTGGCGTATTACTTTTTTGTATTAAGGCAAAGCGATAAATGGTCCTCAAAAGGGACTAGTCCACTTTAACATTACCCACCACAAGACGACCTCTCTACCTCATGTACAGGGTTGAAAATTACCTGACAACCAATGCCCCATCTTCTCATCAACATATTCAGAATCACACTCCCCACACCCACCATACCCCACTTTGATAAGCACCTTGAAACTAGAGTCAGATTACATATTAAAAAAACAGTTAGGCGTTAAAAATAATTGGCATTGACAACTCCCTAAATCATTATACACATGTTATCCTCCTTTTATGCTAAGATCCAATTTTTACCAAGGAACTAAATCTCCTTGAGTTGCTCTGAAAACTAAATAAAAAGATTTTTAAGGAACCGATAAAAAATCTACCAGCGCAAGCTACCGCATCCAAGATTTGGAAATGGAGAAACTTCAGTAGGAACAGGTTTCTTTCCCGTTTCAATCATTTTTGAGCAAATAACATCGAATCTAAATAGCAAACAAGCCAAGACAAGAGGAAAGAAAGAAAAAAAGAAAACTTCCATTACCCACCAGCAGAAGCAAGTTAACAATCAGCTTAACCCAAAATTTACCATAACAGAACAACATTACCTCCCAAAAACCATAAAACACACGCGTACGTAGTCTCAAACAAGTATATCACCTTGGAGGTCAATTTGGTTCCGGATTTGGACAAACGGAGGCCAGAAGAGGAAGGGGTGGGAGTGGAAGAGCCACCGGAGACGGCAGCCTGAGAGAGTGAAACGGCGTCGGAGAGACGAGCCGGAGGGTAAGGACAGGAGTCATCTTCAAGAGTCGATTTTGGAACGTAGAGGCAGCTGTTGAGACCAAGCAAAAGCTTTGCTTTTCTCCATTTGCTCCCCATGCCTTTCAGATCTACCATCCCTCCAAATAAACACAAAAGCTTTGCTTCTCTCAATCTAAATCTGTTTTCTGTTATCTAAGAGGCTATGTGCTCCATGGACATGATCGGTTGGATCATGAAACCGTGGTCTCTGTAGTTGCCACCCATAGAGACATATGGATGCTTAAAGGCTAAAGCTAAAAACAAAACAAGGACTTCGTGTGTTTTAAGTGTCCTTTCAAGTAGTTTATTTGAGACAGGTTTTTGTGGTTATTAAATTTACAAGCTAAGGGTAAGTTTGTCCTTTCAGAATATACAGTCAAAGCATTTGCCCTGTGAGAATATGATTATGCAGCTGTTAGGAATAAAACGTGTCACGTTACGTTTTCATTACTATTTTTAACATCCGTCCCTTGCTTTTGGGTTTATTACATTATTGCCATTTTGTTAGAATTATTATTACTCCATTTTGCTTTACTTTGTCCGCCAGCCAAAGTTGCTCGCCGGCCTCAGGCCTGTTGCTTTTTTACATATCATTATTTTAAATATAAAATAAATTTCATAAAATTTTGATATAATTACAATTTTAAACATTTTACAATTTTATTTATTAAAATTAATAAATTAATATTTTAAATTTTAATTTATAAATTTATATTTATATTTTTATATAACTCAAAATTTTTCGATGGGTATAAAATAATTTTATATAGTTTTCCAATTAATTCGACACTAAATTTAAATTCTTACCAACTTTTTCATGACATATTCAAGATTGGAAATCTTAGCTTACAAGAGATTCTCATTTTCAAACCTATGTTTTAATATTAAATTTTTTTTTCACATCGAGTCAATAAATTAGCTCACTAATTCCAAGACTTAATGAAAATGTAAACCTTACTCTAAAAATCAAATTATTAAAAAAATTACAAATTTATATAAAATTATTTAAATACAAATAATCATATAATTGATTGTTAATACGTAAAAAATTATGTAACTATACT
>JANQBM010000008.1:4967280-4980163 GCA_025594535.1 Erythroxylum domingense
CCATGTAAAACTTACAAATAAAGAAATGTTTTTCATCAACGTGGCATCTTTATCAAACACAAAGGACGCCGGAGACTAAAATAATAAAAACTTACATGAAACAGGCAGCCTCTTAACGGCACCATATTCAGTATGATGATCCCAATAAGCCGTACAAACAGATATATACAAAACTACAGCTACATGGGAATTTGAACATATGCTACCTGTAACACTGTACAAGAAGGATACAGTAAAGAATCACTGCGGTCTCCAGGCCATCATCACAAATGCATTTCGTAAGCTTCACTAAAACCAGTCCTTATTAGTCAGTCTTCATCTGACAAACAGACGACATCATTTTCACACGATGAATTTGTTGGTGCACCATCGAATTGGTTAGGGACCAGCAATTGATCCCAGTTAGACCCCGTAGCTGTTAGTGGAGTCAAACTGCATGGTGGAACTGCATCAACATCCATAAGCAACTCAATTGCCGATAGTGACGAACTTGAAATAGGTGGAAGGTTTGCTGCATTTTCAGACCACTGGACTCCACTTTGAGGATTAGCTTGATGTATTGATGGTTGGATTTGTACTGGAAGCTTATGAAGTGTGGGAGAGGAGAGGGGGCTAGAGACCACCTGTTGACAAGGCATGCTGTGTGCAACAGATGCAGTATTAGAACCTGCTGATGCTGAAGGTCTGAAACGTTGCAAGTGAGGAGCAGGAGTTCTAATTTCACTCCCAAGTTGACGATTGTTAATTGTTGGCGGAATGAAGCTCGAGTGGGGTGGTCTGGTTGAGGCCCCAGGATTGTTTATTGGGGTTGAAGTCAGGTTTATGTGAGGTGAAGTACCAGGATTGCTTATTGGTGGTAAACTAGGACTTAAGTGGCGGGGTATGGTTGAAGTGCCAGCATTGCCTATTGGTGGCGAAATAGGACTTAAGTAGGCTGATCTAGATGAAGTGCCAAGGCTGCCTATTGCTGGCGAAATGGGGCTTAAATGGGCTGCTCTAGTTGATGTGTCAGGAATAGGTGACGAAATGGGGTTCAAGTGGGGTGATCTGGTTGAGGTACCAGCATTGCCTGTTATTGGCAAAATAGAGCTTAAGGGGGATGATCTGGTTGAGGTGCCAGAAAAGGGCATGGAGGAAGAGGAGACAACTTGTGATGTTGCACCATATGGTTGAGGTGCAGGAGTCGTTTGTGTAGCAGTTTGCAAACTGGCTGCTGGAGAACTAGCCAAGTTCAAACCCGTAATAGGCCTCTGAGCAGAGTCTTGTGAGGACAGACGAAGTAGTCGCAGCAGAAAACTAGAGGACAATTCTGATGAAAAAAAAGGCATAAATGCATCATCAACGAGAAAAATTAGAGACAAATATTGTTATAGTAAATACATGCTAAGGAAAGTTACAGTTACAGGATTCCAAATCCCTTGAATTAGAAGTTGGTGCATCAACAAATAGGCAGGTTTTATGACATAAAGACACATGCAGGTAACTAAACCCCCCATGAAGGGGCTGAACAACTGCTTCAGGGGTAACTAAACCCCTGAACCTAAAAATGGTTCTTGAATTTGTAACTTCAAAATTAAGCTTGATAGCAACTTAAAGTGTGTACAGAAGATACAAAAGAGGGCAAGTTAATCAACCACAAAGTGCTAGAATTTGTAATTTCAACCAATTAAGCTTGATGCAAAAGAAGTTAAAGAGTTCATAAGAAAATAAAAAAAAAGGGCAAAGCAATTAACTACAAACTTTAATTTGATAGGATAAAGAGTAAGAGTAGAGGTGACAAAAAAGACAGCTAAGGCTGAAATTTAGTTTGTGCTAAGTTTTGTAGTAAGATATGTTATCCTAATTGTTTAGTACTTAAAAAATTATTGAAGATCCTCAATATTTTTCTATAAACTTGAGTTTTCAATTAAAAGTGTAAAGCTTCTTCAAGGAATGATTCTTGACCTTAGGAGTGATTTCTAGTTCTCTACCTTCCATTATTAAAATTCCAGCTACTCCTAACTTGAAATTTGAACAACCTCAGCTAAAATCCCAAACCTAAAACACAAATTCTAGCGGCCAGACTTTGTAAGTTCTGTGGATTCTAATCACTAATTAGATATATATTATGCTCGTCCTACATCAAAGCTACTTGATTATAGCAATTTATGATTTGTGATTAAAAAGTTAACTTCATCCATGGAAGCTGAAGCCTCATTATAGAAACTCCAATATCCTGAATTAATAAGATGCTCAAGTTTTATCCAATGGTAACAGTTGCATAGCTTCATTGTGTAGTTAAGACCGTAAATTTCCATTAGGGTACTTTATAGAGAAATGTGGTCAGCTTGCATACCAATAATGCTCAATTGATGACATTTTTGTAGTCTCAATGAATAAAATCTTAACTATTCCTGTCATTTCATAATCAATAATTAAATACCTAACGTTTCGCTTTTTTGCCCATCAAACTCATTAAAGAACAGTCAGCAAGTCCCGAGAGTAAAAATTTCTGATTATTTAACAATGACATAAACAAGAATTTCAGAAGTCAAATAACCAGAATTGAAAATGTATTTTATAACAAAAATGGTCACCTAACATGGAACTGGGACTAATTTTTGCCGCATGACAATGTAAGATTCCAATAGGCCTTAAATCACTCAAATTTTATAGCATAAGAAACTTAATTTGTTTAAATTTGAACATGACAGGTTAAACAGCCAAAAAAAAGAAGACATTAGGGCTTGCAAGACACTTTAGACATTGAATTTTACAATTTCAACATGGCTGACATAATCACATATATCAAATACCTTGCTGCGTGGCTGGTGAGTTTGCGACTCTAACATCCCTGCATTTGGAACTAAAAGCCTCGGCCAAGATCTTATTCATGAAAACTTTTTTGTAATTGCCCTCCAGCTGTTTTTTCTTAGAGAGAAATTCCCTCTCAAGCTCCTGAATTTTGGTCTCGTACTTTTTACGAATTTGAGCAACCACCTCTGCTATCTCCTTCTCACACTCATCATTTAGCTGCTGCTTCTGCAAAATGGAAAAGAAGTTTTCATTTAAAAAAAACACCTAGGGCTTCTTTTAGCATCAAAGACGAGACAGTTAAATAACAGGATACTAACTCTGCCTTCATGGATATTAATAATCTGGTCAGTTTCTTTCCTTATTCTCTCCAACTCATTTTGAAGTGGATCATGGTGTAGGGGTGAAGGAATTCCTACATCAGTTGCAGCTTGTACATAATGACTATTAGCAGTAGAAGAAGCAGGAATAGGCCTTGTATCTGTAACATGTATCCCTGAAGTGCTAACAGGTGTGCCTACAGGTGGATGCTCAGCAAAATGTGTTGTGGGCTGCAAAATGGTTTGATTCAACAGATCCGTTTGGTTCTCAACCATTTGCCTAGGAAATTCAGCAATACTGCTTTCAATATGGTCTTCACGGTTTTGCTGGCATTCACTGGGAGTCACTTGACTGTTTCCGGCGAAGTTAGGTTGAGGCAAGAACGGGGAAGGATCATCACAACTGTAGATGGAAATAGCACCATCGTCTTTATCTGAAAATATTGGGCATACCCCATTCGTCTCTAAAATATCATTAGCACATGTCACGAATTCACCATCAGGAATTTCAGTTATTCGAACTGAAGCCTCTGCATCCTGCTCATGCACAGCAGCTTTATCCAATGATTGCATGTCCTCCTTAAACACATTCTGATCTGTTTGACCATTTTCATCTTGCTGTTTATAAGCTATACTGCCCTCCTCTGCTTGACCAGGAGCACTTTCGGGCACTTCCACTGTGACTTTACCAGCTACCTGGTTGGTTCCCTCAATTATACTTGAGGTGCGAGAGTCTTGATATTTCTCATCACAAATAATCTGGCTACCACATGTACCAATATTATGAATGTCACATTCTTTGCTGGAATTAGTTTCAGGCCCTCCTGATGAAGCATCCCCATTTTGCTGGTTTGCTCCAGCAATATTATCTGAGGATAGACACTCCTGATTACCATCACAAGCAACCGTACCCCAATGAATGCTCTCATGATCAGGGGCCAAAGTAGAAACTCTTTCTTTCTTTCCAGAGATGTTCAAGTCCCTACCAGTGTCAGGTGAAGCAGTATCAGGCATTTCCAACAAAATTCCATCATGCATGCATGAAACAGTAAAATCATAAATTTTTTCTCCCAATGGAGGATTTACAGGGGCAACATCCTCTAAGCCACCCAGGTTATTGGCACTATCAGGGCCTTCAGTTGGGAACTCCTTACAATGTGATATCAACGTGGTTCCAAGAATATTTTGTTCTTCAGAGCAAGGTCTATGATTAGTATTCTCCAGACTGCCACTAGAACCAGCAGCCTCAGGAACTCCTAAGCTAACTTCCATATCTGGGGTACAAACTTTAGATGAAAATGCAGTATCAGAGACAACATGCCGAAAAGTTTTCCTCAAATGCACACTGTCAGCCATCCCCCGTTGGGCTTCACCACCAAGCATGTTTGACTTGGAATGAGATATCTGCTCAGACGAAGACTGTAAGCCAGGGAGAACATCCTCTTCATCCCCATTGGAACTTAAGGCCTCAGGTACTTCCACTGGAGCCTCGCCCCCTGGTGTGGATAGGGTATTCTCTAGATTTCGTAATTCATAGCCTGAACTTAAAGGAAGAGATTCTGCCTTAGTATATCCTGCTTCAAGTGAAGACATCTTATTTAATAATTCAACTTGAGCCCATGACTTCACTCCTTCCACCCAATCATTCTTTCCCTCCTTTAACCCGTTTATTGCAGCGATATGCTTCACCTTTAAAGCTTTTATGCTTGTTTCCCTACAATGCTCAAGTTCTTTAAACTTCTTGGCATAGTGAATATCGAGTAACTTAAGTTTGTCTGATCCCAATGGATTATTAGCAAGTAGACGAATAACAGCTGCCTCTGCTTTATGTTCATTATCAAGTTGCGCCTTCTCTTCCTCGTATTTTTTAAAAACTTGTTCCTTTTCTTTCTCCTGTTTTGCAATGAGCTTTGCCATCTGCTTGTCACACTTCTTTTCAATATCCTTGATACTTTTTGAGATATCATAGCGTGCCAATACGACGTGGGGAAGAACTTGATCACCAGAGACCTGTGGATCTGATGGCCTTGACTGTGAAGGCCTTGAAGGTAAATGATCTGGAATAGGATCTTTCAATAATATCTGAGAAGCATTTGGAGAGCCGGCTGTCCTCAGCTTTCCAGTATGATGCAAAAACAGTTTCTTCAAACACCGCAACATTGAGTAAACAAAATCTGCCTCTTCTTTGCGGCAGCCAAAATTCATGTACTTTTTGGCAAGTACAAGAGATTCCTTGTGGTCTAGTTTGTACTTCAGCAAAGAACTTGCCGTCCAGCACTGAAATTTTTCCAGCATAGAAATAACAAGAGAATTGGTAGTTCAAGTGTTGAATGATATTAAGAAAAATGATTTACTCAAACTACGTACTTTACCAACACTATACACGACAGATCTCAACAATGAGATATCAAACTCTAAGAACAAATAAAATTCTTTTATCCAAATTTAAATCATATCCATAGCAAATGAAAGCAGTAAAAACACTAGATCTCTATCTCTAGTTTGACTTTATTTGGAAAAAAATGATTCACTTTAAAACCTCAAATATCAAGGGGTTTCATAATAGTGTCATATTAAATCATTTAGAGATATAATCTATTTAAATGTTTCTTCAAGGGTTAAAATCCAATCAAGGCCCTATTCCAGGGAAATCAATTGAAAATAGAAAACAATAGAAAACGTAGAATCCATGGCCAAGACTATTACACATGAATTTCCAAGTTTAAATTTATGAAGGAAAAGTAATCCTCCTGTATCTTTTGGGTGAACATGGACCCAAATTTGGGCCAAGTATAGATGTGATGTACTTCCACCATAAACACATCAAGGTTTGAACCTTAGTGTATAATGAATTAATCCTCCTTTTTTAGAAAAATAAGAAAATGAAATAAGGTGCACGGATTGACAAACAACAAAGGAAAAAACTTCATATATAGGGTCATTTTAGTTGTATTAATTTCAGAACATGGAATTTTTGTCAGAGGCCAAAGTTAGTCCGTTCAGACTTATGTGTGTATATTATATACACATTGCATATGGTGGATAATTTTAAAATTTAAGCAACTGATTACTCTTCATAAGTCTTTAATCAAGAAAGTCCGTACAAATTCAATAAAAACATATATTAAAAAAAAAATTTGTTTATGCATGTGAAGGTCCCACCAATGAGTGTTTTCTTAAAATAAAATAATACATCCAAAAAACGTACATACTTTGATCCTTTAACAAATTAATGGTAAATTTGTTGCATGTGAGCAAAAGAGGTTTAAAGTATCTTCTCTTTCAATAGCGGGCTTGGTACACTATAGAGGTATCAACATTATGTTCTACAATCTTCTCTTTTGTTTCATTGTTTCTACCAACCATAATCTAATCAAGTTTGAGTTAAATAAAATGGGAAGTTATTTAATATTGTAATCACCAATACATAAGCCATCTTATGCAAATATTAATTATGTTCTTTTATTCCATCAAATCCTCAATTACAATGCATTATAAATATGTGGTAGATCAAAATGCTTGAAGAGATTATGGCGCATAGATAAAGAATATAATTTTTCTTTACAGTTATGCTTATCACAAACATTCAAATAATCAATTACTTCTTACATAACTATGTACACCTAAACATACCTTATAGTTCATTCAGGTTGTGAGACTAACAATGATATTGGGGAAAAAAAACATAGATAATGAGAAATAACAGTGTAAGCAGCAGTAGATATAAGAAATTATAAGTCCTTACAAGGGATATTTGAAAGGCCTCCAATACAGTTGCAGGTTCATTATTGACACGATGATTATTCATTACATACTCGAGAAAACTTTCAACCATAGTCTTGACACCATCCTGCAATGATAGCAAAACACAAATGACAAGCCTTGTAGCAAAACTAAATTTTTGAAGAAAGGGGAATAAAGGAGCACTATGAACATATGAATACTGGGAAGGAACTAAGAGGCATACTGGAAGTTGTAAAATTCCACAAAGTTTTGCTATTTCAGGCTTCAATTGAAGATGTAGACTTTTCTGTGCATTGTGCACATTAGTGCTATCATTAAACTTGTTCATATTGGCTTTAGGCATTTCTGGTGATTTGTTAGACAAAAAAAGAGAGTTGTTTGTATAATTGGAATGAATTGCAGTTGGTTGACTGTTTGATTCAGGCAGCACATCAGACAAACTTTGAGCTGGAACTCCAATTGTTCCTGAACATACAAGGAGATGCTTTATGAAAGGTTATCCAGAAATGTTGAGTAAAAGCCAGAATATTGTACACCGCTGACAATTCAATAAATCGTTAATTTGAACCAGACCCAAGAAATAACACTAAGGAAAGGAGTCACATCAACATCACCTTCCCTGTCCTGAGCAGCTATATCTCCATCATTTACAGCCGATTTTGCACGAGGCGCATGATCGCTTGTTGTAGGTAATTTCTTGCACTTTTTTGGAATTTTGTTACCTTCAATATCTATTTCCTGCTGTAAATCAAACAACTGACTCCTTTTCCGAATTCGTGGCGTTGAAACAGATGAATATTTCCACTGTGGTTCCTTTCCTTCCAACAACTTTTTCCAAAATATATGTGGTGGATCTTCACCCATAAGCTGCACTTTCAGCTCACCAGGCAATGGAAAATTGACACTATAACTTCCTTGTTTCTGTTTGACTTTCAAAATTTGAGATAGGTTGTCTGCACCATTTTCTGTGTTGTTAGAAATTATGACGGAGAGCTCCCGGGTAACATCTAAAAGTGATTTTTCAAACAGAGGACTTCCACCATGAAAATTGGCCAAATTTTCGAACAGATATGAAGATCCCCATATAAGCAGCATGTGAATAGTGCTAGAGTTCATATTCTGTAAGATACTATCAAGCCTCTTGCCTTGCTTTCCAAGGATCAGAGCTTTTTCCTCCACAGTATATAGTGAATATAGACGAAATACTTTTATCTGCTCACGTTGCATTTCAATTGTTATCTTTTGCAGGTTACGTAAATCATTCATTGGGCTCCAGTCACTACCATATATGATGACAGTGTTTACTGATGAAACTTTGATGGTATGAGAACAAGCACGAGTTTCTAACAACAAGACAAACATTCCTTGATTATTATTGAAGTTGTGAACTTTTACTTGCTTCTTTGCAGGAGTAATAAACGCATCAATACGCTCATAAGAATCTTCTCCAAACCTTTGACGCACAAAATCATCCAGAATATCTCCAATACATACACCACCACCACTAGACTGCACAAACACATAAGCAACAAATCACACGGGAGGAATTGAAAAGGAAAAGGTGAAATATGGTTTTAAAACCTTAAAAAAGAACTACATCAGGGTGATTTCTTGGACGCATCTAAATCTCATGAATGACAAATCAACTCAAAGGGCTGACTATTCAACCAGCTAGATTACATAGCCTTGTGCATAATTAGGAGAATTAGAATCAACAAAAGAAACATTTTCTTTGAAACACCATTAAGGGAGTTGGAACATCACTCTATCAATAAACTACAAGAAATTCAGTCATAATGAAAATATTCTGTATGTCTCATAAAACAGTTTTAAATGTTTTGTGCGTTTATTCAGAACATCAGGGACCAATTCTAACATGAATGCTCTTTTCCCTATCAAGTAAAAGATTATTGTTTCTCAAAAGGTTCAACATTAAAAAGTTGATAGATTAAATTATTTAAATCTAAAAGTCTTGTTTCCAAGTTTCTATTGGCTGTGTGTGTGTGTGTGTGAGAGAGAGAGAGAGAGAGAGAGTGAGAGAGAGAGAGAGAGATGGAGGAAGGGATGGTGGCTGTACAACAATGGCAGAGGGAGAGCAGTGATTCAAGATTAGTTGCCTTCTATTTAAGCATCGCAGTCAAACACATTTGAATGACATACATAAACCAAACACCATAATAACCATAAAGATATACAGAAATTGCAGACGATGGAATAGATGTAAGAAATGGGGACTAAGCCAAAACATCTTAAGTCATGCAACACGTCATATGTAAAAGCTTAATAAGGACTGTGAAGAAATAAATCAATTCAGTGTACCTGAAAAAGAATTAGGACCCTTAAAGCTCTGTTCCTTATGTCAGAAAGCATAGCATCAAGAAGTTGTAGCTTGCCACTCGCTTGTATCCCAATATCCAAAATCTCAACTTCTTTACAATCTTTCAACAGCGAGGTTTGCAGTAATGGATTTGTGATGTAGGGGTGGTCACAGCACTGCCAACCATCAACAAGCATATGACTAACAAATCACAAGAGTAGATGAAATAATCTGAAGCTCAGAGAAATTAATGAAGTACCGAAACAATGTAAACGAAAATGAAAAGTATCGACAAGTTGATGATCCAACCCAAATTTTCAGCTTATTAAAAAAAATGCACTATTTATAGTAATAAGAGACAATAACTATTGATAAGAATAAACAATATCTAGATGCACATGCAGCCTAGACAAAAATTCCATAATAGGTGTAACAATCAAGAGAAAAAATCACCAAATCACAGGCATAAGCAAACAAAGATATAATACAAATAAAAAAGAATCTAAATCCAGAAAATCATGTGATTCATTGCGAATTTATTCAGCCACACCTTCCGTGTGGAGATGAGAACATCTCGAAGGACCCCAACAGTATCATTTTTCGAGGATGAACAAAGAGACAGAGCATTTGAAAGTAGAGCAGCACAATACTGCTCCAGCTGCATAGGTGATAAATGGACAGGTACCCAATACTCTTCAAATTTTGAGGACTCCGACTTGCCACCATTAACCAAATACCTTGACAAGCTATCCTTCAAATTACTGATCTTATTGTTAGATAAAATAACTGAGCTCTCATTACTGCAACCACTCTGACAATCAAGCAGTAACAAATGTTCAGCAACATCATCCTGTAACATATAGATTAACATACAGAACATCAACAAAATTAGTGGAGGCAACACAAAATAATTCAGGATAAATATCAATGCATGTAGTCATGTAGAACCATACCTTAAGTTGACCATTGACAAGGAGAAGCTTCATATCAGTTCTTAGCTCAATAACTTTTGAGATAAGAGAATATATCCCAGAGAACTGGCACTCATCAATGACAACCACATTCCATTCAATAGAATCGAACACATTAAGATCCTACAGAACCATTTATGTGGTTAGATATCCTCATTAAAAATATCCATTGAATTCAGTAAATTCAGTAATAGTAATAACAAATCTTTGTTTCATCTTTTATTTCATTTCTTCAGATTTTTATAGAAGTGCAAAACTGTTAGAAATCCCTTTTTTCCAAAAAGAATTAAAAAGTTTCTTTCATGACAACCACAAATGCCTATTATGTTTTGTAAGAGACAAAAACCTTGAGTAAGATCATCCTGAAGATGATTGTAACGTGCAAGATCATCATAAAGACAACTTGTCAATCATTTTAACCATACAGAATTCCATGCTAAAATATCGTGTAAGATGCAAAAGATATACCTCAATGAAAATATCCATTGATGTTATTAGATATTGAAACAATGCACAATTTCCTTCCTCATTAAACTCCAGTGTTCTAATTCCTTTGCGCACATCTTTGTTTCCGCAGTAAACCACTACATCAGAAGAAGCAATTTGGAAGAACTCTTGATCCCATAGATTAAGCATATCAGAAGTTGTGATAATAAGAATAGGTTTAGACACAT
Organism: Erythroxylum domingense; assembly: GCA_025594535.1. NCBI lineage: Eukaryota > Viridiplantae > Streptophyta > Magnoliopsida > Malpighiales > Erythroxylaceae > Erythroxylum > Erythroxylum domingense. Next base: position 4,978,100 of record JANQBM010000008.1, read on the forward strand.
GGTATGACAATGATGTGAGAAACAAGATCACCCTCAACACCCTTTCCTGCATGCAAAAGAGAAAAAGAATGAGTAGAACGGCTTAACTCTGATTTCAGCCAATCAATTTATAGTAGCAGATAATACGAGCTATGAAAGTATCATCCGAATATGTGGGGTTGGCAAAATAGCCAGGCCCGAAACAGCCCAGCATGAAATCAATAAGTTCAGCCTGAGTTGTCCGGGCTTTGAGTCGGGGCTCAGCCTTTTTTTTCAATTTATGGGCTTCAAGCCAGGCTTCAGCTCCATGGCCTTGCCCGACTATATATAAAAAGAAAACCCTAGCCCCTTCTTCTGCTTCAACAGCTGCCCAACTTGCTGGTACATGATGCATTTCCTGAAGCTCTTGATCCTTCTCTTCTCTTATATTCGGTTAACTTCTCTTGTTCCTTATAGTGCAGAATAAGATGGCCTTATGCTCTTGTCCAACCAGTATATGCGCAGGAAAAATTCAAAGAAATTATTGACCCACCCACAATTGAAGACCAATGACTTCAGCATCCCCTTCTCATCTCTTCCCTTGTTCCTTCTAAGTTTTCTTTCTAGATTAATAAGACTCAAATTTTGGGTTGTCTTTGCAAATGCACTTTTGGATCTCAAACATGGGATGACAGATTGATGGGCAGCGAATGAGATGCAATGAAGAGCTTTGGGTGGCTCGCAGTCTTTGGGTCAGGCTCAGGCAACATGAGCTAGGTGCGATCGAGTTTTGGACTAGGCTCGAGCCTAATAAAGGATTGAACCCATTAGGATCAGGATTTGTTATGTTGTCATATATCTATTAGGATTTGTTTCTGTTTACCTATTAGGATTTGTTTCTATTTTATTTTATTTTAAGTTTCCTAGTTAGAAAGGTTTTCTTGTCAGCAAGAAAAGAAATAAGTTAGCTTTAGAAAAGGATTTAAATCAATCCTTTTCGCACTAGAATTAGGACTCTTATGTACCACATTACGGATATCAAAGGGAGGGTTTACAGATGTTTTAGGAACCCCCGAAAACATTACTTTAGTAAAGTTTCTGCAGGAAATTTTCCTGAAAGAGAGTGTCTTTCTCTTGTTAATTAAATCCTAAGTTTTATGCTTGAATTTGGTTTCGAGATTAATCTAAAATCTCTACCTAACTACTTCTGCTGTGTCAGTTGGTATCAGAGCATTAAAATCCAGCTTTCCTGGATTTCTTTCCTGGTGCCTTTCCTCGGTGTTGTTTCTATTCCATACCCTCCAGTACATCTTCTAGCCCTACCAACCCAGAAATTTTTTCCTAGATTTCTTTCTTGGTACCTTCCTCAGTTTTGTTTCTGTTCCACACCCTTCAGCCCATCTTCCAGCCCTACCAACCCAGAAAAATTTTTCCTGGATTTCTTCCCCGGTGCCTTTCCTCAATTTTGTTTCTGTTCCGCACCCTCTAGCCCATCTTCCAACCCCAACAACCCAGAAAATTCACCCAAAACCCAAAAAAATTCACCCAAAACCTAGAAAAGTCAAACCAAATGTTTTCAGTTTTGACCAACCAGTATAGATGGTTGATCAAGGAGATAACCAGAGATTTGACGAAGTTTTAGAGGCTATTAATAGATTAGCGACTCGTATGGATCAACTTCTAACCGTTATGGGCCTTAATCAAGCCAATACTAGAAGAATACCAATTAATGGAGCTCAAGGCAGAGGTTTACCTCAACCCCAACCTATTGACAGACCTGATCTTCCAAGGAATGCACAAAATAGGAGAGCTCATGGTCAGAATCAGATGCCTCTTATGGAAGATAGTTCGGATGAAGAAATCCTAGACCGAGTCCAACCAAGAAGAGGCCAAAGGGATAAAGATGATTACAAGATTAAAGTTAAAGTCCCTTACTTTAGTGGAAATCTAAGCATTGAGGACTTTCTTGATTGGATTGATGAGGTGGAGAGTTTTCAAGAGATGATGGAAGTCACAGATGATAAACTAATGAGAATTGTGGGCTATAAATTAAAAAGTGGTGCTAAAGTTTGGCGGAGTAATCTTCAAAAGAATCGGGAGGAATGG
>JANQBM010000008.1:5038618-5056516 GCA_025594535.1 Erythroxylum domingense
AATTACGTAACTTAACCGATAAATTACTGAAATACTGAAAAATACAATTAAATATTTTTGAACTTTATGAGAAATATAAACATCTTGTACCGCAAGTAGAACCTGCCGGCACGATTTTATCTTACAAGACATCTTATTGTCTTTTAATTTGGGTCAGAAGGCGAGTTGCCTTGGTCCCTTTCTTTTTCTCGACAACAGTTTGCTTCAACATTATGAATTCTCATTCCCTTTTCGTATCGAAAAATATATAACTTTTAACGATAGTGAACAAGTTGAAGAATTAATGGCCTTCACCCTTTCAGTTATATTTGTAGACAAGTGTGGAAGGAAAATTTTCCTTGCTTCTTATTATTCTGTCGGAATGTTTTTCTTCAATCGTCTTGGTCCTTGTCACCGCTTTTGGTGTTATTTGTCATGAACATGCATCTACCACAACTTACGTGATTCAAGAACGTGAAATTTCTCCATCTAATATTTTTTAGAGAACACAGGAATACTGTAATGTCGCTCCTTCAAGTTTGTATTGCCAACAGATACTGGAACTCGAAGTCATACGGAATCTTGTCAACAATAACGGTGGGTATTTTGCCACTGTTATGGCCTCTGAAGCAATCCACAATGGACTTTCTCAATGATCCAGATGTAGGCAACTGATGGCAAACCCACCCCACTAACGAGTCTGTGTCCATGGCATAATCAAGCAGGTTTCGTAGCAGAAGGTCTGGGAATGCTATTCTTTTTGTTCCGGTTACTACTATTGAAGCTTGCAGATACTCTAGCTTTGACTTCTCCAGCTCAGCCATCACACCATCACCTGTGTAAACTCTCACCTGCATATTTTTATCCACATTAAGGAACTGGAAAGTGGAAATTTTTTGGAAGTTTTATCTCAAAAGGTTTGAACTCATTAGATATTATTGGCATGTAGAGTTGGAACTCGACTCCGGAACTTACTGCAGGAGAAGAACGTGTTCCACAGCAGAGAGCGAATGTGACGTTAGGATTCATTAGCTCAAGACCGTAAAGTTGGCGAACGAAGGCTTCTTTATCGTCCTTATCATTCTTTTCGTGAACCTGTATATCAACGATTTCATTTTCAAGAGTACGTTTATAATTGTTTTTTTTTTTTTGAGAAATTAAATTGTATTGAATGAATGAAGAAGTTTACATGAGGGACGTTAATGAAGTATGTTTATAATTGTTAAATGCTAAGGATAGGGCCCTTGTACATTGATAGAACAATGGAATCAAACAAGATTCGTTAAATTTACCTTGTTGGAAGATGTAGGTTTCCTCAAAATGTAATGCTCGATTGCATAAGCGTTAAGCGTGCTTCCCCCAATGTTGAGAGTTGCCTAGATTCATTCGAGACATCAACAATTATGATAAGAGGGTAATACTTATTTAATGTTTAACAATTCTAATTTTTGTTTGCTAGAAGAGAATGATAAAATTAAAATTCAGTTTTATGTGGGAAACAGAGATTGTATAGCATTCGTGATTAATCTTCTAAACTAGGCTATAATTAAGCAGTGAAGAAAAACGTACCTTGTTTATTAAAGTAAATAATTTTTCTGGGGTTGAGGGTACTCCGCACTGGAGAAATCCCTGAAAAAGTATTGGAAACAGATAACACAGATAAGGACTAGAACAAAAGTTCAGTATAGTGACCCGTCTAGCTTGCTTGTAGATCAGAGCAGTAGCAGATATATATGCTTGTATCATGGTACGAATAAAATATTGATAAAAAGCAATACATGCATGATACAGGCATTGTACATGTTGATCCAGAAGGCCAGTTTCTGTTGGTAACTCAGGAATTTCAAGTCCACAGTTTGGAGATTACTCATTAGCACCCTGCAGGAAATCACAAACCTGTAAGGATAAGCAAACAAATTTGTGCTCTACGTACCATATTATGACACTTAATCTGATAGTGAAAGTGCCACTTTAATTCTATTTATTACTATCAATTCAATGACGTAGGTAAAGATGCATTATTCATAAGGCGTACTCGTACATCTTTGACTGAATTTGGGACAATATCTAAGTTCGACTTGAATTGAACTGGAGATGATATGCAGTACATAAAGCAGTTTGAGGAAATATACCTTAACCTTCTTAGCAATGGAATAGAACTAGAACTTGAAATGTACTTTGGATCCATTGAGCTTGATGTGAAAATAACCAAGTTCTTGTATGGACCAATATCCCTTGGAACGGACTCTTCCACATTGAAGACTCCATAAGGGTCCTGTTGTCTCGATTCCTTCAGTGATGCAATGCACGATTTCGAGTGCAAGGGGGTCTCAACCCTGAAACTTCTTGATATCATAGAAGAATGCAAATACCTGGTAATTGGACCTGACTTTTCCAGCTCCATTGCTCTTGATGTTCTTAGTAATCTAACATATATGAAGTTCAAGCACTTCATGATGTTCTCTGACAGCTTATTGGGTGGCCACTGCTGCACATTTTCTTCTGACAGAATTGGATCCGATATAGATTTCTGTAAGAATTCAAAGGGCACTTCCACATTCCGCTCTCTTGGCTGAAAGAAAAATCAAGTGGTTTTTAACCCTTATGGAAGTATGTTCAACGCTGCTATTCCCATACAATCACCTGCAAGCAACTAGTTGAACTTGAAGTAGAATCGAACAACTGGGACACCGGAGGCCGACGTACCTTGGGCGAGGGAAATCTAGGGTCTCGCATAGGTGATGGAGACTTCAGAAATCGACTTTTTCTTGGAATCCTGTCCTGAAATTTAGCATCCTCGTAGGAATGGTTTTGTTTCTGAGCAAAAGATGTTCTTGAGGATCCGATTTTCTCATGTACACTGAAGTCACTAAGATTGTAATCACCTTTAATTGCTTTGCTTATGAAATGCAAAGCCTTATTAGTCTCAAATGGCATCTGTTCTTGCATTCTTCTGCTTAAAGGGCTAGGATGAGCAACATATGGGGAGTGGTCTTGAAGTTTGTTGATGGTTCCACCAAGTTGCCATGACGTTGACCTTTTTTCCTTGATGATATCTTGTTCTTTTCTCAAACCAAGTTGAAGTTGACATATTTGGCCTTCTAATCTAGCTATCTCACTCTCAACCGCTGCTAATTCAGCCAACAGCTCTTTTGCCTGCAAGTGTATGTAAATAATTGAAGAATTAAACACCTTTTGATTACAGTTCTATCTGGGAAAAACATATTGGAAGTAAGCGTGCAGAGCACATGAAAGAAAACTCCAAGAGCCGGCTGATCACTAAGTCCAGGATTTAATCTCGTGCTTCCCACATGATTCCTAGAAGGCCAAGAGAAATGAAGTAAAAGAACCTTATTCACACCATATATAGTACCTTGGGAGGAAGAAAACTTGGGATAGATATAACGGTTCCGTCTTTCTTGTTGTTATGCATATGCTCCAAAATCTCATGCACTTTTTCTTCTTGCTGCAACATGTTCTGAAGCAAAGAAACCTGTAAAATTGATTCTCATGATCACTATATCGTGTGATCAGTAAGCTACCAAGAAAAGAAACCAAAATTAATTAAGATTTCATCATCCGAGTCAAAAACTGATCATTCTTAAATTTTTAACATAGTTTCTTAGGCTCTTTTAGCACGTTAAGCAGCTTCTATGTACAACCCACATTAATTGTTTGATGTTGTACTCGTACCAAAAACAAGTACAGATGTAAATTAGTACCTTGTTTTCAATATTTAAGCAAATAATAGACATAAATTCTGCATTAATTGTAATTCCCATACTACAGGGACCAGTACAGGTACTAAAGGAAGTGTAGCAGAAAGACTAGTGTCATGCCAATATTATACATACATATGAAAATTTTCCCATACCTCTCGTTCCAATTCTCCTCTCTTTTGCTGCTTACTGATCTTCTTTCTTCTCTGCAATTAGAGATAAACAAAACACTTAGAACAGTAAAAGTATGAGGTGGAAAGAATAAAGAACAAAGCCATAAGCTGTGGACGAGGCAAGGAGGGGATCGTTTGGGACAGACCACCAACATACTCCCATTCGTTGATAAAAATGAAAAAGAAAGGAGGATAATAAGATGAATACTAAGTTCATGAAGTGATAACACTATGAATACTATGTTTATAAAGAAACCAAAGTCTTGGCAATCGTGTCAACTTACAGTATCCGATAGCATGTTCACAGACAAGTCACGAGAGGAACATATATGGACTGACTGTTTCTTTCCCAGTGGCTTTAACCCCTCTCCAAAACGCCACGTTATTAGTGCTTAAGACAAATGGGAATGGCAAGAATTTGGTGATTAAAAATGTTGGCAATGTTAAAAGGAAGACCCCACTTCGCTTGGAACGAAAGGAAAAGTGGTGGATGACTGCTGAAGCGGTTGTATTAGTTTTAGTAGTAGGTTGTTGCTTGCTGTAGGAATTTGATTCGGGTTTGGATGAAAGAAAACCTGAAAAAAGGCATAGGATTGAGGTTTATGAGAAGTTGTGAAGGAGCTTTCAGGGAAAAGAGGCAAAGTTGGTGCGTTGAAATGAGTTTCTAGTAACTGTTTCAATCGTGGACTGAGACATCATGCCAACAGAAAAGCGTAGCCTCGTCCTTTTGCTTTGCTTGTACTCGTGGACTTCGCGAGTTAGGGTGGCTATGCCTTCTCTAATAAGTAGTTTTCTGTATTAATGAGCGAAAAAAGTTGAATAGATAAGTAAAGTGTAGGTCAGTGCACCGAGCTTTATTATGACCCAATAAAAACAAGGAATGAGTGACTCTTCTCCTAAGATTTCTGTCGTCTTAAGAATTAGATCATAGTAGGTGTAACTCAAGCTTTGTTGCCACTTCTGATGTTGTCTGCGTGCAAATAAATAAATGTTACACATTTGTCTATATCTTGGAATCTCGTAACAAAGGCCCCAATTTGCTTAACAGATATTATTAATCAAGCCAAACGTTTCTGAAATCCATTTAACTTATGTCATTGCTGTCTTAATGTTTTTTAAATGAATTGAATGGCTTTACTAAAATCAAAACCATACGGAGAAGACTAACTTTCAATTTAATGAATCGATTCAGAAATGAAAAAAAAAATGATTTCCAGTATAAATCTTAAGCAGGAGAATTAAAAAAGATTATCCTATATAAAATAAATTAGAACAATGGAAGATGAGAATGCACATACAAAAGTCACATTCAAAATAAATAACACTGAAGGATGACAAACACAATCTCAATTGCATTGTACTGAGATATTCCAACAAATTGGACAGATAAACATTAAGCAATGTATCAACTAGTTAAATCTAGCAAATATTTACAATTGATTTTATCCACTGCATTCATACAAAAAAAAGCTGGAATTCGAGCTTTTTGTTGACTTGATCAAGCCACCAGAAGTGAAACTCGCAGTCTTGCAGAGAAGGGAAGCACAAGCATTCAAATTACTGCTTCGAAGGTCCTGCAAGTACAAAGGCAGTCCACCCAGAACTTCAAAACATATCAAAGCTCAGTGTAGGAAATCCTTCATTGGGTCATCAAAGTGAACTTTCTTCATCCTATATGCCTCTATATCCTCAGGAGTAACCTGCAATACATAAAGAATAAGTGAGGTCCCCATAACTATGCAAAACAAGTCCAGTAGGCAGATAAAGATTGATGGGTCTAAATCGGTAAAGTTTAAACATTTCTGACACCTCATCATTCCATCTGACATTGTACTTGCGTTTTCTTTCATCTTTTTCTTCCTTCTTTCTATCATCCTCCTGTACAAGAAGAAACAGAATTTCCATCAATGCAAGCTTTACAACCTCTTCAACTGCAAGTTCATAAAAAAAACAACTGATGCAAGAGCAGCGATATGAAACTCTGTTGAATTTAAACTTCTAGAAATCCAAGAAATGTGTATTAATTAGCTATTAGTTCAAAGATAAAGTCTCCATAAGATTTATTTGGAGTTCCATCATAGTCAATATGATCTATTTCGATATGATTTACTTTTCTAGTTAGATTTCAATTCCTGATCGAGTTCATACAAGGAGCAGTTTAGGCTAATACAAATAAGTACTTAAAACTCTTAGTCCTAATTCTTGTCCTTTCTTCTCTTTCTAGTTTCTTTTCTCTCCAATCTTCCCTTGGTAGGACTAGTCATACATCACTAAGCCTCAACTTGCCATCCTTAAAGAACCAAAACCCTGCCAAATCCTCACTTCTCAGTTTCTTAACGATATAAATGCGCACTTAAAAGGAGTTCAGAATATGCAAACAATGGTGACATTCTCCACTGTCCCACCAACAGGAAGAATCATATGAAAATAATGAAGAAGTAAAGCAGAACATGTGTTAAGGGGTTGACTTCCAAACTCACCTTTCGAAGAGCTTCAGCTAGTAACTTGTCATCCAAAACCAAATCATCAGGGACCTCAGTTCCCCAAGTAGCATGCCTTTTCTCCTCCAACGTACGTTGTGAATCTGATAGATTATTGAAGAAGTTCTAAGGTTAAATGAGAAGACAGAATTATCACATGGATAAAAAGAGCACAAAGGATGCAAAAAAAAATATTTTCAATGGACCAAGACATCTACTTTGAAGCAAATCACACAAATAAGAAACAAGGTTTAGCAGTTTATAGATAGCAGTGCAAAAAGGCAAAAAAACAGCCGATTATGAGAGAAAAAGTCGATGTGCATACCCTCAGTAGCCTCTTTTCTTGCAAGATTAGCTTTCATGAGATCAGCTGAAGCCTCAGCTGCCTTGATTCCCGCAGCACCTGTGCAATAGCTGTTCCGGACGGTTTGCTTGCAGCACTTGTAGCCCCATTGATGGTCTTTCCACCAGGAACCCCACAAGCTTGTATGGTTGTTAATGTAAACATCCTCTTCATACTTACTTTTTGGAAGTGAAATCTCCTGTTTGGGGAACAAAGAAGTTACTACTACATTATGCATGCAAGAGGGTGTAAGAGAGACTCGCATAGAAGATAATCACTATGCTAAACTCATGTACCCGCCTCAAAAAATGGGAGTTGAAAACCAAAGTGCAGTTAATTGTAAGGAATTTCTACTTTTACTAGATAAATAACTGCCAGCCCAATGAGTCTACTGATGTGTAAACCAAAGAACAACTATTATCCCTTTTTGCTTGCCTTTTCAACTAGGCATGCCTATACGAAATAGTATGCAAAACCTAGTTGTTGCATCTGGTTCAATGGGATCACTACATGAAAATCAATGTCTTACCTGCCCCTTTACAATCCGCCCAGCACGATCGTATTCGATTTGTCTTTCACTTTGTCCCAACAAAAGCTCTCTTGGAAACTCTTCTTCACTAGCTGCATTACCATACTTTTCAAAAATGGTATCCTTAGCTCGTGTCTTCATTTTCTCTTTTATGACCTTGTAATTCTTATAAAGTAACTCAGCTTGAGATGGAGCCGCTTGCATATGAATATCTTGTCCTTTCTCAAACGCTTCCCAAGCATGAATGTTCAGCTGCTTGAACTCTAAAGCTTGACCACTATTCCTATGTTGGTTATCTCCCTGCATGGTAAAAAATGTTTTCGTAAAAAAAGCAACTGGAAAAAGGAATATAATTATTTAGTCCAATGCCCAATTTTCATGGGCACCTACCTCATAGAATTTCTCATTTGGATCAGCATCTGGAAGCGGATCTTCACGCATGGAGCGGGTTTTAGGGTCATAGTGAGCTGAATTCAAATCAAGGTTTAGTAGATACTTCGCTGTATCTTCCCGTATACGTAAATTCCTGCAAAAAAATGTCCAGGAGGTGTAAGAGTAACACCCAAATAGAAACTGAAAAATTGCAGAAAATAAAAGCAGTGAAACCACGGAAGACATATTTAAGTTATTCTTTGATAAAAACAAAAAATAAAACTTTTAAACCCCCTCACCTTACAGTCCCGGTACTTCCACCACCTGTTGTGCGCACACGCTTCTCCACCTTTGCAAAGTCCATTTGTTTGCTCTCATCAACCTTGGCTTCATCAATTCTTAAATCATCATCATCGTTGTCTTCATCACTAACCCCAACTTCAGCATTTTCGTTGTTATTCTTCTCATCTAATTTCTTAAGCTTCTCTTCCTTCAGATACTTCTTTCTAGCTGCTTCTCGTGCTTCATATCTCTCAACAACATAGGTATAACTTGTTGTATCATACCCATTCCACCGATCACGCTTTCCATCATAATCAAGCTCAAAGGTCTCTATTTTCTCATCAGGGGCAATGTGTTTGTTATTCCATTTTGCCCCTGCTTTCCTGGGTCTTTCCATGCATGCCTTTGCGTCATGGGTCATGGCTCCACAGCTGAAATAAGCAAACAAAAGGAAATTTTAAATTTTCAGTCCTCTTACTAATCATGTCGTACTAACTACTATTATTGATGTCAACGCAAAAAGGTTCACTGATAGGTACAAATTTATGGAACTCAAGAAAGCTACCACTCACCCATACATGTAACAAATATCTTATGTCTGCACATGCAGTGCAGGCAAGTGCATATATACTTAATCAAACGCATACACATGCAAAGACAAAGGAAGAGGATTTACTTACTTTGCACATGCACCCTTCCTGTATTTCTCAGCCTGGAAAACTTTAGCTCCTCTGTCATACCACGATTTGGTATAGTTTGGATCTGACTTCCATTTCCTTTGATGTTTCAAGCTCTAGAAGACAGAGAAAGAAAGAAAATACACGCTTAAGATTCAAGCAGTATATGAAAAGCATGTTGAGCTCATAGCAATGTGAAAAACTCAAGCACGTAATCTGCTTACAGGCTTTTCAGCATTAAGATACCAAGGGGCTGAGGACATATACTGAGGAATATGGGGATTGATCTCCTTTCCATCCTCGTCAACCTCTGCAGGAGCAAGCCCTGCTTTTCGCGCTTCCTCCAGTTCAATTTGCTTCCTATGGTCCTCCCTTGACTTAAAAGAGACTGCAAGACCCATAAATAGAGGTTAATTACATATTCTGAAAACCAACAATGGACAACAACAGCAGCAGTAGCACCACCGTACCGTATATTATTCTGCTGCAGTATAGAACTAGAAACAGATAAAAACATCCCAAAAACACATAAAGGAACATGCTAGCATTTTGCAGAGAGGCAGTATGTAAATACGTCGAAGATACAAGTCGGTGCAATTTCTCCAATTAAGATACGTTAGTTTAGAACACCATTTAAACAGAGCAGCGCCAATGCAATATATGGTACTATCGTGTAATCGGAGAAATTCACATGATACGGGAATACGACGAATTTACCCAAAAACAAGCAGAAAGAGTTGTTGTGAAATGATGATGGAATCGGTAATCCGAGTTAGGGATTTCATATCATCACGTAGAATCACATTACAAAATCAAACAAAGCAGAAGAAAAGAAAAAGAAAGAAAAGGAGATACCTGATGCGGTTGCCATGGGTTTGGTTAGTTTCCTATTTCCCAATCAAAATGAAAATAGCAGAATCAGGGGTAACACGAGCCTCTTTGATGACGGAAGAGGAGGATATATATACAGTATAAATTAGCAACTTTTGCCTCCTCCGGCAATGAATTGGGATTAACCGAACCTAATCCAATTCGGAGAAGGAAATTTGTCTTGGTTCCATCGGGTCGGGTTCGTATAACCCGGCATTTGGACAGCCTCGTGTCAAATCCCAATGGCCAATGGTTGTGTGCGGAGTAATAGTTAATTGCCAAATAAGCATCCATAAGGCCACCTAAGCAATTTATGTGCACAGCCCCGTTATTTTAGATCCAATTTATGATTTTTCACTTAATAATTTATTTTAGAAATTCAAAGCCTGTAGTCTGTAGGGGAAACCAAATCATTTGTTCCTATGTCTACTCTGTTATGTGAAAATCTATTCATTTAATAAATAGGACTTATAAAAATTAAACGGCTAATATCGCTTAAAAACAAGAAGTATATAGTAATTGGTAACAGAATATCTGTTCTAGTAGAGACAGAGTGTAGACATTCTGGTCATTGCCGAGATTATTCTTATGAATTTAGTTTTAACTTTTTATATGTCATGTTAGTTCATAACTCGTGAAATCCATATTATAATAATAAGTTATTATTATTATTAAAAAATAATTTTTTTATTATACTGTAAAAATTACAAATTATAAATAGTTACTTTTAATTTGAAGGATACATGATTGCAGCCTCTTCTATTGTTTACTTTACGCTGTCACTTGAATTTATGAGTTGCTCAATGCATACAGTGTCCTCAAGTTTATCATATACAGCTACTCTTCAGTTGCCAATCACAACTTTCCAGATAATAGAGAATGCGTAAAATGTCTTGTACTGATTGAAAGACATTGGGGAGTAGACCTTTTTTTCCTGAGCTTGCTGCTTTTTATTTCAACAGTGCAAGAGCACATTGAACATTTATGTTTCACAATGTACAGGTGAAAGGTCAAAAAAACTACAAAAAGAAAAAGAAAAAGATGGTGGTGTTACTTTGTTCCTACACTATTTTTCATTTCATATAGGAAGCAAGGTTATGATGAAAACGTAATCTCTGTACAAAGCATCAGAAGTTTGGTATATTGTTGTGATTGAAATCGCAAACTAATCTAGACCTGTACCTTGCAGATTTTCTTTCGGCAATGGATTCTGAGCTGCCCAGCTCATAAGTTTCCTTAAGGTATTTTCACTCTAATTTTGTACAGAAAAGGTTGGAACGTAGAGAACGTTGAATCTATTTCCTTTGGTAGGTAATCATTAAGAAGTAGGCAGCCATACGGGAAACTAGTCCAGTTAGGAAGAGCAAGAGTAAGCATCTATACCAATTGTTGAGGTCGTACCCAGCGTTCATAAGTGAACCACACCTTGTTATCAGCCACACCCCGTAATATCTGCAAGAAATTAGAAGACTGAATCAGGAAAGTTGATCCAGTAAAAGGAATCGTATCAACATGGAGTAGAATAACCTAACCTTTTAGCATTTGATATGACAAATGCTTCCAATGCCCATTTGGTGAAGCACAAGTCAGATATGAATTCCACAATCTTGCCATTATCATTCTGGATTGCTATTAGAGTTAAAACAACAGGAAGAAGCACAGACCACTGCATGAATCACACAGAAGGTGGGTTGTAAGTGGAATTGGAAACATATTTGTGGATCTAACTCATAAAGCAAATGGTGCTCCAAATCCTTTACCAGTTGTGCCGGACCAGGTTCAAGGGAAATAGCCAATGCATAAGCTATGCCAGTAACACAGTACACCAGACAGATTAAAACTGCATAATTGTCGGCGACACTTGATCTTGGATTGTTGAAGAAGTAGAACATGGATAGATATACAAGTGGCTTCACAATTGTGTTGAAATGATCGATCGTGTCCTTTGCAAGAAAGTAAGCCAAGCTGCTAATACCAGAACCGCTCTCTCTCCAGTAATGGAGTTTGTCCAGGGCAAACGATCTCATAGCAGCAATCTTGCACAGGAGAGCTGTAGTCAATCAGAACTTCATACTGGTGAGAGAAGAACCTTTGTAGGCACCTAATAAAAGCCAGGTACACTTACTTGGCTACTCTACATTTTCAGAAACATAAACCCAGTGCCTCCAGGAATCTGTTCCTTTTGTATTATCATTATAAATGCAACAAATCGAAGGATTTTACTTACAAACTGCAATGACAGTGTATGTGTAACCGGACACCCCAAAAGTTTCGTCGCTCACTTTAGCTAATGTTCCTAAGCAGATTCCAGCCAGCAACAAAATCAAGTAATCTACAGCCTGTGTCTTTGCTTCTCGTAGCCTCTGCTTACCAACCCTGAAAGAGAAAATTTTGACATAATGGTGTTTCAGTATTGTTATGATGAAGACGTGCTTTGTCAGTATGAGCATTAAATACTTCGCTATAGAAATACATGGTCCTGATAGTTCAAATTTAAAAGTTCTATTACCTTATGAAACTATTTAGTTTCAGGACTTGGAGCAAGAACAAACTGAAAATAGTGAAGTTATGCATACCTTCCGAGGAAATATTTGTATTGTAGAAGGACACCAGGAGTTCTCCGTCCAGATAAATCACCAGAACTCAAAAAGTTGTACTGGAGGTTATCTTTTTTAGTCTCCACGTTAGACTTGACATCCTGCCAAAAGTCTCCCGTAAAAGCCGATGCTTCAGATGTTGCATCACTTGGCCTTCCTCCGTGAGACGAGTCTTCACCTCTTGATGCTCCCAGTTGACCAGCACTCTGCAGCATATCCATGGGAACTGGGTAGCCATTGTGAAGCATCCACCTGATGGGAAGTTCTTTGTAGTTCACTCCAGAGGCTGGTTTTACTATGCCCTCCAAAATGTCAATGAAGTAATCTGGAGGATTCACACGCTCAGGCACTGTGAGTCCAAGTCCGGTAAAATATTCTTCAACTTTCTTCACTGATCCATGATAAACTGTCAAGCCACCCTTGGCTAGAAGTATTAAATCGTCAAACATCCTGAATAATGTATAGCTGGAGCAATCCGAGAGTGAAAAGAAACAACAGCAAGAAGGAATAACTCAGAATCTGAAACAAAATCATATTGAAACTATGGTGGAAATATAATGTTCAAAACGGAAATGACGGCAGGCGGATAAAAATTTGAAACGTGAATCCATGTATTGAAAGTGAGCTAACCTTGGCTGGTGAACGACCATGCAAATGTTTACTCCCTCGAAAGCTTCACGTCGGAGAGCTCTAAGCAGTAACTGGGAGGACGAACTGTCGAGTCCTGATGTGGGCTCATCTAATATAAGCAGTGAAGGTTCCATAACCATTTCAAGACCAACATTTACTCTTTTCCTTTGACCACCAGATATTCCTCTCTTCTCCACCGTCCCAACAAGAGAATAGCGTATCGCCTGGAGCCCCAAGGACTCGATCACTCTTTCAACAACCAAAATCTTTTCTGGCTTCGGAAGGTCGGCGGACAATCTGCAATGAAATCCAATGTGAATAAAAGAAAAAGGAAGATTGACAAACCATTGATGTTAATTTCACTATTTTTGGGTGTACAAAGTGCCAGCCAGAGCCTGACAGATAGACTGGCAGGATAAGATAAGCTGTAGCTATGCAAACTCCTGAAATTTCTCGAGATTAACCATGCCTACCAAAAATTTTCTCAACTCCTTAACTAGTGTTATAGTAAAAAGTTTCCTGGGAGTTTGGATTTGGTACTGCTTACCTGCATCTAGCACTGAACCAGAGATTCTCCTCCACAGTTAAGTTTCCATGCACAATATCATCTTGAGGCACGAAGCCAATGATTTTCTTGTAAGATTGGATCGGATCCATCTTACCATTTACAAGAACCATACCAGTAACGGTGCATCCACCTGCTTTTCCCGTCAAAGCCGAAAGAAATGTAGTTTTCCCAGCTCCAGAAGGACCCATGACTGCAGACACTCGGCCAGGTGATAATTTTCCACTTACACATCTAAGAAGATGTTTGTTTTTGCCTTTCAAAGTGAGGGTTAGATCCTTAAAAGCAACCTCGATTGGAGGCCTCTTCCTGATTTCAATATCACTAGCCATGGAAATCACTCCTGAGAAGGTCAAGTTCTTGTTCTGCTCCTGAAATGCCTTTTCCCTCTCAATCTGCCCATATGCATACCTAAACATTTGGCTCTGAGTATGCAACTGCTTACCCCTTGGAGCGTTCTTCTTGATGTTCCTATCTCCAATCTCCAGATTGAAGCCTTCAGGACTATCAGGGTTAGCTTCGATTTCATGCAGCATACTTGTTAGGTTGCTCTTTTCCTTTTTCTTTCCCTTGGCGGCTGAGGACATTGGGGGTAAGGAACCATCACCTCCAAGTTTACCCATTCCTTTCTGTTGGTCCATTTTAGATTTTGTGCGAGAGAATGTGCGTGACAACTGAGACAAATTCATTGCACCCTTCTTAGCAATATCTTTTGCGGATTTCCATTTTTCACGTGCCTGTGCTGTTTCTCTTACATCTTGAACTGCCTTCTCCCTGGTTTTTGCTTGTCGTTTTTCTCGAGTTGCAATAACTTGGTCAGAACAGTTGTACATTATGATCAACAGAAAACTTAAGCCAGCCTACATGAAGAGTTTTGGTGTCAGGCTTAATACAACACCGAATTGAACTTAGTAGGTTAAACCAGACTGTAAACTCTATCCACCTGGTAACTTAAGTTGATAGAAAGTTTCTGCAACTATAGTTTGAATCAAGCAAACATCGAATTAATCACTTACAAAAACCAAGACGCCATACGCTGTGATATTCTGATTAGATGATTTAGGTTTACAAGTTGCCAACCGGAAACATCCTGCAAAATTCGTGATTACTGGTGAACTAGCGGAGATTGGCATTATTAATTTGCTTTTAACCAAGTACATGAAAGTCAGGAACGTCTTTCATTTCCTTCATCCATGTTCGAGATCCCTGTGGTTTCCAAACTCCTGTATCCATTCTTTTTCTTATCTTTATAGCTCTTACGTTTACACAAAGCACAAATTTATGAATCTTACACACCTGTTTGATATGTAGAACCAGCCCTGCAGTAATATCTGAAGCAGAAAAGGGATGCATGCGTTAGTTGATAGGAAACAGCGAGAGATCAATTGTCATGATGAACTTGAAAAAGTTGGCAGAAAAAAGAAAATCTCAAACATGCAACAACAATGGAAAAAAGCTATAACTTGTAACTTTATAAATAAGTGGTGGAAGTTCTGGGATAATTATCGATACCCCCTATTGCAAGGATTCTTTTGGATAGTAGACGGACAGAATGATCCTGCTGAGCAGAATATCTCGCTAGTACTAACTGCATCTAGCCAAACATCTGCTCCACCACAAGTATGGTTTGGCTTCGCAGCAGGTAGTTGGTAATGGTATCTTCAAAAAATAAGAAGAAAAAGAAAAGACTTCCCCATTGAACATTTATTTATGTCGAACAACAAGGAATTTGAGGTCAAGTGCAAAACAAGAAAGGACTTACGGGTCACATATACCAGTGGTTTTATTCAACTTGGAAACTGGGCAGTAAGCACCTAATGGACATGCTGCAATGGCAAGACATAAGATGTTAACAAATATATAGTCGCCCTTTATCAGAAGGCAATGAACTCGATGCAATGATCTATTCTGCAGAAACAAATGCATCATGTTCACGAATTCTTCAAATTTTGCAGCAGAAACACAAGACAAGCAGTATTATGAAACCTATGCCTACAAAAAATAATGATCGATGAAAAGTATCATAACATCTTAACGCACAGGATTCCTGATACTCACGTATCATGCAAGTTAGGCCGTGAGGACAAAAGAAACCTTCGCAACAAGGTTCACATTTAGTAGTTCTAAGAGGCATGTGGGTTGTATTTTTCATTTCAACTTTAACTCCTTTTTCAACAGAACAAGCCCATCCAGGTTCACATCCAGAGACCCACGAGCTCAAATTGCAGTTCTTGTTAGGCTCCAAGTAATTGGCTTTCTTCTTGGCATTGACAAAGAAACTGTTTATGTAGAACTTTACCTCGGCGGCGTTGCATAAACGCCGTGTCATATCTCCTGACAAAAGAAATGTCAGAGACAATGTGATGACTGAAAGAGACTCTTTTGGTGATCATTACCCTATGAACCATACATTTCTGGAAATCCCCAACCGCAATAAATAAACTTTTCTATTGCAGCTGTTAAGGCTTGAGGATTTACAAACATAATAACGAGCTATAAGCACAGTTTTAATTCATTCTGAACCTTTAGTTTTCTTTGCACAGTTGGATATGAATTGTGTGTCCTTGGAGAAATTGAATGCCATATTCCAATCTGCATCCCTGCAACACAGAGCAAAAGCCATTGCAATCCCATTTGAAAAATATCTGAGAACGAAAAAATAAAAGAACGGAGACATTAAAGGGCTTCATATACGCACACGTCCGTTATGCAGAATCCTAAATGTTTTTTAATATCTTCCTTGAAGACAGAGGTGATATTTGCAAGACTATTGTAGACCATCTGCGATAGGAGCTGTTCCACCGCAGGATTTTTGGCAAGGTCTTGAGCATCTTGGCAAGAGACATGATGTGACAGTAACACCAATCCAAAAAAGACAATGCAGATCGAGCCGGAGAGAAAACTATGATATGCATTAACCTTCTCTCTGCTCATATCTTTGTCCAAAAATCTATACACACTGGAATAAAAATTTGTGCTATTTACATAGCAAAAACTTTGTTCGGCGATTTTCAGGACTGCCTGGGAGCTTGAATGATCAAAGAAGTAACCATAGACAATGTGGAAGTTGCAAGACGTAGGCCACAAGATTTGGAGGGAGCTGACAAATGGCTCTTTTGTGTTTCAGAGGAAAGAAATGGCAGAGAGGAAGAGTTGGCGAAGTCCTAGGAATAGACATGCGCGTCTGTCAAAATGGAAGGGACAAGTTCACTCTATTATTAACCTGAAGACCAAAAACTTCAACATTACTGACTTCAATGTCTTATATGCTCTTGATTTCTAAGATCTTTCACTCAAGATTCAACAAGAGAGAATGAGAAATTGAATATATATATATATATACATATATATATTTCCATATAAAAACAAATTTTATAATCTATCAAATAGACTTTTTCAATATTCATATTTGTCGTTTATCGTAGACAATAAGAATATAATAAAATTCCGATTATATATATCTATCGAATATATAAAATTAGCATTTTATTTTTTTATCTCTTTAAATTACTTTTCTTAAACGAGATAAGCATTGTGACTTCTCCCTCAAAATGCTACTTTCACTCCCACCTCGAATTAAGAAGGCAGTTATTAAGATTACCTTCTTCTTCTGTTATATTATTTCATTTAATAACTGATTAATCATTGATCTCCTATTGTCCAATTTGTGTTGTCTGTCTTATATTTTCTTCCTTAACGTCAATTAAGGTTTGGAACCTCTGAGGCCCTCTCAAATTCCTCCGTGAAAGCTATCTTCTTCCTCCTCTTTTACTGTCGTGGTATACCTTCCACTATATGCAAATCATAAACAGCTGAGTGCTTCATGAAAATTAAGACAGAAAAGAATCACATAACACGCAGCTTACACAATCATACATGTAATAACCTTCAAATGCTTCACGTGTAACGTCTCTCCTCTGCCTGGCTTTGTAGACAAAACACAAAACCCACCACAGACTCCTACTTTTTGTACTGATTAGCTTCGTGAAAACCGAGGCAATTTGGCAATGCTAAACTTAACCATTACCATGCAACCAAGTTAACTGCACGTGTAGCTTAGCTACACTAGACAACCAGAAACTGAGTTTCTCTTACCAAACTTGTAGAACAAAATTGAAGAAAACAAAAACGGAAGCAGTTTCTTTACTCTTCTCGTTTGTTTATAATTATTGTTTTTTGGCTATCGAAGTTGATATTCAGTGATGAAGACCCTCGTCATGTTTGTATCTACGGAAAAAACAAAGATTAGAAAGCGAACAGGTTACAGAAAGATTGGAAGTTATAGATTTTATGGAGTATAGATATGCATGTTTGCACTTTTCTTTACATTTCGCTCTTTCTCTGGCAATTTCAGCCAGTTGATGGTTCTGTTAGATAACTGGAAATCATCGGTGTAATCAACCCAATAGTGCATAATCCTAGAACCTAAACCTAAAACTCCTGAACTTAAAGCTAAAACAGTAAAGATAAGAGGCTGCTTTCCTTTGCACAAAACAAAGTCAAACCGACTCTCTTCCGCTTTACGAACTTATGCTACATAAAGTCATCATCAAGAAAGTTGAGAGTCAGTGCAGGCTGGAAAACGTCATTCATAGGAAATCCCACATCAAAATCGTCAGCCAGATAGTGAAAACTCGGCTCGACAGGTGGTTTTAAATTGGAAATCTCACAGGTGTTCCTCA
>JANQBM010000008.1:5072083-5082415 GCA_025594535.1 Erythroxylum domingense
ACACTTGTTCATTAAAGATTGTGCTGGCAATACATCTGCAAATGATCATGCAGAATACAAATATGAAACCAAAGTACCAAGTGTTCGCAGTCGAGGAATTGACCCTGAAAAGGTACAAGTGAGTTCGTGAGGTTCAATGTGAATTATTTGAGAGGCCCATAACCTTTTGTGTTAGGCAAGTTCGATTTGATTCTTTCTTACATCAAGTTTTCATGTGCCAAAGTCGAAGCATATGATTCATTTGTTGAATGAGAATCTGCTTTCTTTGAAATGTTTTAAAGTCACGCCTGTTTCCACTTTATTTGGGACAAACAACCTATTTTATACAAGTAACTACTTTTTGTATTATTCCGTGCTCATGAAATGACTTTCTAACTGAACAAAAGTGGTAAAGTTATTGAAGCAAATTAAGTTATTAACGAAATTGTTTAAGAGACCATATAAATTATACCTTGATAAATTCAAATACGCAAATTCAATCAGCGCTAATAGATTCCAAACAAGAGGAAGGTTCCGAGTCAAGAGTTTTAAGATTGACAATGTCCAAAACTGCTCCGTATTAGATTTGTTGCTAGTGACCAAAAAGATGACTGTGTGGAATGAACAAGTCTTCAAGTCAATGACAAACAAAAGAAGTTAAGCACTTGAAGTCCTGGACGGGGTCAATTCGTTTTTTTGAACTGAAAGCTGCACGTCACAATAATAGGATGTGGTCCCTCTGCATCAGTATTCCATCTCATTGTTCTCTTGTCAACTCGGCTCCTCCTAGTGGAACAAGTATGTCGATCGTCCAAATAAAAACTCCAACATTATCTGAAAGTGACTGACCTTTCTCTATACGGTTTTAGCTTCTAGATGTTATAAAACAATACCTCCCTTCCTTGCTTACTTCTCCTTCAAAGTCAACGTTGTAGGACTACGATGTATATCAGAAGCAAAAACAATACAGTGTCGATATCTTGGTCGGTAGAGGGGTTCAAACCTTAGCACATGGCTGTCCTGTAATTGGTGGCAGTAATTGTTAATCGTGGTTGATGGTATGTGATAATTATTTGAGATTAGAAAATTTAATAATAAAAATTAATGAATTACTTTAATACTATCTAATTGAAAGAGACTTGATGATTGATTTAAGCATACTTAATTCCATTATAAAGCAATGGATTATATTAATTTGTTTGTTAATCACATACTTACAATTACGCAAAAGAGACGCACGCACAATTGGCACGAGTTCCTCTCGCGTTTGATCCTTCCAAAATAAAATTAACACTTAAAAATTCCCCAACCCAACTTACCCCTAACGAACCTCAAAATTACGGATGGTACCATGCGATGCTTTTCACGCGGGCTCCGTTATAAATACGAATCCCCATAAATCGCTCAATCCCACGACCAAAATTTGGAAGGCATCGGAACTCCAAATCGGTAAAATTGTGGAGACAGGTTGTTTCAGACAGGGGGAGAGAACGAAGAGAGTTATGGTGGCTTGCCTCTTAGTATTAGATGCGTGGAGAACAGGTGACATCGACACGGCAGCATCCTCCTCCTCCTCCTCCTCCTCCTCTTTTTCTATTCAAATGGCTGATCTCTCTCCGCGTTCCATAAACCCTAACTGTCTTTTTCTCCGATCCTAATTTCTCTTTCCTTTATTTTCCGTTCATTCTCGGAATTAACTCCTCGGTTTTTGTACATACTCTGGAGGTCCGTTGCCTTACCTGCATTGCTCTGTTCATGCGTTTTGGGTGATGAGATTGTAGCTTTTGATGACGTGTTTCCTTTTCTGTTTGGTTCTCTGCATGTGACGCGGTTAGTTTTTCTGTTTTCAGTAGCGGAATTGATCTGAAACTTTTCTACCTTTATTTTTGTGTGTGGTATACAGATGGCGGAGGTGGCGAAAGTTCTGTACATAGTGGTCGTGGACGATGAAGACAAAAGAGAGAATGGAAAAGAGTCGTTTCGGTACACGCGTCCGGTCTTGCAAAGCACTCTGCAACTCATGGGATGTAAAGCTCGGCATGCTTTCAAGGTATACATACATATACTTACATACAACTCATGGGATACATATATATATATATATATACACATACATACAGTGGCAGATGCCTTTTTTCCGTTGTCGTCGTTCTTTTAGGAAATTTAAGACGGTTCTTTATGTTGTATGCTTTTGATTTGATTGAATAATATACTTCAAATTGAATCTGAGTTTTTCCGTTTCCTTGTAAGTGAGATTGTTCTCTTGTTATTTGTCAGATACATTGCTTGGTTGTGAGCCATTTCTTAGTGTGCCTTACTGCCTTTGTCTCTCCTAGTGTTTGCTTGCCTGTTTACGTATGGTGTTCTACTGAGTCCCGCGTGTTCAGAGCAGAGTTAGTAATGTCATTCTCGTTAGGGGTATTTGTTCTTCTGTGGAACCGACCAGTGTGGTTTACTTCTTAATGTTCCTGCTACAGATTGCGTCTTCTTCTGTTGCTATCTACATCTTATTTCCAATTCTCAGCCTACATTATTGGAATGTTTCCACATATACCTTTTACCAATCTGATCAGGCTTTCGCTTCTTCTATTGGGGTTTGTCATATTTACACAACTTTATGTTCTAATTTTGCAATTGTAGTCGGTTACTTCATTTGTTTTGATGTTGTTAAATGGTATTGCTGCTGAAATTAGCTCGTCTCATCATTGTGTAACTTGCTGTTCTTGTTAATTGGTGGGGCAACTTTACTAATCAGTGTTTCTGTTATCTGATTAGATGATGTGAAATCCAAATTTGTCTACATTTTTTGAAATCATTTTCTTTTTCCTTCCAGATTAGCCAAAGAGTTTTCGAAAAAATAAGAAGCGAATCTTCAATCAATGCTCTGCCGTCAAAAGTGGAAGAGACAACAAACCCTGATACTCAAAAAGAGAATTCTATGAAGGAAGCTGGTTCTTCCACTGATGGCAACTTTGGTAAAGCACAGGTGGCAAAACTTTTCGCCTCTGATATGGAAGACAGAAGTAAAAGTCTGCCATTTGAATTGTATAAAAGGCGTACAACTGTAATTATTAGAAGGCAGAGTTTCTTAAATGTTGTTTGCAATGCGTTGAGTGAATATAAGTATGTGGGTCCTGACCAAAGGGCAGACTTTGTTTTGGCATGCAGGTAAAGCATTGAATTATAACTGTTTCATTAAATTTAGGAGTATTGCTAAACTTCATTTATGGTTCTCTTAGAACACTCTTTTGGCAAATAATGGTATTTGAAGATAATTTCTAATGTCATATGGCATTGTCATTGATGCATGGTTGTTGTGACCATAGAAATTAACTCTAGCGTAATGGAAAAATGAAAATCATTTCTACCTTCTTAATCTTGCCTTGATGTTTCTTATACTATTTTTTGTGGCTTGAAGTTGTTATAGTGTATTTGTTGAACCAGTATTGCTTGTAGATCCTTAAAACTGGAATTTTTTTTGTGATTGATTCTCCCAACTGTACTTTGTTCAAATATCTTTGGTGGAGGAAATTCATTTTGTGCTTTCACCATTCCTTTTTTCCTAATTCCTTGTTAATATAGGCAGTTGCATTGATCACAAGTTTCTTGTTATCCAGTTTCCAGACTAGTTCCGATTTATGTGTGCTTATCATAGAACACCATTTAAATAACTGCTATATATGTATATTAAAAACAAGCTTCTTCTTCTCCAGTAAATAGTAGCGGATCTTAGAAATAAAAGTTGGACTACAATCTCACCATTGCTGTGCTGAACGGACATATGTTTTAACTGTCACCTAAGGGGAAAGTATGTTATTACACACACTTCTTTAATTTATTTCATGTCTGTAAATTGGCTTATATACTTCTATGGTAGGTCTATATCTTGGCATCTTGAAACATAATATTTGCATCATTTTCCTTTTTTAGATGTGACTTAATTGCATAGATGTAATGTGTTTGGATGTTATTGCTGCCTTTTTAGCTATTTGTTATTTACAGAATGTCCTTTCCTTAAATGCTTTAATCTTTTCCTTAAAGGTATCATATCTGGCTTCATTTTCCTAATTACTGTTTACTTTTACTGCAGAATCCGAGAAAGGAAAGAATCTGTGACAGTGCTCCTGTGTGGCACTAGTGGCTGTGGCAAATCTACATTGTCTGCATTGCTGGTACTCTTTTGAGTCCAAATTGCTTTTCTTTTTCCTTTACTTTTCCCTTTTTGTTATATTTAGTTCAAAGTAGGAATTCATTTATTTATGATTTTTGCTTGTGATTTGTTGTCATTTCTGTGAACATATTCATGTCTTTATCTTTCTTATACAGGGTAGTAGGTTGGGAATTACAACGGTTATATCCACTGATTCTATTCGGCACATGATGAGGAGTTTTGTAGATGAGAAAGAAAATCCTCTGTTGTGGGCTTCAACATACCATGCTGGAGAATATTTGGATCCAGTTGCTGTTGCAGAAGCAAAGGCTAAGAGAAAAGCAAAAAAATTGGCAGGTATTGCAAGTGCAAATCCCACTGAGGAAGGAGCTGACGGTTCTACAGTAGGGAAATATGGTACTAGATCGTTAGAGACCAGTTCTGGTACCATTAGTCCTAAACAAATGGCAATTGAAGGGTTTAAGGCACAAAGTGAGATGGTGATTGATAGTCTTGATCGTTTGATTACTGCCTGGGAACATAGAAAAGAGTCTGTTGTTGTTGAGGGTGTTCACCTGAGTCTTAACTTTGTGGTAAGCAATTTCCCTTGGCCTTATCTCATGTTATATCTAACCTTTTTCCCCTCCTTGTATTCTTCTTTTCCATATTAACATGACTTTGTACCTTCTCCATTTTATCATGATCTAGATGGGCCTCATGAAGAAGCATCCTTCTATTATACCATTCATGATATACATCACAAATGAAGAGAAGCATTTGGAACGGTTTGCTGTCCGTGCAAAGTACATGACTTTGGACCCTGCTAAAAACAAATACGTGAAATACATTCGAAACATCAGAACAATTCAAGATTATCTTTGCAAACGGGCTGACAAGCATCTTGTCCCAAAAATCAACAATACAAATGTTGACAAGAGTGTGGCAGCCATTCATGCTACTGTTTTCAGCTGCCTTCGGAGGTGTGAGTCAGGCGAGCATCTCTATGATCCTGTCAGAAATACTGTTTCCCTTGTAGATGAGGAATACAGAAACCAGTGTGCTGCCAATTCATTGAGTTCCAAGGGGATGTTTCAGCTGATTCAAAGAAAAGGTTCTTCTAGGCATCTAATGGCTCTTTTTAATACCGATGGTTCGGTGGCAAAGGCTTGGCCTGTTGATTCTAATGGAAAACCTCAATTAGGTGCCTCTGACACTGGATTTTGGATGCCAATGTATGGACCATTGCAGATTGGTAAAGCTGAACCAGTTAATCTTCAGTTTGGGAACTTTGGGATCAGTGCTTGGCCTTGCGGTGGCGGCGGCACTAGCCGTGCTAGTAGTGTTGATGAGGCAAGGGCTGATCCGAATGATAATGGGAGTAGATATTACTCTTCTTGTTGCAGCTCTCCGAGGATGTCAGATGGACCTTCTAAAGAGGTACGTGAAACTATTACCATTACATATTAAACTTTGATTTGTAGATGGTAGAACTAATATTTCAAGGCTTAGCATGATAGAGACTAGTAGTTTGGGCTGCCTACCTTCCCATTAAGATGAAAAATCTCTAATCTTCCATATAATGCTTCACTTATTGGAATTTTGTTATGTTCATTCACAGCTCAAGGAGGAGAATTCGGTTCATGGCAGTGATGAAGAAATTGATGATCCACCTGAGGTTGACAGTGATGAGGATTTCACTGATGAAGATAATGAACGTGTTCATGAAGAGGTTAGCATAATTGGCGTGTTTGCTTGATAAAAAGTTCCGAAGCATTTATGTCCGTCATGTGAGTAGTTAGGAGGACTGTTGAATAGTGTATTATCTGACAAATTAGAAGGGTGCGTGAAACATTTGTGTCAGAATTCAGATTTATGATGAAACGACTCTCAAATCAAAATCCTTAGTTGCGCTATGAAACCAAGACTAGGCGTTGCATTCACAGTTGTTGGTTTCCACAGTTACTATGAAATCATGTTGGTTTCCACAGTTGTTTATCTGACACATTTGCCAACTTCCTGTAAGACAGATTGGATCAGTTGATGAGGAGTCAACAAAATCAGATGAAGATTACGATGATTTGGTAATGCAAGACGTGCAGGAGAATGGTTATTGGTCAGATGATGATGAGGAGTGCCGAGACAAGTTACATCCCATGTCAAGGAGCAGATCAATCCCCGTGAAGGGAGATAAGTACAGACAGAATCTGGACCATGCTTCTCTAGCCATGGAGAAGAGTGAGAAAATGCCAAATTCTGGTAATGTCAAGATGAGAAAACGTTCACTCAGCATACCGGCCATGGGAAAGCATGGGTCAGCAGCTGGAGATCCCATTCTTTCGGGAGCCTCGCAGAGATAGAGCCGATGGCATGGTATAACAATTTTGCCCTTTGCTATTTATCTTTTCCTTGTACCTTTATGAGGTTTTTAATCCACAAGTCATTTCGACGATGTATATATTCTGCGTAGTTGAATTACCAATGGGATTGCCAAGTCCACCGTAAGTTGAGCTTGATGGAACACTACCTAGCTTCAAATACTGCAGTTCTCCTAATAATTGCAGGTGACAATCATCATAAATTCAAAGTAATTTTCCTAGGAAACAAAATAGAGCAGAACTAGGCACTTGTGACCGGTTGATGAGTGCTCCAATTCCTTAGTTTTTTGTTTGTATCTGTTCAATCTTAGACACAATCCCGTTCACTCTTCAGTCGATACGTTCAATGGAAAAGAAATGGTAACAGCAATTGAATTGGGATGAAATTGTACAAGTTGAACTGAAATAAGTCGATGAGGTTCAAGCCAATTGAATCAGATTTGTCGAGACCTAGCACGATGTTTCAAGGACCGGACAGGATATTCAAAGCATTCATGTGATATAGACAATCTGGACAAGGCCATATAGTTGCTGACTTCTGAAATTCTAATTCTCAGCATTCAAACATTCCCATCAAAGACCAAGGGGTTCAATCCAGATTCCAAGTACCCCACGGAGAAGCAAATAGTTTCTTCACATCAGTTTTTCAGGAAAAAAGAAAAAAGAACACTCGTGTGTTTCAGTACGTGCAAGATAACTTTCTGTCATATATTGTGCATGTGAGTGTCTGCTCTATGACTTTTGTCGTGCATCTCTGTTGCCAAGTTTTCAGCTTCTTATATTTCGTATGTCTGTGTTAACTACTCTCCTTGCCCTTCCATCAATGCAACGAGGAATCTACCTCCTTGGAAAATACAATCTCTTGGCAAGAGGGTCTGGTATTATGTTATAGGAAGTGATAATCTGATTTAAGTCCTTTGCTTACAATTAATATTCCAACGATTCTTTACACCTCTTGATTTCTTCACTCCTGCAAAGCCCGTCCATGAGAAGTTGACAATCATATACAAACACATCGATACCTAAATTGATCATTCTATTAAAAAAAAATGGAAACTTCTAGGGCTAGCTCCGTTTGATTATCTCGTTAGCCAAAGCAAGTGCAAAGAACATGTCCTCTCATAGATCTTAATGCCTTTATTTTTCACGTGGGAAGTATCCAAAACCAAATAAAGCTTGTTATGCTCAGAGAAAACCTTGAGCATAGAACTAAACAAAATTTCAAGAACTTTGGTTCCAAATAACGACATTTCTGACTGGTATAGGAGGAAAAGTGTATCTGATATTTTCTTTAATTGATACAGATTTCAACAGATTCTCTGCAGTTGAGAACCACCTTGACACAGACCTGAAGGCCAGGTTTAAATGAGATCGAAGACTGTTTCTTGAATTCTCATATATGCATCTAAGTTCCTAGTCACGCTTGTAATTTATTATTGGATGTTCTAGATGCGTTTACGTCACAATCTTTTGGTACTACATATAGATCAATTGACAATGGCCTGGAGCATATGAGTATGGAATTTTCCCAAGTATCATTTTTGCGAGGAAATTATAATTGAAATCAACGAAGAACCAAATCTCTAGTTCTAGAGATTTGGCAATCCATCCATGTAATTTCGAACTAAGATGCAAACTACGTGTGGGTTTGTTCCCTTAATTGGCTGGTAGGTTTACTAATTAGTGATACGGAGGTTTTAGTAGGCTAAAGTCCAATTTCCACACAGTAGTAACACCCATTTTCCATCCTAATTATTTTATTATATAAAAAGTCGAAAGGCCAGCCATAATTTTTTTCATTGGTAGAGAAAAAATATACTACGATTTTCTTATAAGGTTTCCTATGTTCACATATAAAATTTCAAGAACACTTACATTATTAACCTTGAAAAAACCATAATTTATTGTAGAAAAATAGCAATCCAACGGTTTTTAAAAATGGTAAAAATGAATTTTTAATGAGTAAATTATATATTAAATATTAAATATTGGTTTAAAGTTTAGAAACTCATAATATCAGTTAGTTGGAAAAAAATGTAAAAGCAGCAAAAATTTTGTAGAAGCATATTTGTGTTTTATAGGATTTCTTGTATCAGTTCCGATTCATGGGTGCATTTTGTTAAATCAATTTATTCATTTGATTATTTCAATTTTAAATCGTGAATACCTATAGTGTCCTCATTTTGCTTTTGTAGAATACCAATGAGCTCTAATACCCTCGTTGTTCTAAATTTTTCTCGCCCTTCAACACTAAGTTGCTTTATGACGAGCAATTTGTTTCTACGCTATACATTATAACTTTTGTAGCTTGTGACACTACCCTTTTTCCTCTATGTAACACTATTTATTCCTTTGCCTTTATCATTATGAGATTTGCGCTTTATCTTTTTGTTGCTTTATTGGATAACATTGCATTGCATTTGGAAATCCTTTAATTTTTGTTTTAGTTGCCCTCTTTTAATCTGATTTGCATCTTCATTTCATGTGTTATTGCCTTGAGTTTTCATTTATTGTTTTAGTCAGTCACCCTTATATAGACATGGATTACCAAAAATATGGATTATTTTTCTTATCAATTAGTTAGGGGTAAAGTTGAGTACTACTAGACCCCCCAAACTCCACGTCTCAGCGAGATTCATACAGGATGTTGTTATTGTTGTTGTTGTTGTTGTTATTTAAGGATTACTTTTCTTCCATAGATCAAATGGAGTAGTAATTTGGCATCTCATAGCATTCTATTAGTTTTGGCATCTTGAAATTATAATTTCTTGACTAGCACCATAATATTGTAGGTTGATCGCTCAATCTTGTTGGAAGATGAGGGGCGGGACTTATTTTCTTATTTAGGATTTCTTTTGGGTTTAATCATAAATTCTAGCTTTATTACTCAATATTTTGAAATGATGATAGAAGTAATTCTAGGATATGGATTATTGGACCAAGTGAGGTTCTAATCCATAATTTTGATGATAATAAAATATGCTATTAATAATATTTTTATCATGGTGATCTTAGTAAGTTATATATAAAAGTTCAAGTTTAATGGAACAGTAAAGTCATGAGTAAAAGAATTGATTGAATCAATTGAGCTATTAAAGGATAAAGAAAATGAACAAAGTGGAGCACATATTGAATTCAAATGAAGAACCAAGATTAAGGAAGAATCAAGCATACCGAGACTTAACCAAATTATTATAATTCTTCTTGTAATTTTATCTTGGTTATTTAAAGGAATTAGGGGCTTAATCATTATATGATTATTTACATATATAGCGTACGAAGTATGCGTTTACTACCACTTAAATTTTCTCTATTAAAAAATATATTACTCACAACCTAAAACAAGTGCACTTGCTTGGTAGTAATATAATGGTTAATAGAGTATCAATTGTATGAGGAAATTGTAGGAATTTACTCAACTCTCCTACTTTTATCTAGTTAATTCAATTGAAAAAAATTATTTTGATGATGGGAAATTAAGTCTAAACTTAACCTAAACACAAGCCTAAACTTAGGCAAAGTAAATAGAAAAAAACCACTATAGATAGAACTAAACATATAATCAAGTAAAGAAAACATACACGAATCTTGTTTAAGTAAGAATCCCCAAGCATCATCTTAAATGTCATGATTTAAGTAATCTAGAATGTATTTATCATCTATACCAATATATTTTTTAAGAGATTAAAATTGCACTATCCCGAGTTACAACTATCTACTTTTCGATTGGTTAACTCGTCTCTCTATCAAGTTAATAGCCCCTTTGAATATGTTAAGATTTGTGAGATCTCATGAAAGCTTTCATCCTAACATAAAAAAGAATACATA
>JANQBM010000008.1:5091855-5103162 GCA_025594535.1 Erythroxylum domingense
AATATGGTCCATAAGAAAGATTGATAGGTCTCTTAATACTAAAGATGGCCCGCATGCAGCAGCCAGTGGCCAGTGGCAGAGAGGCATGTTCCCTTCTTCGATTTACCATACCAATGTTCTGATGAGAGAGAGAGCAATTCCATTGTTCAACGATCTATCTACTACTGCTACAACTCTAAAAAAAGTCCATGAAGAAGACCTTTTTTTAGGGCAATTTAGTGGAGACAAAGAAGGCTTTGGAACTAGAAACTAATCTCAAAGCTACTTTGTCCGATGTCACCAAATCCCATATAAAACAAAAATATGGACAGAAGTTCTAAACATAGGTTTATAGAAAGTTACAAACATATAGGTAGATATATATCCATATATATACTTCTTTTCCTTACCATCATTCTTGGCTTCAGCTCCAAAGTTCTCTCTCATATCTTAACAGAATCAAGAAGCTGGCCTCCAAGGAGCTCCCTGAAAACCCTCCCCAGTTTGTTGTTTGGCCTTTCTGCAGATGAGTTTTGAAGAACCACTAAAGCTGTTCTTTGAAGGAACATAAAAATAAATATGGATCTAAAATATGTGTACTATATACATATATATTTATATAAGAAACTGATCAAACTGTAACTCCTTCAAGAACTAGATCGCAAAGACTTGCCTTTGCAAAGACAAGGGTACTTCATAGCTCGTGCATCACATCAAGACTACTCCCTTTTTGTTTCTCTCTCCACCAGCCGCCGCCTATTTCTGTCTTCTTTGTGGGGGATTATTAGAAAAATCATTCACATCACATCTACATCAAGAAACTAGTAAAAAGGAATGGCCATATCCAACCAACTAACTAAACCTCGGAGGTAATAATCATAGATCTGCAAAGTCAGCGAAGCAAAGGTAGTTTGGTAGCCTATGGGATTCTCTACTTTCTCTGGGAACTGTTAAAAGAAAATAGAAAAGGGAAAACATGGGCATTAGATCCATGAAATGGGTTTGCTTTTCAGATAAAAAGAAGCACAAAATAGAAACCACAAGCTGAATACTGAACATATATATGAGCTTCACACCCACCTGACAGCAACAGAAGCAAGAGTTACAAAGTACTCGCACACTGAGATTAATTAAATTTAAAAGAAACAACAAATCAGCCATCATCGATCCATCACCTTTGTTCTTTTTGTTGATGAAATATAGTCGTCTATTGCCGATGCAGCATCATCAAGATTCTCACTTCCAAAAACCAATTTGGTTTTGAGAAAAAAGAGTGAATGATTCATACCACACACAGCCTTGCATTTGCATGTGAATCTTGATGATGCTACACCCACAAACAACGACTGTTAGTTAATCTATCCATGCACAAAACAAAAGCGTCTTCCCAACATCTTCTCCTCTTGACTCAAACATAATATGTTCACATGTATTTATATGAAAGGTACTGAGGATCGGAACAAAAAAAGATCAAAAAACAACCAGCATCTGTATCGACTGCTTCTGGCTGAGACCATTTGTTATTAGCGAACAATATCAGAGGCAACAAGGCCACGAGCGCCAGCTGACGTGGCCTCTTTTCAGTGGTCAAAACCTTGAGTCATTACGTGAAGAGGGGTACCCCAAGACGGAAGAATCCACCGTGTTCAGCACTCTTAACACCTATTAGAACAAGACAAAACCCAAAAACAACCACGTCTTATTAATTATTATTATTGGTATTGTTATTGTTGGAAACCAAACTTAGGACTGTTGTGATGGAATGAAAAAGGATTAAAAAAACAAAAAAACTAACAGATAAGAGTGGAACCGAAAGTTGGCATCTGAGTGGTTTAAAATTTTTAATTGAAATCTTGGACTTCGTCCAAATAAAAAATCATTTATTTCGGTTTATGGGTCGGTTTTTCTGGTTAGATTCTGACTACAAAAAAACATTGTTTAGTTGAATACCCATGTGAGTTCCGGCCAAAACAACGAGAAGGAAAGATAATCAACTGGTCAATTTCGCTAATCACGAAATTTCCAATAATAAAAAATGTTAAATTAATCAAAAACTCAAAAATCGTACACTGAACTAATAGGTACTTAAAAATCTTTGTTTTTGCATGAAGATCAAACGATTATGAAACAAAAGACTAAAGATCTAGTTGCCAGAAGCCTGAAATCGATCTGTAGTGAGAGAGAGAGAGAAATGAGAGGAGGCTTACGGGAATAGTAACAGCAGAGGATTCATTTCATGGGGATGTCAGGTTTATATACGCAGAGATGACTCGTAGTTTACAGGTTTGTAGATGAATGATTGTAGGTGGTAATTCTTTTCCCTTCGATTTTTGTTTGTGGGAATTTTCTACTTTTGGTGACGTTTTTACTGTTTCTGGTACCAGTGCTGATTGCTTGATGCTTAGCTGTATAGTAGTACTATAATGTTTTTTTCTTTTTTTTGGGATCTCTTGAGAACATTTTGTTGAGAGAAACTGGTTCAGTTTTCTGACATATAAGAAAACCCTAACATTCTCAATTTATACATAGTTACAGAAGATATGGTAGATGATCTCAAACGTTGTTCAGAAGTTTTCACGTTCTTTAACGTGTATGTATTAATATCTTAAGGACTTCTTTAGTTTTTCCCTCAAGGCAACTTGACTTGACATTACACATTGGACAGGATCAGAAGATATATCTTTTTCTTTTGGTACATAATGGGATTGGAATTATGCTTTGTTGGTTATCAAATACAAAAGCATGTTTTAATATTAACCCTTTTTATTTTTAACGCTAAGTTGCAAAACCCCCATCATCGAATTTGGATAACCGTTGGGCCGACCACAACAAGCCAGTCTAAGCTCGGAGACACATTGGTGTTGGGAGTTTCTGTTTTTCATTAACCCTCGAGTTTGGTTTGTGCGTCTAGTAGCTGTTTCCTACCGCGTACCTGCCCCTAGAACTGCCCTCTGCTTCTTCTCAGCTTCTTTTTTTTTTTTTCACAGTCTCCTGCTCTTACCATTACACACATACCGCCTTGTCTTCGACTTCGAGTTTATGATGTTGTTGATGATCTCATCTTCTACCCATAAACTCTCCATTGTAAAAAATAACCATAAATTTTGATAATTAAATATGAAAAAATAAATTTTGATGTTTAAATTCACTTGTAGATTTTAATCTATTTTAAATAATTAAAGTAAGTTATATCAATTCTTGAAATTATAGAATTAAAATATAAATTTCTTCGTAATCTCAAACATTTAATATAAGAAAATGTTAAATGCAAGATTTTACACAATTCATTTACATTTTACAACCAAAATTGCCGTAACAAAGCCCCATTTTCATTTTCTATCTCACTCCCCTTTTCTTTTTTCACTTTGAAGATTTCATCTGTTCCGATGATTCTTACGATATCTCTATTGGAATATGTCAAACCAAATTATCTTCTTAATTGTTCTCGTTATATTAAATGAATAAACTACGATGTACTATTTTTTTTTTTTAAGAAAAAGGGCAGCACAGTAACATGAATGTGACAGAGACAGATTCCTTCCATCAAGTGTCCACCACCTGAATGACGGGACCACATATGTAGGACCTATATAAATACGTGGATAAAACAGAGCTGGAACACCTTACAAGCACAGAAAATTTGGTGTGCCGAAGGACCGCGCATTTCCGTACAATTTCTGACACGGCTGGTTTGCGTTTTTCTGTTAATCTCCGTCTTATCGTCATCATTGGCGAAAAAAAAACTATGTTAGAGTTTCCTTTTATCTATTGCATGTAATCATTTAACAAGTTTAATTATTTTTCATTAACTCCTTTTTCTTATATTTGCAAAATTTTGAGTAATTACCTTTAAACTTTTTTTAAAACATAATTATCTTTAAACTTATATTAACAAAATTATCAATGAATTAATAGTTCAATAAAATAATAAATTTAAATTAATTAATATGTGAATCTCTAAATTTTGATAAATCACATTCTGTACAACTCAAACTCTTGAATTGCTTGAGGGGAAAGGCACTTGGAAAACCTTTCACCGCTGGATTGACCTACTTCCAAGGGTTTCATTAACTCTTTTGAAGATCAAAAGGCAATTTTGTTTTAAAGAATTTGTCAAAATAATATATAAAAATTTCAGTGATTTCTTTTAGTTTTCATTAGCTAAATTTTGGAAAAGAAACTTATGAAATGATACGTATTTTATAATCATCAGTATATAATGTTTAAAATTTACTAATAATGAAATCGTCTATTTATATACATTTGAAATTAATAGGAATAATAAACTAATATATCTATATTAAATCAGTTTTAATACTTAATTAAAGTTGTATCTACGTAGTTAAAATATGTAAAAGCTAAATTTAAAACATGACTGATAAATTAATTTACCATAAATTTTAATATAAATAGTAACAAGTAAAGATTTTTCATAATTGTGTTAAAGAAATAAATTAATGATTAATTTATTCAAATTTTTTATAATTAAAGAGAAATATGACTTAAATTGGTTGAGACGTAAAATTTTAAAGTATATATTTGATTATTTTGTATTAAAGTGACATCATAATATATGATTTACTTCACTTTTTGTCCTGTTATTTAATTATACGCAGATGAATCCTTCCTTCAAATATCTACTTTATTCCATGGACAGTATATGGTTTCATTTACACAATCGAAGTGTTTGAGGAATAATTCAGTTGTAATTACGATAAAGCAATTATACGCGAGACTGAACTTATAAGGTAACGCGACAGTACAGAATACCCATATAAGTAATTTACCGTCGTATAGGATTTACTTAATAGTAGGCATGAGATATTTTTCTACTCCAAGATTGTGTAATATTAAAATGTTTTAAATTACGTTTTTGTAAAATTTATACTGAATGTTATTATTGTTATTGTAGGAGGCGGGAGATATTTTGGCAG
Source organism: Erythroxylum domingense (assembly GCA_025594535.1). Taxonomy (NCBI): domain Eukaryota; kingdom Viridiplantae; phylum Streptophyta; class Magnoliopsida; order Malpighiales; family Erythroxylaceae; genus Erythroxylum; species Erythroxylum domingense. The sequence continues at coordinate 5,096,769 of JANQBM010000008.1, forward strand.
CTGGTGCTTTAACTTTATCAGGAAAATGTCACATTGTCGTTGAGACGAATTTGCCCATTGGATTGGCCTTTTGCCAATTGGCACAGAGAAGGTGACTTGGTTATGGAGGGTCATAAGCGTGCCACGTCTTCCTTCACATCTTAGCCGCTACAGGTGCCTCCACCTGGCTCCCTTCTAGTCATACCAATTTCTTTTTTGTTTTATTTTTGTATAAATTGGAGGAGTTAAAACTAATACTTAGTTTTTTATTTTTATTTTAAAATTCAATTTTTATTTAATATTTTATTAAGAATTCATTTGTTTTTCTGAAATATAAAAGTAGCAACATCATTAAAAGTGCTAAAAGAGTTTTAGAATATTATTATAAAAAATAATCAAGGAATCATTGTCCAACAATAATTATTTAAGTGAAGTATCTAAGGGACTCAAAGCGGGGACAAGGAGGAGGTGAGGTGCGACTTGCGAGGGTATATGTCACGTGGGAAGAGGCCACGGTGGATGAGTTTGGTCATTGAAAAGTGTACGGCCGATCCTACATTGCCACGTGAAGGAGGCCTTTCTGAAGGACAGCCCCAACAGTCTTGTCCACTGTGGGCGACCCCAAATCTCTGTCCTCTTTATTTTCTTCTACTCTGCACTCTTTTCAGCTGGGACAAAAATAAATCTACCTTCAGTAGAGCTTTCACAAACACTCACCCTCAAAAAAATAATAAAATAAAATAAAAATAAAAATAATAGTAAGGTGAAAGCATTTGTATTTAAAATTTAAAGAAATAATAAATAATTATACTTTTGAACATCCTATCATTCTGAATTACTTAAGAAATAATCGGCAACGTAAAAAATTAAAAAATTTTGTTAAATGTTTATTAAAATCTTAATTAATTAATTCAGAAGTAAGTAAAAAATTGTATAACCGTTTTTGCTTATTCTTAATAATAATTTTAATTTAAATAAGATCATGAATTATTGATACTATAAGATATTTTTAAATTTTAATAATACACAATAAAGATATTCTATAACGATCTTAGTTCAGCCACTCCTCGAGGCGTGGTCTATAACTACCAAACCACACCTTCCAGCGTAATTAATGTCAGCTTTAAGTTTATATTCTTTACAAGAAAATTCAGAGGATGGAATCAATGTAATGATACGAGTTAATATTGAATCGAGTGAGGGAAAGAACGATACGATTCATATAAAAAATATTACAGAGAAAGTTGATAGAAATTATCTTTGCGGAAAAAAAAAAGAGAGATCTGGAAATCATGAATTAATAGAAGGTGATCCATGGTGGGGTATAGCATTGATAAGGCCAGATCAACTGAGATCAATGTCAATCACCAAGAAGCATCTAACTTCTTTCTTCCCCACACAAAGCATCTACCTTTCCCTCCCCCACCAAATAATTTCATGACAATGATCTATATTGTGCCAATTGATGCTTCTCTTTGACTTGACCCCTTGTGGCTTTACCAAAGATTTTTTGGATGTTCCTACTATTCTATCATGTTTTAGCATTTTTCTGTTTCCAAATAAGTATGCTGTAGTATTATAGCTAGCAATTATGATTTCAAATACACACACAATCCTACGGAGCCATTCATATATTTATTCATTTTATTTTCTGCCATTGAATGATGCTATATTGACCTTTTCGAACCATTGGTCCTCCACGTTCCCAACAAGGATGAGTAAACTGATTGAGCCTGGAGAATTAAGTTGCTTGCAGGGTATGGCAGACACCCGAAGCCCCTTGCTTTTGAATAGAGCACCAATGTCAGATTACGCTATACGGCGATCTTCACAAGATTTATGTTTTGGAAATTAGTGTGAATATCCAATTTAACTGGGTCAAATTAAGAGAAAAAGTACCAGTACCCACTCTTTCTTTCTGCGAATTGTTAGCCCCTAAATGTGACATCGACGTACGTAATCATTAGATGTACCCGGTCTGTTTATAATAGGATAAAACATTCACCAGAGAAAGAGATGCAATTGAAACTTGGCCATTAACTTTGTGTAGGTCTTCCATTAACATATTCCAGAACTTGCTCAAAGTTCAGGAAATCCATATGTACGAACGGCCACGGATGGTGGCGATGAGCCCTTAAATCTCTTTACCTTTCTAAATGATGTCAGCAAAAAGAAGGTGCTTACGTTTGCTATCGTTACTCCCGCGGAAGCAATTAATTAGATCAAATTACTTCCGAGTTCTTGTTATTGCAAAGAAGGGACCACTAGATATTTGGTTTCGACGACTTTGTGGTAATATGCACCATTAGGAGACTTGAGTATCTTTTCCAATTTAATAAAATAAATATATATAGAGGAGCCTGAGTATACCTATTGTTTGAAGAATAATGTTAATTCAAACTCAAGTTATCTCATGTGCGTAGGACACTATGAGTTTTATGGTACCTATTTCACGTGCTTCATTAATGTTTTGGCTTCGACAGATTCGTTTTTACGTCATGTAATTATTTGAACTTTACTGTAGAGGCCGGTAAAATTATTCCAAACGATGGAGATCAAAAACAGGATCCTGAACATGTTAATTACTTCTTCCCAAAGTTTCAGCCTCCAATTTATTGGCTACTTTATGAAATCATCGTACCTTAATCCTTTGCTATAGAATTTACTTGGCACTTTGTCCCAATATAACTCATTTTATAATGAGTTTTATTGCTTTGAAGATCAGTTGTCATGAGCATTCAAAGAAACTTGACATACAAATTTTTTTTTACCTTATTGTACTTTGATTCGTCTTCTCAATGTGTTTAAACATAATCAATAAGCAGTTATTATAATTATATAATTTCATCGGACGAATAGACAAAAGATTGGTTCTTTCTGAAACCATCACTACTCACATGCTATCTTACTAGAAAATAGAAGTTGTCATGATGATGATTGCTTATATATAGAACAAGCATAGGGCATGGACCAGCTTTCTCTGTCATAATAAAAATGTATAAATGGCAATGCAATTCACATGAAACGAGTAAATTAACAAAAATGACGAAAATGAATAAAGAAAGTTAGTTTCACCATCTTCGAGACCAGTGTGGAGAGACAAAACACGGTTAGGTATAGGTACTTGAATCAACTAGGATGGTCTCAGTCTGTTGAAGGAGCTAAGCTAACCAGTTGGATGGTTCCTTCCTACTCGGAATTCGAGGTTGGTCCTGCGTATATATGTCTCCCTCCTTCCTGATCTCCTCTCTCAAATAATTGCACAAAAGTAGTTTGACAGCAAAATCCTCATCACATGGCAGCAAATGTGAAGTCACTTTTCTTGGTTTATAAGTCGGGGCTGCGTGTGCTTAATTCGTATCAGAGTATAACCTAGTACACGACCTTATTTTGAATATTCCAGCCATCTCACGGCTTTCTTCAAGGCAGAACTTGAGGTACTTACTAGCGGTTGTATTAGGCTTTGAATTAACTTACTTCTTCACGTCCTCGCAGAGCTTGGTAATTACTACAGTCCCCCAATAAATAATTACGTGGTTATAATAAAGATTTGATTGTAAAGGTATCCATAATGCAATAGAATTACCGGATGAATTAACTGTTTTTTGATCAAATTGCATTCATATATTTAGGTCAACTTTTGGATGACAATTAAGTGTAACGTAGTATGTTCAAATCAACCTTTAAAAATATTTTGTTAAATTTAAGTAAAGCTTTGTTGAACTTCATACTTTTAATTTAATAAATGTTTCAATGTGGAGAAATTTCATAAAGCAAGAACAACTAAGAAATATGGATAAACAAGTGTATGTGTGTGTGTGTGTATATAAAATAATAAAAAGAGAATACACCAAATGTATAATATATTAAAAAAAAAGAAACTGGCTGTGGATGTCTGTGTGATAGATTAAGGGAAATAAGACGCATGAAAAAACTCAAAATAGTTTAAAGAGCGGAATGTAATTTGGAAGTCCATTCTACATATTTTACAATATTTGTATAATACCAAATAAATGCATGAAACTTGTTGTGTCTACACAATTCCTTCCTCATCCTTACCAGGAGTTGAGCCTTAAAAATGTTATCCAATACATCATCTTTGAATGGGAGACGTAAGGTGGCACCCTCAACGGTGGTTCGGAAATCCTAAACCAAAATTGACCGGAGCACGAGCATGAGCTACAAGGAAGGAGTCTGTTCTTGTAAACGTGTTGCAACTTTACTTACAGTCTAGTCAAACATTATTCTGTCAGTCCAACGTGCCCGAAAACGTGTGGTAATGTTAGAGTTGAGTGAAAATTGAGAATTCTTGGTCCTGGACATGGACAAGATGACGGCTCTTCCAATGTATAAGATGGATTCCAAGGTCCTTTATCGTGTCCCCATCCCAAATTGGGCTTTGATTGTTTCACACAAGTCTTTGTGTTCAACAATTTTCATTTGTTGGGCTTCTGTTCATTTTTATTATTTTGACCGAGTAATATCGCTACAAGTTAGTTCAGGTCAATGTTCTATTTGTTATGGTTTGGTCCAAATACTGAGGCAGGCATAATATTTATTTTCAATTTCTTAATCAACCAGAAACACAATTTTGTACCAGTATTTATTATTTAAACCCCCAAAAAAAGTTATACGGTTATACATGCACAAGGCATCAGAATATGTTTATGACCTAGTTCAACGCTGACTGAGTCAACATTTCCGTTTAATTAGTTCATGTGCGTGTAAAATTGCGCCGTTAGGGAGCTGAAGTAAATTTAAAAGCCCACCTAACGTCGTTGCTCTCTTCTTCGTATTTATTATTTATACCCAATATTTTAAAAACTGGACTGAATATTAAACCGGTCAAAAGAAATGTTTAAAATTTAAAAGTTCAACTAATATTAAACCACTATTAAATCAATATATAATAAATTAGAAATAAAATCAACTTTTTAGTTCGATTCAATTTATTTTAATAAATAATAACCCTTATTGTGAAAATTTAATCAATTAGTTAATTTTTATAAATTAATCAATTTTAAATAATTTTTAAATAAAAATTTGATTAATAAAACAGTTTCTTTTAATTATATTTTAAAATTTTCAATTTTTTAATCTTTAATTGATTTTATAATAGTGTAATACCACTACAAAAAAATCACGTAATAGCGTCGGAATATTTTTGACGAAAATCATTCCGTCGCTACTTCCCGATGGAAAGTAAATATTCCGTCGGAAAATACGGTGATTTAGTGATGGACAATATATTCGTCAGCAATATTGTATGGAAAACTTTCGTGCAAAATCTTCAACGGCATATAGCGACGCCAAAACTCATGGCGTCGGAAAAAAATACGAGAACCGTTCCTTCAATTTAATTGCATCGCCACTTTACCGACTATTAACTTACCGTCGGTATAAATCGTTCATTTACTGACGGAAGTTTATTCTGTCGCAATATTTGGTAGCTTATTTACCGACAGATTGCTCCTTCCATCGGTAAATTGTTAACAAACGTCGTCGTTTCGATGAAGACGAGACGATAAGCGTTAATCACCGACGGAATAAAGTTTCCGTCGGTAACTGTCGGCATCTTCGTCCACGATTCGTTGAGATAACCCTAGTATACCGATGAAATATTTTGTGTCCGTCGATAACTGTTTCTAGAGAAACCTAGATTACCAACAGAGTTGTTATTTCGTCGATACTTGAGTTTACCCGGGTTAAATTGCCGCTCTTTTACCGACGGAATTTTGTTTTCTGTCGGTAACTGTCAACAGGAAAACCTAGATTACCGACGGAATTATTGTGCAGTCAGTATTTGAGTTTCCACCATATTAAATTGCCGCTCTGTTACCGACAGAATGTGCTTGTTCGTCGGTAACTATCGGCGGTTGCGTCGTCTGAAAATCGAGATTACCGACGGAATGTTATGCTCCGTCAATAATCCAGCGACTATAAGTCGGGCGCCGACCCCCTCCCTTCCCCTTGCGCTTTCATTTCTCCTCTGCTCACAAACCATTCGCTCCAGAGTTTTCCGACTCCTTGTCTCGCGTTTTCCGATTGTTTTTTGATTATTGTCTTACTCATCATGCGTTGTTTGAGGTAAACTCTCTTATAAGTGTATTATTTCTACAAAAAAACATGTATTTAGTGTTAAACGTGAATGTTTAGCTAAGGTAGATTATGAAAGTTGCAAGCTTGTAGAAGCTAACATATTTGCGTGTCTCACTTATCTATTTACTGTTCTGTGTTGTAACTTTTACTGCATGTTTCATATTGATGCATTTTGTGGAACGGATATGTTTTGCTTGGAACCACCTAGTCAGTTGTCGGTTCTGGTCTGACTAATGCAGCTTTTATTGTTATCTGCTGATTGTTGAAAGTTCATAGACCTTATGTGGCTTGTTCTTGTGTATATGTGGTTCTTGAT
>JANQBM010000008.1:5103262-5113963 GCA_025594535.1 Erythroxylum domingense
TTTATTATTAATTAAGATATTTTAATTTTTATTCATTAATCAAAATTTTTATTTAATTATTTATATCTAATTAAATAAATATTATTAATAAAATTTTTAGACGGTTATAATTTAAATATAATGGAAATATATATTTTAAAAAAAATTAATAAAAAATTTTTCCGACGGAAATATACGTAATTTCACTCGGTAATTGTCTATATACTATACCAAAGGACAAAATGTTATCGTTGGTAACTTTACCAACCGCATTCGAAACATTCCGATGCTAAATTTACATACGGGTGAGCAATTTACTGTCGCTAAATTTAGCGACGGAAAATTTCTGACGGTCGGTAACTTTTCAGTTGAATACCGACGGTTTATTTTTATTTCGTCAATAATTTTACCGACGATAAACAAACGTTCCGTCGGTAAGTTTAACTACGGTCGAATCTCCAATATTTTTGGCCATCGGTTTATTCCGTAAGTAATGTTAGATACCGACGGAATATTTGTCATTTCCGTCGGTATTTTCTATCCCTAATTCCCTATTTTCTTGTAGTGTACTGGTTGAACTTTTTAAATATTTCAATTTAGATTTTAATATTAAAAAATAAAATTTGAAAGTTTTCATTGCAAAACATTAAATTTTTAAGTTTTATTATTTATTTTAAATATGATGTAAAATACAATATCATAAATTTTAATTATTCATAAAAAGTAAAGTTCATTCTCAAATTTTCAAAACCAACGTCTATCACTACCAAGGCCTATTTCTCCATCTGTGACGCACTCAAAAGAACAAAAGCAATACACAAAAAGTAAAGAAATGTCTCATCCCACTTATGACCTTTTACATCTCGCTGAGAGTTAAGCAATCAATTCCCGCTGTTTGGAAACTTTCTAATTGAATTCATTGACGAATAAGATTCAATTATATTTGTGGGATTGAATTAAATTCGATTTACATTGTTTGGAATAAATCTATAAATATTAGAATTGAATTCAATTACATTGTTTGGAATACAAATTATACAATAAAAATGAATTCAACTACTTCATATGACTTTTTTATCCTTAACTAAAAATAGTATGTAATCAATGTATGTGTATTTTGTAGTAATTTGTATATTTGGAAATTTTTTTTTAATGTTTTGAAAAAAATAGGCTCTTCAATTCACACTTCAAATCGAACCATTTAATATGTGAATTGAATTCATAAAGAAAATGAGATTCAATTACATGTTTGAATTCAAGTCATCTCTTTTTTAACATTCCAAACACATTAATTAAATTCAATTACATAAAATTAATAAATTGAATCCAATTTATTGAATTCCAAACGGGCTGAAGTATTCAAGAAAAGTAGTAACAAGACAGATGACTTTAGATTTCTAATGTTCCTTTGTTCGCTATGCAGAACATGACTCTTCTTCTGGATTTGTCTTCTCTTTTTGTGTTTCGTTCGCCATTTGTCTCTTTGGGTATTGCATTTTTTCTTTGCATGTTGTGAAGGTTCCTTACTATGTACTTCATCTCCATTTGTGATTTTGCATGATAGGGAAGATTTCAAGTTGGTCTCTTGATTGAACTGCAGTGGGTATGTAATTTCTTTGTTATTATTCTCAGACAGTACCTAGCTGTTCTAGTGCTTTGTTTTCGTGTTTAGTTTCGTGATTCTTTAATTCTTAAATGATGTTTGTTTATTGAACTGGTAGAGGGATTAATGGTTCTCCACCCACCTCATGAATCAGATCAAGAAGTCACCGAGAATCTTGCTTAAGCTTAAGGACACAGACCGCTTGTATTTGTGGATGACCTGTCGCTAACAAGAAGAAAACTTATTTACGGTTCTTCCCGATTAAGAGAAAATCGATCAATTTATTATTTAATCGGCTTGTTTTTATTCATAACTGTTAAAATAAAAAACGAACCAAAACTCAGGCCGATTTGAGTTTAATCCGATCAAACTGACCAATTTGGTCCGATTTTTAAATCATTGATCATATAAGTACAGGGCATCAGAAAATGGGGGACAGATCTTCTGTCCCCTTTATTCTGTACCTATCCAATACCCATTTGATCTCAACCATCCAATGCAATAAATTGAATGGTTGAGATCAAAATGGCACAGAAGGTACAGAATAAGGGTACAGATGATCTGTACCCCAGAAAATGTTTGTGACCTAGTTCAACTTTGACTGAGTCAACATTTTCATTTAATTAGCTCATGTGCGTGTGAAATTACGCCGTTAGGGAGCTGAAGTAAATTTAAAAGCCCACCTAACGTCGTTGCTCTCTTCTTCGTCCCTCAACTTCCGTGTCGTTTTGATTCTCTTCGCCTTCTTCCTGACGACCGAATCTTTGCTTCGCTTATCGCAGCTGAAGTTTGCAGGTTGCCGTCGGTGGTGTTGCTTTACGGTTGCAGAGTTGCAGAATAATTAAACTGTACCGCCCACTGGCCATTCTTAAGTCAATTTCTACTTTGCTTTCGTCGTTTCGTACTTTAGTTTTTCTTCTTTCAAGCCGTTTTGTTCTTCGTTTCAACGATGAGAGGGGCTTTTCGTTTCAACAATGTAGCTGTCAAAAATAATTGCCTTGTGTTTGGGAAACTAAATTTTCGTAGAAATTGATTATGAGCTGTGTGGATTATAGCGGCAATGTTTTATTTTTTCGGCTCAGGATCCATTTATAACTTTGTTGTTAATTTGAATTAGATCCAAGAATTTACTCATGACTCCCGAAATTGCTTGCGATCGATGATACCTAAATTATGGATGAATTCGTCACTTCTTGAAAGGAAGATTCTTTTGGTCATAGTATACGCTTTTGGGTTACTCAATAGTTTTGAGGCATTCAGAGTTCACTTATGGTAACCAGATTGTAATTTTCTCCCTTTAAACCTAGATTTTGATTTCAATTTTGCGACCTGGGTGGTTATGCGTGGTTACATTTCTGTGATACGCACCTCTAAATCAATCACAACATATACGGAACCCTAGGCATAATAACGTGTAGCAATGAAACAGATGACTGTGACATTACAAGTGTTTAAATACCAACTTCCTAATATATTTGAAGTAGAGAATCACTCATGTGGAATAAGTGCTAGTGTTATGATTGTTGTAAAGAAGTGAATTAAGGCCACAACTCTCTACTTAATACTGCTTGCTTCTGGTTTGATTTAATTCATTAATCACTTGTAGGTTAATTGAGCGTGTTGCTTTTTCCCTTGCTTCAGTCATTGCTTATCATCACTCTACTAGCTGATTTTTTCTAGCATGTCTTAAACTGATTTCTTAACTAATTAAGTTGTTGGTTTGTTTCTTTTGAACGTTTTTGTGGATTATTGGAGTATGGTCTAATGCTGGTCTGCTATGAGTGAATTGGGAACATTTTGGTGTCTCTTCACTGCTGTATTGTCGTAATTTGATGAAGATTTCTTTAAAAATTTTATTGGTTTATATTTTTCATTTTGCAATTGCTTATTTGGTTTATAGACATATTGTTTTCCCCAAATCAATGCCAGGTTAATCATCGCTCAACCTTACTTCAGCTGTCAATTTTTGACCCTCTCCCCTAATCAAATAAATTGGCAGGCCAGGTCTTAAAACATCGAAGAACTAATAATATTTGTGGATATGCCTGCAAAATTTGGAAGTTCATGGGAGGACAAAATCTTGTTTATTTCAGGTTTATCAGTCTTGCCAACTTGATGATCTTTCGCTCTTAACGAGCCTTGTCCATTTAGAAGATGAGCAACCGATGCAGAGAAGATCATGTAAGTGAGCTGGGTATTTCTTTGGCTAATGAAATCAAGTGGGAGCTTCATAATTGAAGTCTTCTGCAGGAAGAAGCAACTGTAGTGGGATTTGAAGTTCCAAAATCACCAGATTCCAGTTATAATAATGTCTATCCAGGGCATGAAGACGAAGCACGTGATCCACCTGTAGTGCCTACACACCTCCAACATACCTACCTTTAGTTACCCAGCTAGTGCAGATGCTACTGAAGCTATTCCAGCACCGCAGCACGTGATTCTTAATCATCTTTATATTGAAAACCGTGATGCACCACGTTCGTTGGTGGCGCTTGGGTTCACTCGTCGGTTTCATTCAAAATTTGTCACTGTTGTGCTATACAAACTTGTTCAAAGGAGGGTGAGTACCGGTGCTTAGTGTGCACGCAGGTGGCCTTTCTTCTTTCTCACCATTTTGATGGCGCAAGGGGTGATAGACACAAATACGAAGGTAGTGACAGATAATTAGTATTGCCTGGCAGGACCTCACGGAGGTAAGCTTGTTTAATTGGTAATGAAGTTCTGTTGACTTTGGAGGATGAACTTGCAATACATGAAGTTTCACATAAAGCTTGTACTTGTGGTATTCTGTATCTCATTTTGACTCGATTTGAGTAGCCTCTTTTGATATTGGCATTATTTGATCTTTATACATCTTATGCCTCTTATGGTAGAAGAAAGTTATCATGCAGCCACCAAAAGACGCAAACTAAACCCAATTTTTATCAACATGATGATTTTTCCTTAATTGACAGCAGATCATTGCATTGCACGAGCATGCGTGTTTCCTGTAGATCAGTTTAAAAATGACATCTGACCTGGCGGTGATTCCGTACCGATCGTACTTATCCCCAAAAAACTTATCCGCGAAAATTTTCCGATAAAGATATCTCTGGTCTTATAGTATTTGTAGTTAATGCAATCATCATCCCAAGGAACCCAATATCCGATGACATCTTCTCTTTTTATACAGCCTCACTGCCTCTCCATTTTTCTTTTCTTTTCTTTCCTCTTCCTTTCCCCCTCCTATTCCACTCTTTTTTTCTCACTATCCAATATGCATTTCTTAAAAGCTTAATCACCATCTCCCTTGCATCCAGATGTACTATTCATATTGAGGATATAAAAAAACAATTGTGATTAGAAAAGAGCCTAATCACTGGATTACTTCCTCAATAATTTGACTTGCAGCTTAATATTACTGACTGGAGCATAACAAAGTTTTCATTTACCAAATCGTATTGCTTTGGTTGTCCGACTATTTAATGACCGATTTTGATTTCATGTTATTGTACGATTGTACTTGCATATATTCAACGAATATATATGGGTCTTAATTTTCTTTTCACAGATAAATGAGAACATGATATGTATACACATAGATAACCTTAGTTATGACCTGATGGTGACAACATGATTTAATGTGATAAGACATTCATTAATTGATATGATATCCAGCTGAATAATGAAGGGGCTATGGTTAAGGTCTTATCTTATATACACCATTAATCATTCGAAGGCCTTATGACAGAGCTGATTTTGCGTTAAAATAAACTAGCTGTATAAATACCAACGTTATGAATACCTAATCCGTTATTAAATTTGATTATTATATAACACTGTAGCAGTATCGATGAATATTGGGTATTATTTCAAATAATTTTTTAAATTTATAAAATAATCCTTGAATTTTTTAACAATTGCAAATAGTCCCTCAAAATACTATACATCATAATTTATAATTTTACATCAACTATATCTCCAAAAAAAAAATAGAAACTTGAAATTATAATAATCTATTTATTTTTATTAATATTACTTTTCACATATTATATATATAAATAATAACTACAATTAAAAAGTACTTAAAATGTTATAATTTCAATATATAATAAATAATAATCACATCAAAACATCAAATAATAAATAATAAATATCCATGACTCTCTAAGTATTACAATTTACAAAAAAAATTTGTGTTGAGAAAATAACAAATTAGAAGTAAAACTTGAAATAAAAACATTTACAATTGTAGTTATGTTGCATATATAGAATTTAACATATATATATATATATATATATAAAAGATATAAGTGGAATTAAAAGAAGAGAAGAATAGAAAACTTGAAACTTTATTCAATTGACTATTTGCTTAAACTGTAATGATCTCAATTCTTATTTGGTACAAAATCTTTATCATCGAGAGGAGCCTAATCATCTTCATCATTCAAATTCATTGTATCAAATGACGTGTCAATACTTTTTCATTTAAGATTATTTTTCAAGTCATTTTTATCTGTCAAATTCGATTTCTCATAAACCTAATCCACTAAAAGATCGATATAGTTAACGCAAATTGGATTTATAAAACAACTTGTTCTTTTAAGAGTCCTAGTAAACTAATAACATTAAATGATTAAGAATTTATAAGAAAATATATCCAACTTAATAATGATAATAACATACCTTTCTCGAAGATATAAATTGTATCGAACAAAAATGAAATCGTCCAATATTTTGTATCCCAATCTATTCCTTTTCTTGCAATGAATGAATTCAAATATGCTCTAATTCCTTTTATATCATGTTGAACTCACACATTGACTTAGAATTCGAGTTACAAACTTTTGTAATTTTGAAATACTACTTCTGAATTGGTCCCACCAAGCAATTGTAAGATAATAAAGTAATATTATAAACAAAAAGAACGTAATGATTAATTTTCAACAGGTAACAAAAGTATATATATATATATATATATATATGTATATATATATATTTGTTTGTTTGTTTCTTTAACGAATAACAATAGACATCTCAAAATTACCAAAAGCATCCTTATAAATCTCCATTGTGAGCTTAAGAGATCTCGCATCATCTTACGAGCAATAATAATTGTAATACTTGATAACATTTATCTATTAACTTCAATTTTCTTCGTAAAAATAGGTATGAAATTGACACTAAAATTCAAAAATACCCCATTTGCAACCAACAAAGAGTAAAGTTGTCTTTTTTTATCTCTCATTGGTAACTGTAAGATAAGATGTGTACAAAGAAGAATTCTTTTTTAGATTGACCTTGATTGCTTCCTTCTCCCTCTCCATAAAATCATAAAAATAACTCATTGTTATTTTTTCATTACTATCAGTCAGACTAAGAACCCTCACTAAAGGCTCATGAAGTCAAATGACAACTTGACATTGAAACCAAAATTCATTACCTTCAAGTATAATTCTACAAACTTCCGATTCAGCATTTGCCGTAGCATGTTGAAATGTAACTCACTTATTGCTTATAAATATTTGCTTCAACTTTTTCTTCATCAGAATAAAACACTATAGTGATAAGAAATTAATTACAAATTTTTCAGTAGCATGACGATACAAATTCTTACCATTTGTGAAATTCTTTCTTATTAAATCCAGAACTCATGCGTAATTGTAGATGAACTTGATTACCTTTCTTGCTTTTTGTAAAATCTCATCAACAATAGGAAAATATCTAACATCTTCTATATTTTTCAACATCAGTTCAATGCAATGTGCAACACAAGAAGTCCAATAAAAAGAATTATGCTTGCTTTGCAATCTTCAACTGCTTATAGAAAGAATTATAAGCAGAATTATTGTTAGTAAAGAATTGAACAATATTTTCTAGCCTAACTTTATTCACAACTTCATCAAATATTTAAAATAGAGTATAAAGATTCCTAACAAGGTCATAAGCATCAATAAACTTCAAAAACATTATTCCTTTTGTAGAATAAACTCAAAAAATTAATAATAGGTTTCTATCTTCTATTTGTCCAACAACCACACATAAATGAACACTCAAAAGTAGCCCAAGTCATTCTTTTTTTTTATCCAAATAACTTTTCATTGCATAAACAGAACTACTTAAAAGTTTACCTCTATAGTCATCAATTAAAAGAGCTTTGTATCCTAGACCATAAGAGGCAATATCATCGTCCATAGAATGATAATAATAAAACTAGGCAACTTTTAATGATAGACATGAGTCATTCCACGATATAGCCATTGTTATACCACATTATAAATTGTTTTTTTAGATTGTAAGACACTATGGATATAAAGCTGATCTTTAGGAGTTGTTCATGGCGTCAAAAAAATTAGACATTTGTCTTCTTATTTTCCTAACATTAGGTGTAATATTCTCTTATTGTCTGGTAGGAATACTATCACTTTCAACATCCCCATTCCCCACCGTTGTCCTAACCACCAAAAATAGAACTTTTACTACCAATTTTGTAATTCAATATTTGTCTTTTATCTTTCTCATGTTGGAGCATTGAATCTTCCTGAAGTCAATGAATTATTAAGAGTACTTGAAATTCCTTCCATTTACGTATAAAAATAAATGAATGCATATATTAAAATTAACTTAATAACTTTCTATCAAAATAAATTGTGTAAAAAAAGAGAAATAGATCAATAACAGTTTCTCAATAGCTCATATTTCTTTCTAAACCTAAACATGAAATATATACATTGATTATTGCACTTTCACAACTATAACTCATTTTATGTTATTACATAAACATAAGATCACAACTATAAACTATTTGTGTAATTATATAATTCAAATTAGACTCATAATTATAACCTATTTTGTGTGATTATATAATTCAATCATAAACTCATAAGTTACATCTATAACCCATTTTGTGTTTTTACATAATTTAACCGTAAACCCACATCTATAATTCAATTTGTATAATCACATAATTCATCCATAAAATTACAAATATAACTCATTTTATATGATTATATAATTTAAACATCAACTTACTACTATAACCTATTTTGTATAATTATGTGATTTAACTATAAATTGATAACTATAACTTATTTTGTAATATTAGTTTATCAAATAATCTAATCATAAACAAACTCATAACTATAACTCAATTTGTATAACTACTAATCATATATTTCAATCATAAATTAACTAATCCATTTTGATGATTAAAAAGTTAATTTATAATATATAATCTAATTTATAGTAAATACTAACCTTCATTCAATTTTCAATATATCTCAATCTCATATTCTAAATTAGAACAACCTTAAATTGTAAATTAGAATAATCTCAAATTTATAATCTAATTCCAAATTTTAGACAACAAGTAAATAACCTCAATTTTATAATCCAATTAAAATTCAATTCCTAATCATCAGAGAAAGTCAGATCAAAAACCATCAAATTCTAATTTTCAAATAACACTGAACACTTGTTAATTTTTATGAATGACATAAATTCAAACTTCTATTCCACTGTCCTATAATCACAAATTCACAATTCAAAAGTCATAGATGATAATACACCACAAGTCCACAAGCCTACAATAAAAGCAATCACATTATCAATTTCTCAACTATTAAACATACATGGTTCCACTTCCGACGAATTTATGCAACCTTGGCTTCAGCTCACAAGTCATAACACAACAATTTTACAACACAACACAACAGAAGAAGGTGATGTGATGCAACGATAGATGGCGACTGATAGTGTTGTGAACCACTGGCGGTGATTGATAGTGTTGTGAGTGATTGGTAGTGTTGTGAGCGACTGACGATGATGACTACTGGCAATAATGACTAAGGTGACTAGTGACGATGGCAACAAGCAATAGCTTAAGCTGTCATTGACGCTGAAACGAATGGAGTCTGGACTGAAGAGACAAGGTCATGAGGGAGAGGAAGAGAGGAGCGGTTGCGGTGGGGGATGGGAACTAGGAAAAATGTATAAGTTTTGTCCTTTTTAGTTTTTTTTTGCATTTTAATCCTCAATTTTTTTAAAATTCATGATATTAACCAATATTTGACTATTATTTCAAATACTGACTGGTACTGGTTAGTCAGTATAGGCTAGTAACATCGGCTGATATAATATGCTTAAATTTTGTATCATTTTTTTGCCGGTACAGTACCTACCGATCAGTACTGATCAATAAAGGAGATTCACAACTTTAATGTATGCAAATGTAAGCACACTATCATTAATGTCTATCCACTACAACAAAGAAAAATCGTCGCAATTATTAATGTGTGACGATTTCATTTCGTCACCCAAATCGTCGTCGAATTCTGGTAGTAAAATAACATTGGAGACGTTTAATAGAAGTCGTCGCGAAAACATGTTTGCGACAAAAAAAATTCATGGGAAAAATGTATTACCGACGATTAAGGGAAACGTCGATAATAGTTTTGCACGACGTTTCCGTTTGGTAGATAAAAGTCTTTTCCAATTTTCTTCAGTTTTCTTTTTCGGCACATGTCTCCTGGCCTCTTCATCGGAAGAAAAAGACTGATAATATTTATGTAGTCGATAGCGGTGATCCTTCGCCCTTTATTTCAGTAGTGAACCAACACTGTTTGAAACCTCAGGCTGCTCGATATCTACAATATTGAGCTTCATATGTGAAAATACGTGTTAGATAAGTTATTAATTTAGTTAAATAAAATTGCAATACTTATAATAAAATGAATTGAAATAATACCGAAACTTTATCTAAAGCATTTTGTAGCAAGTTGTCTTCCTTCAACTGCCTGACATGCTGAAGGTAAGGCAACTCATTCCGAACAACAACGCTCAACTCACTAGCTAATTTTGCTGCTTGGATCTTATCGACTGGGCTCCCTTGTATCGGGTCAATAGTCACGGACAACTTGGAATTCATTGCAACATTCATCCGTTGCAACTTCACGCCTTTTGTCTTTCCTCAACCTTATTTTTTGAAGCCAGTATTGGAACCTGAAAAAATAACATAATGATTAAAACTGTTGGACCCCGATTTCTTCTTCAATATGTTTGAGGTTAATTTTATTATTTTGTTGTGATTAGGTTTTAATTATAAAGTTTTGGGGATAGAATTTTTTTTAAGATTGGAGTTA
>JANQBM010000008.1:5160483-5196622 GCA_025594535.1 Erythroxylum domingense
TACTTTCTTACTAGCTCCTTGATATTTCACAAAATGGATGGAATGATTTCCTTGATTTTTAAGTCTTGTTTCCTCCTTAGCCAACATATTATGCAATTCGTGCACATTCCATTTATCTTTCATGGTGTTATAGCTCATTTGGAAAGGACCATACTCAAATGGTAAAGAGTTCAAAATAAATTGTACAAGGAAATTCTCATCCACTTCCATTCCCAAAGACTTAAGTCTTACTACAATATTTGTTATTTCAATGACATGTTCATGCATAGTATGAGAACCATCAAATTTCATGGTGGTCAAAGTACCCATTAGTGTCCTACCAAGAGATTTGTCAGTTATTTGGGAGCACTCTTCCACAGAACTCATAAATTCTTTAGCACTTTCAGTTTTGGGAAGAGTTGACTTGATGTTGTTTGCTATGCTTATTCGCATAAACATCAAGCTTAGTCTATTTGATTTTACCCAAGCTTTATAATGAGCCTTTTCTTTATCACTGCTAGTATCAATAATAGCAACAGGCTTCTCAACTTGAAGTGCCAAATCGAGATCCAATTTTACCCAATACACCAAGGTGAAATTGGACTTGTTCACTCAAGTCAGAAAAATTCAGCCCATTAAATATGGGTACATACTAAGCTTGTGAATATAAAGACATAGGGACAGAAACTGCAATAAATACATGCCTAATATTAATGCTTTGAGTCATAAACTAACATATTATATAGATTCAGATGAAAGATTATGTTAACAATTAATGTACATTAATGTTCTCCTTTGGGTGATACATCAATGCACACAATAATCATATGATGCCAATAATATTTAACATTATTAGGTAATGATGTATACACTACTTAGAAATATTTATTATCTTTGGATAAATAAGTAAAATTAATAGTGTATTTACATTACCAAACAATCATAGTCATTCATTATAAGAACAACCAATTAACCTTTGGGTAATTCATAAATTTCTTATAATAATGAATTTCAATCTACTCATAAATAAACATCATTTATGACATCAATTTTATGAGTGAGTGATTGAAAAAATTCTAGGCAATTTAGAACTAATGAGCTTAAAAGATTTGATCACTTTAGTGATTAACAAATCTAACATAATATTGTTCCAAATTTGATAAATAACATGCACATACCTCATTCTCATTCACCTTAAAAGGTTTTTTTTTTAACATATACATGCATAATAATGTTCACTTGTATTCCTCTTTTTTTGTTTAATAATATCAACACATTCACTAACTTACACTTATATAAATATATGCACTTCATCTTTCATTGTTTAACAATATAAACACCATATACATATAATAAATGCATGCATTACATCTTTGATTGTTTAATAATATAAATACTATTAAAGTACACTTTACCATAAATGCTTGCAGTGTATATTTGTTGTTTACTAATATAAGCACTGATTTATCATAAATGCATGCAGTGTATATTTTGTTGTTTAATAAGATAAACACCGTTTACATGAAATTAACAAAAATGCATGCACTCTTCTCTGTTATGATTTAATATTATTAACATCATGCATACACTCTTCACGTTCACATTCATGCATATGTTATATCTGTTATTAAAACAACCAGTTCATGCATCTTTTATTCCTGCATCTTTTAATCATAGTGATGATGCTGCATCACAACAGCCGCACACACGACTAACACGGCAGGCATCGATGCTTGCTTGCACTTGCATCTCTCACATACTTCAAAATAAAATTGCCTAGTAGCTAGATATATTTATCGATTTTGTCTAAATAGAAAAGCATGAAAATGGTTCAAAATCAAAAAACGTAACAGAGAATCATAAAGTTAATAACCTAATACTCTGATACCATATGTAGAATACGTTCTCTTTATCATACGATTCTACAAGATCTTAACATATATAGTTCTCACAAAATCAATCATCGTACCTTGTTCTATAACGTTGTTTGATGTTTTCCACGTTTCTATTCTTTTATCCTCTCATTATCACTTCTGTTCTTTTACACTTATTTGATGGTTATCGCAGAAGTAATCTTAATAGGCAAGAATAGAACTAAAAGAGGCGACAGTTTTATATGGTTTCAAATGAGAAAACCATCTCTTAACTACCACACCTATCATGTCAGTATTTCTAATTACACGAGACATTAATAAGACATTAATAATCCAACATTGGATTCGCCTATTTTTTGCTTAATTTAGTTACTGATATAGTGTAGCAACTTTAATTTAGTCATTATCATTAGTTCATTCACTTCTTAAAATTTTAACCAATGTAATTTACTAAATTTTATAATTGTTTGGTTGAAACATATAAATTAAATAACATAATTCTCACGCTATTCATTATTTCTATAATTTACTAAATTTTATATTGTTTGAATGAAACATATAAATTAAATAATATAATCCTCATAGTAGTCATTATTTTCAGTTAAAATTGATCAGATTAAGCTTCAATATTTAAGCTTAAAATTTTCTCATCTTTTTTTGATGTTCTTTTTTTTTAAATTAAGAGTCCATGTATTTCTCTAATTTAAAAGTTAATTAATAGCCTAATTAATCTACATAAACATTCAATTATGTTTAATTTTATTAAAACTCAACTAAACAATCAAATGATACTTTAAATAGATATGATAATGGAAAAATAAAAAATTGAATAATGATTAGCGTGGTCTTACTAACATTTTAGCAAAAAATGCATAAGAGAAATATGTTTTATAAAATTTTATTATAATTCATGACAAATTGTATTCATTTTCAAAAACAAAATTAATTATATCACTAATAATTTAGTGATTTTCATAATTATTATGATTAATATAAACTAAATTATTAATAAATAACCTCTATCATATGCAGAGATATTTTAATTTATAATGGTTATGATAATCGTAAATTTCGTCAAGTTACTAAACTCTTAACTTGTCCCTCAAACAAATGCATGTAAAACATTGCAATTTTTAATGTTTATAAAATGCATGTGAGGAATGTTTTATTTGAAAATGTAAATTTTAAATATATTAAATTTAAAATAAATAAATATTAAAATAAAAAATGTGTTTATTTTTAGATAAATAAATAAATAAATCAAATAAGTTAAATAATACAATTATATTATTATAATTCTTATCAATAGTTAATGTTAGATAATTAAATAATATATTTAGCTGATATTAAATCAAATTATTAAAAATTTAAAAATTAATTTTCATTGAAAGAGACAAGAATAAAAAATTTTAGAAACTCTAATTTTTTTATGAATTTAAAATCAAAAATAAAAATACTAAAAAAAACATAAACATTGTTTTTCATTTAGTATAAGTCATTAAAAATTTATAACATAATTGATAACTAAACTTTTTGTGGTGAAGAAAATGTTACCTTATTATTTAGTTTTAAGTTATCTTTAAATCACAAATTACTTTAATTCAACGTAAACTAAAACGAGTAGTTTAGATATGCATAGCCAACTTTGTTATATATTTATAAATAAATCATTCGTAAACATTTAAATTAAAAGTGATAAATGAAAGTTTAATTAATCACTAAAATAATTAGGTAATAATTTAATAAATTAATTAAATGAATATAATTTTTAAGAAACAAATAAAATTTTAATCGTTTAATTAACTGTCAATTCCAACTTTCATAATTTAACTCTTAATTTTTCTTTTTTAGTTCTCCAAAATAGACTTGTTATATTCCGTTTGAACTTCTCTTAACTTATATCATCAATGTAAAACATTTTTTTGGAATTACAGAGCCAACCTTTTTATGAAAAATACAAAGAAAAGGCTAAGTATATTAATGATACTCTCCAAAACATAGCAAAATAGAGAGCCTTATGCACGGGGTACATTTACTTTTATATAAGTACTAGCAAATGGTCACTGCGCAAATGCGCAGTGAGATCTTCAAAATGATGATGCCTAGCTGAACTAAAATGTGCAAAATAGAATTTACTTGGATAATATCTAAAAAATTTTTGTTATATATTTGTAGTATATCAGATACATGTGGAAGTATATTTAAGTAAAGAGGTAAGATAAACAGTAAAAAAAGTAGGAGAAAAAACCAAAGTTAACGTTATGAGGTAGCAGCATTAACTAATCGTTAACAAAAGTTATATGTTAAGGTTGTCTTAGATATGGTGAAATTTATAGACAAAATCATAGCAAACCATGCGTTTATAACAAGTTGTAGAAAATTTCATAATAAAAACCAGATCGTTGTCCATTTCAAATAGCATAGCTAAAAGAGTTAAGCAAATTTAGGCTGCTAATTCCTTTGTTATGGGAAATATAGGAACAATATCCACTGAATTCTTGTTGGGTTTCTAAGCAAGTTACCAAATAGCAATGGTTGGTTTTGAACAAGTTTGATATGAACGAGAAAGGTTTTTGTCTTCAATTCAACATGACCTTATCGAAAGGAAGTTCAATACTCTTTTTAGCAAAGAAAAAAGTGTAGATCATTAGTCATATAATAAAGATGCCATAAAAAATAATCAAATTTATTTTTATTTGTAATAAGTATAAAAATATATCCTTAATTGAATACCCATTTCTCTTTCCTCCGGTTCGATTATTATTCTTGACTTGACTTATTATTATAAAAAGTACTCACTATCAAAATGAAAGACGATCAATTATCTACCCAAGAAGGTAGAGAGTTCCACATACGAGAAAAGGTCACAAATGGAGTTATGGAGTTAAACTAAGTAACATTGAAAAGGCATAATGAAAGTAGGATCGAGATACCCCACCCTTTGAACCAAACATGAAGGTCTCCCCTCATCCGGCTCTCTGCAAGGGAATCTCCATTCACTGCTTCCCCTAATATCCACCCTTTACCAAATTATGGGATTTACAGGAGATCCTAGAGGCTCACTTGAAAGGTTGCTATACCAGACCTTTTGACTCAACTCTATTCTAATAGTCACTATACTATAGTAGTTTGCCCGGCTGCTCTTGTTGAAATCATTACTCTTCATTTTCCCATGCTCTAGCAATTTCGCTCCCTAAACCACTACTGCGTAGTTAGGTAGAGGCAATCCAATCTTTCTGTGGTGACGATAACCTAGGAATAAATAGGGATCCCTATCAATATAAAAATGAAGAATATATAAAATAGTTAATTAGTTACACTACCTTTCTCTCACTCAATAGATGTATCTAGTTTGATACGGTACAGTAAAATACGAGACAATTGAATGCAATGGGATGGATGGTAGGGGGCTGCTTGCCCCCAAAAGAGATGATTCACCTTTCCCTTTTATCCTCAACAGGTGCCATTGAGGTTGATAGAACAGAAGAGGAAGATATATTTGGACAATCCAAATTATGATGCAGATTATTAGACACTTTAACTGTTGATTCTGTACTGACAACTTCCCATAGTTAAAGAGAATAATGATTTACACTGACATGATCCATGCAAAAATCAATAGATGGATTTTGTACCAGTTGACTACTGGAAGGACGAAGAAATTGCTCTAGAAAACCAACAAGAATTCAGTGGATATTATTCCTATATTTCCCATAACAAAGGAATTAGCAGTTTAAATTTGCTTAACTCTCTTAGGTATGCTATTTGAAATGGACAACGATCTAGTTTCTATTATGAAATTTTCTACGACTTGTTATGAACGTGTGGTTTGCTATGATTTTATCTATAAATTTCACCATATCTAAGATAACCTAAACATATAACTTTTTTTAACGATTAGTTAACGTTGCTACCTCATAACATTAACTTTGCTTTTTTTCTCCTACTTTTTTTCACTATTTACGTGACCTGTTTACTTAAATATACTTTCATATGTATCCGATATACTAAAAATATATATAACAAACAACTTATAGATATTATCCATGTCTATATGTTTGTTTCCTTCTACTTAAAGTAGCTTAACTGTAACGCCCAATATTAGGGGTTAGAATATTAAGGAATTTCAATGCATGGTATGCTTGGCATAATTGAATTTTTACTTATTTGTGCATATGCCTTTTTGAACTCATACCAATATTTGTACATGCATTCATTGACATTTTCGAGTACAATTGGTTTTAAAAATTTCCGATTAAGATGAGATTTGTGGTTTATTAGTGATGAAAATTATTTGGAGAATATTTGTATTACTTTGGAATTTTTTGGGAATGTTAGGAATTTTTCTGAGAATTTTGGGGTATTTTGGATATTAGGGAAAAATATACAAATGGTGTTATGACATGTGGCAATCTTAGATGTTGACAAAGGGCATACATGCAAAGAGCCACGTGTCACTAGGATAATAAGACACGTATGTATGTGTGTTAGGAAGTTAAAAACAAAAGAAACCAGATCTGTAACTTGGTTATTCTTCGATTTTGCTTAGTTTCCCTCAACACCGAACCTTCATCATCGATTGTTGTTGTTGATTTTCCTTTATAAACAAAACAATTTAGTCCAGCAAAGATTTTGTTTCTCAACCCTATTCTTCACCTTCACTGTCAAAGAATTTGCAAAAAAATCAAGCAAGTGAAGTTTTAAGTTTGTGAGTTTTGTGAATGATTCTAATGATGTGATACTATTGGGAATAAATATATGCATGAGTTGTGTATAAAGCAAATTCAATGACAGTGACGAAAGAGATGAGTTGATATTATTGAGCAGTGAAAGTGTATTACAGATTGCATGGAGTTTGTGCAAAAAGTATTGAGAGGATTTAGTGAGATCTTAGTATAGAAAGGAGTTAAATGACGTGAAAGCATGGAGGATACTAAAAAGAAAAGCATCAGATGAAAGATAGAATTTTACAGTAGACAGAGAAAGCTGAAAGTGATTTCAAGTGCAAGCATCGATTTTTAGTGTTTGAATATAGATTTGATTTGTTTAAGTTGTGATGAGCTTAAATGGAAGTAGAAGAATTGGTTTAAGTGTGATATGTCTTCATTGAATTAGATGGAAGTGAGAAAATCTAGGAAAAGAATGAAAGAAGAAGATGAATAAAATGCAATACAGTTCGCTGCGGCCAACTCTCTTTGGTTCATCGCGACCAACTTGAAAGATTTCATTTATGTGAAAGTTCACCGCGGCCAACTCTTGAGTTCGCCACGGCAAACTTTTAAGAATATGGAGAGGAATTTTTTTCTCTAGAAAGTTCGCCGCGGCCAATTTTTGGCTCGCCGTGGCGAAGTTTCCTGACAGCTTGAATACGCTTCAGTATTTTAGGTATAACTTTCTCTGTAGTTATCCAAATGGAGTGATTTTTGATTTAGAGTAAACTAGAGACATAAGGCTACAAATTTTGTGAGAGATTAAATTCTAATTCTACCTCTAGGAATTTCAGAATCTGATTGGAAGTTGAGATAAGAATTCTGATGAAGTTTAAGAACAATCTGAAATCCTTTGAGTATAACTTTCAGTATACTAAACCAAATTGGATAAACTTAGTATCATTGGAAACTTAAGATAAAGAGGGACAAATTTCTAGGAGGAAGTATTACCTAATTACCTAATGAGAATAATTAAGCAAATTGGACCTGAAAGTTAGTTGTGAAATAAATCTGGAATGAGGATCTGAGTATGTTTTGCATGATTGAGAATGCAACAAGATTAAGGATAAGAAACCCGGAATTTGTCATAGACATGCATCATACATATTCAGTATACATGAATGTGCATAATTGAATTCATGATTGTGTATAATAATAATATGTGTTTGTATTATATATTTTAGAGTAAACCATTAAGCGACCGATTCCAGATATTACCGGGATGTCGAGGCAATAAGCAATAAGGGAGATTTAATAAGTAATTTTAGAGGGTAAATTTGTACGTAATTCTTAATGGTAATTTTTGTAAGTAATTTAGATGGTCTTATTTGTAAGTATTGTCTTGTTGAATAGTTGTGGGTAATTCAGTAAGAAATCTAATGAGAAATTTTGGATAGTTTTGCTTGACTGTTTGTTTGCTGTTTGACTTTAATACATTGAATGATTTGCAAAGCTGTTAGATTAATATGTTTGAATTTTGGCATGAAAGTAATGATTGCCTCATTATGTTGAAAATGAAATGAATTTGTTTGGTTTTAAAACTGTCAAGTCCTAGTCGTTGGTAAATAGGCATGCCTAGAAGGGTCTGCAGCTGCTTCTGTGACACTTCGGTGTCTTCTATTATTGACACTTAGGTGTCTTCTGTATTGACACTTCGGTGTCTTCTGATATTAACACTTAGGTGTCGAGACTTTGGTCTCTTCTGTGACACTTCAGTGTCGAGACTTCGGTCTCTTCTGTATAAGTCCCGTTACCTACTCTTGTAAATGGATTAGCAGTTATCTGGTTTTGTGATTCTGACATATGTTTGATTATGACTTAAATATTATTATGTTCTAATTCTGAAGGGTTTATAGCCTCTTATGATGTTCAGTTCTGTTAATTATAAAGTTTGTTCTGAAATACTTTATGTCTGATTTATTGTATAATGCATGTATATGCTGTTACATGATTCAATATGCTAAGTTGCCAGTTTATCTATAGATTAGTTATTACTCACTAAGCTATGTGCTTAGCACGGTGGATTTGCCCCGTGTAGGTTTTGAAAGAGGGACATAGGAACTAGGACAAGACAACCCCGATGGCCAAAGGAGTCTAATTCTTATTTTGTTCACATGTATTTTGAGATTGTTTTTGGACTTGTATCTTATGTTTATAACTCATGAATTTTTATTTTGATGGGTTGTAATAACCTTAATTCAAGCTGCTTTTGGAAATTTTGACATGCGATGTATATTTGTTGAGATTTTGGTAATGTATGTATAAAGTGTTTTGTATATTTCGAAATGCTTCGTGTTTAGTATGTTCTGTGTGTATGTGGCACTTGCAATATCCTCCCAGGGGGTATTAGGGCATCACATTAACAGTTAGACATAATTGACCAGTGCAACCAAGAAATAATGGAAATCCAGATGATTTGTTTGTGCTTTAAATATTTAATACAGAACATTACACATTTAGTGAGAAAGGAGTTATATGGATGAAGAAACTGGAACCACTAAATAGGTAGTCTTATAAACCTTTAAATATATTTACTTAAAATTTGCATAAAAAAGAAAAAAAATTTCCTAAATTGATTATATAATACACAATTTCTATGTACTAAATTTTATATTATCTATAACGTACAAAACCTGCAGCCCCAAGGAATCAGATTATTGCATTAAGATCAAGTTAAGGCTTCTTGGTGAGCAAGGATGGGAATACAATGGTAGCATTACAACGAGGGCATTTAGTATTGTTCTTCAAAGTCATAATGTACATACAACAACTAGGACACCTAACAGCAAACATGGTTCGTCTGCCATCCATTTCACTTCCTTACTCTTGTTCATGTTGTTCCTGTTCTTAGTTGTGGTCTGACAATGATGTTGGTGGAGACGAAGAGGATCGTTTCAAGTAAGATTTTTTCTTTGCCCTTTTCAGAGTCGATTTGACCTTATCAAGAGTAAACAGGCTCTACAAATGGTTTGGACTATAGTTTGAAGGTCCCTGGAGTTTCAATTCCAGGGAGATTTCTTTCAGGAACGTATGTGCTGAGAAGTTGTTCAAATAAGACAAGTCTATGTTTTGTAGCTGAGATGTTCTCGTCATGACATGTTGATTGTAGGAATTATGATTCTTGGCATCGACCATAGATGTCGGTAATGATAAGGAATGCATCGGTGGATTAGAGTTCTGTCACAAGGTACAAAGCTTACATTAATGTAGGGGGAAAAGCTTCAACTTTTTAAAAGAAATTTAAAAAGGAAAAACCAAAAATGATAGATATCATAACTAAAGCACTAAATTTATGGAACGTTTGATCTTTGATCTAAGATTGTCATTCTGCTTTGGGTTGACAAAATAATTTCGAGACCAAAAAAAAGGTAAAAAGATTCATGAACAAAACTAGATAATTGTAGCAAACACAAACTATTCAACAACAAAAGGAAGGAGAAAAAAGAAAAGAAGTTGAAACAAATGTTGTAAATTTATAGCCAACAAGAAAAAAGGAAGATTGGAAGTTGAACAGATACCACCTTCAACTTCAAGTAAGGAAGCGGGATAGCCTGTAAATCGTTATAAACAACAATTTTTGATAACTCTCCAGTTAAGTCCTTAGTCACTAGTATTTCTGAATTGCCATTGTTAACCATTGAGCTCACATCAGCTACCATTTTCTTTAGATATTCTTTTGGCTTCCCAACTTATTGTTTGAGAATATCATTTAATTCCTTGGAATGAGAGAAGGGGACGATATGATGTACATGTGCTTTTTGCATGCACTGAGAGTTGTCTGTATACAAGTGCAACTTTTGGATTGATAGACAACCAAAATTTAAATTTAGTCGGTTGTGTCAGGTAATCATTTTCTCTTTACTATTTTCCTTTAATACGTAATATATGGTTCATATTCCCAATGTTGGCTATCCTTCTTTATGTCCATCAAGCTCTCATGTTTAATAAATAATGAGCAGTGACTTTCTGTTGATTGCTTAAAGCCATTATCGTAAAACAACGATGATATGATAAGTAAACCATCGATCTTCTTTCACTTTAAGTTTTATGTTCGCCAAAGTGGGAAGAGTTATGAAAACCATCGATCTTCTTTCACGTGAAGCTTAAAGTTCACCGTATCATCGACACTACCATTTGATTTATCAATGTTTTGATAAAAAGAGAGATAAAGAACACTTACGAGGTGGATAAGCTTTAAAGAGGAAGAAGTGATAGTTACTGATGAGATTCTAGAGAGATTGAGAAAGAATGCATTTATTGCCTTAGCAAGTCTAAAGAAAGAGAAAATGCAATACTATCCAACCCTTATTCCTATTAGTAGTTTTATTAAGGGGGAAGATAGATTGACGTCGAAAAGTTTTGAGGTCTTGAAAATTAGACCTATGTGTCTGTGTCTTCTAGCTGCTATCTAAGTCAATGTGTCATCATTATTTCATATCATTTGTGAAGGTGGCAATTATTTCATTTCATTAACTCCCTTAAATGAATGAAAGCATCGAGGTGTGCGTGATCATTATTTCAATTCATCTGGGTAAGTAGCAATTTTTTCATTTCATTAACTCTCTTAAATGAACAAAGGCATCGAGGTGTTTAGTGTAGTCTTCTAAATAAAAGAAAGAGTACATTTATACTCCACTTGAAAGCAATATTTGGTCTCTTTTCCCATTGTCACCTATCTTTCTTTATGTCCATCAAGATCTCACGATTAATAAAGAGTTATCAGTAAAATTACAATCATTGGTTCTTTTTTAATGCCATTAATTGTCTTAGTAAGTGGGGTTCATTATTTGCCAAACTGGTGCAGCTTTTTCATCTAACATGGGAAGGTGGCAGTTATTTCATTTCATTAAGTCCCTTAAAAGAGTATGTAAGATGTGTATTATAAGACATGGTAATATGTGTATTACAAGACATGGCGATTGCAACTGAAAAATGGAACTTAAAAAGTAAAACAAATATGTTATTATACATTTCGAAACTATTCAAATATGTTATTATACAATTCAAAACTATTCTTTTCCTCTTTACCTATAACAAAGATCAGTATCACTGAGACAAAAACATAAGAATTTGGGATTAGTTTGGGCCTTTAAGAACCTTCATTATCATGCATATGAGGATTCGGAACAAATTACAAGAGGAGAATCGTAAGAGAGAAATATATGAGCTTCTCTCAATGTCTATGTGTATTCTAAGGTGTTTTCTGAACCGAAACAGAAAGACAGATGTAGGGAAAAGAACTGCTCGTGTCTTTTACAGTGGTGTTGGCCATCATTGCAATCTTACCACACTTTAGTCCAGTGTTTCCAAAAATCATTTGGCAAGCAAAGAGGAACGTAAACCTGATTCAAGAACCAGGTGGGGGTGATGACACCACTCTCATCACTGAATACTTCGTGCAAGAAAGATAGATACACACATAAGAAGGAAATCACATGAAAGGGGAAAATAGATGCAGGTTTTAATAGAATTCTAAACATAAGATCACTTATAACAACCTTTTTAATTGACATATTTCCTGTTCTGCCAAAAGACTTGAAGATGAGACATGTCAAAACTGGAAAAAGTAATACAACAAAAGATAAAGAGTAACAGCTTTTTCAATATTTACTATAATATCCCTCAGCATCATCCCAGTCGTCATGAAGGCGACTTTGTATAATGTGCAAACCATCTCCTTTGCCCTGAAAATCACAAAGATAAAACTCTTGGCTTTTTATTTACTGATATCATAAAGAGTAGCTACAAGAACCAAATCACAGAGCAAATTACCTGTTTTCGTACTTTAGTAGGCATCTCTCCAAATATATCATCACAGTACTTTTCATCTGATCTCTCACCTTGCACAAATTCAAATAAAATGTATCATTAGCTAAACTCCTAAACAGACAAACCATTCAAGAGTCAATCTACTTTCATTGCAAAATGAATATACCTTTGGAGTACCCTCACCAAGTCCCACCCCTCCTAAAGTTGTTTCATAAGGTTGCATTCTATTTTGATGAGGTAATTTCCCCACTGAAACTAATGGCTTAGAACCAAAAATATCACCATGATGATTCTTACCTTCAACCGCAACAATATTGAAAGTTTGCACTGGTTTAGTTGGATGTTCACTAAAAGATGGTGATGATTTCAAAGGTCCTGTTAAAAACTCCTTATCCGATAGGAATGACAATATCATTAAAACATACTGAACCTAATCAAATAGCAATAAGCATAAATAAAGAGGAATAAACGCACACGCTTAACTAAGTCTTTGCACTTTTTCATTTAAAACCAAGATTATACCTACAAGTCTTCTTTCTTCTTCAGAAGTTATTGAAGGATGGTAATAACTACACCAATGAAAAAGGAAGGAACAACAATCACAATTTATGAAATGTCAGATTATTAACTATTATATCACAATGCAGAGCTTTCATTCTCTCCACAATCCTCTCCTTCGTAAATGTTGATTAAACCAAGAAAGCGAAATGAATGAGAAGTAAGAAGGGATTGTCTGTTTGGTTTCCCAAAAAAATTCATCTGTGCTTGGATAAACGAAGGACGTATTGTTATTTTCAGTGTTCTGTTATCTGTATGGGAATATAGGAAGATGAATGGAATAAATTCATGCCTGAGGATGGTGAAAATGCTGTCGAGACTAGTTCGATCCTTGGACAGTGCATGCAGGTATCCACCTCCGAACCTATTGTATGGTGCCTGGATCGAAGCTTCTCCTCCCTGTAAATGATAATTTTAATCAGAATTTCAGATAAACAAATTATAAAAACATAAAAAATGATTCGGTTAATTCGCTGACCTGTGTGAGAGACTTAAATGAGGACGACCCATCCACGACGTCATTGGGGGATAGCCGACTCCCACTGGCGGCCATCATAAGTTGTTGCTGCAGCATCATCTTGGCGGCGAGAGAAGGGCTTCCTCCCCTGATCTGATATTGTCTCAACTTGGGGTGAAGTAAGAAGAGGAGGGCACCGTTTGATGAATTGGATGGTTGGATTACAATTTTTCGTCGTCATCTCATTCACGCTCTGATATGATGTTTTCTCAGCTTAGAGGTGAGAATTAAGGACTCGCCGAAATGATAGAAACCAATGTTGTTGTTGTCATCGATGTTGTCCTTGCAAATGCGGATGATGGAGTAATAGCAAAATCCAACGTGAGATCCTCCCTCCATCTCCATCTTTGAGACCATTATATTTAATTGGAGAATGAAGCAAGAAGAGGTGAAGCAAGAAGAGGAGGACGCCATTGGATGAATTAGATAATTGGATTATAATTTTTCATCGTCATCCCATTAACCCTTAGTATATAGTAGTTAATAAAACAATTTTAATTTGCATGTGACAATTATTGGAATTTAAATTATGAGAGAAGAGAAGCCTGTAGCCAAGTAAAGCCCATTTGTTTTTGGGAACACGAATAAATTTATTTTTTTGAATAAATTATACTTAACTAACGTTTTATTATTTCGTATATGGATGTTATTTAGCCAACAAGCCTAAAGATACTGGTTTTAGAAAATTGGGGACTGAGACAATTATACTCATCCTCAAAGCCCAAGGGAAAAATACCCCACCACTATTTTCATGTATTGAGCCTTCGGCTTTATTAGGACTTCCTTACAACAAAAGGCATATGGTTTTATCTCGCGGGCTTATCTGAATGTATCTCAACCTTACCTCAAATGAGTACGAAAAGTAAGAAGCACTAATTAGTTTCTATAAAATATAGAATAAATTATTAAAAATTATTAAAAATTTGTAAAAGTTTTAAAGATATTTTAATGTATATAATAATTTAAAATATACGAGAAGAAATTATCTATGTTATTATAAATTATAAACAAAAAATAATGATAAATTGAATAAATTATTCAAAGGTTATATAATATTCAAAATAATATATTTTATAATATATAGGCAGCATAAATAATATGTTATTATGTTTTTTGCTTCACGATGATTGTAATCGTCACTGTGAGGTATGTATGGTGCATTGGGATATCATAATGAACAGAAACTTGGTATTCACATAAGAAAAATAATCAAAGTAATTATTTCCCTTAAATGGTAAGACAAATGATTGCCAGATTCAACATTATGGCCAGTATGTATGATTATTTGCTGGTATGTACTTATCACTAGAATAATACTGCTAGAACTGTAACCATAACGTATAGTAATGAAAAATTTCGTTACAAAGGCATACTTCATCATCACTACTTACTTTTGCGAAGTATGGAATCTTTTGATTTAAGACAAATTAACAAGTGGAATGATATTAGAAAATGATAATTATCATACAACTTAATTTTAATGTAACTACGTACAAGCCAATCAATTAGCTGACAACGACACCATTTTGGTTACATCGTCAATGGGGTTTTTGTTTTTTTGCTCCTTAAAAAAAATGAAATAGAAGGCTTGGTTAAGGGATGTCAGGCTGATTTGAAGGGTCGAGACCAACCCTTGGCTGTCGTATGGAAAAGCGGTTCCTCCTACTTCTAAATGCTGGGGCTGGGTTGGGCAGAAATAAGTTTGGCTGATTATAGTGTGCGTGCCAACTAGGATCTTATAATGTGCCCCACACGGTTTGTTGGCCCGTTAGGGTCAAAAGTTAATTTCAGGCAATCATTGACTTCTTCCTACCCAATCCCGCCAATCCCAAGTATAATTTTGCAAGTTGCTTTAGGTAATTTTTTATTTTCCCCTAGAGATTTTAATTTGTAATCAAAGTAATAAATAAACCTACCCTTGTTTAACCACAAAATCATTATTTTATATTTTAAAACAAAAATTAAAGATACCAAAATGCTGACAAAGGAGCTCCAGTTTGTGAAACAGTTGAGAAGATATTAAAAATTGGACTATTTTAATATAATGAAACAACTTGAGAAATATTTGTAAGGAATGGAAATCCATAGAGGTAGAAGACAGTTCCCAAAGTACACATGGCTTGCTTCCCAATCCCATGTCTGAATGTAAGGAGGAAGACAAAACTTTCTCTTTACTTAAACTTAATTGATACCTTGTCTTTCTCTTAACTAATAGTTTCTGATGGACCCTAATTTAACAAAAAGAAAAGCTCAAGGCATTCAAGAAGTGGACAGTGAGTACCAAATGATTCCTGTTTTAATTGTACCTTTCCAAGTGTTGCATTGGCAATATCAGACCATGATTGCTATCAAATCTTAGAAACACACAGAAAAAGCAATAAAAAAAGACAAACTTATCTAAAGCAAAGATGCCCAACAATCAAGTGATCAACAAACCAAGTTAAACCACTTACAATAACCCGGAACAAGCGGGTCAAATAGTTCTACTTCACATATCATTTCAAGTTCCCACCGTCTCAATCTCAGTTCTTTCCTTCTTCACTTCATTTCCTGTTACAGTCGGCCTCACTTTGCTCTCTTTCTTTCTCTCAGATCCAGGTTTGTCTTTTTGTGCTCTTCTCTTTGACACCCTACTTTTTTTTCCTCCTCCCTTTTCATTATATGAGAAGGAAGCAAGTTTGTTAGGTGGTAACTCATTTTGTTTATGGGCTAAATAAATAGAAGTTTCAGTTTCAGTGCTTTTTGTCTGTTTGAAGCTTCTATTTTCCACCGAACTTCGGATTCTGAGCTCAAGTGAGCTACAAAGGAGCTTCAAGTAAGTTGAGGGTCTTCATAAATATTTGATCTTTTGAAGCTTTCCCTTCATTTAAGGACAACCTAGGGGCTACTGGGTAGGCCATATTGAGCAATCACAACGAATACTAGAAAGAGGGTTAATGGGTTGAAGCATTGAACTTTTTCCTTTGGGCTTGGTTTAACTGGCATTCCACGGCCATGTTAAAATGAAGTTTTGTGTTTGGTAGTTTATTGGTTTAGTTAGGTACTGAGAATTCTGGCTTTTGCCACTTTTTCACTGAGCACTTGCAAGCGTTACTTGTTATGTAAATCATTGAAGGTGCCAAAATAGGTTTTTGCCTATGGTTGTTTCTGTTGGCTGCTGGGGAAATGGAAGTATCGAGCAGAAAGGAAAACGCCTATAAATCCATTGTCTCTCATTTGTGGCAGTGGCTATCATTTGAATAAAAGGCCGTTCTGTTGTCACTTATTTGTCATTTTACAATGGAAGAATTTTTCATCTGAAATGTTGGTGGTACTTAGCTTTATAAAATAATGATTTTATGTTTGGAACTGTCGTGATTTATGACATTCTTGGTACTCTTGGAAACCATAAAATACTTGTTACCCAAGCTGACTGTGAACTGGTATAATAAACTGCAAAATAAAGACATTCTTTTTTTTTTTGAGAATTAAAATAAAGTCATTCTTAATACTTCCACTTTAGTTCCAAAAGATGGGGTCGTGATTGCCTTTTTAAGAACTTGATGAGAGACTTCTGTTTTTTTATACATTTCCTCTGCTTTATTATCTGTAGGAAACTTCATTTTTTGAAGGTTGATGGCTTGTTGATAAGCTGAGGAATGTTCTTCTCTGAACAAACTAAAATCTGCCGATGGTAACAGTTATCAAGTTAGTTTCATAATGTGAATGTTTAAGTTGAAAGGAAGGTGACTGAGCTGACACATCAGTTATTGCTGGAAAGCTGGTTTGAACAATTTGAGGACTCAAAAAGTGGGAGTAGAATATGGAAGAGATACAGTCTCAGTCAGATAACTATAGGTCATCTTCATCTTCAGCAAGCAGTCCAGCGAGTAGGGTGCCTTCAAGTAACTTTTTCTACTTGCGGAAGCCTGGTTCACTTAGGCAGCCAATATCATTTGAAGATTCACCACAGTGGGACGACACTGACATAAATGTTAGGGTAGAAGAAGGAGGTGACTCCATCAATGCTGCTACTACAGTCACCACTCCAGCATCTCCATCTCTATCAAAGCTTAACAGTGGCTCATTGCCTTCGCCACCATTACCAGATGGTGCAGTTGTTGCAAGGAGGATTGCAGGCGCTTCTGTTGTATGGAAGGATTTGACTGTTTCAATTAAGGGGAAAAGAAAATACTCTGACAAAGTTGTCAAGAGCTCTACTGGTTATGCATTGCCTGGGACAATGACAGTAATAATGGGCCCAGCAAAGTCAGGGAAGTCCACACTGCTAAGGGCCATTGCAGGTAAGTTAGTAAGCTCTTCCTCAGGGTCATTAAGGTAGGTTTTAAATGCCACCTTTGTTACTTATGGAGTATCTTTCTGCGCCTTTTAGGAAGAGTGCCCCATTCAGCAAAAATTTATGGTGAAGTGTTTGTGAATGGTACAAATGTGGACATGCCATATGGCTCATATGTAAGTTTTGTTACTCTTTATTTTCTGTAATATTATTTCCTTTACATTTTCTTTTCCATCCATGCAATTTCTTTTTGTTTCCCCTTCCTATTATATTGTTTTCTCAGTCTACATAAAGGTTGGAAAGATCCATACTGCACTTATTTTTTCTTTTAGGACTGACAAATCTTTATATCTTCTCATCATCTTCATTTCTATGTAATATTTAATCAAATAAATACATTCTCAAGTGAACTGAAAAATGTTATATTGATGCATTTTTAAATTCTGGTCCACTCATACACATTGATTGGTCTAATTGGTAATTGAGCTGTTAAGCTGAATCCCATACTGTCCTTTGCTTTTGAATTTTAACTAAAGGCCAGACTTGAATACTGTTTTCGTGATAGGCAAATCTAGTCGTACTTTTGGTTTACTTATGGATGTGAATCGGCTTTTATTATATTCTTAAGTGAGGTTTCAAATAAAGAATAAACTCTGATAAATAGTTAATTTATGTCTTTCAGTTACTATATCTTTAATCCGCATATTATACTAATAATCACATTGCATTCTGGCATCTGCGCTGCAAACAGCTGGAATTCTTTGAATTAGCTTTTACCTTTTTTCCTATTTCAGTTCTTATATGAAAACCTTGTAAGCCTAGTGGCAACTATCTGGTTTGTTATCTAGCTATCATTTACACTTGGAATTTTGTTATAATTTTGTAATGATATAGCCTACATGATCAATGTAGTCCTTCCCAATAATCTTTTTTTTGTAGTGGTGTTCCCTTCAATTTAAGATCAAAACTGTAACGTTATGGGCCTAGTGCATTGAACCAATCTTGGGAGCTTGGAATTTACTTTCTTTTCGTGCCTGGATATCTGATGAGGAAAGAATTGAATGTCACACCTGTATAATATTTGAAGCTAATTCTTCACAATTGCAAGAAAGTTCTCTTTGAAATTATGGTTATGAACCAAAATTTAGTTCTGCATAGCACCAATGAAGTTTGAATTCTTATTATGAATAGTCTCTTTAACTTTTAGGGCTTTGTTGAGAGGGAAACTACCCTGATTGGGTCTCTCACTGTCCGAGAATATCTATACTACTCTGCATTGCTTCAACTTCCAGGCTTCTTCTGCCAGAAAAAGAGTGTTGTAGAGGATGCAATTCATGCCATGTCTCTGACTGATTATGGGAACAAACTGATAGGAGGCCACTGCTACATGAAGGGTCTTCCTAGGGGTGAGAGAAGGCGTGTTAGCATTGCCCGAGAGCTTGTGATGAGACCACATATCTTGTTTATAGATGAGCCTCTTTATCATCTTGACAGGTCAATACATTTTCCTTTCCATTTTCATTTAGGTGAATGATCCTACTCAAGATATGTTACTTAGTACAAAGCTACAGTGCAAAACTTGTGGATTCTCTGGTGTAAGTTAATTGCATTACTGACTTGTAACTTATGTTGCGTGGTTGGTTGAGTTTTGACTATGCACGTAGAGAGACAAAGGTGAAAAATGAATATAACCATTGCATTCGTAGAAATTTGGCTCCTGTTGCAACGATAGAATCAAGTAATTGTCATGACAGAAAATTGTATCTCGTATAATTGTTACTTGCATAGCGACGCAAGCTAATAGGATCCACAGTAAAGGTGTTAACGTGTCCTGAACCTCTAGTAGTCTTTTTGGAAATTTTTTCCTTTTTCTACTTAATTTGTAACTTTTCTTTTGTCAGTGTTTCTGCGCTTCTGATGATGGTTACGTTGAGAAAACTTGCTAGCACTGGGTGCACTCTTATCTTCACGATTTATCAGAGCAGCACAGAAGTATTTGGCCTCTTTGATAGGATTTGCTTGCTTTCCAATGGAAATACACTATTTTTTGGGGAAACTTTGGCCTGCCTGCAGGTATATGACACAGAATCTTAGGACCTAGTTCTTTGTCTATGCTATGTGAATTTAATTTGGAATTTAATGATGGCTTTATGGCTTTTACTTTGAAGAACCATAAGAAGTTATCCAGTACTTGGTAGTTCCACTCTTCCTTCCTTTTCTTGGCATATGGCTGCAAGTAACTGCATCATTGTACATCAATGCTAACATTTATTATGTTCGTGAAGCATTTTTCAAATGCTGGATTTCCTTGCCCCATTATGCAAAGCCCGTCCGATCACTTCTTGCGTGCAATAAACACAGATTTTGACAGGATAATTGCAATGTGCAAAAATTCTCAGGTATTTCTTCACTTATTGTTGTCCTATTAATTTTGATGCCTGTATGAAGTAAATCAAATCTGGTCAAATTACTAGATTGTTGGGTCCTTTTTTGAATAACTGAACGGAGATTTTTAAGCTTCTTAAGTGTTTCTGTGACAGTGGGAAACATGTTTTATTATACCAGTTTTGGATTCTTCTGCAAAGTTTACAGATTTTGCATGTGTTTTATGTACATTTATGATGGAAAAAGCGCATATCAACTTTAGATTCTTTCCCAAGTTTATCAATGTACTGTACATGTGTAAATTTGTGAGAGAAATTTCTATATTCATCAATTTTGGATTCTTTTCCAAAATTCCATTAACACGTAGGGAACCATTCTCACAGGATGACCACGGTGATTTTTCATCAGTCAACATGGATACAGCTGTTGCAATACGTACCCTAGAAGCAACCTATAAGTCATCAGCGGATGCTGCTGCAGTTGAGACTATGATAATGAAACTCACAGAAAAGGTATGGTTTTCTATTTGATTCTGATACATGCTTATATTCATCAATATTTGGTATTTTGTTAACTCTCTTGGGTCTTGTTCAACTGAGTAATTGGTCTTGTAGAACAACAATACATACTCATTTTATTTTTGCATTATATTTCTGCAATTATGTCAAAATACTGTCTGAAGTTTATGAAAATATCTTTTACAACTATTTTGTGATGCTAAATTGGCAAGTTCGATTTTAGGTTATGTCATCAAAACATGAATTTGAATCTAAATGACACAATTATTTTTCCTGATCTTACCAGTCAAGAGGAAAGAGCGGTAGTTTTAACAATTTTGGCACACAGGAAAAAGATCTGTCTGTCTTTTTCTGTTTGGACCAATAATAACAACCATTATTGGAATGAACTAATCCAATTGGATATTTTGGATAAATTGGAAAAGCAATAATAGGAAGATTGATATTGAAAGAAGATATGGTAGAGGAACTGGTCCTCAAGGAATATTGACTAAATCATGAAGATTCTCTCCCTTTTTGTGTTTGATTATGTGCATGGGTTTAGGAGTGTATGCAAGTGCATTTGTGAGTTTTAAGATGTGCATTTATCTATTTTTTTTCTGGTTCTCTCACAGTATGAGGGGAGGAAATGTTTTGCATACGAGCCTTAACTTTACTGTACATTAATCATTAAAATCTTATAACAAGTTTGATACTTTTTAACCCCTTCTTGTATGGGAAACTGTATTCAAATGAAAACTTTTCTATCTCTTCTGTGCTTTTATGCATAAATCCTTTCTCCACTTAATCTTCACTAACTCTCTTTGCATGCATGATTATTTCTTCAGGAAGGTCCACTTCTGAAAACAAAAGGAAAAGCTAGCACTGCTACTAGAATTGCTGTCTTGACATGGCGATCATTGTTGATTATGTCAAGAGAATGGAAATACTACTGGCTTCGACTTATTCTCTTTATGCTTCTCACATTTTGTATTGGCACAGTATTTTCAGGCTTAGGGCATTCCTTGTCTTCAGTGGTGGTTAGTTTCCTTCTTAAATTGAAACAAACTACTGAGTTCATCTGAGGTCACCTTCATAGAATAACAATTTGAAGATGCAGTAAATGCAAGAAATAAGCACAAACACACACAAAGAGGCACACATATGCCATGTTTGTACATAAATACTTCTTGGATATGTGTGTACTTGTTTCTACAATTTCTACAATTAACGTTTATGGTTATTTATTATGTCCAGTGCTGTTATGAATCCTTAGCTATCATAAGAAAGTGTCCATTTGACATTTAACAGATGAATTATGCCTCTCTGCAACTGCCTAGTCCTCCTAGAAATGTTAAGGTCTCCAAAATAATTTGCCTTTTTATCACCAAGGATTGGTGTGGTATGTGACTGCTTGTTATCTTCATGAATTTCCACATGCTGTTGTTTTGACCTGTGCATTTCCCTTTGATACATGTTAATGTGTGGCTTTATATCAATATACTTTGCTTTAAGGTTCTTTTCCTCATCCAGTGCATTTCATTACTTCATCACTGATGATGCTGATGATAATATTTGTTTACTAAAAAATGTTCAACCTTTCATGTTGCAGACAAGGGTCGCTGCAGTCTTTGTATTTGTATCATTTACGTCTCTCCTAAGCATTGCAGGAGTACCTGCACTTCTGAAAGAGATCAAGGTATTATTTTTCTTTAATGATTGTTCAAATATCTACTTATTATTACTTTTTGGTACTTCAGCAATTATAAAATTATGTAAAAATCCCTTCAAGCATATATCAGAATTTGGACCCTGGTAGATGCGGATTGGGGAGGTATTCCTAGCTAGTTGCTACCAGGGCAAGTCTGTGATGGTTAAGTGTTTAAAACCTCATATGTATCAGGTTTATCAATTTCTTATAGTTCTGTTTCTTAAACGAGAGTTAGCATGATTTTGTTGTTTCATTTCACCTCTTTAAGCCAATTAACTTATCTAGCCATTTTGGATTCTATAATAGATCTGTAGCCACTGTTCATTTAACTGTATCTAAATGCTTACCGTGATAGTATATTGAGCAAAATGATGTGATGTCTTTATTTTATGGTTAACTGAATTTGCCAACGCAACTGGGGAAGTAATGAGTCTGTCTGTGCGGCGTAGTTGTACTCAGAGTTTCATAGCATAAGCAATATGTTCATTCGCTCATCACTATCACTTGCAATCTTATTGACATAAGCCGTGGGAATTTAAATTTTTTGAGCTAGTTAACCGCATGTTTAGCTTTATATATATGCCTTATTCAATTATCAAGATACTCTTTTTTAGTTGCATTCTTGAAATACACTAATCTGATGCTTCAACTTTTTCTTCAAGTTCATTAAGTTGTTACCCATTGTATATTTTGGGAATTGAGATGAATGACTCATGTGCTATATACCTGGAGCCCCTCTTGGGAGTACATATGTACTTGTTGTCCCTGGATTAGAATTTGTTCATGTTTCATCCTTGAATCAGTCTGTATGCTTACATCATCTTGCTGTCTGATATGTGGTTTGAGCTTATTTAGTTCTGCTCTGTCAAACATCTTTAAATGCTGGCATAATTATGTTTATAATTTAGAAAATATATGCTCAAAGCCGTGAACTATGCTGAGGAAATGATCTTAAGCATGAAACTAGTTTTTAAAAAATCATCTTTTTCTCTTTATAAGCTGCGAGTCACCTTTGTTTTTGAATTCAATCTGCTCTGATTTTGCAGTTATATGCCAGTGAGGAATCAAACAGGCATTCAGGAGCATTAGTCTATCTACTTGGGCAGCTTTTCGCAAGCATTCCATTTCTGTTTCTCATTTCCATTTCATCAAGCCTTGTGTTCTATTTCCTCATAGGCTTGCGAGATGAGTTCAGCTTGTTGATGTACTTTGTTTTGAATTTCTTCCTTTGCCTCCTAGTAAATGAAGGATTGATGATGGTTGTCATTTCGCTTTGGCAACAAGTCTTTTGGACTGTCTTGACTCTATTATCCCTACACGTAAGTTGCTTTTGTTGACAATATACTTCTTTTCCGTTTACATGAGCTGACATATAGTTCAACTTTGACACAAATATAACGCACAGTTGCTAGGTCATGTTTACATGAGCTGGTTGAGGATAATATCTCTCTCATCAAGATGGGATTTCCTAGAAAAGAGCGTTCTTCTATGATCAGGATTTAGTGTTTGATATCTTTGGATGTTCTTTTACACAATATTATTTATATGGCAAACACACAGCATACACGCAAGCACAATGTATACTTGAACAGTTTGGAAAAGTAAAAGAATTGAAGCTAAATCATTAAAATTGGTATGTCTGAGCTATATGAATTGACTTGGGCGTCTTCAAATTAGCACCTTTCATGTCTCGCTGTCATGTAATCCAACTCTTCTAATTTGTGGCTTTCAGGTCGTAATGATGCTTTCTGCAGGGTATTTTAGAATCCGCAATGCTTTGCCAAGGCCAATGTGGATGTATCCAGTATCTTATATCGCTTTTCACACTTACTCCATTCAGGCAAGTTTGATTTTTAGTTAGAAATCTGGAGGTTTCTGTGTGCAAGGCCTCCCTGTTTGTTTGTTTGTTTGTTAATGTTTTTCAAAAAGGCTTTTGGGGTTTCAATTTATTAAAAAAAACTATGAAAAGAATATTGTAACTTAATGCAAATTGCAGCGCTGATGTGATATTTTACAGGGAATTCTGGAGAACGAGTACCTAGGAACTTCATTTGCAGTAGGGGAAGTAAGGACCATTTCTGGGTTTCAGGCTCTCCGCAATGCATATGACATATCTCCTGAAAGGAATTCCAAGTGGCATAATCTACTGGTGTTATTTATAATGACAATCGTGTATCGTATTCTCGTGTTTGTTGTGCTGAATTTTCGCGTAGGGAAGCACGAGTCAGTACTCAAGTTTTGTCGACATAACCAGTATAAGAACAATTCTTCTTCTAGATGAATTTCTGAAATCTCAGTACTATTTCCAGTCCTTTTGTTCTTGGGATCCCTCCAGTTTGGTCCGCTATGAAATGTATAGAAGCAGCAGCAAATCAAGTTATTTGTTTTTCTTTTTCTGATAATATGCATATGAATGGCTAGTCACTTACATGGATAATATTGTGAAAGAAAATGGTGAAATTGAGATGTTGACACATGTATAAATCTTATAGTTTGTATATATCTTATATTATTGAGATATCGACACATGTGAGATGTAGATTGGTATGGTTAGACAAATAGAGAGAGAGGAGTATAGAATGTTCTTGAAACTGAAAAATGTTTTTATGTTGAAATCAATGGAGGCGTAAACGTCTCCTCTCTCGTCACTTTGTTCTTGGATAATCAATTCAGTAGGCAAAGATGCAGTGGGAAGTTTGATGGGTCACACTACTGCTAAAGATATATGGAAAGATTTAGAAACTCGATTCTCTCAGGTGTTATATGCCAGAATCTTTAAATTGAGAAAAGACATCAATAATCTTAAGCAGGGTAGTTTAACAGTGCCTACATATGTTGTAACCCAAACTGTAGCTGCAATATGGCACAAACCGTTCAACAAGACAGAAATCAGGAGATGTACTTGGCTTCTCTCAATGGTCTGAATGATGTGTTCAAGGCTCCTAGGGACCAAATTTTGAAGATGAGACCCTTACCAGACATCTCCAGTGTTCTTGATTTTTCAACATGAGAGACAAGAAAACTAGAAGAATGCATCACCAGATCCCACTGTATTTTTTGCCAAACAAAATTACTCTTCATATAACCAAAGCAATAAACAATTTAAGACTACTGGTTAGATTCAAAACAATTCCAATCTTTACTGCACCTATTGTAAGAAAAATGGACTTACCAAGGATGAATGTTATAGGCTCCATGGGTCTTCACCCAACTTCAAGTTCACAAAGGGTAAGAATGTTGTTGCAAACATGGCCTCAAGAGAAAAACAGGAGAATGGGGTAAATAATCAAGCTCAGAATATGCCTACAATTGGTCAAACTTTTAATGGTAATGGCACTCCAGGTCCTGAGAAAGGGTACTTCACTCAGGGGCAAATTGGTCAGATGGTGAATCTTTTCCAACAGTTGAATGCTTCACAATCCAAGAACTTCACTCCAAACCCTGTTTCCAACTTAGTTATTGCCTTCAACTTCAATTCCAATTCTGCATCTCTCATGCCTTCATTCAAAAGTAATACCTTTTCCTTATCTGTTACAGTGCCTGTGAATGATGCTTGTGGATTCTAGATAGTGGTGCTAGTGACCACAATGTAGGAAATTTGTCACTCTTGCATGATGTCTGTGAAGTTTCCAACAAGAATGTGCATCTTCTAAATAAAACCTATGCCACAGTAACCCATGTAGGAAGAGTTAAATTGTAAATTTCATTAGTTTTAGATCCTGTCCTATATGTCCCATCATTCACCTTTAATTTTCTATCTATAAGCAAACTTCTGAAGTCTAACAAATGCATTTTGTTTTTCTTTGGGGACCTCTGCCACATTTGCAGTCAGTCATGAGAGATGATTGGAGTTGCTAGAGTTACCAATGGCCTATATCACCTGAAGACTAAGGTTGATCCAGAAACCACCAAATTTTGTTTTCTTGTTCCTACTAGTTCAAGTGAAAATAATGTAAATGGATTTCCTGTTTCCCTTTCAAACTTGTCATGCAAAGACCTTGAAACTTGGCATTTGAGGCTAGGACATCCTTCTGTTTCAAAGACTCAAAGAATTAATGAGTTGAAATGCAATGTCAGTTCAGATTTTGTTTGTGGTGTGTGTCCTCTAGCAAAGTTCAAAAGGCCTAAATTTCATAATAGTCATTCTTATGTTGTTGCACCCTTTGACTTAATACATGTTGACATTTGGGGACCTTTAGGAACACAAACCTGAAACGGATGCCAATATTTTTTGACTGTTGTTGATGGCTATATCAGATACACTTGGATACACTTAATGAAACACAAATCTGAAACTTCACAATACATTAAGGACTTTTTTGAGTTAGTCAAAATACATTTCAATACTAAAGTAAAGTGTATTAGGTCAGATAATGGACTAGAGCTCAATCTACCTCAATATTATTCATCTCTAGGTATCATTTATCAACTCAGTTATGTAGAATGACCTGAACAGAATGCCAGAGTAGAAAGAAATGCTAGAGCCTTAAGATTCCAAGCAGACCTACCACTTCACTTTTGGGGAGATTGTGTCCAGGCAGCTTGTCACCTTATAAATCTATTACTCTCTTTAGCCATAAATTACCAAGTTCCTTACAAGCTCCTTTACTTAGAAGAACCAGAATATCATCACCTCAAAGTCTTTGGTTGCTTATATTATGCAGCAACATTAAATAGGCCAAGGCATAAGTTTGATGTAAGAGCATAAGCTTGCATCTTCCTAGGATACCCACCAAATATCAAAGCGTACAAAGTCATGAGTCTAAAAATTAG
The DNA here is from genome assembly GCA_025594535.1 of Erythroxylum domingense. Taxonomy (NCBI): domain Eukaryota; kingdom Viridiplantae; phylum Streptophyta; class Magnoliopsida; order Malpighiales; family Erythroxylaceae; genus Erythroxylum; species Erythroxylum domingense. The sequence continues at coordinate 5,187,532 of JANQBM010000008.1, forward strand.
GCAAGTTTTTATTTCTAGAGATGTGAAGTGTCATGAGAATGTGTTTCCTTACCACCATATTGAATCAAACCATCAAAGACCAAATATCATTGTCCTTTTAATCATTCATGATAGTAACGCAGAACATGTCCTAAGCTCAAAGATTCACCTTGACCATGGAACTTCAGAAGAATCAATCTTTCAACAACTTTATGACAATGATGAAAGTAGTTACACCACAATTATCACCTCCTAAAAATGACCAAATATCTCATATCATAGCACCTAGAAGATCCACCAGGCCAAGCAAACCATCCTCATGGTTAGAAAACTATCACACCAAATATCCTAGGCTAAAGGACTCAGATAATTCTATGTTATCTTCCATGACTAGCGTCAATGTGATTGATGATTTTCCATTTCCACTTTAATACACAATTTCATATGATAAGTTATCACAACCATACAAATCTTTCATTTTATCCATATCTAGCAACATAGAACCTAGTACTTATAACCAAGCCATTCAAGATCTATTGTGGTGTGAAGCAATGAACAAAGAAATCAAAGATCTTGAAGATAATCAGACTTGGGAGTTGGTGCCATTACCATCAGGAAAGTCACCAATAGGTAACAAATGGGTTTATAAAGTGAAGTATAGGTTAGATGAGACAATAGAGAGGTACAAGGCAAGACTTATAGCCAAGGGATACACACAACAAAAGGGAATTGATTACTTTGACACATTTTCTCCGGTGGCAAAACTCACCACAATTAGATGTACTTTTGCACTAATGGCTGCAAAACAATGGGATTTACATCAGTTAGATGTAAACAATGCTTTCTTACATGGAAAGTTAGAAGAAGAAGTATACATGATCCCTCAACCAGGCTATGAGGCACCACAGAACATGGTATGCAAACTCAAGAAGAGTTTTTATGGCTCGAAACAAGCCTTCAGGCAGTGGTTTGGAAGACTGACAGTTGCACTTGTGTCCTTTGGTTTTGTTCAATCACAAATAAACTATTCTTTATTTACTCTCGAAACTAAACAAGATTTCACAACTATAGTTGTATATGTTGATGACATACAAGTGACAGGGTCAAACATGCAAATTGTTACTGCTATTACAAAATATCTTCATGAATTGTTCGCCATTAAAGACCTTGGGAATATGAAGTATTTCTTAGGCATTGAAATTGCCAAAAGTAGCAAGTGTCTGTTTTTGTGTCAAAGAAAATATGCATTGGAATTACTAGAAGAATGTGGCCAGTTAAGATGCACTCCATTGTCATCTCCAGTTGAGATCAACAGTAAATTGCAGAAATCAGAAGTTGACTTGTTGAATGGTCAAGAAGCAAGCTCTTATAGAAGACTTGTTGAAAAGCTACAATACTTAACTAGCACAAGACTTGATCTATCTTATGCAATGCAACAGCTCTCACAGTTCATGGATTGCCCTGCAAAGATCCATTCTCAAGTTGCAGTAAGGGTATTGAGATATGTCAAAGGGACCCCAGTCAAGATTTTTTCTTTCCCACTGAATCATCCCTTACACTTACAACTTTCAGTGACTCAGATTGGGCAGGGTCTCCAGAAACTAAGAGATCACTAACAGGGTACTGCATATTCTTGGGGAATTCATTGGTGAGTTGGAAGGAAAAGAAGCAGCCTGTAGTAAGTAGTTCATCAACTGAGGTAGAATATAGAGCACTTGCAAACACTAAATCTGAGATTGTTTGGCTTTTGTCAGTCTTGCAAGAGTTAGGAATTCAACATAAACGAGAAGTTTCCCTTATTTGTGACAACAAATCAATACTAAATATAACTAAAAATTCTGTATTTCATAAAAGAACAAAACACATAGAAATTGATTGCCACTTTATGTGAGACAAATACTTGGATGGAACTGTTTCTTTACATTATATATCCTCAACTGATCAGCTAGCAGACCTTCTAACAAATCCATTGGGGTGTTCACAATTCAAGAGTTTGCTCTCCAAGATGAACATTACTGACATCCATCTTGCTTAGGGGTATTTTGCCTCGGGGTATATTGTGAAAGAAAATGGTGAAATTGAGATGTTGACACATGTATATATCTTATAGTTTGGATATATCTTATAATATTGAGATATTGACACATGTGTGGTGTAGATTGTTATGGTTAGACAACTAGAGAAAAGGAGTATAAAATGTTCTTGAAACTGAAAAATGTTTTTACGTTGAAATCAATGGAGGCTTAATCTTCTCCTCGCTCGTCACTTTTTATTCTTTTCTTTGCAACATACCCGTTAGCCAATTAGGGAAGTTTTCATTGTATTTCATCATCACACATTCAAAACTTCCAGATAAATCTTCCTGCCACTTTCTTCGGGACATGTCCAAAGTTGTGAATACCGTATTGGATTTGGTACCAGATTGAGTTCTAATATAGTACTGTACCGGTACCGGTCAATATCGGATTTCGTTTTGGATAATTTTTTAAATTTATGAAATAATTCCTAAATTTTTTTAAAATTTGCAAAATAGTCCATTGGTATATTGTACAGTTGTACTGTATACTTTACTACTTTACTGTTTACATCAATTTTGTTTTCAAAAATCATAATAATAAATAATAATCACAATTAATATGAAATAACAATAATTTATAAAAATTTCATATATAAATAATAACCACAATTAATATAAAAAAGGCAATCATTATCATACAAATATAAAATTAAGAATAATACAAAGTATTTAAAATATTATAATAATACAACTTCATCATTTTAATAAATAATAATTACATCAAAACATCTAATAAAAAGAACAATAAATATCCTTAAACAATTTACAAAAAGAGTTTATGACGAAGAAACAATCAAGTAGAAGTTAAACCTAAAACAAAAACATTTATAGTTACATACTTACATTACATATATAGAAGTTAACATAAGCATCAAATACAAGTAAAATTAAAAGAAGAGGACAAACAAAAACCTAGAACGAAATTCAATCGTCAACGGGAGGATACCCGCTACAACTGCACTGACCCTAGTGATCATTTGGTACAATATTCTCATCATTGAGAGGAGCTTCATCATCATTATCATTTAAATTTAATACACCAAATGACATGTCAATGCTTTCTCATCCAAGATTATCTTCCAAATCATTCACATCAACCAAATTCGGTTCTTCAGAAACCCAATCAGCCAAAAAATCAATATTATCAATGGAAATTGGATCAGTTGAACTACTTGTGCAATTAAGACTTCTAGTAAACAATTAAATTTAATTATTAGAAAATTATAAGAAATTATATTGAAATTAACAATGATAATAATGAAAATAACATACCTTTCCCGAAGCTTTAAATTGTAACGAACAAAAACCAAATCATTCAACCTCTTATGCTCCAATCTATTCCTTTTCTTTGAGTGGATAAATTCAAATGTACTACAGTTTTGTTCACAGCCTGTTGCACTCACACATTGACTTAAAATCTGAATTGCAAACCTTTTCAATTCTGGAACACCATTTTTGAATTTATCCCACCTAGAAACTGTAAGTTATAAGATAACAAAAGTAGTGTTATAAACAAAATAAAGTGATAATTAATTTTCAACAAATAAGAAAAAGGAAATAACTAATACCTGGAGAAAGTTTTCCTCTTTGTTGAATTGCAATCCGCATTCCAAAATTCCCATAAGACAACTTGTAAAGCTCCATTTGTGAGCTTAAAAGATTTTGCATCACGCCAATATTAACAATTGTTGTAATAGTTAAAAGTATTACTCTATTAACTTCAGCTTGCTTTGTAAGATTCAATCTAAAATACATATTAGGATTCAAAAATGCCCCAGCTGCAAACAATGGAAAAAAATTTTTCTTTCCCTTCTCTCATTAATGAATGAAAGATATGGTGTGTATAAAAAAGACCTATGTTTTAGATTGGCTTTGATTGCTTCTGTCTCTCTCTCTATGGCATCAAGAATATAACCCATTGTTGGCTTTTCTTCATTATCAGCCAAGCGAAGCACCCTTACCAAAGGCTCACAAACTTAGATAACAAATTGATATTGAGACCAAAATTCTCTATCTTCCAGTATAATATTACAAACCTCCATTCCAGTATTAGGCCTAGCATGCTGAGATGCAATCCACTTATCACTTCTTTATCGAAACAGAAGACTAAAGTGATAAGAAATTTATGGCAAATCTTGTTACAGTAGGATGACACAAATTCCTACCATTGGTAAATTCCTTTCTCATCAAATTCAATACACATGCACGATTATAAATGAACTTTGTCACCTTTTTAGCTTTCTGCATAGTCTCATCAATAACAGGAAAATATCTAGGATCCCCTATATTTTCCAGCATTAGATCAATGCAATGTGCAGCACAAGGAGTCCAAAAAAATGAATTATACATATTCTGCAACCTTTTTCTTGCCGCTTTATAAGAGGAATCATTGTAAGTAATAAACTGAACAATATTTTCTGGCCCTACTTCATTCACAACTTCATCAAATATCGCAAACAAAGTCTCAATATTTTTAATAAGGCCAGATGCATTAATAGATTTAAAAAACATAGAGTCATTTGAAGAATAAACCAAAAAATTATATCTCCTATTTGTCCAACCATCACACATGATTGAACATCCATAAGTACCCCAATTCGCTCTTCTTTCAGCCAAATAATTTCTAATTTCAGAAACAACACAACTCAAAAGTTTACCTCTTAAGTCATCAATTGAAGGACCTTTGTATCCTGGACCATAAGAGGTTATTACATCCATCATAGGTTGATAATAATAAGATTAAAAAGCATTGAATGACAAACCTGTATCATAACACCATCTAGCTATTGCCATATCGATATTATGAGTCGTATCACTGGATTGCATTGCACTACGAATTAAAGGTTGGGCTCTAGGAGTTGTTCGTGGTGCAAAGAAACTAGTCACCTACCTTTTTCTCTTCCTTAAATCAATTTCAGGTACTTCTTCTTGAGCCTGAGATGGAACATTACCAGTACCACTACCACTTCCACTACCACTTCCACCTTCAACATTTCCAAAATCACCACAGAAACTAAAAAACGAACTTCAACTACCAATTTCAAAATTCAACATTTCCCTTCTATCTCTCTTATATTGAAGTTCATCAAGCAATATTTTCATCTGTCACTTCACATCATGACTTACTTTTTTACAAGGTTTCACATCTCCTTTAACCCCAGCTAAATGTTTTTTTAATCGGGTGATTCCTCTACCTTTCAAATGCTTGTTATAAAACAAGCAAATAGTATGGTTCCTCATACTGGGAACTAATGCAGCGTGAGCCCACGCTGGATCATTGTATCTTCCTAAAATGGGTTGATCAGAAGTACTTGAACTTTCTTCGATTTATCTATACACATAAAAATAAATAACACATAATTTCAGTACATAATATGCATATCCATCCTATATAATATAACTCATTTTGTACGATTATATTACACACAATTCAATTTCATGGAACACAATTCACTATAAGTTAAAAGCTAACAATTCAAAACACTCAACATATATAATAATACAAAACATACATCAACAATTTCCAATTCCAACAATCATAATTTCATTTCCATTTTCTTCCATTTACAACAATTTCCAATTCCAACAATCACAAACCAATTATAAATCCATTTCCATTTCCAACAATTTTCAATTCCAACAATCATAAACCAATCATAATTCCATTTTCATTTCCAACAATTTCTATTTCCAACAATCACAAAACATTCATAATTCCATTTCTATTTCTAACAATTTCCAATTCCATTTCCAACAATCACAAAATATTCATATTTCCATTTCCATTTCTAACAATTTCCAACAATTTCCAATTCCATTTTCAACAATCACAAAACATTCATAATTTCATTTCCATTTCCAACAATTTCCAATAATTTCTAATTCCATTTCCAATAATCACAATACATTCATAAACCAATTTTTATTTCTAACAATTTTCAATAATTTCCATTTCCAACAATCATAAAATATTCATAATTCCAATTGAATTTTCAACAATTTCCAATTCCATTTCCAACAATAACAATACATTCACAAACCAATTTTCAACAATTTCCATTTCCAACTTCCACAAATCATATATAAACAATTTCCATTTCCAACAATTTCAATTCAAATTTTCAAAAATGAGGATCAAGTTGGAGGGTATGATATGATTTACATAATTGCCAAATAATGAATGACATATCTTATACAATTTTTCATACACATGTATTCATAAAATGATGATCAAGTTGAAAGATATATTCATAACATGAGGATCAAGTTGAAGGATATAGCTTCTTTGGAAATATTTTTTTCTTTTTGAATCTTCTTTTCATTTCTAACAAACCATAATATTATATACACTATTTTATATTTTGTTCTTAAATATGTTGCTTTTACAATTTTTAATTGACATTAATAAGTGTAAGTAGGAATCTACAAGTCTAAAACATATTCACAATTTGACAACAAAAAGTTCTTTTCAGATACATTTATTACATCACTACTTCGTACTTTCACATATTACCAATTATAAATATTTATGATACCCTACACATATTTATTACCAAATAATTAAAGTTCAACATATTTTATACTCAATTAATTATTTACTCAAAACTAATACCCAAGTAGGCAAATACTATTATTAACTACAACCGAATTATTATTAATTTCCAATTGCATAAGTTTATATTCAACTAATTATTTACCTAAATTCAATACCCAAATATTAAAAATAAATTACCATTTCACAAATATTAAGAATGTGTCAATTAATAAATTAATTTTTTACAATTTTACAAATTTTGATTATCAATTTTACAATTTTACATTTGATTATCAATTTTACATTTAGGTTTAAATGTTGATTATCTACTTTCAATTTTGATAATCAACATTGCTAAGCCGTGCATAATACATACATATCATTCATCCAAAAACTTACCTTAAATATAAACTTAAATCATTCTTTAATTCTTTATAACCAATACATCATTCACTGTGAATTCAAGTCCTTTTCTGTTTCCAAATGACAATACCGTAATCACTAATCAACTTATCATTCAACATTTCCATTTCCAAATTCCAACCCATGCAAATAAAAAAAGCAACCACCCACAATATCAGAGCAGAACCACAATCTACAATACCAGAACCAAAATCATTTAACATTTCAACAATTCAACTCCATTTCTATTCCACAATACCACAACCGACCAGATACACGCAAAACATACATATTAGAAAACATCCATCTTCCAAAAATTTCACAAATCCAACATCCAATCCAATTATCCAACACAATAAATAATGCAATTAAGATTTAAGTAGGAAAATATAATATTTGATAACTCAAAAACACACCCCAAAAAAATTTACAAGCTTGGGGTCTTCGGGTTGGTGCCGGTCGGGTCTTCGGGTCGGGCCTTCACTGATGGATCAGACTGCTTAAGGTCGCGTAGATCGTCGGCGCGACGCTACGACGATCTCTCCTCCTTCTCTTTCGTGCAGTGCCGACGACGGTGGCATCTTCAGGGGGCGCGAAGACGCGACCGAGTGGCAATCTCTGTCCTTTAATGCTGGCATGGATTGGGGAGGATGAGGGCGTGGATCTCTGACCGCCGGACTAGTCACTAGTCGGAGATGAAGACGACAAAGAGAGAGAGAGAGAGAGAGAGAGAGAGAGAACGCGGTGGTGGTCAAGAAGTGAGGCGGTGAGACTGTGAGAGCAAGAGAAAATAAAATGAGAGTGTGGAGACTGGGCTCTAGATCTGGAGACAGAGAAGAGGACGAGGGGATGAACGAAGAAGGATAAGAAGGCGACGGAGAAAGAGAAGGGTGAGCGAGAAGGTTCGAGAGGTTCGAAGGAGTAGGCGACATCGGGGAGGTCAGGGAGGTCGGGTAGATTTAAGTTAAAAATTTTAAATTTGCAAAGAAGTCCTTAGGTTTTTCAGATTTTATGGTACCGGCCAGTATTATCTGGTATTTTGCATGCAGATCGGTACCAACCGAAAACCTATGATACCGATCGGTATTCAAGGCCGGTATCGTAGTAACGGATATCGTTCCGTATCACGACCGATATGAAACGGTATCCGAAACCCTGGACATGTCACATGTTCATCGCAACTCTTATAATAAACAGAGAGCAAAATAACAGTAAAAAAAGATTTAGTTTCCTTAATTACCATCTTTCTATGTCAAGTGAACAACTTATAGGCTGGTCTAAACCTCTGCAAGGCTAGGTGAGGTTGAATACGAATGGAGCGTGCAAAAGAGCGTCCTCTTCGACCTCAGCAGGTGGACTCATTTGTGATAGTACAAGCGCTTGATTTGGAGGTTTTGTGCAGAATATTGGCTGGTGCCCCTCTATTTCTGCGGAACTTTGGGGGGACTTTTCTAGACTCAGGCTTGCTTGGGATCTTGGTTATCACCAAGTTGAATTAGAAATGGATTCTCTAGTAGTGACTAATATCCTGTCCTCCACTAAAAAGACAATGTCTCACAATCCCCTAGTCACGGGTATCAACGAGCTGTTTACTTGAAACTGGGAAGTTATACCTCGTCATATATACAGAGAAGGCAATCGGCTACTCATTTTGAGCTAAGAATCACCACTTTTGATATTGCACTTATAGGGTGCCTCTCACTCCTGTTAGAGGATATATTAAGAGTTTGTTTCCCTAAATTAGTCATGTAATGTGTTTCGTTTTTTCTTCCCTTTCATTCAAAAGAAAAAAAATCAAATCCCAACATCTGCAATCATCAACAATTCAGTTCCTATTGGTGAAAGAATTGATCAATCAACAAATCTGATACAGCCAGCTTTCGCAATGGAGTTCCATGCCTTACACATCAACCTGACAAGCTACACATGTCAAGTGGTCCAATTACAACGCAGCAAGTTTCAAGGCTTAAACAAGCAATGCAAGCTTTTGTTCAAGCCCAAATCACAAGTCAAGTACATGAAGAGGCCGAAACATCTATAGAGGAACACCAAGGCATACCCAAGCTTGTGACTTTATTAGAGGAGGCGTTGGAAGAGGC
>JANQBM010000008.1:5208593-5225370 GCA_025594535.1 Erythroxylum domingense
AATTATTACTCTAATTTATATATAAACGTATGATCAAGATTTATATAATAACTAATACCTTACGTTGTGCAAATGGAGGTAATATATATGAAAAATAAGGAAGCAAAAAATACAAGAATTTATGGGTAAGAAATAGACTCTTTTATTAGTGAAAGAGAGACGATAAAAGGACAAGTATGACCAAAACTATCATATTACAAAACTCTTAACAAGATATTTATAGAATTACTTGTAAGAAGTCTAATTAAAGTGAAATTTTATCGCCGCATAATCTTAAGATTATTGATATTCTATTTCACAGAAATTGAAGGTCAATAAAACTCTACTTTATTATAATCCTAATGTTACTAAAATTATATTTCACTAGAATTCAAGGTATATCTCACAATTTTCCACCTTGACTTGAATTCTCCAACGTCCATCTAAGAATTATTTCCAGCCACATAAGCCCTCAAAGGCTTTAAGCTATATGAGCATTCATCAAAGTTCAATCTACACTTAGAACTTCTTTGTGGGTAAGGAGTTTATCAATAATTCAGTTACATTCTCTAACATGTGAACTTTTTCAACAAGATATGATCAGATGCATTCAATTTCTCAATATTGTGAAATCTTACATCCATTTGTCTATCTTTCACCTAACTTTTCTTAGTCATTTGAAAGATATTTTCATCCCTATTATCAATGGTCAGAGCCTTAGGGACCAAGTCTCCCTAACTATATCTTCATGGCTGCTTGACGGTCCTTCTCGCTTTATCCTTGACTATACCATGTTGATGCTTTCTTCCTGACATTATTTTGTCTCCTTAAAGTAGAATTTTCAGCTCTCTTAGCATTCATTCCAAGTTGTTTTTGCATTACCTTTAAACCAGTACTGCTCATCATTGAACTCGACATGACCTTTTCACATGTTTGTGCCAACATATGTCCCTCTCTAAATACTACTTCTTTAAAGATTTCCTTAGACTTTTTACTAAGCACACAAAACTTATAAAATTCTACCTTCCCATGTTTGTTATCCTTTAATAAGCTCCTTTTATAAAGTTCCATCATTTATTGCCCATAAGATGACTCACTTGTATGTGTCATACTATAGTTCCTTAGTTCTTCCTTGAAGTTAGGATATAGCCACCAATCTCATTATTGTCTTTCCAATTAAGGCACAGTTGTCGTGTTGTAATTTTTCTTTTATCATAATCAACACTCCTTTTATCACCTTAAGTTGTTCATTATCACCAAAAAATTTATACCCTTATTTATAAAGAGTATCTATAAAAATCGTATTCTTTTGAAGCTCAAAAACCTACCAGCCATCCAATGTTTTAACAACTCTAGCATGTATTTAGATAAGCACTTAACCACTTATTTTAATAGCAAACACTCCATCATCACCTAATTTGATTTTCTTTAAAAGAAAAAAACTAGTCCTTATTGAAAGTTATATGATAAGCACCACTAGTGTTTATCACTTATCGATTTACAAAATTAGAATTACTCACTATTAAAACATCATTGTCTCTTCCATCCTTTTCATTGAAACTCTCCTGGACTACAACAATACTTGTTTTTCCATATGTTTCCCTTTTCACATTTTCATTCTTTTGATGTGGACAATCCCTCTTAAAGTGCCTTTTAACTTTACAATTAAAACGTCAAACAACTCTAGCCTTCAATCTAGATTGTGACTTACTCATGTTTTTAAATTGTGTTTCCTAATTCCTTCCTCTGCTAATAACTAGAATTATATTTGATATGTATTCATATGTTCGAAAGACCTTTTTCTTTAATTCGTTGGAATACTAAGCATCTTTCACATTACTGACATAAATAGTCTCTTTACCATAGAACATTATATGAACAAAATTCTCATACGAATTTGGCAAAGAGCATAAAAGGATTATGACTTAATCCTCACCTTGTAGATCCAAGATGGTTCGATTAAAATTATCAATGTGAGCTAGTTACTTTCTAAAAACCTCAAGGTATAGTGACGTTGCTTTTATTATAAACAATTAATAAGTGATATCTTCTTATCCTTACTTTCAATTCGTTTCCACAACGAAGCAACACTAGTTTTATTAATCACTTCTCTCAAGACTTCATCTCCTAGACTCAATAGTATTGTGTTGTGTACCCTCGACAAAATCTTTTCCTTCATTGACGTCCTTAAATTCTCCAACAAATTTTCTTCTCCTTTTAAAATTGTTACGCATCCCTATTGAATAAGAATCACTCTCATATTCACCTTCTACAGAGTAAAGTCATATTGAACTTATGTTGAATCATTTTGACATCAAACCTTATATTTGATACCAATTGTTGCATAAAAGAAAGCAAAGAACACAAGAATCTAATTTTTATATTACAATGAGAAAGATGATACAAAAAGTATTACCAAAACTATTACCTTACGTAACTTTTAACAAGGTATTTATAAAGTTTCTTTTTGAAAAGAAAAAATGATATTAATTAATAGATGTAGAAGGCAGTACAAAATCGGCATAGTTGTAAGGGGATTACCCTACTACAATCCTTGAAAAATCTTGTAAGGAGGAAGGACAAAAAGGAGAGATATAAGACCAGTGGATCAACCATAATCATAAATAATTTCAGATGTTCAGGGATGAGAGAATGTTGATAATGCAGTGGAGATGCATCTTCTTCACTAGTATTAGTTCTCAGATCTGTCAGATTATGCCTGATTGTAGGGTCTCCAATGAAGAACTTCGGTTTGCAAAACGATTGAAATTTCTCTCTCCATAGTATATATACGCAGAGTCCCAAAGCTAGAATATGTATGAATTTATCATATTGCGGGCTAGTAAACTGAGCTGATAATTGTTGAATAATGACGTAGAGATAGTGCCTCTGATTAGTCTATAGACATTTTCTTCGAATGTTCTGCCATATAATATTGTTGAAGAAGCACGTAAAGAAGAGATGGTCTCTTGTTTCTACTTGAACCTGACACATAGGACAATGTTTATCCATGTGCAAATATGGTAGTCCATCAGTAGTCATAAGTGTATTCCGAATTGCTAGCTAAAGTAAAAAAGAGAGTCGAGAAGTTAGTGCTTTGCTCCAGATGATTCTGTGCCAATCAACAACAAGATGTCTTATTCTCGACAGTTCTTTGGTTGCCTTGTTGGTGAGTGTATGAATCGCTAGGCCTTTCCAATAAAAAATATCAGAAGAATTAGGCCTTGAAGGTTATGTAGGTTACAGATGCGTCAAGTGAGGTGGGAGCTGGCAAGAGTTATCACTGATGACTGATGTCATGTGAGCATTGAGAGAAAAAGATGAAGATGGATTACTAGTTGTGATGAGTGAACTGTGCCCTGACCATTTATCATACTATAAGGAAAAAGTTTTGTTTACACATGAGCTAATACGTTTCTGTACTTTTTCAATAAAGGGTAAACGCTCAAGGAGTTGAGGCATCTTGTTGTCACAGGAAGTCCCAAGTACATCAGTGGTTATGGATTGCATACCTGTATGTTATCCTATGGATTGTTTGAGATCAGAAACCCTCTTGGAGATGAGAAAGTTACTTTTGCTGAAGTTAATCTATAGCCCTAAATAGATGGTGAAGGTAGCAAAAGCTTTCATGAAAGTGTCGATAGAATCCAGCTGAGTTTTACAAAATAGGAGAAGATCATCTGTAAAACCAAGGTTGGTTAAGCCTATTTTTTTTTGCATTTTGAATGATATTTGAATTTGGGATTGTGCTCCACTTCTTGTTGAATAATAGAATTAAAAATTTCCAATGTAAGGATGAAAAGATAGGGGGATAAAAAGTTTAATTAAAGTAAAACTTTATTACTATAGAATACTAAGGCCACTGATATTTTATTTCACTAAAACTTAAGGTTATTGAAACTTTATTTCTTCATAAAATTCTGTTTAATTGGAATTCAAGGCACGTCTCACACCTTATCTTTTTTATAGAATAGGAATTATATCAATTACTTTTTACTTGTATTAAATAAAATTTTTAATGTGTACGATAAATTAAAAATTGTATATTTTAAATAAAATTATTTTTTGAATTGTATGATAAATTGAAGACCATATACTATTTAAAATATTATAAAACAAATTTAACACTTGAAATTTTATAAACAATTACTCAACCACTTGAACTGATTCCTTATTTTATTAACTTCAACAATAAACTTAATTTGTTATCATTAAAACTGATAAAAAATATTAATTTTCGAAAAGATCATAATATGAATTCGATTTAGGTATCTATGTTGAGGTGATATATAGTGCCTAGATATATCTTTATCATAAAAACAGTTCTTCCCTAAGATTCATTCTATGAAACTATATATTATTGCGTTCACGTGTTCCAATTATCAGTATTGTTTAATTATTTTTATTAAAAAAATGTGCAGTCTTTAATATTAACAAACTAACATATCTTTCATTCTCTACACTAACAACCTGGAGAACTTAAGAAAAATCTCAGAAATTTTGTTCATTCACGACTCAAAAACTGTAATGTTAGAGGCGTCCACCGACTGGAGCCCCGAATCATTTTGATATGCCACTTTTCTTCTATTAGAACTTGACTTCAATATAAGCACGCGTGTGTGGTAATGAAATGATGCTAGTCTTATCTGGCAAGACAATTTATATATACATATAATAGTACCCTTGAAATTAGTTTTTATCTCTGCAGCCAGGTATCCTCAGCTTTGCTTTAGTATATACATTTATGGTATTTTGCTTCCTTCCCCACATTAATGCCGACTCAAACTTCTACCTCTGAGCATGGACAAGTGCGACAAGTGCTTCATTTCCTTTATAATAGTGTAGCAGATATATTTAACGTTTTATTGCCGATAAATAGTTCTCCATATTTTTGGTGAGGAGAATACTATTTGCGTGATTGGGGAGCATGTAATGTAAAGGTGAAAGGCTTGAGCTGGTTATATGCAGGAAAACAAGATTGATGATTCTCTGTAGATTGAAATAAGGTCGAAAGCCTTTCGAAGTTTTAAACAAACGAACACAGGCGACGCTGTGATTGTTGTTGCTTTCACATCAATGGATACAGACAATATTGCAATTATAAAGATAGATTTCTAAAAATTATCAGAGTCGCAAATGGAGAGGTAATAGTCCTTAAATTAGATATATTAAGTTCTAATCTACGAATTATTCTCAAGTAAGGCAATCTCAAAACACCAAATTGTGTGTGCTATTAAATAAAGATAAAAAGAGTACCTGGCAACCACCCAGTAGCTTCTCAAGCTCTAGAAGACGCTACTGATACTGCCTTATAATGATTTGCGTACTTATTGAACCACATCCGATAATGTCCAGCCGTAGAGCAGATATTGCCCATAAAATATCATATGACAGCTAACGTTTTCTACGTGTCTATCCCCACATGGAAGCTTTTCCATGTCGAAATGTGTTCAATAAGCAATGCATTTTTTGTGCTGTTTCTATGCCTTGCCCATCGTCAACATTGAGATTGAAACACCTTTTCATGTTCAGATTACTATGATTGGACATTTCGATGAAGATGTATCATGGCTTTTCTCACTATTTTCTGCCCTACAAGTACACCAATTATAGAACAAAGTAAATCAATGTATCCGATCCTTTCTTGTATTCTTTCCAACAATTATCTTGTTTTTCTTTCTTTTCTCTTTTGCCTTTTTCAGCTACATATTTTATCAATTTATCAGCTAATGTTAACAGGTTAGAACCTGGAAAACGTACTAGTCAATAGATGACGATATGCCAATTATTTGACTCTCAAGATTTACAAAGTGGGTACCGTAGCCATTAAAGGCTACTATTTGAATGGAAGAAGAGGTTATTCTTCTTGAAACTTTTTTGTTTTGTAATTTAAGAGAAAATATGAAGCATGAATATACCAAGTTTCTTCACAGAACCTGTATACTTTAATGACCAGTTTTTTTTTGTTAACAACGTCGCCACCACACTTTCAGTACTCAGGATCAGCGCCTGATTGATGGACTCATAATTGAAGTTCAAAATTAAATCTAAACCTGCTAATTCCAATTTGTCCTTTTTATTCCACGCTAGAGAATTACGATGTAGATGCCATGTTATTTTTAATTTATTAAAAAAAAAGGCTGAACCCTTGTAATTTTGAATGCCTAAATTTTACTTCTTGTTCTATATCAGAAAAAGGATATATTGCAATATTGTAATTTCAAATAAAAATCAACTTTAATTGCAGATATGCTTCAATTATAGTTTTAAGATCTAATTGCACAATAATTAATTAGAATGTATAAGGATAGACTTATAATCCAAATTGTTAATTACAATTCATATTGACTTGAAATTTTAATGCGGAATGATTCAAGTTATAGTGGGTTTTCAATATCAGAATGAAAGTGAAGCTATTAAAAATCATCATTTCAATTGCAATTACAATGGAATCTAAACTTTGGTTTATAACTCTATCAGAACTAGCAACTAATAATATAGGTTAAATGTAATTAATTTCCTATGAATCTTCGTAATTACAATAATTAAGATCCCCAAATAGTTAGAACCGACGAGTAGTAACGTTTTTATACTTTGATCTTTATATTCAATGGTTCCGAATTAATCGTAAGTCACTTACTTTTTGGTAATTATAACTAACAAACACGAAATATATAACTTAAGACATGTTGCATTTCCAGCTAGATTTACATATTATTGATTTTTTACATGTATCAGTATCCATTTAACATCTCTTGAAACAACTTATTTAATATTAATTTTTTTTTATCCAGGTTCAATGATTTACTCGGGCAGTGTAGCTAGGTGAAAGCACTAATATGTGGAAATTGATCTCTGTTTTCTTTTTTCTGTACCAACCCTATGTTTTTTTATTCCAACCATTTATTTACGTGAGTCCTACAAAATAGATGGTTGAGATAAAAAGACACAAGATTGGTATAGGAAAAAAGGAACAGAGGATTTCATTTGCTAATATGTTGCTAACAAACGTACGTAATCCGGCATGACGGCCCTATAAAGAAACTAAGGCAAGTGAAACCAACTCTTAAGATGAAATCATATAGAAGTGTTATGTTATCTTACGAGGTGTTTTAGGAGGGTTCTAATTATGAGAAGGTACTTTTAAGCCATTTATACTCAGATTAATTCCTGCTCGCACCGGATTAGTCCATAAAGGATAAAGTGCTGGCCAAATAAGTTTCTTTATTCTCAAGACTCGATCTCAAGACTTCTAGTTAAGGGATGAGAGAGCTGAACCACTTACACTAATCATGCTCAGGATTATGTTATACATGCTTATTTTCAATTTATCTTGCCAACCATGCTCAGGATATTCTTGCAAGTTGCACTTGGTAGACGCCGAAGATTTCTGAGGTGCCCAACTCTCGAGGGTTTGATGCATTCTTTGATTAATTCTTTGATTAATTCATCTGGCTCTTCTAACCTGGGAATACTACCTTCAAATGGGGCAATGAAATTTTGAGGTTGGGATAAACTGTTCGTGTCTGCACTGTTTTCCCTTTTCGTACAATCTTCATACAGACACATGATCTTCTACATCGATCTAAAACGTTCATTTTGTTTATTATTAATGTTGTTTCTCGAATCTTCTTCATAGCACTGTTGCACTGATATGTTCAATCAAGGCAAGCTACACTTTTTTTTTTACTTATGGCCAGCGGTTGTGACTTTCAAGCCTGAATTCTGGACAAAGCTGGATAGAGGTGATCCGCAAAGAAACACCGAAAGTGTTGCGGTACTAAAATTAGAACCAAGATTGAAAAGGTGTAGTGATATATAACAAATATCTTAAGTTAATTTAGGCAGAGGCGTCCCCTTATTATATTAGACATTTTAGGTACAAAAAGTAAGGGAGATGTACACACATTACCACATCCAAGACGCTGAAGAATAGTAAAAGAGGGTGTTCCCGGATAGGACATGGGACAGAGTGGGGAGTTGCTTGGACTAAGAAGAGTATGGCATTCAAGGTAAACGAGAGGCCTTTCCGGACTATTAAATGTGCCTCCTGTTGATTGCATTTTGTGAGTCAAAGGTGCTGGTAGTAAATTTCGTTGGAAATGGTGAGGTGACAAGTGTGGTAGTTGGTTTCGTTAATTAGTGCTCATCAGTCCAGACGGTGATTTGCATTTGGAAGTAAAATCAACGGGAACATTAAAACAGTACATGATTGTACTACCTTTTTATATTTGTTTGGAAATGGATACTGAACAATTTCATTTGCTTAATCTGAGCTTATATTTGCAGTCCCTATTGAAACTTCCTGAAATAGATCGAAGAGAAGCAAAAAGTGCATGGGACTAGACGTGACTATGCAAAAGGGACGTTTCATGGTATAGTAGACAATCATGCACATGCACTGGTCTCATTAAATACCAAGCTAGTCAGCTCCGGCTTCTTCTCTCTTTCTCACTCTCCATCGTAAGTGCCCACCGTCTATCCTTATCCCGCCCCAAGCCCTTTATCTGCAATTATATAAATCCCATGAAACCGCACTTAATCAACATGCCACAACACACATCATCAACCCGAGAAACACATCCCTACCTACTTCTACTACTACTAAGACTGCTTCCATATGGCTAAGCTTGCGAGTTGCAGCAAGAAAAAGAATGGCATCATAAAGCCAAAGATTGTAGCTAAATTGCTTCAAAGGAGTCTTTTGCTAGGGAAAAAATCGAGTTGTTATACTGACAAGTGTGACTCAATGCATCTGCCTGAAGATGTTAAAGAAGGTCACTTTGCAGTGATGGCTGTGGAAGGTAAGGAGCCTAGAAGATTTGTTGTTCCATTGAGTTACTTGACTCACCCTACGTTTTTGAGACTATTGGAGCAAGCCGCCGAGGAGTATGGTTTCGACCGGGAGGGTGCGCTGACAATTCCTTGCCGGCCAAGCGAGCTGGAGAGGATACTGGCGGAGCAAGTGGGAGGAGAGTGGTAACGTCGGAGCCATCAACTGGGATGCATGTAAAACAATGGTGCAAAGTTTTTGATGATGATGGTGAACAAGCTTAATTATTACATACGCTTAATTTAATTTTGGGAACTATCATTTTTGGTAGTTTGTAAACGGGGTTCATTTACATAACTAGAACTAGTTATGATCTCTCCTATATCTAGATAAATTTGTTTTGCAAATTCGCTCTTTCTGAGATATTAGAATTTGCTTTGTGTAATTTTAGACTAATTTCAAAGGCACAGCCTGTGTTATATTAATCCAACCACGTTCGTGTTTGTAAATTGAAGTAAAAACTCTCTTCATAATGTCGTCAAAATAAATAAGTCTTTTGGTTATCGAAAAGAGAAAAATTACATTAAAAAAGGTCCAAATTTAGAAAATCAAATTAATTTTATTTTAATCAAAAAATTATATAATAATTGACATTGAATTACAAGATCCATATTTTTCTTATGTACATATGTTATTGTTCTCATTGATTAAGAAAAATTTTGAATGTTCTTGAAACTTTTAAAATTTTTAAGAATTATAAGTTCATTTTTTAATAAAAAGTTAAGTAATCATTAGTTTGATAGTCTTTATAATTATGATAGTCAATATTATTTAAATTATCTTTATACACCTTAAATAATTTATTAGTATGTAAAAATTATATTAAATAATATTGAATTGATCGTTAAGATAATAGAAATGTTATTTACTCTTTTATTGACTGAACAATAATCCCTACACCCAAGAGGCTGATCACTGGGGAAGAGAATGTAAACCCTTGTACAGTCATCCATGTGTCTGTAAAGGGGGGAGGGCCTAGCTACTACTCACCCAAATCATCATCAATGATTCATTTACATGATATTTCACGTTCATGTTGCAAATTAGAATGCACTTTTAGTCCCAGCAAAAGTCACAAAGCACCTTTTGACCATAAAAGGGCAACTTAATTGTGGGGATATCCTAAAACCTAGCTTTCTGTTAAACCACCTATTATGATGGTTTTGCTTTAATTTCCTTGCAGTAGAAAAGTGAATTATTTGCAGAGTGATTATTAAGATCATTTTGTATCTCTTCATCTCATGTATTTTGATCATTATGGATATCTATATTACTTCTAAAATTTATTTAAGTTCATATTATTAATTAATATCAAAATACAAACTACTTGTGGATATTAATCATTTATCTTACGCTTCCATTTTCATATTTGGAACCAACATTTATTTATATTAATCGAATGTTTCTATATTTATTTTCTTAAAATCTAAAAAACTATATGCTAATCAAGAGTGTTTGTTATACATGAAATACATCTCTTTCTAAAAGTGTGGTCGTAAATTTTTTTTTCACAACTAATTATGCTCCGTTAAACATTTAACCGAAAAGAAGAAGCATCCAACATCTTATACAAGCTTTACTTCCAAGCAAAAGCACCCTCGTAAGCAGAACTGTAAAGATATTTTTAGCTTTATGTTGTACGGTTAATTCACATGTTTATGGTGTCGCTTTTAATAAAACGAGCTTCACGTATCGGAACCGGACATAAGCTGACGAACGATGATCGTACAGAGAGTGTTCATTGACTAGACGCTACGAGAAATGTCGGGGTTGGGCCGCCGACAATGCATACCAGCTTGACCGTTGTAGTCCACTAACATAGACCAGGGCCTGGTAGTGGAAGTGGTAGCTCTCCTCTCTAAATGACATTTATTTCTTTTCAAGCACCTTTCTGTTTATCAATCTAAGCAATCTTACACAAAAGATCAAATAAAATATAAGCTTTCAACCATGTAAGTTCACATTGTGCTAAAGCTTTCATACCGTTATCGCCTCTAATTGTACAAGCATCGCCAAATACATCCTTTGTATGCGAATATTATAGATAATAATATGATAATATCGCCTAAAAGTTGAACAGCGTATATGGCTAAAAATAACAGCCATCCCTGTTGTACATGCAGCAGCCAGATTCATACTGCCGGATATACTCAACCATAGGGTGAAGATAGCCGGCCTGTCATTTGGATATGGTGCATTGCCAATCTCCCTATCATAGGTGTTGAGCGTGCGGCCTTGCATAGTCATACAAAACAGGGCTACCATATAGTTTAATCAGCTAACCCAGCTTTCCTTTTGAGGTGCTCCTTGAACTCCATAATATCGCCATCCCAACGGGTAACTGCTTGGTTCTGGCACACCCATATCTCCTCCGCTACCTGGTTTATGAGCCTGAAATCATGGCTAACAAGAACCAAACCACCATCCCACTCATTCAACGCCTCTGCCAATGAGTCGATGGTTTCAATATCCAGATGGTTTGTTGGTTCATCCAGCAACAGCATGTGTGGTTTCCTGAATGCTAGCCAAGCAAATATCACCCTGCTCCTCTGCCCATCTGACAAATTCAACATGGGCATCACCTGGGCTTTGCCAGACAACCCAAACTTTCCAATTGCTGCTCTCATTTTGTCTTCCTCATTCCCTGGATACTCTTTTATCATAAATTGAAGGGCAGACAATGTCAAGTCAAGTTTCTCAGCAAGATGTTGGTGAAATTGTGCAATCCTCAAGTGGTTATGCCGTCGTACCATGCCATCAGTAGGAACTAAATCTCCCGTCATAAGCTTCAACAGAGTACTCTTTCCAGCACCATTGGGGCCAACTAGTGCAATTCTAGAGTCAAGATCAACACCAAAGTCGAGGTTCTTGTATATAAGATTGTCAGGTGTATAGCCAAACGAAACATCTACAAACTGAAGCACTGGTGGAGTAAGTTTTCCCACATTTGCAAACCGAAAAACAAGAACCTTGTCTCTGACCACCTTTTCAGTAAGCCCACCCCTCTCCATCTTTGCAAGAGTTTTTTCCTTGCTTTGTGCCTGGCGAGCTAACTTTGCTGAGCCATGCCCAAAACGAGCAATATATTCCTTCATTGCAGCAATCTGCTCCTGCTCCCACTTGTATTGCTTCATCTGATTCTCTTCCAGTTCAGCACGGGTCTGAACATATTGATCAAAGTTACCCGTGTAGTACTTCAACTTCTTGTTCTGCATGTGTATGATATTTGTGCAGACTCCGTTCAAGAAATCCTGAGAGTGTGAAACCACAACTAGAATGCGGTCCATTGTCGTTAATGTTTCCTCCAACCAAACACAAGCTTCTAAGTCTGTCACCGGCAAAAGTAATTAACCGTTAGCTTGACAATAGTTATAAGTCCCCAAAGAATTTAATTTCCTATTACCGAAAAAGTAAGCACTCTGAAAAATAGAGCACTAATTCTTAACAAGTTCCCATAATCCTATTAGAAGAACAAGCTCCAACTGAAGGTGGTTGGGATAAAGTCTATTGAACAAAAATATTGGGATGTTAAAAGCATATAATTCTAACAGGACTGAAAGTGGAAAATTTTCCTTTCTCTTGACCATGATGATTGAAGTTCAACCAAATCAGACGTTGAGAAAAAGATGGATAAGTTGTTGCAAATAATACCACAAATTACCTAACTACTGGGGAGGAAAGAAAAGTTCTAGCAAAGACACCCCAATAGTTTTCAAAGAGAAAAGCCAAATATTTATAAGTGATCCACAAGTGACATCAACATCTGTGGACTAACCAAGATGATTAGTGGGCTCATCCAGCAAGAGGATAGTTGGATTAATAAATAAAGCCCGAGCTAATGCAATCCTCATTCTCCAGCCACCAGAAAAATCTCTTGTCTTCTTTGCCTGCATCTGCTTGTTAAAACCTAAACCATACAAAATTTCAGCAGCACGTTTCTCGGCAGTTGATGCATCCAACGCCTCCAAGCGCTCATAAATGCGGTCAAGCCTATCTCCACCCCCATCCTCCTGCAACTACGCCAATATAAATAAGGTAACTCGGTAAGAGAACAAGCTATGCAGCATATACAATCTTTTAATGGACAAAAACATCAACTCACTCATACATACCTCACCAGCCAAAGCCTCGGCTTCTTTCTCCAATTTCAACCTCTCCTCATCACAACTGATGACAGCTTCAAGTGAAGACATATCGGAAGCTTCAATCTCCCTAGTGAGATGATATATATCCATATGCTCAGGAATTGGAAGTTCTCGGCATCCAATTGCAGCTAAAAGTGTTGATTTCCCACATCCATTTAATCCAAGCAATCCATACCGTCTGAATTATAAGATGATCCAAAGAACAAAATCAAATCAGCAGTGATTCTCAATAATTGTCAAGTTATTTTCCAATATAAACTGTCAAACCTGCCATAGTTAAGTTCTAATATTGAATCAACAATGAGATAGTGTCCGTGGAAAGTAACAGATAAGGACTCAATCTGAACAAGCAAAAAGAAGAAAGTTCAACTAGTGAGTTTATCTCATCAACATCACAAAAAAACAATTTCAAGGAAAACATCAAGTACGAGTATGAGCATAGAAATTCTAACATCTATCTATTATTACCTGCACCAAAGAGCCCACAAGGGATGAACAATCGCTTAAAAGGTTAAAGCATAATCATAGTGCTTGGAACAGACCCAGCCGCCCGTCCAGGCACTTCTCTAGGTACACCAAGCTAGCAACAATAAGCTACTAGTAAGACTCGTAAAGTCAAGAGTCCAAAACTAACAATGCTACTTAAAATTTTAGAACCTTCATCTTTAGAGATATTATTCCTCTCTGTGTTCGTGGACAATTTGATTGTGCGCGTGTGATTTTGTACTACATATATGCAACATATACATATACACTGGCATGCATATTCATCTCTGTGACGAATTCATCCAATAATAGGCATAGTAACTCTAAAGAAACTAAAAAATGTTCCTTTTTTTCTTTAGAATGTTCCTTTTCTACCTAGTACCCACTAATTACCAATTAATAACTCTATTCTAAAAGTGTCCCAATTTATTCCTTTCACTTGTCTGTTTAGTAAAACTTATTCTCCTATGCAGCCGAATAAATAAGCCGTTATTTAAAATACCTAAGATGCAAGGAAAAAAAATAAATAGGGGAAAATAAGAACTTACGCGAATATCTCTGGCAAGAGGATGAGAACATAGAACACCAGTACAGGTGCGATCCGATATCTGAAAATTACCTACTTCATTCGACAACTTGTCAACGCTGTTTCCATACTGAAAATTTTTTGCCGACTTCGACGACGTCGCAGTAGCAGCTTTACCGCCTCTCTTGGCAGCGGCGGCCGCCTTCTTCTGCGCCGCCTTCTTCTTGCTGGCGTCCGACACCATCCTGAATCAAATACTCAAAAACAAAAAAGACGAAGAAAGAAATCAGATAAATAATTGTCTAGAAGAAATTAATAACTTGAAAAACTTCGTTATAAAATGGTGGAAAATAATAGAAGAAAAGAAAAACCTCAAAGAAGAGGAGAGATTGGGATGGGAAGAAGGAAAAGGAGATTGTTGATCTATGGTTTCTACTTCTTTGTGGTAAATATTATTATGGAAATGTCCGAGTCTCCCGAGGAACAGGAGGGGGCGGCAGAAGACAGGCGACGGTCCGCTTTTGACCTTTTATTGTGTGGATTGTGGAAAAAGAAGGAGGGGGTAGATTGTAAGAATTTGTATTAAGTATGACACGTGTACGGTGGATTTCTATTCTTGTTATGACGTCGGTCCGGGTATAATCTCCTGGCATTTGGGTGTTGACCCGATGACATGAACAGAACTTGGGTCGTCTGATCAAAACGGGGCTTCAATCTATTATTAACCCAACATGACTCTGGACCGAACACAGTCTGTACTTGAGCCTTACTGTCAGCCAAGAACTGGGCTACATGGTAAAACATACGAGCTACAAAACTTTTTTCGTGCTTTTGACATTATTAGATAATTGATCCAACAGCGGTAGACACTGAAAACTTTAATGCTATATGTCTATCAATTTGCTGATTAACTGTAAATATATGAATAAGTTATGTCATTAGTACTCTAATTTTTAAGATTTTAAAATAAAAATGAAACTGTGTTATTATTACTTATACTCTATATTTTTTTAATTTACATAAAATAAAGGGAGTAATGAATCGACCCAAATTTGCATCTTAATCAAATTTAATCGAGGCATTGTTTCTGTTATTAAATGTGTAGGGTATATAATGATGTCCCCTTTGCTATATATCCACATTAATGAAAAAAAATTAACCTTACCCTACAAGTCCCATTCAACTCGATGTTGATCACTGAGACTTTTATTTTGCGGTGTTTGCGCTTGCGATGTAAAGTGTTTAAAGTGATACTATGCAACTTTGAAACTTTTGCCCAAGAAAGGCAGTTTTCAATGCCCTTTGCTTTATAAAAACTTGACCACTAAGGTCGTCGGTACCTTCCCTTGCAAGTTGGACATTAGATGTCCATCCTCATTCAATCACATAGATACTAATCATTACTGGTGGACTCGTATAAGAGCTTTGCCTATCGCATTCTTTATATCTATATATATATATATATATATATAACAGTGAAATCTGTTTGTGTTTATTTTTAGAATACAATAAATAATTATAATTACTAGTAAAAAATCTAATACTATCAAATCTATTTCCTTTGTCAACATTCTGGACGAAGTTGGACAATGTTATAGAGTTACCGCGGCATTCATATGAAGTTGCTTTTTGTCAAATATTTAAATCTGATGATGCGCACGCGTAACGCATCCATACGACTCCGAGTGTACGAAGCAAGTGCGGGTGCGGCAAAGTCCACATGATTACTCAGGAAATTTACATCAGAGTGTACTAGAATGATGCTTACAGGAATTAGCCGACTATGAACTTGCCGTGTCTCTTTCTCTGCAGTTTTGAAGAAGAAGATAAGAGAAGAGGGAGCTCTGTTTCTGAACGTGACATGCTATTATTGGACTTGGTAGTGTAGTGAAAAGGATTTCAATATTGGAATGAAATAGAGCTGATCAGCGGTTAACATTAATGATGTAGATCTTTCTAGTGTTCTGGGTCACTGCTAAGAAGTTCTTGGGAGTCAAGAAATGACACCTGGACGAGAAGCAGAGCCCTGTCCCACCTACCTGTGTACATATACATGTATGGACAAAAACCCCAAACAAAATTTTACCATGAAGCAGTTTTTATGATCATAATATGCATATAATATTATTATGAAAAGAGTAATATTGACAAATATTAAATATAATAATTAAGATCACTAAATGAATAATTCGATGATTCTTCTAGTATGATTAGAAGAGAATCTTGACCACGCTTTAAACTAAAATCTCTTGGTAAACGGCTCTTAATTTCCCCCTCTGTTTAAATAATAATAGTCCACTTTTTTGACAAGCTCTAGTAATTAGTAACGCCCACGTGATATTGAGTTCATGCAATCATCAAGTCCAAAGGGGAAAAGGGACCTCCAATCACATGGATTTGGAATCTAGTCCAGGTGTCCATCAACATGTCCGCCTCCAATATGAGATTGAGCAAATTCATTACACAAAGAACAAAAGTGGAAGCACACCAACCTCTTGTTAGGTTAAATTGCTCTTGGGTAAACTATAATTTATAAAGACAGAGACAGGAATAGTAGTGTTTTTATTTAATCTGTGATGGGGTTGGCACTTGGGAAGTTCATATAAGGTTGAGTATTTAATTAGGTAGATAGAATATTCTTCTTCATTTTTTAACATAAAATAATTAAAAATTTTTGGGCTACGGATGGTATTTGTTATGGGGCAACAATGGGTTGTAAGATGGAACATACTGATACGCACACGAGAACCAGAGTTTAAGGACGAAGAGAAAGGAAATTTGGGAGAGTAGAGTTCAAGAAAAACTTCT
>JANQBM010000008.1:5225470-5246503 GCA_025594535.1 Erythroxylum domingense
CCGATTCTGGCGTTGGTTTGTTGTGTGACGATGCGCCTGCTTTGTTTGCCAAGGGTCTTGGGTTTGTTGTGGTATCACATACTCACAAAACAAAGGACAGTTTTAAAAAGTGAATTTTTTGTTTTGTAGCAGCCACCTTTTCTCCAATCACACGCTTTATGGAAGTTGCTTGCATACTTCTTGATTCAACCCAAGTAAAAGGAGGAAGCAGTGTTTGGAGCGCGTTAAAAATGAATAAATCATCATGTGCATGCGAATGAACTACATGCATACATGGTGTGTGGATTTGGCACATTACGTTATGATGTGGGCACGATAAGAATCCCGCAAAAGTGCGGGCAGTGACCAGACACGGTGATACAAAGGCAGGGTATAGAGGGGTGACACACTGATGCCTATCCATTTTGTACCTCTGTCTCTGCATGACAAAGTGAAAACGAAAACAGTAAGCCGTCTCTACATGCACTGACAAAAGGGACACGCATACGCAACAGTCCAAAACTGTTGTGACAGCCGTCTCTTATAGAACCTGTGCGTATGTACGTATTTTACATGTATTGCATGCATGCGTGATGCGGATGGAAGACGGCCGGGCTCATGATAACAAAAGGAATATGGACATCTGATTGTGAGGGGCTAATACCCTTGCACTCGAAAAGGTAGAATTGTCCATTCCAGGTATCCTTCATTTCGGCTCGACAGAATAGTGAAGAGGTAAATTAAGGTTTAATCTTACTCAGTTTTTTATAGAGGGGGCTCTATATTCAGTGCTCACAAGGAGCCACCATATTAGCTGAAACTCTCACACTGTTGCTGCTAAAGCTCAAACCTAAGACTTTACACTCAACAATTTTCCTAAAGACTAGTTGAGCTACCCGTGCGGGCACTAATACCCTAATCTTGTTGGTTGAGACTTGAGAAGTTCCCAGGCTCTTTCCTGTAGTAATTAGTAGGGGTCCTACTGTCCTGGCAAAGCCAAAGAAAGGGCTATATGGTTTGGGTTGGTTCGTTGGTGGACTGGTAGTTGTAGGGACTTCAATTTTACTATAATGCTTCCTCTAAGACGGGGCATGTTGCCCCATTTTCAGTCCTTGCAATTGGCAAAGGTTGCTGGCTACTTAGTTGACGCTTCAAAAAGTTAAGCCGCGATTCTCGCGTCACTGACAGAATCAAGCTAATGCAAGTTCTCAATCGCACGTCAAAGCTAATGAAATTTCATGCCTCCTGGTCGTGCAATACTATCTTCGCTATCGCATTTTGTTTATCTTTTAACAAAAGTAAAAACACACACATATATTTGAAAAATATAAAGATGGGGGAGAGGAGGACAAAGATGGATGATATTAATTTCGTCCGAACTGATAACTCGATCTTGTCCGATTCAGAAAAAATTAGATACGGGTTAGAATTTTTTTAACCGAATTTAAATCGGATTGATCGATTTTTGTCCGAATTAAAATTAAATCTAGATCCGAGTTGACTTAATCGGACAAAATGTTCGAATTTTTAAAATTAGTCAACACCAAACATTTAAAACAGATTAAAATTGTCCGATACGAATTTAAAAAAGGTAAAAAATCATGGTTTCAATATTTGGCGAAGAAAAAAAATTACGTAATTTTGAATTTTGATTTGAAGTGCACTTTTTTTTCTTTTTTGCCCTTTTTTTCTTTGTGACAGCTGGAGAGTACCGAAAAGCCTACTTTGCAATTTATATTTTTTACAATTCAAAGTGTGGTCTCCACTTCCCACTAGCACATGCTCTACACTTGGGAGTTCCCATATAAAAACTCAAAAAAATCCTAGTCGACATTTTCTTACTAGTCATCAGCCATTCTCGTCTCTCTGTATTTCACTTTGCTCTCTCATCGTGCTCTCTTTTTCTTCATTCTCGTGGTTTTCTTCTTAGCCTCTTAGGTTTTCCATTTTAATTTTTGTTTTTAAGAGACAACACACTGAAAAATGACTAGTAATGAAGGGAGAGAGAGCGAAATAAACATTTCCGATTCAGAAGTAGTAAATTCTTCTCCTCCTTTTCCCCTTCTTTCTCATGGTAATGTTAGAATCATTTGTTTTTTTGTATTTGTTATGTTATGTTTTTTTTCGGTTTCTGTTTTTCGATTCAGATATATTTTGGCTAATTATATTGTTATATTTTTCCCCTATGCTAAAGTTAGATCTAGGCCTAGCAAAAATTATAGTTATGATGGAAAATATATTTCAACAATCCGGATGACGATCAAAGCAGGCCAAAAAATTGATACTCTGAGCAAGTTTTTTATAGATTGGATTTGGTTGCTTAGTTCAAAATTTGTTTCATCTGGTTTTTTTGGGAAAAAAATTGCCAGGACTAGTTCTTTTGTTTGCTTTCATGAGATGATGTAAAGTGATTTTTTTTTGCCTCTGTTTTTTATATACAAATTTCGTATACTTTTTTTTGCAATTTTTATGTGATTTTCATTTTTCTAACTTTTTTTTCTTTTTATTTTGTATAGAAACTACCAAACACATCTGCATCAATGAACAATACGGATACTAAAGGAAAGCGTAGAAAGAACAGATCTGATGTTTGAGATTACTTTGAGATACTAGAAGGTACCTACACTAAACTTAAAGACGATGACTTTAGGAGGGGGAAGTGTATTGGTTGTCACAAAATGTATATCGTAAACAATAGGTATGGAACCACCAATTTGAGACGTCATGTTAAAGATTGTTTGGTTCTAAATAAAACACATTCTGATTTGAAGCAATGTTTATCCAATATACATTAACTAGTGGAGAAATGTCATTAAGGACTACTAAGTTGGATCAACAACTATATAGGGAAGCTTTGGCAATGATGATTGTGCAACATGAACTACTATTTTTGTTGGCTGAATATGATGGTGTTAGAAAGCTCTATTCCTACCCTAATCCTGATGCCAAACACATAACTAGAAACACTGCCAAGGCTGATTTTTTAAAGTTGTATAAGAAGACTAAGGCTTCTACTAAAGAGATGATTAAATCATGCCCTAGTCGAATATGTCTTACTATGGATATGTGGATTTAACATCAGACTCTTTCATGGCAATCACTGCTAATTTTATTGATAAAGATTGGACACTCAAGAATCTAATCCTTAATTTTTCTCGTTTACCTCCTCCTTATAGTGATGTGCTCATTTATGAAAAGGATTTTAAGTTGTTAAGTGGTTGGAATATCATAGAGAAGATATTTACCATCATCATGGACAATGCTAAAGCTAATGATGCTTTTAATGAATCTTATAAGAATGTCTTAAATGAAAAACGTGTGTTGATTTTAAAAGGTAAGTTTTTGCAAGTGCATTGTGCAACCCATGTGTTGAATTTGATTGTGGAGGAAGGGCGAAAGGAAATTGATGTGGGAATATTCAAAACTCGAGAAAGTGTTAAGTATGTTAGAGGTTCAAGTGCTAGGCTTAAGCATTTCAAAGAATGTGCTAGAAAATTGAGCATTTCTTGTAATAAAAAGCTAAAGCAAGATGTAGCAATGAGGTAGAACTCTACTTATGAGCTGTTAGAATCTATTCTTTTTTATAAGGATGTGCTTAATCGTTTTGCTAATGTTGAACCTCATTTCACCTATTGTCCCACATTTGATGAATGAGAGAAAATTGAGGCTTCATGCAAGTTCTTGAAACTCTTTTATGATCTAACCCATGTGTTTTCTATTAGTAAATATCCCACTGCTAATCTTTTCTTCCATAGTATTTGGGCTGTTCAATCAATATTGGATGAGGAGTTTATGAACCTGGATCATTTTATTAATTCAATGGTGCAAATAATGAAAGTGAAATTTGATCATTATTTGGAAAAGAGTAATTTGATTATTGCCATTGCTATCGTTTTGGACCCTCGCTATAAGATGAAGTGTGTAGATTTTGCTTATTCTAATATCTATGGAAAAGATGATGGTGTTTTGAGGGTTAAACTTAGGGATGATCTTTACGCACTGTTTGAGGAGTACAAGGCAACATTAGGCAATTCCACATGTCAAAGGGTTGGTCCAACAAGCCAAGTTGATCATCGAGTACAGTCTAGCTCTTAAGATGTTACTGATCCTTACTCTCCTGTAAGTGTCATGATATTTTTAGTACATGTTAGTTTAATTATATTTGTACAAGTTTTTATTTTATTATTAACGTCCACATGTATTGTTTTGCTTTTTAAGGATTATGATGAATACGAAAGTGATCCGGAGTACTTGGAGGAAAAATTAGAAGTGGATTTGTACTTAGGAGAGCCTCCAATGGATAGGAAACTAGATTTGGAAATCTTACAATTTTAAAAATCGGTACAATATCGTTTTCCAAAATTATCTAAGCTTGCACTTGATATTTTAAGCATTCCCATAACTTTTGTGGCATCTGAATCAGCCTTTAGTTGTGGAGGCAGGGTTTTGAAACCATCTAGATGTTCATTGTATCATCAAAGTAATGAGACAATCATTTGTACTCGAAATTAGATGGTTGGATTAAAAGATATGTACTCTAAAATTCTAAAATCCCAGGTCTCTTTTTTATTATTTTGATTGTAAAGTATGTCACATGCTCTTTTGAAAACTCATTTTTTTGTATTTTTAATTAGTTGATTTTTTTATTTAGAACAAAGTAATGGCGACATTGAAGGATTGACCAATGAAATGCTAAACTTGGATATCAACGAGGCTATTTCATATGAATCTAATCAAGTAGTAGTTGATTAGTGCTAAATTTTATCATTACTTTATTCTAATTTATTGTATTAAGTTTTGATTGTTATATACATGTTAGCTAGCTTTTTATCATCTTTTGTTTTTTGTCCCCCCCCCCCCAGATCATAGAGTCTTTGGGACATGAAGAATGAGATATAAAGAGTTTGATGAAGAAGGATTTGTTATTTTTTGCATGTTTTATTTTGTTTGAATTTGTAGTATGAACAATGTGGTTTACTTGTTTTGGATTTGGTGTATTGTTTGTGCCTTTGTGACTTTTTGCTATAATTTTGTTGGAGATTTTAAATTTGGTAATTATATTTTTGTTTTTTTGATTTTGGTTGTAGACTTACCATTTGTTTGGTTTGAACTTCAACTAGACAATCATAATTTAGCTTTCTTTGCCATACTTTTTTGATTGGTTTTACAGATAAAAAGAGATGGGAAGAAGATGGTGCAATTTAATGGCCCTTTGCTATTAGTTAAAATCGGATAAACCGTTTCCGAACTGGATTAGGTATTTTCTAATTTGGTTCGATTCCGGGTCAGTTTAGTAAAAAAACATGTTTCAAACTAGTTTAGGGTCATAAATTTTTTTACCTTTGTCTGAATTATTCATAACTGACTTAGTTTGAAACCGATTTTTGGCTAACCCTAAATATTATAAGAAAAGCTATGTAGTCAGATCAGACTTGGTTGATTTTGGAGGGGGAGCATCAATTTTCTAATCGTTTCATCAATCTATGCACAAAGTCCAAATCATAAGAGGCCTAAAATGTACATTGAAATTTGGAGAAGTGGGGTAGTAGTACTAGACGACTGGGAGTTGTTCATTAGATTAGTAACTGTGGCATGTCTCTTTATAGCAAAGAATATTCCACCAGTCTTAATTTTGTACTCGAACAAACAACTATGCAATATGGACTTGTTTTAATAAAGAGAACCAGTCCACATGTTAAAAGAGAGAAGAAAACTCTTAACAACCTCATATGCATCATCGATTCATAACCTTAAATAAAACCACCACATTTAAAAAGATACTTTTCAACAACTACCTTACATAGATTGTTTCCACCTAAAATTTTCACCCACCCAGCCTCTATATTTTATTTACATTTTTGGTCTCTCCCGTTGAAGCTCTTGCTATAGAAGCGTTTATTATGCCTAACTTATAACTATTACACTACATAATGGAGCAGGCGTTAGGGTTCTCATCGTTGAAGTTCAAGTGAGCTGGATAACCGGGCACCGATCCGTACCCGTATCCGTAATTCGGAGCATGCGTATAGACAGGCTGACCCATGTAGCCCCCATTCGCCATCACGGGTTGACCCATGTATCCATTTCCATACATAGGCTGACCCATGTACCCGTAACCGTGCCCGAACCCAGGTTGAACCATAAAATCCATTCGGTTACCTTCCATCGTAGCCACGTCACCTCCGCCACTCTTCTCCTGCCCACCGCCACCGCCACCGCCGCCACCTTTTTTCTTCTTTCCCCCGCCTCCTTCATTCCCGTCATCTTTATCTCCGCCGCCGCCAGCCTCCTCTTTCTCCTTCTTCGCCGGAACGATCTCAACGCGCCTCTTGAGTCTATCCTTAAGAGTCTCGGTCAAACCCTTCACGTCCATCGTCCCTGTGACCGTCACCGTCTCCTTCTGTTTGTCCAGAGTCATATCTTGCACACCTGTACAACATAAATCATAACGCCATTACGGTGACGGAAATGAACGAGGCCGGAGATGTTTTTTATTTATATAGGGAAGATAAAAGTCACCTTTGGTCTTGTAGATAATTTTGTGAATTCTCTTGATACAACCTTGGCAATGAAACCCCAGTTTGAGAACGGCCGTCGTCACCGGTGGCTACAGCATCAAAGTGGCAGTTAAGATTATGATTATTATATACTAAACAGAGGATTTTCGTTTCTGTTAAAATACGCCAGTCCAATTGACACGGAAATGTAACGTCAAATAATGAAAATTACATATACGCCGAGTAGCTATTGATTTGAAAGTGGAATCACCATGCGCAGGTTAGAAAGAACAGTACTAAAGTGCGCCAAAAGAATGAATTAATTAAGTACTGGTGATTACCTCTTTAGGTTTCTTGGTATTCTTACTAGTGTTAGCGTCAATAGTGTCAGTGTCAGTTTTCTTGTCGTTGGATTTCTTATTCTCATCTTTCTTGTTAGCGTCTTCTTTCTTGTGCTGTGGAGAGATGATATCAAACTTCTTATTGGTCTTGAGGTGGAGATCCTCTCGAATCTGCAAAGGATCCACCTTCCCTATAACTGTCAGTTTGTTGGAATCCACCTCTGCTTTCGCATTCTCAACCCCTGTCACAGCAGTTCCAAGTTATTAGGAAGACCTGAATCTATACAGCAAACAGATTAGAGGAAATGAAATAAACAACAATTTAGGAGAAAACCCAGAACATTAAAGGAGTCAATAGGAGTTGCATATCAATAAATACCTTCAAGGGCACGAGCATATTTGGCAATTTTAGACGCGCAGCCTTCGCAATGCATATCCACCTTCAAAACCACAGTGATCTGGTTCTTGTCCTCCTTTTTCTCGCCTCCTTTCTTCTTAACTTCCTCCTTCTCTCCATCGTTATTCTTGTCAACGACAACGTTGGCGTTGGCGTTGTTGAGGCTGTCGTTGTTATTATTGGACTTCTTCTTCTGAAAAAAAGAAAAGAAGCAGAAAACCCATTGAGAAACGCAAAAACAAAACCCAGAAAACACTGTCAAAACAACGCAAGAAGAGAAATGGATGACTTTAGCCATATGGGAGTTGAAGAGGAACAGTTGTGAGACTTTCAGTTTCTACGACGAAAGGGAGTGAGTATCTGATAATTGTGTGGTAAAGAGTAAGGTACTTAATTATAGGGATGAAACAATGAATGGTGAGAGTGAGAGACAGAGGGAGTGGGGGGGTTATGAGTGTGGCAGTAAATGCCATCAGTAAGTATTTGGGTCGGTGATGTAAATAAGATAAAATTGTAAATCTAGAACTAGAATTTGTGATTTGGCATACTAGTTGACTAAGTTTACCACTGGTGTCAATTTGTAGGTTCTTGTTTCATTGAACAAGGCGAGACGAGAGGGAACGATTCCTCTGAATTTCTTCGTTTGATTGCAAATTGTTGCCTTTGACGGCGGACCTAACTGACCAGATGGCATTAATTAAGGTTTATAAAACATGTTAAAATCAACTGAAAGCTCTAATTCATATTACAAACATATAATTCAATAAAACCTTCCAGACAAGTTAAGAAAAAAGAACATTGAGAAAAAATATATATATATATATCTTACGACGATGAAAAAAAAAACTTTCGTGCTGTATTTCTTTGACTCTTTCATTATGAATCAAATTTAGTTCTGTGACAATTTAAAATCTAAACAACAATCTAAAAAAGAAAACAGAAGAAGCAACTTATTAAGCTAAGATTTAAAAGTAAAAAAACAGAAAAGGGAAATGAGAATGGAATTTCTCATTTTTGAGTTCAATTTCTTTTCAATTGTTGGTTGGTTTAAAGGGGAGTAAGCAGTAGTCATCATGAGAACCCGAGGCCTGTTCTGCGGAGCCTCAGCCCTATAACAGGAGACCTCGCCAGCCTAATCTATGGCATGCGTTATAGTATGGTCCCTTTGAGAAAGATGAAGTTAGGCCTGAATATGGTCCAAGCATTGGCTGGGGAAATGGAAAATTAGACCACTTCTGGGCCTTGGCCTGGATATATGACCTCAAAATTGAGCTTCCAATTTCAAAGTAGGCTGCGGTTCCTCTCGCTTTATCTCCATAATAGTAAATTTCAGCTATAAATCATGTAACCTCAGAAATTATAACCTTAAGACTCCACAGAGTATTATTTTGTAAATTGCATCATAATAATTTTCTAATCCCATAAATTGGTCATTATCATGACCATAATAAAATCTTTTGTCGACTATAAAATTTTTAAAATTTATTGACACTATTATGCCAATCAAGGATGATGAAGACAATTTCATGTTTGATAATGCTGCCATCAAATCACTATAATAAAGAGTTATCTTCTTTGAAGAGAAAGACAAATGAGATGACTAGATTGATAACTCGCTCGTTTTCAATACTACACGAGTATCCCTGCAAGACACTTAGTAACCTGTAACTCATGTAGAAGAAGTATTAAATTGGCAGACTGAAAAGTGAAAACATACTTCACCGCACTGATTCGAACCTCAAATGCTTGAACACGCAAACACAAGATTTACGTACTAAATAGATTCAGTATCATTTGAGATTCAACAATTACACTAAAAGTTACTTCATCATTAATTCAGGCTTAAATTTTAATTTGAAGACCACTATTATGACCCAAATTTTCAAAAGAAAGAAAAAGAGTTATCCAAAATTCTTTTAAAAATTAGACCAAAAGTTAAACCGATAAAATAAGAGCTTTAAGGTTTAAAGATTTAACTAATATTATACCGTCATAAAATCGATTAAAGATTGAATAAAATTAAAGAATTTAAAATATGATTGAAGGAGATTGTCTTTACTAACTGAAAATTTTGATATTTAGTTAAAAATAGACTATTAAATGAAAATTAATTAATTTAATTTAGTTTATAAAATTGATTAGTTTATGATCATTGACCAATTAATTAATAAATCAATCGATTAAAGATTATTAAAGTAAATCACATTGAAAATTTGAAAACTGAAATAAAATATTAGTCAGTTCAAATATCTCTTTAATAAATTGATTGAACTGATTTAATTTTTTAATCATTAAAAAAATAGAGTCAAATATAGCCAAAGATCAAACAAAAACTATACATGATCCATATCCTACTACTTGTTCATTTAGATCTACATCTTATTCGAGTCCATCATATCTAGAGGTTTCAGAGTATGGAAAAGTATTTAAAATAGGGATAATATATTTAAAAGTGCCTAACATTTTAATATGTTTATAATTTAGGGTCTAAATTTTTAAAATTTTTAATTAAGTGATTAACTTTTTTAAAACCTTAACAATTTATTTCAAAAAGTAGATATCTCATATTATTAAAAATATGTGGATAAAATTTTATCCTTAAATATGTGAATAAAATTTTATGTAAATATTTTAAAAAGTATTTATATAAAATTTATATAAATACGTAGATAAAATTTTAACCGTAACAACAGATTTCATGTAATGCATGAACCATGTCAGATGTGAAAATCCCATCTAGATTGGATCAAGTACTGATACGAGTCAAACGTCATTGGATGCGACATTTCATCACCCTTTGAGTTGCTTTCAACAGCTCGTTATCAGTGATAACAGGTACCTGCGTTGTTTCTTTTCTTATAAGATTCTTATCATGTTTTGCCGTTTATCATTATTTTCATTTATTTCGGAATGTTTTAAACTCTCATGTCTCATGTTCAACTTCAAACAACGAATGTACCTGCAACGTCTAATTTACCGAATCTTTCAAGAACAAAAGCCTGTGAGTTGATTTTTTGTGGCCCTTTCATTGGGGACATGGAAATGGAAACACGAATTCGGATAAAGAAACAAAAATAGAGAAACATGAGTTATGTGATGTACAAGTATTCGTCATAAGAGGAACAGAAGAACCAATAATTACAATAATTGTGCTCATTTAAAGATTATCTGAACCAAGTTTTTATAAAAAATGAAAAAAAAATAGTTAACGAAAGAAATATACAATAATTAGTGATTGATGGAACATTTGAAAGAGATATATCAGGACCAAATATAATCATGTAGTTAGGTATGTTATTGGTCACAAAATAGTTTCGTACTAAATTTGACAAATGTCGACAGCTCCGTTGAAAATTGAGTACTCGGTAGAGTTTATCTTCTTCCGTTTTTTTTTTCAGTGATGTACTGTCGAAATCACTAAAAATAAAAATAAAATATTGTCAGCTCTAGTCTCGCGTTTGTACACTTTTTATGAGGTAGAAAAAAGTTAATTAAAAACAGACTTTTTATTAATTACGAGTAAAATTATATATTATTTAAATTTTTTAAAATTTATGTATTAGCAAAATTTATTTTAGATTTTGTTGTTTTTATTATAAAGCAAGAAAACAGGGAGAAAAAGGCGAGTTAAAAGAAAAGGATGACAACCTGTCAAACTTTAAATTAAATTTTGATATAAGAAATAATTATTCATCCAAAAAAGTCAATTTAAGGTGCCCATGTAGAGAAAATTATTGAGAGTCCCACGTCTGCAAGTGTGCGTAAAACGATGGCTAAGTGTTAATTTGACAATTGATGCATTCTGGCTAAAACTTTCGTTAAGATATTTATTATATATTTTATTATTTAATTTTGATATTTTTATTATCGACTTTTGAAAATAAAAGTCTTAAAATTCAAATTAAGATGAGATGTAACTAAATGATACTTCTTGTTTGAATTGAATTTTTGAGATAATGGTTTAAACATATAAAAAGGATCACGTTGATGTATATAGAAGGACATTTTGCATGACTTGGATTTTGGATGTTGGGTGACTCGTTTTTTTCTCTTGGTTTGTTACAAAATCCTTGATTTAAGGTTGTGAGTTTTCGATTTGTTGACTGGGAAGGACCGATGTGTCTATAGCTTTAAGCGACTTAAGGCTGGATCTTTTGATTTCTTTAAAGTGACTTACAGCTTGTCTTTTGATTTATTTGGAGTAACTCATGACTTTGGATTGATCTTTTGAAATGACTCGCGTTGTTGGTCTCTTTTGGTGTGTGTCATTGATACTGTGTTCTTAATTTTTCTGTGTTGCACGATTGTGTAAAAATGATAGTGAGCTTAGTTGTTTGTTATAATCATCTTGATTGGAAGAATTGATGTGGTGTTGATTAGTTGCATAGGTGTGAAATTTTCTAGGTGGTTCACAGACATGTATTGACTTTTGCTAAGGTAGTTCGGAGTATTGCGTGATTCTACCAATTTTTTGTCAACAATTTTCATATCCATTTAAGAGGAGTATAACTCATCGGGAAGTTGTTCTTGTCTATCTCAAGGGTATTCAGTTTTCGTTCTTTATTATTTTAATCACTAGGTTATTCATTTATCGTTCTTTCGTTAAAAAATTGATTGAAAAAATCATCTGTTGAGATTAGTACGACAGTCGTACTATTGTGTGAGAAATTATTTCACGGGTAGTGAAGACGAGGGATAATATTAAGAGTTAAGTAGTGTCGGCTCAACAAAGTCTTGTATAAAACTATTATCGTTAGTGAACTAATTAAATTAGATAAAGGTCCCACAGACATAGACAAAAAGTGCTGATCTACATTATTAAATTTATGATATTATCTGTTTTATTTAATTTTTGATCATTTTTATTTTTATTTGTGCTAGAGTCAATTATGTTAAAATTAGAAAATTTGATAGCGAACTTTTCAAAATAAAGACACCACGACAAAAATGTGAACACACTCGTGTTTCATCAATCTTCTCTATCCTTTTCAGTTCCACGCGATAGACCAACTAATAGGACAAGAGATTCTTACTTTCTATGTGCTTTCTCATTTCATTATTCAACTTCAAACCTATTTAGAAACATTATATAATATTGTTAGTTTATTATATATACAAAACCGAAGAAGATGCTTAATTATAAAAACAAAAAAAAATCTATAGAGGGAATAAAAACTTTAGGGTCTCTACTCTGTTATATATAGTAATACCACAATACTATATAAAATGATGAGCATTTACAGCTTAAAAACGCTATTTCTCATTTCTCAACATGTGTTTAGTATTAACTCGTCAACATATTAGTTTAAAACCTTAAAAAAAAAGTCTTCTTTAAAGTTTTAAAATTATATGTTAAAATAAAAAATATAAAGTTAAAAGTTTGTTACTTTTATTCCTTTATAAAAACAACAAAGTCCAAGCTTCTTCTTCATACATCTCGCATTCATCTGTTATATTTTCCTTTCCTCGTTAAGCGAAAGCATCTTTCTTGCACTTCACTCGTAAGCTTTTAACACCTGATAAGGTCTCCGATCACTTACCTTTCAGAATCCATCATATCGAGAATAAGGATAGTGGTACATTACTTTCATTTAATTTAAAAAGTTTTGATGAATGTTTAATTGATGTGACTTGCTACATTATTGTGATCAACAAACACATCAAACCAAATTACAATAGTAAAGACCAAAGATAAGATATTTAGTTTGATTGAGACTATTATTAAAATATGAAAATATTGTTTTTTAATAAATTAAAACTATATCTGAATCTTAATCCAAAAGGGAACCTTTGGCGTAGAGCCGAGAATTCTTATTGGGCATTATAGTCTTGGACGTAGGCTAGATAATCTCCACTTGGTATCTAGTAAAATCAAACCAAAAAGCTCAGGTCTGCTGGCCCCAAAAAAAAATGGACAAGCAGGGGACTTATTCAGGGGAAATGAAGGAGATCCGGTAAAATAGTAGAGGGGGACCAGTGACAGGCTAGCCTCCGCGTCCAGTCGTCTTAAGTGATCACCTTTGGATTTGGGTTTGGCAGGGTGAAAACTCATGATACTGGCTGGCCCCTACTTCCCTCACTATCTCTTTCCTAGACAGGAGGGACAGTTGAGGCCACGAGGCTCTTGTCGATTCGAGTGGATAGTCATATGGCATATGCTTACGTGTCAAAATTTGATTAGCGGGAACTCCAAAAGCCACGTGCTTGGGGTGCTTTGTCTCACGTGGTGCTTGGGACCGTCTCCTAATCGTGTTGTACTGGCTGACAGACATAAATAGCCAAGGTTCCTTTACTTTTTCCACGAGGATAATTATAGTAGATAGTGCCCGTCAATTCCGTATTCCCTCACAATCGTAATCCCTCTCTGCCACTTTAATTCTTCTCAACAGCTCCTTTCTCTTCTCTTATGTAATCCTTCCTTCTACATAACAAGCTGTGTATTACAGGATGAGGCGGTTTTCCAATATGTTGCCTTTATCTGCATTTGCACCTGCACCTTACTAGTGTTCTTAATTCCATAGCCATTTAGTCTATAAAAAGATCAAGTGAAGATGGAAAAGAAGCACTTAGGTGCAGGTGTAGGTGCAGGTGAATGCCATTTTGGTGTAAATTTATTTCCTAAATGAACCGTGGTTTCTATATTTCTTTTCGTGTAGCTCGTCCATCTTTATGCATGTTCAAGCACATCGAAAATGGAAAAGAAGCACATAACTTCGGGTGTGGGTGCAGGTCAGTGCCATTTTTGGCTGTTAATCTAAATTTCATTGCGAAATGAACCCGTTGTTTCTCAGAATTTTCTTTGTGTAGCTGGTAGATCTATATATGCATGTTCAAGCACATCTAAGACTTCATTATTTGGTAGCATCTACAGTTTTAGCGACCTAAGTAAGAGAGGAATGTCGATTTTGGGTCTTCAAAGTAGAACAGTCCGATATCGACCATGTTGTGGTGCTCATCACAACTTTGTAGAAGCTCATCAATTTGAAGGATTGTACTGAGTACGGGTTGTCGATCTACCAACATAGGATCTATTTGAGCGTTTCTTAGGGATTTTGAAAAAGGATAGATATGCGAATCTCCACTCTCTATATCTAGGGCTTCTCAATATACATCAAAACTGCACACTTCTCTCTCCTCTCGCTCTCTTTCGGACACATACACACGCTCCACACGCATATAGACTAGTATAATGCATATTTTTAGGCTAAATACCAGAAAGGGAAACGCCGTAAGAAATAATGGAACTTGTACTCTGAACTGTGACTTCAGGGAAACTCACACTCATACCCACGGGTTAATAAACCCTAGGTTGCTTTCTCTATGTCAACTTTTATCTAAGAAGACTTTAACCTGATTTAAGCATCTCTCTGTGGTTCATCTCTTCAACCCTTTTAACAAACCTTTATGTCTTAAAATGAACTGCGTGAGAAAGCACAATAGACGTCTAATGAAGTAAGGGGGGAAAACGGTATTCTCTTTAGACCTCTATTCTTGAACATGTTATGATGATCGGGCAATTGAATCATAACCTGAGATAAGTTCTTTGTCCTACCCTAAAAGGCTTGCAAAGTGCAATTAGAGTCAGCAATGGTAGGCGCAGATAACAAAAGGGGAAGTTTATTAGTAAATGAAAAGTAATAATATTGAGCAAAATCTAGGTTTATACAAGAATTGAATACTGTGTGGGAACCCCAAATAACATTTCAGTAGCCATCAAATGTCAACAGATTCCTAGAATTTTTTTTTTTTTAATTACAGAGGATAAGTACTACTACAACACTTATTCTGCGATATAAAACGCCTCGTAGATCCTTTTGGATCAGCTCCCTATTTACAGTCGGAGGTTCCTAGATTTGATTGAGAGAGCAAATATATTGTCTGCTATGTTAACTAGTCTCTTTCTTCAAGTTGTGGAAAGTTTCTTTCTATCCATTCTCCGGCAGCTAAAGCTATATAATTAATGATTCTTGACAATCTGATTTCTGTTATATACCTGAAGAACAGTTACACATCACTATACATAATTACATACAGCTAATCCTAGTAAAAAGTTCCTGTATAAGTTGACCGGGGTTGTTCTATGGATAAGTTCCCATATAGGTTAACCAGGGTCATTCCATGAATATACTCCTCCTAAATAGGTTAACCAGGGTTATTGCATGATTCAGAAAGCAGTTTCGTTAGTAGTAAAGTAATATTATGTAATATCACTATAATTAACCAACCATGTTTTTGATATTTGGAGCATTACGAGATCAAAACAGGAAATACTTTTCAGTTTGAACACTTTTTGACCACACTCATCTTAACCTGAAACCGCAGACTGTTGCAGAATGAGTGTTTCACTTGGTCCATTCCAATTTAACGTACTATTTTCCTCCGAGCTAGTAGGCAAGTGTCTTATGCTCAAGTAAGAATTTAAAGGTAAGAAAGTCTACATCTTACAAGGAATACTGGCTTGAGTCCACAAGGATAAGTAGACATCTACAGCTTCTTTGTTAATTTTGGACATATTATTTGAAGAAACTTCTGAAATACAAACCTATTTATGGGCATTTTGATCTACATAAGATATCTTCAAACCCTTAAACAAGGTAGCCTATGCATTGGAATTCATTTCCATAATTTGTCTTCGTATCCCTAAAAGTTTCCAAGTCTTTATTAGGGAAATGTGGTTTCTCTTGTATGGTTTTCATGAGTAATAATTATAATAGATAAGTATATAAATCAATAATATTTGATGGATGAAGTTAAACGATGTTTTCTTTTATTTTGTAATACCATACCTGATCATACTTCTTTTCAGTGACGGAGATTACATTACAACTATCTACCATTTCGAATTCTTTAACATCCTTCTCATTACTTCATTCTTTTTATTGGAAATTACTTCTTCATATTTGATTACAAATTGAACATCTTCTCGTAAGTTTTACCGCATCACGTCCATAACTTTAACTAACCAGTCTAAGTTCTTAAACATAATCGCATGATTCAACAACAACATATAAAAGTCTTTATGTTTTTGCAGCCTATTTATAAGATCTCGTCACAACTTTATATTTGTTAAGAGAGACAACAAAACAAGAACAAGAACACAGCTCTCCAAAGAGTCAGATAATATTAGTATGAGAATAAAAACTAAATAAAGAATCAATCACAAAGATTTACGTGAAAAGCCTTATGGAGTAAAAGGTAAAATTACATATTAAACCTACAAGTAAATTCACTAATTACCAATAAGAATTTACAAAATTTGGTCTCTCACCTTACAACAAGAAGTTATCTCATAAAATTTCATGATTGAAAATTAAGTCGATATGTAAATCAACAAACCCTCGACCCAATCTTAAAATCAATTAAACAAGGATCAGAATTAGAAACTACTTGCTATCATTCTCTGTTTTCTTTCCCTTTTTAGTATTTTTACGCCTCCCAATGAACAAACATGTCTTTTTTTTTTTTATATCCTAAATTAGACTTTTTGCAAACATATGTCTTCTCCTTTTTTATATCCCAAATTAGATTTTTTGCATCATATACAGTTAGATACATGGTCATATAAGCGACTTTGTCTCTTCTAGTGTCACTTAAATTATTAATACATACAATTACAGAGAGTTGCACGATCGTTACACACTGACGTATATGTCATGCACATGGGCATACATACGACCGTATATGTCTTCGCTCTTTATATGTTCCTTCACACGGTTCTAGAGACTTACATAGTTAATCCACATAGTAATGCAAGTTACTGACACGAGTGTATAGCATCTTATACGATTGTGCCTCCTCTAAAAGAGCTTCATCCACTCTTTTTTCATTCCTATGAACCATTATAAAGGCTTCAACAATTACCAAAAGTTACAAAATGGGGTTGGACACTGAACAATTTCTCCCTGTAGCCCAAATTCATAGGAAAACACGTTATGCTTCAATAACTACTTGAGAGACATCCTGACAAGTTTAATACAAAGCTCATGTTTGCTTTTAAAAACCACTTTAGTTAACATATTAGAATCGTTCAAGTTCGTATGAATCTTCTTTAACATCAATTATTGCTCTTTAATCACATATCTCAACCAATGATATTTGATATGTATCTACTTTATGTGTGAATGATACATAGTATTTTTTTCCTCAAATCAATAGCACTTTGACTGTCACAAAATACTACAT
Organism: Erythroxylum domingense; assembly: GCA_025594535.1. Lineage (NCBI taxonomy): Eukaryota > Viridiplantae > Streptophyta > Magnoliopsida > Malpighiales > Erythroxylaceae > Erythroxylum > Erythroxylum domingense. The sequence continues at coordinate 5,242,867 of JANQBM010000008.1, forward strand.
AATCTTCTTGCTTCACATCTTGAAGGAATTTTTTTCATCCAAAATATCTCCTTACGAGCTTCCTATATAGCTACATTACTCTACTTAATTTGTAGATAAAGCTATACACTTTTGTAGCTTTGATTGTCATAAAATGGCTCCCCCTTGTAAACTTGAATAGAAAACCTGAAGTAGGTTTTCTCCCGTTAAGATCTCCAACCGTATTTGTATCCATATAACCTTCCAAAATTGACTCCCCATTACCAAAACACAGACTCCAATTTGAAATACCTCTCAAGTTTCTCAAATTTTATTTCACTGCTTTCTAGTGAATATTTTCTGGATTAGATAAGGATTTGCTCACTTTCCTAATAGTCTGTTCAATATCTGGCCTTATGAACAATATTACATACATCAAAAACCTTACTATAGATAAGTATAGAACAAAGGACCTACTATCTTTCTTCTTTTTTGTTGAAGGACATGCACACTTATTCAGCTTGAAGTAAGATACCGTGGCGTACTAACTGACTTTGCATGCTTCATATTGAACCTTTCTAGCACCCGTTCACTATATCCCTCTAGAGACAACCACAATCTCCTTCGCTTCCTATCATGAGTTATCTCCACACCTAAAATCTAGTTTATAGATCCAAATCTTTCATATCAAAAGGTTTAGCAAATGTTCCTTCAACTTTTGGATTCTTTCAACATCTTGAGCTACGATCAGTATATCATCAACATATAAAAGAAGAATGATAAAGTTCTTACTTATGAATGTCTTAAAACATGCACAAGCATCAACATAAGTTTGTTTATAACCATGATCCGTCATAAAAGAATCGAACTTTCAATATCACTACCTTGGAGGTTGTTTTAACCCATATAGGCTTTTCTTCAACTTGTAAACTAGATTTTTCTTATCTTTAGCTCTGATACATTTTTATTGCTCCATGTATATCTCCTCTTTTTATCTCCATGCAGGAAGGCTTTTAAAACAACCAATTGTTTTGAGTTCAAGATCCAAACAGACAGTTAGACCCAAAATTGTTCTAATTAATTGAGGTTATCTTGACTATTGGTGAGAAAATTTCATCAAAAACTATACCCTTATTTTGACTAACCCCTTTTACTATTAATCTTGCCTTCTATTTTACCAATTTGTCACCATCTTTGTACTTTACCAGTTTTTCACCATCTTTTTTTATCTTGAACATCTACTTATGCTTCAGTACTTTTTTGTCTTTTGGAAGCTTCACAAGGTCAAATGTATCATTCTTTTTTAGAGAATTCATCTCTTCCTTTATAGCTGTGATCCAAAGATTTTTGTCTTCACAAGAAGCAACTTCTTCTAAATTCTCAAGCTCCACTTCAGCAGTAACTAATAGGTATTCCAAACTTAGATGCCTTGTAAAAAGCCCTTTCTTCCTTGTTAACTTTTGAAGCTGTATATCACTAACCATTGAATCTACTTGCTCCCCTTATCTATTATCCTCAACAAATTTATCTTTAGTATTATCCAGATGTCGCTCATGTAGCTCATAATTATCAAGTTGTATTTCATCATCAACAACATATGTTTGTCACACTCTTCATCTCCTTCACTTATAGAATGCTTAATAGTGGAAGAAATTGGCGAAGAATAAACAATGCCATATTATGAGTTGTTGTGTGATGACTTATCTTCTCTCAAAAGATCAGTATCTCTCTCGTGCTCTTGGAATACCAAATTCTTACTCTTTACGCCTTTTTGCTTCTCTAAGTTATAGAGTCTAAGGTCAAACTGATCACCATCTTATCCAACAAAGATGCAAAGTATCGCCTTTAAATTAAGCTTCTGTGTCTAATTCTTAGGTATTTGCCTAAATACTTTGCAAAAAAGAACTATTCAATGATGATATATGAGATCTTTAGCAGTTCACGCTCTCTTGAAAATCTCAAAATCCAATAGAACTAAGGGAGCTTTATTAATCAAGTAGACTATAATTCGGACTGCTTCACCCCAAAATGTCTTTAGCAACATAGACATTCTAAAGATGCAACGATCCTTCTTCACAATTGTCCCGATCATCCTCTTAGCAACATCGTTATGTTGTGGAGTCCTCGATTATGTCTTTTCACGTCTAATGTCATACGATGTACAGTAATCTTCAAATATCTTTGAAGTATACTCATCTTCATTATCTGTTTGTAGGCACTTCAGCTTCCCCTCAACAAAATATTTGTTACCTGCTAACTAGTGACTCCTCCTAAAGAGTGCCACTGACATCAGAATGCACGAATTCTAATATCTCTGACTTTCTTATAGATCTTCTTTTGAAAGAGAGTTTATGCTACTTTCCAATCAAATAACGATCACAAGGATTAAGCAGTACCGTGTTTTTAATTGGGATAAGGAATTTATCAACCAGCAACTTTAATCCCTTCTTACTCACGTGTCCTAATCGTCGATTTGAAAAAGATTTTTTTTCAGTTATGTATACTTTTCCACCACCACGCACCATTAAGTGTGTCTTGTATAATATGCAACATCTATAACAATATCCATTGGTCCTTTAGACAGTTTCTACTTCCTATGCTCAAAAGTATTCTAAAATCCCTCTTGATCTAACACATTAGTCGATAACAGATTTAACCTTAAATAAAAAACGTGTCGTACATCTCTCAAGGTCAGTAAGCCTCTAACATTTGTCTAAAATCAGATATCACCCATACCAACAATTTTGGTTAATCTTTGGTTTCCCATCTTTATGCTCCCAAAGTCTCTGCTTTTGTATTTTAAGAAGTACTCCACCTTTAGAACACAATGATAAGATGCTTCCATATCAATCAGTCACTCAGAACCTGAATTACTAACATGGAAACATTCACTTGTCACACAAACTAGGAACACCTCATTATCTGTGATTAAAGCAGTTACAACTGTACTCTTATCATTTTTATCATTCTAATATTCTTGTTTTTTTCTGATCCATCTTTTATTTATAGCAGAACCTCTTTATATATCCTGGCTTATGACAATAATGATACGTTTTCACGTCTTTTTCATCTCTAGACTTTGAACAGTTCTTAGACTTGTTATGCCTTTTGGGATCCCTGCTCTTATTCCTCCCTCTACTTTCCACCAAGAAAGCCTACATATTGTCAACTCCTATCTCCTATCTCCTTTCTTCTGATTTCTTCATTGAACATACTCTCTTTGATTACATCCAAAGAGAGCACAACTTTAGGAGTTGAATTGCTAATCATCGTCGCCAGAGTCTCCTAGCTATTCGGTAATGAACTCAACAGGAACAAGGCTTGAAGCCCATCATTAAGAGTGATCTTCATTGTAGTAAGTTTGTTGATTATATCTTGAAAATTACTCAAATGCTCCGACACATATTTTTCAGCTTTTAACTTCAAGTCTACAAGTCTTTTAATCAAAGAGGCTTTGCTATGGGGCATTCTTCCTTTTGTAGAGTCCTTCTAGACTGAGGTGAGGAGTTTCCTAGGTCTGGCAGGATACTACAGGAGGTTCGTGGAAGGGTTCTCCATGATTGCTGCTCCACTGACCAAGTTACTCAGAAAGAATCAGAAGTTTATATGGAGTGATGAATGTCAGAGAAGTTTTGAGGAGCTTAAGCACCGATTGACGAGTGCTCCAGTTTTAGCTTTG
>JANQBM010000008.1:5265841-5277881 GCA_025594535.1 Erythroxylum domingense
GCATTAATTTAAATATTATAATTAATTAATTAATTATAATATAATTAATTAAATTATTATTATTACTTAATATGTTTAAGAGATGTGTTTTATTTTAGGTTTTAAAGGGAGGGTATTTTTGACATTTCACCAATGTCTTTAGTTTCTATCTCCATCCCCTCATTTTCGTACCATAATCATGGAAGTCACAAGAATTTAATGTCTCTATCTCTGGAGTCGGGACAAAATTAAGTGAAGACAGCAACCAAACAAATTAAAAGACAGAACTTTTGTGTCTTTGTCATTCGTCTCCACTCTTAAAAACGCTAACCAAACCCAACGTTATACTCACTCAGCTCACTTCCTCCACTCGTACCACAAAGGCATAAACAATAAAAAACAAAACAATTATATTTAAAATTAATAATTAATAACTTAGTAAGAGTTCTATTTTCATGGCCGCCTATTCAATCCCAGCTTGTTTGTACCGCCTCTCTCTCCTCGGACTTACTTCCTCTACTAAACCTATCTCTTTACTTTCTCCATCCTTTCATCCCAAGACCAAGGTTTTATTTAATTAATATTTCTCAATTATTCTAGCGTCACCTTTCTAAGTGTTTACCTTATTTATCGTTTGGTTACTGAAAAGTTTTTCCTTTTGTTTTGTTTTCAGAGTTCGAAACGATTAAGGTTGTTTTCGATGGCATCGGAGCCCAAGGAATCTCCGGCTAACAATCCCGGCCTTCACACCTCCATCGATGATGCCACTAAGGGCTATTTCATGCAACAAACTGTAAGCTTCTTGTCTATTTGCACATACTTATCAACTGTAATATATTTGTGCCTGTTGGTACTTATCGAGTTCACTTTTATTTTTCATTTTTTTGAACGATCCAGATGTTTCGGATTAAGGATCCCAAAGTCAGTTTGGATTTCTATTCTCGTGTATTGGGAATGTCGTAAGTTCCTCTTTCATTGCTTCGATTTATTATTTTTTCAAAAAATAATATTTGCAATTTTTAGAATGATGAGGGTTGATATGTGGTTTTATTTAGGAAAGTGGCTATTCAGAATTATGGGTTTATTTAGACCGATAAGTTTTTATATTTGTGGTTGGTTAGCATAGGCAGCTACTTCTTATTAAGTGAGAGATTCATTTCAATTGTTTGTATATTCCTATGTGTAGAGTTAACAACCAATAATGTTTGTCTTAATTTCTATATTAGTAACCTTGCTGCTTTAGGGGTTGCTCAGTGTATTAGAAATTTCTGCAAGCACGTTTTGTTATGGCTTATATTCTGGTATAGTTATTGTTAAGCAACCATTTCACCACAATAGCTTAAGCCGTTGTGTGAGGTCAACTTAATTGGTTTTATATATTCTCTAACACACCCCCTCAAGTGAAAGCCCTTTGGACTTGAAACTTGCACAGGCTCTTGTGTTGAATAATAAGTGGGTGGTAAGATTTGAATTCATGACCACTTGGTCACAGAGGCTTTGATATCATGTTAAGCAACCATTTCACCACAATAGCTTAAGCTGTTGTGTGAGGTCAATTTAATTGGTTTTATATATTGTCTAACAGCTATTAGTTGGTTCAAGTGCATAGTCCATCCTCGATACTACACCGTTGTATTCCTTCTTCAATGATGTTTTAACAGTAACAGAACAACTTTCCATTTGTACGAACTGTTTTGTTTTTCTCATTGCCTTTCGATCTGGAAGTATGATAGGTTTGTCCTGTATCCATGTCCATTAATGCCATTTTCATGATGAATTCAATTTAGTATTACCTCTCAATTGCCTCCAATCCTGAGCTTGTTTGTTCATTTCTCTCCTGTTGCTGTGAAACTGACTTTTATGTGGCTTAATTTTTGCAGAATTTGCTACTAGAACTTCTAAGTGCGTGTGCATTCTTGATCTTAGTTCTTTACAAGCTTATACTTCCTCTGATGTATGTAACTTATCTAACATCATTTTTTCACACTTATTCTATCAATTCGTAAAGCTGTTATATGTTGCAGATTTAATGATTGGGTGCACAATGCTGCATACCTTTAGGCTTTGTGAACCTAGTTTATTTGGATAGTATCTATTGAGTATTTGGCCTTTATCCATTTCACAATTTATTATCCTATTTTCTTAACTCTTTATTAGGGGGCATACTCTTGACTTGTACACTTTTTAGTTGTGCAAATATAGGGCATGTGTATTCTTTTCCAATTTCTGAAATCAGTTTATCAATTGAGTTAATACCTCACAAGTTGTCTTTAATAAGCCAGGGTAAAACTAGAAAATTAGGTTCAGCTCAAATTGATATTTTACTATTTCGATAAATCAGGTTGCTTAAGAGGTTGGATTTTCCGGAGATGAAGTTTAGCTTGTACTTCATGGGCTATGAGGTGACTTTTTTTACAGCATACAAAACGAAATATGGTATCACTATCTTATTTACGTGCAGGGCTTCAAAAACTTCAACCCTATAATTTCCTTTTTAATTTTGTTGCTGCACTTGCAAATAGTAATTTTATACTTGTTGCAAAAATATTCATTGTAGACATATCTGTTTGCTGTAGGACACATCATCAGCCTCATGTGACCCAGTTGAGAGAACAACGTGGACCTTTGGTCAGAAGGCTACAATTGAACTAACACAGTAAGGGTGATAGACATGTATCTTTTTACTTTGATTTTCACCTTGCAACACCTTATTGTACCTTTTCTGATAGCTATACATATTCTATCTAACAACTGGATTGTTGTCAGCAATTGGGGAACAGAAAGTGATCCTGACTTCAAAGGATATCACAATGGAAATTCAGAACCACGTGGCTTTGGTATGCAAACCTGATAGCTTTTACTTTGCCAATATTTAGATAATGTGATACTGCATCCCAATATATTTTATTGAGTTTCAGATCATTGGAATTATTTCTTTTGGTGTCTACTATTCTAGTCCTATTCTTAGGACTTGTTCAACATAAGCATGTAGTTTAGATTGCTTCCAAGGCTTGATTTATCATATATATGAGATTGCAATTTAGGGTACTGGATATATATGTGTCAACTGTGATGCAATTGAGGAGTAAGCATCAGTGGGCTACCCTGTTTTTCAAAGTGTGATTATTCGATTTGCATTACTTCAGGTTAGTTTCTATGTAGGCGCATGAATCTTCTTATGTTAATTGAAATGAAAGGTTAGGTTTGGAACCACAATTTCTTTGTAAACAGGATGAGTCCAAGAAGTATGAAAATCTATCTTAGTGATCTTGTGTTGGGTAGCGGCTTTTGATTGCTTCTAGCGTGCACATTTATAACTAGACTTGAGTTCCATCTTGATATATTTTTTACTAAAGAAAGAGAACAGACAGTTGAGTAGAGTCGTGAGCTGTAGATATTTGCTTTTATATAATATAATTTTGGTTGTATTTTGTCCTCCTTGGGGCAGCATTGAGGAAATACTTTTGTTTACTATAGACGTACAAGGACTATGTCCATGGATCATATTTCCTATAGTTCAATATAGTTTAAACTCTTTGTAATTGATGTTTTGGTTTTAGGGCATATCGGAATAACAGTGGATGACACATACAAGGCCTGTGAAAGATTTGAACGTCTTGGTGTGGAGTTTGTCAAAAAACCTGATGATGGTAAGAATTAACATGTTGAAAGCTATCACTTTTAAATAATAGAATTATATTGTTACTAATATGATGCCTTAAAAAAATCTTGAAGTTTTATGAACACTTGGGCAGAAAAGGAAATCTCTAAAGTCAGACAAATGTGCATGTCTGTTAATGCATGGCAAATGCATGTGTTTGCTGTAGGAAATGATGAAAATTATAAGAAATGCAATTGATTCTCCAACTGAATTGCCATTTACTAATTGGGAACAAAAGTGTGGTTTTGTTACAACGCCTCAAGTATGTTTAGGATCAAGAAAGGATATAAGTTAGAAATTGGAGTTGGGATTTTGAGGACTGTAGTGGTTGATTTTTGTCCAAGGCTACTACTGGTGTTATCGCAGTTATCTTAGATGTTAGTTTGGTTTCTCACTTTTGTATCTATTTATAGAAGAACTGCAGCATTTCTGAAATTAGTTTTTACTACCACAACTGCTTTTATGTTCATATATTGGAAAATTTTGCAAGGGTCTAGAGCCTGACGGGATTTGGTATTCCTTGCATTGATTTTCCACTCTTGAAAATTAAACTTAGACAAATGCTGTAACCATAGAGTGATATGCTGCTTATACAGTTTCATGATTGCTTGGTGGGAGCAAATGCAAACTCATCTTCCCTTACCAAATATCAGATCCGTATAGCAAACAAAACCTCATTGTAGAGTTGGCTTGTGGGTGATAGTCCGGGTTCTCCTGGATATCTATTTACATAGACACAGACAAACACCCACATTTTGGTTCATAGTTTGAGATGATCTTATTAAATGGTTTTATTTCTTTAATGAATAGGAATCACAATGGAGGATCCCCTTGACCTGTAGTAGATTTACCTTATTAACTTTGTGAGTCTGTTTGCAGGGAAAATGAAAGGAATAGCTTTTATTAAGGATCCTGATGGTTATTGGATTGAAATCTTTGATTTGAAGACTATTGGACGGATAGCTATTGTTCCTACTTGAGATGGATGAGGTAGTGCCGATTCTATTCTTTTTTTCTTAGTTATGTGTTCTTACTACTCTAGGTTCCCATAGAAAGAGCATCTGTAGGATCTTGCTTTCCAAGAGTGCATTTTGTGCTGCTGTATGTAGATATGTAAACACTTTCTTTGCTTGATGGAGATTTCGTTGATCGTAAAATGCTTTGAAGTTTCCTGTTAAATAAAGATTGGCATATTTTCTGCTTACGAGGGCTTGATCTTGGCATTATTAAATAAAAAGAGAGCAGGCACAAGATTGTGCTGCCTTCTATCATAAGCTTTATTTTCAACTTCCGCACTCTGTATTACCGAATTTGTTGAGAGTATATTCTCATTTTGATGCCATTCCACCTCATAAATTGCTAGTTAATCGCATCTACTGTTTCTTGATAAAAGGGCATTTTATTGAATAAAACACCCCGATGACTACTAGTTTTACCTGGTCACTAATTGTCTTAGTAGAAATTATAGTAGAAATTACAACTGATGATAATGGGAAACCTTATCAGTGTTTTATATTTTAATATCCTTTACAATGACGGTTGTCCATTATCATCTACTGTCGCATTTGGCTCTGAAATGTTAGTTTTCAGCTGCACCATATGCGTTCACACGCTTTTTCCTTTTTTCATCTTAACCCTGATATGATATCTGTAACCATCTAAAGTGTCATGAACCGATTGCATCTTTGTGAATGCAGGCAAATTCTGGATTCCTCCGATTACAACTTAGGAAAGACTTGTTCGTGGCAGAACTTTCTTTGACGTTCTGTTTCTTTTCAAATCAAGCGGTGTGTTGTTAATGCCTAAAACATAGTTGTATTAAGTATGCATCAATAAGAAAAAAGGGATGACACTTCTATCAGCTGCTGTTGCGATGGAAGTCAGTGATCAATTGCAAGACTGGTGTGGCTACCTAATCTCTCCTCTGTTTCATAGTTGTATTAACGCCTTAACAGAAGCAGTTTCAAATCTACCCATTTGTTATATTTATTTATCACGGTTGAAAATTTGACTTTAACTTTTGGTATATAAATAAATAAGATCTACTTTTACTAAGTTATTACTGTCAGAATTATTGTGAATTGTGATAAACTGATCTTTTCCTTCCTTAGTTTGGTTATATATAGATATTTTAGTGTCATGTGAATCATATTATATTCCAAATCATACCTTTTCAACTAATTTTGGTCACAGTAATTCAATTTTATTCCATTACCCCTTATTTACACCGCATTCAAATTTGTTTGCAATTCTAACATTATGTCAATTTTGTTATAATCAACACACCAGCAGTTCTGATCCTATTGATTTAGCCGTTACAGATTCCCTTCAAGAAGAAACGCAAATTGTTCTTAAGCTGGTCTCAAAGACTGATAAGCCATCCTTGACCTCGAGGGAGGGGAAAACCCTTGAAAATAAGATTGATAACATTAATGTTGACTCCTGGGGTGTAAAAGTTGGGAGCTTTAGTTGCTGGGTTGTACATGTGGGGGTAGCCTGCGAATTTAAAAAGCCCTAGCACTTATATGGGAGTTCTCAAATTCCTTGAACCAATCATGAATAAATGATTGTCTGGACCAACATCCAAACACGTTTTCCCACTAGAAAGTACGAAGAACGAACCAACAACAAAGTAATAAAAAAGTTGAACAAAGTTAGAAAAGATAAGGGCAGCTCAATTCCAAAGTTTGTAATCAAGGGCCTTTGACAAGAAGGCTTATCTGATTTCTTGAAGATTAGCTGATATTTTCACGTTCTTCAGTTTCTTCAAATTCAGATTCCCAGAATTTTTAACCAGACGCTCATCGAGATCGAACAGATACAGAAATTTCAGAAAATACGTCAATAGTAAGTGGATCATGCATCTTTAAAGGTATATGAAACAAGAAATAGCAAGAAAGCATGATTTGATAAGACAAGTAAACCCAACTTGACATTTTAAATCCCTAACATTGCCTTCACTTTTACCCTTTTTTTTTATGAAAACCAATATGTATATCCCTCTAACTGGAATAGGTAAATTTTTTTTTGCTGTTGTTAAATAAGGTCCATGTTAGTTTGTTGCAAATATGTCTTTGAATTTTATACCCTCAGTTGCAACATTTTTCGTTTATCCGATGCAAGGTTTTTATTTTGTTGTGAGACTTGATGTTGGATACGAAGTTGAATTCGTGAATGAGATGGGAATGGAATTAAGTGACCATGTTCATCGCCTCATCTACTGCAAATTATGATACTTGAACATATCTAGCCCTTTTTTCCTCTTCAGGATTAGCTTGCCAAATGTTCGTTGTCCCAAAAGGATTAACTAGGGCCAACAATGCACTTAGTGAATTCCCAACTAAGACCCATTTCCTAGTTATTGTATCTCATTGGCATGGGCGATTTGCAGATATTAAATTTAACGGCATCTAGGAATTTGCTGATATGGCTGGTATTTCCTTTGATGTTCGCATTCTGAAACATGCCATAAGTATACATCATGCTTGCGTTTGTTAGAGAAATCGATCAACTCTGTCGTAGTCTCTCTAGTCCTTTCATCTTCCTCTGTTCCTCATCTTGCAATAAAAATACTGAAGACGCACGTTTTTTAGCCCACCATTTACGTTGCTTGTGATTCATGCTCAGGCTTTCCAATTATAGTACCTGGGAATTTGAGTAACACTCATTCAGGCAAAGCCCTTAAGCGTTTTGGCTTATTTCTAGCCATTGAAGTGTTTTTTGTTTTGGTCTTCGTTGCATTCACCACGTTCCCCAGAAACTTGCTATATGCTTCACACTTGGATACGTAGGTTATGGCGCTCGGATACTATGCCATCACCTACTTCCCTGGTGGGTCTGATGGCATGAAATTCCGTATATATTCTCTTGTTTCATCACTGATGAGATGTTTTGGAGGTGATTTTGGCTTGGCCCCAATGCTTACCATATTCTTGTACTTCAATCCTCTTGTTTCAAATTCAAAGCTTACCGTTATAAGGTATATCCCTCAATTACAGCTCGCGTACTAATATTGTAGTACCGTAGAAGACTAGATGAACCGACTTCCGTTCCATGTCATCTCTAGTAATTCATCTTCAAAGGTTTGCCGCAATCTCCGAATCCCATTTCCCTTTTCTTATGCAACTGGGTGGGTCCATTGATCTGGATATGCATATATAATTGTGCCACTGCCATCCCATTTCCTCTCATGGTGGCCAACGGAGTTTTTGGGGATCTCTATGCAAAATACACACCAGTCCAGTCCAATTTTAGAAACTATAAACAGAAGTTTTTAGTTACGCCGGTCAAGGGGTAAAAGCTGTGCCTTTCCAGTTTTGTTCTCTATTTCTTGGTGGGGTGATGGGCTCCATTTGGATAGTTGTGGGCTTTTAATAATTTTAAAACCCCATTTCTTTCAGTAATTGGAAAGCTTAGAGGAAAAGATAGATTCCCATCAATGACGCGTGAGTAGCTTTCATGGGCCTATAAACAACGGAATCTTTGTTGGTTTAGCTTAATAATTTATTTAATGAACTTTAAGTAAAGGCCATGTTAGGTGGGCTTTTGACTATTGACTTTGATTAGGAATATAACAAAAATTGTTTTTTTGTGTGGAATCATCCCCACTCCGTCGACATTACGTGTGGTATAACATACGATAAGAACAAAGAGAAAATAAAGGCTTGTTTTGGGAACAGGAATCCTGAAATTATGGAAAGATTAGGACATCAAAGACACAGTAAAGAGAGCAGGAATTGATCTTTTAGGTGCTTATACATGACAAAGCCATGTTTTTAGCGAAATGGGTATTCATATAAAGCTAAAGAAGGAAAAACAAAGCTAAAGTTATGTTGAAATTATAGAACAAAGTTTGCAAGTGATATCATTAGTTGGACAGTTGGCCTAAAATGCAAAATTTAATAATGGTAGTAAAAAGAAGAAAAAATATTTGTTTATGATTCCCTTGCCATACCACTCCAATTAGATCTTAACTTGGAATTTTTCATGGTTTTTGATTCAAAGTCCATTACATGATATGCTCTTTGTATTGAAAAAAAAAAATGATTGAATCGACTTTGTTTACTAACTAGATGGTTGATCCTGGCTGATTAAATAAGTCGATTACCAATATCAAGCAAGAGAAAGATCAAAAGCCAATTGATATTCCTTTCTAAACTTTGTAATGTCCAGAAACCTTTTTAGATAAACTTGGGAAGATGGGACAAATTGTTGGATAATCCAATTGTCACCGTAGGACATAGATTTGGCAAAATTATTAAGAGTCAAATCTGAAGTTAGAGGCAAGAGAAAACAAACAAGAAATACGTGAGAGGAGTAACCAAGATCACTGATTAATTTATCAATTTGATTAGATGGGCAAATTTTTCTTTAGAGGATCATGGACCCCATGGATTTAATTGATGGAATTTCATTTAATCAAATCACAAATCTTGTTTTGGATCTATGATGGGGCTGCATTATTAGGGACTAAACTATAATTTAAGAGCTTCATGTCATCTTTGGCAACCTAATTGCACGTGTGCCAAGCACCAAGAGGAACAAAATCTAATACATACTCTCCCATCTCCACCGCCCCCTCTCTCACGTGCAACTCATCATACCAAAACCACAGCTGCGCAATAATAAGGATATTAAATACTTGCATAAGCAGGATGTCCATAAAGTGTAAACTAAGCCGAAAACATACGCCTGTCCGCACTAACCTTTTTGAAGTACATTTACTACATCTACCACATGAAAAACTTGCAGTTCTTTTATCAGAACATGTGCTCTTCTGTTCTTAGTGTTATTATTAGGCCATATACGTGATCTGATTCCATTTCTCATGTTTGTATAGTTAATAAAGACACTAGCTATGCACCTTGTGTATATCAGATCATAAATTCATGTGATGAGATCTGCAATTTGAGTTGATCATATGATCTAAATCCACAACATAGTGGATTGTCACCTATTTGGTGTCTCAAGGGAAAAACTTAATCAGCCATTATTTATGGCTGAAAAATGGGATTAACCCTGTTTTTGTGTCAGAAAATCATTACTATCTTACACATGTACATGGCCAGTTTTTTCTTTTCCGTTTCCAAGATGGGGCACCCTGTTTCAAGTTGCCTATGACAGGGACCACTTCCATCTACGATTCATCTAATCTCCTCATCTCGTCTGTTGATGCTATTCTTGTTGTTGATTGTTTCTCAAAGTTCGGCTCATTGACATCTTCCTTTACTGTTACAAATTTTTTTCTCGCACAAGTTTTAAAATTTTGGTATAGTATAAGTGTTTTGCACATTTATTTACTTGAACACCCTTCAACTCTACTTGTCCAATTGTGATTTATATCCAGAGAGAAATGGTGGGTGAAGGTGAAAAGTTCCATGTCTACCTTCAAAAACAAAGGCTCCTGGGCTCCATTCATTTATAAGGTTTAACCATTTTACGTATTAGGGAAAGAATAAAAAAATACTCAAACTTTAATACCAAATTCATACTAAACTTTATGGTTTCAATTCTTTCAAAAAGTGCTCTAATATTTTTCAAATATTCAAAAAAATCTCGATTAATCATTTCTATCAACTCTCTGTTACAAAAAATATAGCTCATATATTTTGTTAATTTTTGTAAGCTCAAATCATATATTTATCCTACGTAAGAAAGGTCCTGAAGAAATAAAAAATAAAAGTCTTATTTTTCTCTACGTAAACCTTCCTCACACGTTATCATCTAGCATTATTTTGAATTTTGGTTTTATCAACAGGTGACAAAATTTAGGAAAAACCAAACATTGCCCTCTAGCTTAGACTTTATAACAGATCAATAGGGTCTTAAGACAACCCAAAACATTGTCATTTGTTTCTTTATTTGATTGAAACGAGATACCTCTCTGGTTGTCCCTTAGTTCGCAGTAGCTTCTTCTAGGTTAAGGGAGAGATTTAGGAATGATTCTACTTGCTAGTTTTATACGTGGGGTTTAACTATATTTATCATGGAGTTACTTATGGAATTTATCAAATTTATGTTGTCTTTCTGTATTGGAATTTATCAAATTTGTGAAGCAGTGGACTATCTACATTTGAGATGATAACATTGACAAAGGAACTCCATAATGAATTTCACTCAAAATTATCATGGGTTAAAGTTTTTTCACTAGATTTGTTAAGATGTTGATGAATCCAGCATAGCCAAAGACAACCATAACCTTCACACATTACCAACGCGTAGAAGGTGAAATCAATTTATCAATAGTCTACCAATATGTTACGACAAAACCCTACAAATTTGTACCATTTAGACTACGCTCTAGTAGAATTAATATGGGATTCTAAACAAATTACTACTACTATGCTCAAGCGGGCCAATAGAATTTATGGGAGGTTAGATTGATTTTGATTTATCAACTTACTTTCCACCGATGTAAAGAGCATCCTTTCGGCCACTTGGGGGAATCTTGCAACTTCATATTGGGTTATCAAATGCAAGTCATTATAGTCTGTTATCATCTAAGTTGTCCTATCATCATCATCATTATCATCATCATCACTTAGTCTGAAATTTCGCAATAAAGCGAGATCTGTGGAGGTTCGATAGTATGCAGCCTTTCCCTTATACAGTAGAGAGGTTGTTTCCGATGGACTCACATGCAAATGAGATAATATATAAATAATGCAGGTTATAGAGAAAAGGTAAAATTAGCACGAAAAAAATCTATGTAACTAAAAGTTCAATAAATACATAAATAAATAGAGTTAAAAGATTAAAAACGTAAAAAGCTTTGCAAATGTGACAAGAAGATTTTAGAAAATAAATAGATAAATAAAATGTGATAAAATAACTAGATACTTAATAAATAAATAAATAAGTAGGATAAAATAATAATAAATAAGTAAAATAAAATTATAGCACTAACAGAAAAGCTACCAAACTTTATTTAAGAGATGCAAAAGTAGGATAGACATACCTGACATGTTGCAAAATTTTTGCTTATACCTGATATACTGCCCAGCTTTTTTCACCACGTCTTGAGATGTGCGTGTCATCCTTGAGTAGAGCCCTACTAATGTGCTCTGTAGCATTAATTATATATATATATATACAACTTCACAAAGACGCAATTGTTTTCACTAGTTAACATTGTTCAATAAGAGATTTTTGCTTTAAAGTAGTGGATGGTTGCGTCTTTGTGAAGTTGTATACATATATATATAATTAGGATGCTATAGAGCACATTAGAAGAGCTTTACTCAAGGATGACACGCACATCTCGAGAAATGGTGAAAAAAAGTTGTGCAACATATTAGGTATAAGCAAAAATTTTGCAGCATGGCAGGTATGTCTATCCTACTTTTTTCTTACTAATTTTGTCTTTTAAACTTGCATCTCTTAAATAAAGTTTGGTAGCTT
>JANQBM010000008.1:5309639-5333785 GCA_025594535.1 Erythroxylum domingense
CAGTCCACTCCAGCCCCGGATTGCAATTCCTACCAGAAGCTCCGAGCCTGATTACTGATCTCATATCCCATGATCTACACGGGACCCGTTATCGAAGACTGATGTAATTTTGTTTCCGTTTGTTGTACCAAAAAAAAAAAAAAGTGAGTGTCCGGACCAACATCAAAACACCTAAGGTGGTATGAAGTATGAACCAACAACAGAGTAATAAGAAAGTCGAACAAAGTAAGAAAAGATAAGGGCAGTTCAGTTCCAAAATTCAACGACCCTCAAAGACCTTCAAAATCAGCTTCACGCATGCTTGGCTTAGTTTCAATTTCAATGCAATTAGTCACAAGTTTGAAAAAAAAACCTTGGTTGTTCACACCGCATAATAGCTATCTAACTTTGTTTGATAAGTAATTGGCAATCCTTTCCTCGGTTTCGGGAAACTCCTGCAGAAGCTTGTTTTCTGTGATGGTAGAATTGGTTAGGCACTCATGGTCATAGACAGCGGTCAACCACTGTACCATTTTTTTTTTGTAAAGAACTGAGACATGGGAACACAAGTGTTATATGAACAACCATAGTGGTGGGTCTGGCTCTTCATTTCAGAATTATATTTTGTGAAAATATAGGGAAGTTCAAGGTTGCACTATCCTTTGGAAAAAAGAAAAGACCTGTTGCTGTTGGTAAGAAATTAAAAATTACATGTGTATCAGAAATGTCAGTAGGTGCCACACCTTTTGACCTTTGCACTTTGCAAGAAAGGACATTCCTAGAAAACAGCTTCCCCAAGCCTTGAAATTTTGTAGATTATAAACAACTAATATAGCTGGCAGGGCAGCACGGATTAAACTAACAATAAACACTATCAGAGTCACATGGTTTGTCCAGATTTCAACAATCTTCTACATTGCTTCAAATATTATTGTTGTCCCTCTAAACATAACAGTGGTGTAAGCCTGACACAGATCTTGTGATCATGCTATTTTGGACCCCCCCTTGGCTTGCTTCTCGATGGTGATTCCCTGTCAGTTTAATGTTTATAAATCACTTTCCATCACTTATCCACCGGTTGCTTTGTTTTTTTTAAGAGGTGAAGTTATTTATATCTTTTAATTTTACTCATTTTAAAATATTTTTATTTTAATTATTGAAAATATTATTCATACTAAAAAATATTTTCTTACTTAATGCTCTAGAATTATCTTTAAAAAAAATTTATTAAAAGGTAAAAACATATAATATGTTTCCAATTTTACTTAATTTTTAAAAAATATTTTTATTATTAAAAATATTAGATATAATAAGGAAAATATTTTTTATTATTAAAAATGTTAGATATACTAAGAAAATAATATGCTATTTCATTTCTCTTAAATTATTTTAAAAATATACTATTAAAATTATGTTGAAACTGATTATATCAGTCATGTGATAATTTTTATTAAAATTAATTCAACAGAAATAATATCGAAATTTTTTAAAATAATTTTAATTCTAAAAATGTTAAGTAATTTATAACAATAATAAAAAATAACTGAAATAATAATAAACATTCGCACTTTTTTTTAAATTTTTCTCTAAATAAACATGTAAATTATTAATGAACAAATTAAATTTATAATATGAATATTAAATTTAATCGAGGGGCTTTAATGCTGAGGTTGCACAAGTTTTTACCATCCCAAAGTTGTATGTTGTCTTCAATAGTATGTTGATAATACGAATTCGTTAATAGTTTTTATTCTGTTGTGGTCACAAGTGATAATGTTCTTAAATGCTAAAGTATGAGTGTATGACGATTAAGATCTATTATTGATACGTTCAGAATGTGTAATGTAATATTGACCGCATAGTAGTTTAAAAAAGAAGGCGCAAAGAAAAGCATTCATGCAAATGATGCCTTTTCGATGTTCTTCTTCTGGCTTGGCAAATTATTATTTTACCGTTTTAATCAACTACTCAAAAAATAAATGAAAAGATATTTATACCTAAACGACAACATTTTATATGATGAACGTCCATGGACATGCAGGTAGGTCTTGCGTATTGAATACTCAATGATACCTACCTGCCCTAGAATCTACATAAAATATAAAAACAGTTTAATTTTATTTTCTCTACATTTATATCCTCTTCAACTGTCTCCTGGTCCATACATTTAACTTGTTGGAAGTAGGTACCTATCCATTTATGATTTTTTTTTTGAAAGGTAAATGATATTTAATAAATAAAATAATTACAAAATTAGGTATTCAGCCAAAGTAACAAGAGCAATGTCTTTCTAATAACGACGTCGCATAACCTAGCAACTAAACGACCGCATTAATACATCTGCAAACACGACCTCTTGGTCTATTAGGGTAAAGTCATTTTGGACTTTCGCCTTTGCCTCTAGATAGTTCTAAATTAGAGTTACCTTGCGATCTCCTCGCATTCCACTTTCAGGTAGTTGATCGTTCTTGATTTCTTCTGGTTGCTCTCGTTGAAACAATAACTCATCAGTCTATTGATGCCGGTGGTCTTTCGCGATTGTCAACTTTATATAGAGAGTTCAATCCTTCGATTGCAGCTATGAATGACGAAGAGATACCGAAAGCTTAGGCTATATAGTTGCTTGTTAGTCTAATCGACTTTTGTTCTAAGGTTCTCACCTTAGGCTATATTTAGTTGCACGTAAGATTTTTAATGGAATATAATGAAATGATTTATAATAAAATAGAATGTAAATAGATGTAATATTAAAAAATTGTTATTTTGGAGAGACGAAAAGTTTCAAAATGTAATATAGTGAAATGTTGTTTAGAAGAAGAGTTCATAATGTAATATAGTAAAATGGTGTTTATCTTTTTATATTCCATCATAAATCTCTAAATTGGAAGTAATTTATTTTTACCGTTTAAGATAAAATATGATGTGATGTGAAACACTCCCCTTAGATTCTATTTCATTTCATTCTATTATAAACTCTCATTTCAAACGATAGAATAATATTACATTTTATTCTATTTTATTAATAACCATTCAAATAAACATAACTTTAGAGAACAGTTTAGATTAAAAGAAAAAAGTTATTAAATTTCATGACTAATCGGAGTTTATTTTTATTAAATGAAATAAAACACCATTTAATTTACATATCGCATAACATATTTTAAGTGGAAGACACAAATCATATGACGTGCTAAAGTGATTATTGTATCCTAGTTACTGACTTCCCGTGAATTGTAAGTTGTAACGTGAAATGATTCTTGAGCCAAGTGATTTTGATATAACTTTCACATCTCGGTACATTGTGAAAATTAGTTATTGTCATTTTCGTATACAAACTCTAATCCACGTATCATAGTACATCTTATCTTTGAGAATATATAAATTGATCCAGTCCTCTAAAGCGATAGCTTCATTATTTTTTTACAAGGTCTTCGCTTAACGTTTTAAAAGGGCCTTAACCTTAACGACTTTATTTTTTTATTTTTGGTATTGAAAACCTTAATTACTAAAATATAGAGACGTTGTGGACTTAAAAATAAAAAGCAAAACCGGCCGGAAAGAGATTGATTGGAAGACTGAGATTATGATTAACCACAGAGTCGTTTAGAAACCTTATGACCTCCACAAAACTCCAAAGTTTGGACCGTCATATTCCTGTTTTATAATCGCTGGCAGACAAGTTCCAACCTTGAGTCAGACCTAGTCCATGTATATATATATAAAAAAAAGAATCTTGGCAGCTCAAATCTTTGGCATTTTGTGCACACTCTCCACTGACTACAGTTACCCTCTTAGCAGCCCCAGTTCACATCAGAATTCAAAGTTTAGAACTGCCTTTACCAGGTCCCAGAGAAAGCAGAAAAGAAAATAGGAACAGAACAAAAGAGTTCATGGGAGAGAGAGATAAGACAGCGCACGCTATGGTTTAGTTCGTAACACCAAGTTCCTGAATTTGTTTTTTTTGAATAGTAAAGCTTTTGCTTTTGTATCTAGCTTTTTATGACACTTATTTATGATTGGACCGCAGTGAGAGGACTAACTGAGACTGAGATTTGGTACAGCAATATATAATCATCATCATCCATCTATCACCTATCGAAAAGAAATGAACTAAGTAAAAGAACGGAGCTTTACAACTTACAACCATGTACTGTCAAAAGAAGAAATGTTTCATATTTTTCATCAGACAGACAACACAAACCCCCAGAAACTCACAAAGTCTTATCTGAAATCTCTCTCTCTCTCTCTCCCCCTCTCTATCTCTTCCCCACCATACGCCATCAAATCTTTCTTGATTTTTACTTACAGTCAGTCCACCTATGATTCATTTTCAGTAGTAGGAGGAATACATGACCTTCTCTGCTTGTGTCTTGTTTTCATCAATGAGGAAGTTGTTAACATCGTTACATCCATTATTAACATTGCTACTACTGCTGCTAATCAGTTGCTTAACATCCTCAAGGTCGTAGCCTAATGGGTTTTCTCCAAAATACCCATTTGGCTTCTCTGCTGCCCACTGGTTCAAAGTTTCCAATCCGTTGTTTCCATAACTTATCATGAACTTCTGATTCTCTTCATACCCATTTGAGATGTAGCTTTGGAGTCTCATGTCCTCTTGTTTGATCTCCCTTCCGTAGCTGATCTGACTGCAGCTTCCGTCAGAGTTAGAACTGCAACTTGCTTCACTTCCAAATGACAGGAAGTTATCCTTTACTGGATGATAGCATTGCATGCGACTCAACAAGCCCTCTTGGCTTAACAAAAGAGAGGAGCTTGTGGTTAAACCGGTACTGTTGTTGCCCATAATATTTGATTGAACATGTGAAATAGACTCTAACCCTGTGAAGGATTTGGAAGGTGGGTAGTAAGAATAAGAACTGCTAAGGTCCTTGAACAGCGAAGAGAGTGAATGAGATGGTAATGGTGGGGTTTGAAGAGAAGATGGGAATGGTGGGAGCTTTCTTTGAGACTGAGGAGCCATGGCCATAAGCTTCTTCTTGAGCTTGGTGTTCCAGTAGTTTTTGATATCATTATCTGTTCTACCCGGCAACTGTGCAGCTATTATTGACCATCTGCAATTTGGAAATAATTAAGTTATAGAAAGAAGAGGTTCCATTAGAAGAAAACTTCTGAGTTTTTTTTCGACAGCTGTAAGTAGGTTCTAAACACGGCATGCATGCAGAGAAACTATCCAGAAACGGACAGATTCTTCATAAGTTTAAACGTTTCTTCTTCCTTTTTCTTTGAGTAAAAACAAACGGCAAAAGAAAAGTGGCGAAGAAGATTTCTCCCACCTTCCTTATCTACCGTGAATTTTACATGGATTTCATAAAACGGACGATGTATTCGTGAGATAGAAAAGAAAATTCAAACAGATCCGTTTTGGATTACCATTTTAAAATTTGGAAGCACACAAAAAGCCATGAAACAATGAAGAAGTTCCACATTAAATATGGAAACAAGTTTAATGCACATACCTGCTTCCAATGCTAGCAAACAGGCTGCAGATTATACTATCCTCATCATCAGTGAAGTCGCCATGTTTAATGTTGGGTCTCAGATAGTTTAGCCATCTTAATCTACAGCTCTTTCCACATCTCTTCAAACCTAGTCAACAAAGACAAACAACCTTGTAAACAAACAACAAGGAAAAACAGAAGCAGGAGAGATCAAACTAGTAGAACAGGGAGAGGAAGATGGGGTCTTTTGAGTTTGTTCTTACCAGCTTTTTGTGGAAGTGCAATCCAATTCCCACCGGTTCCATTTTTCTCGATGTACTCCTTAAGCTTTGCATCTTCTTCTGGTGACCATGGTCCCTTCTTCACATTTGCCTTGTCACAACAAGGAGCTCTTCCCATCTCTCCCTCTTTCTCTGATGTGTGTGTGTGTGTGTGTATATGTGAGAGAGAAGGTTCTGGTGTTAAGATCTCTTCCCTTGGACTTGGCTACCCTATGAAAACACTAACAAGAACCAAAGTCATAAAACTTCTTTTTGGGGGCTATGGCTTTTAATAAGAAACTTGTGTTTGAACAGTGAGAAAGGAAATATTAAATTATCCACAAGTCAAGATGATAGAAATTTTCAACCAGTTTCTAACTCCTTACATCTTAATTAGCTAAGCTAATAGAACTTTCCACATATCTTTCTTTTAGTACCCCTAAATATAAACAACCTTGCCTCCGCTTTCTCTGAAAAAGCATCCAAAAGTCATCAATTAATAGCTAGAGGGGGCTTCCAATTGTGACATTTTCCAAACCCTAGACTTAGAAATTTATAGGTGGATAAACGCAACTAACTGTCTTCAAGCTAAGTTCAAGATAGCAATTTCATGCAATTGTAGAAAAAAGTTGGATGACTTTATCCCAATTTCCCTACCCACTAATAGACAGCTTTAGGAATAAAATCTTATTTATACATTCAATTTCATAAACATAAACTAGAAGCTCCTTTAGTTTGGAATGGTCTTCCTCCTTTTACCAACAAATTGTTGCCCCCAAGTGTTCTTCAAACCAAAAAGATAATTTACTGTTTTATCTTAAACTTGGTGTAAGTAAACAAATGACTTGTGGTCTACTGTTATCGTTAACCTGGACAGCATGACTAATTTAGGAGTCATATTTAAACTTTCCTTACCCTCGAGTCCATGTTCTATGTTATTTGTTGTAGCAGTAGCCGCCACACTTTGAATAAGATATACTTGAAACATATGCAGCCATTTTCGGATTAATATAGATTTATTGCTAGAAGGTTCTTCTGCCTGCAAAACAAAGAAAACTATAAGAGGTTTGAAATGTCCGTCTCCTGTCTTTTCCAAACCAAAAGCCAAATGAGTTTCTTTTAATTTCTGGAAATTAACAAAAAAAAGGGTATAAAGATAGGCTCATATACCTCTACGAGAATCTTTGTCCCTAAACTTGCCCTCAACGGATGCTTACCATGGGATAGGTAACTCACCAAAATTGACGCCACATTAAGAAACAAAGTAAAAAGGGGCAATCCAAACTCACAGACACTGTTCAAGTACATAAAGACATTTCCTTATTGGCCATCACTATGTTGCCTAAGTGAGGCATTGAAAATAGTAGCCTAAACGAGTTGAAGAGAGCCTATTGGATGTTGTAGGCCACAACAATCGGCCTTTCTATGGTCCTAACTGAAACTAGAGTTACTCAAGTTGTAAAAGGCAATTCCAAAAACAGAAATGTTACATATTTATACCGAGCATTCTAAGCAATCAAATGTTCTTCTTCTGTTTTTTTTTTTTTTTTGGATAAGAGTGGCATATGAACCACTTAATGCATAGCATAACTATTCCTTCCCACGTAAGAGATCAGCCATTTGTCCCCTTTTCTTGTTACGGTCACTTAGCTGTGTGAATATATGAACCTGTCTAAATCAGAGTCGAGAAAACCAACATGATGTTTTGATTTGAACTTTTTTGACAGTTGATGATTAGTTAAACCACTTTTGTTTAATCAAGCATGCTTATTCTCTTATTAAAGCAGAGAGATAGTAGAGTGGGAATATGAACTGCGCAGGACAATTCCTGTTCATTCCAAAAGATGACTTCCCATCCAAACTGGGCTCTTATAGAGTTTTGTTTGTGTTTGAAAAATATTGTGTAATATATGATTTAAATATTGTACACAGCGATTGTATAACCTGACCAGACATAGGCTGAATCTATCCCTAGTAATAACAAAAACTCGGGTGATGCTTATAATCATAAAAAGAGATTAAGAGTTCCATTTATGCAACCGCTTTCCTTCAACCGTGTATACCAAAACGCCCATGTTTCTCAAATATTCATATCATAAACTTTGCTGTGTGAAGAATGAAGATGCCTTCCACCTTTTGTCTTAGAACTTGTATACTTTCAGTTTTTTAGTCATTTACTAAATCGATCTTGATTCAGGAAATGAGTTTTATAGATGTTATTTGAGCTAAGATTTATCAAATATTTGAAACCGGAGAAAACAACAAATTTATGACCCAAAACAGATGTGTTGGATTTACCGGCTATAAACTTGTTGCTTTGACTGAGACAAAAATTAAATAAACTGCATGCCCTGAGCTCGATTAACACTTCTTGGAGACGGATCAGTAACTTGCTTAGTTGTTATCAAAAGATGTGCCGAAATTTCTCTAGCTAGGTACGTAGCTACATTATGCAAGATTCTGAGTTGAACAAGACATCAGTTTGTTTTTGCATCATTAAAAAGGGTCCCGTATTCGCTTTTTGTTGATATTGAATTGATTTGAGTAATCGCTAACGTGACACTACATACACTGTTCCACAGAGTCCACAACCTGTACCAATCCAGACCTTCATCACTGTTTTCATTTTAAACAAACACTTCAAACCATTGTAAAAGAATGGCGTGGATCAGAGCTGTATTGTACAAACAAATGATTGTTTTGTCAAAATGTAGTCATACGCCGAAAGGAAATTAGTTTTACTCCCTATATACCACGAAAAGACGAATCAAACAGAGAGGTGCATTAAAAAATGGAAGCAAGCATAAGAATTAGGTGACAAGCGAGGGAAGGAGACAAGATTTGTTGGCTAGAAAACTACCAGTAAGGCCAAGCGTATCGAAACAAAGATATGTTCAAGCGAGGCTAGGCTCCTATTATGATCCCACTTGTCACTTACAATGTATGCATTGCTTGTAACCCTATCTCTCTTCAAGAGTTTCATTATAAATTAAATCGATGGTTCTTCACAATATCTCACTTCACCCACCTGTCTGGTACTTCAACAATTATGGAGATAATGATTGTGAGCTTCTTTCCGATCAAAAGTGGAGTTATTTTAATGAATAAGTTTTACCTTCAACATCCAACTGCTGTCCTAATGTGAGCGATAGTTAGTGAGGCCACTGTTACTCTTGTTATCCACCCTGAACACTGGCGGGGAGACGTCTGTAAATTGGGATAATTAATCAAGTTTATAATATTTTGAGATTTTTTTAATTTAGTATCTAAACTTTTAAAATTTTCAATTAAGTAATCAACTTTTTAAATTTTAAGAACTTAATTCAAAATATTAGTTTTTACCGATGTAGTTAATAGATAAACATCTATCTAACATTTAGTTTAAATGTTACAATATCAAAAATAATTTTTTAACTTGATTTATACGAATTTTAAAAGGGTCTTTAAATTGAAAACTTTAAAAATTTTAGTACTAAATTAAAAAATTAAAAGATTAGACATTTTTTAGATATGTTATCCACAGATATAGGTAAATTACTAGGCAAGTCAAGATCTCTAAAGTTCGGTCAACACAACTAATTAATGACAATTTTTATATAGAAAAGATTCAAATCTAAAACTAAATATTATTCCAACTAATTGATCCATCCCTATAAAACATCATTTACAGATTTGTAACTCACAAATTTGTGATGTGATCATCTAGCATAAGAATCTTGCCTATACAATAATGTAAGGCTACGTAAACTTAATGGGGCCAACCTAACAAAAAATTCATTATTGATTATGTTTATGTGTTATTAATGAGATTCGTCAGTATCCATTAATTCATGCCTACTTTGAAGTTTTTTAATACCTCACGTTTGTCTTATTATTTGTTAGCTAAAACTATGTTTAGTTGGGGTCCTTTAATGAAATGTAATATTATTTCATTGTTTGAGATGAGCGTTTATAATGGAATATAATAAAATGAAATAGAAAATGAGAGTTTCATATTACATCTCATTACATCCTTAAGAATGATAAATCTTTGATTTGGGGGTTTAAGATGGAATGTAAAATGATAAACAAATTTTACTATGCTACATTATAAACTCTTCTCCCAAACAATATTGCAATATATTACATTATAAATTCTTACATCCCTTCCAAATGATAATTTTTTAATATTATATTCATTTACATTCTATTTTATTATAAACTTTTTCATTTTGTAAAAAACCGTACGTCTAATTAATTAAACATAGCCTAAGTTCTTGGTGAACATGGGTCACATTTCATTAACACTTACGCGATTCTATCTTCATCAGAATCTTATAGACGATAAACCTTGTCTTACATTCTTCTATTTTTAAGTAGGATTCAAACTCCCATCTACTTGGATACAAACTTTGCACGCCAATGATCACTTTATCACCGTTAAAGCTTTCAATTTTATATTGCTAATACGTTTCTTATCATTAACACTAATAAGATTTGGTCAACTAATCAGTCTTTTACATGTCAGCGCTACACTGTCTTAATTTATACATCTATTCAATTAGTAGATCTTCTCTAGTAAAAGAAAAGTTAGAATCCCTAACATTATTCTGTGATATTTTTCAAATGCTTTTACGTCTTGTTTTGAGCATGTAAAGTGCCTCCCACTGTTTGGGATAAAATGTAAAACCTTAAAGGTCATTTCACAATGGGACTTATCACATGATAATTGGTCAACGTGTGATACATACCAAGTTAACGTACGTTGATTGTATATTACACATGAAATTATAAAAAAGGAAAGGGAACGTTAACTGCTTTATATTTAATTAATCGCTTGTTTCTGCTTTCTGGATTGGGATTTTTTTACCTAGTTGCCTTATTTTAAGATAATCACGCCAGCAGCTACAAGTAAATTAATCTTTTTTATTTTTTATTAGTAATATATAATTGATCATCATGTATTAATTAGTCATCTTGTGCATGTAAAAACTTACAGGCGTGTTTTAAGTAAATCTTTTAATAATTCAATAATTTAATACAAGTTTGATCAAATTGATATTCATATGTCCAATATGTCTTTATTCTTTACATGCCATTAGTTCTTCATCAAATTATTAAGGTAAGAAGTAACTCTGAAATACAACTCTAATTTGAAACCTTTGAATTAGTAATTTCATCGTAAATAAACTCTACTGATTACACCACTCGTTGAAGACAAGTACGAGTAAACCTTAGTTCTAATTACGGAAACATGCATACATAGTTGTAGAGGATGGGGAAGGCATCGCTTGGGATGGACTTAGAATGCATTGAATTTTAAAATTTTAATTATTTAACAAAAGAAAAGACTAACTAATAAGGTTTCTTTGTCTTTTTCTCCAACTGCACGGAATCTTAGAGTAGAAATTGATGGAGGGTCGTTATCTTTCTGTCAAAATGATTAAATAAATTGACTCTTAGAGAAGAAAGATTCATACTTCTGTTCCTGATCTTATTTCTCAATGGTAGGCAGACCAAACTAGAAAAAAATAATTGCAGGCTGTACCCTTAATAATAATCACTTTATTAATATTTCAATATGGATAAATATATTTACTCGTGGGGACCAAGTACAGGAACGATTCATTTTATAAATATATTTCGGTACTTGTATACTACTAATTGTAGTCACCCTTTCTCTTTTGACCTTTCTCCTTCTCCTTGTATGATTCGAGTTAAGATAAATTAAGACACTGAAAAGTGAAATCCTCTCTCTCCTCAGTCTGTGTTTGTTTTTTTTTACGAGTGAAGTGGTGAGATTAATCAATAATTTTTACGACATATTATAAAATTTATAATAAAAATGATAATATCCAAATGAAAGGGTAAATTTTTGAGATGTTTTATCTAAAATAGGGAAATCTGAATTAGGTATAAGATTTGTTAAAGATTGAGCCAATCATCATCAATTAATTACAAAGTCTTTGTTGATATGATTGGACAGTTCTATAAAATAAGGATCCCATGCTAAGAGTCTCCAATCCGACTAAGTTGCATGGCTTATTATATTGTTGTAAATTAGGTAAAACGTTGATTGCCCCGTGCTTTGACAGGAATATGCGCACAGACATTTAGACAGACATGCGGGTTGTGCTTATTACGCTAATAGACTATGAAAACTAATTTAAGGGGATTAGTCTCATCCGTCTTTCAGTCTTTTCTTTGTGTGACTCATCAGTAGTTATCACTTCACTGGATTGTGATTTTTGGTTTGTTTTCTTATTGGTTTATAGTTTTTTTCAACTAAATACGAGAAAGCTTTGAAAATTCACCCTTTGGCACTGCATTGTCAACTACATTTATGTGCAGAATGGTTCAAAGTGATTGTTATATATACATATATGCCAAGTTACCCACTCAATTAAGACATTTTAGCCGAAATTCCTGAATAAGAATGGGGACAATCACTATAAGGACTTCCAAATGGCTGACCAAATTAAGTAAAAACAATCTTCTTCTCATTACTGAATCTCCAGTAAAACGACATATATATGTTGGCGAGAGGCTAGAACAACCATACTTGTGTCTCATGGTTTCCTCGTTCAGATACCAACTAAGATTTACGTTTAGCTTCTTTTGTTGAAAGAGAAAAAAAGGTGGGGAAGATGCAATTAACTTTTCATAAAACCAAGAACTTTATTTTAAGACCTAAAATTAAAAATGGAACATGATTAGATTCGACTTAAATCTTTGAAAAATGATAAGTTTGTAAATTTAGAAACAAACGAAATTATTTGGAGTTCGAGGGGGTAAAGAGAAATTTACCGAAAAACAAAGGGGCTTCTAAGAAAGAAAGGAAGCAGAGAAAGACAAACGTCAAAACGAGTCCCGACTGAGATTTGAAAGAGAGAAGAGACAAACGTTGTTAGCCTCGCTGTCCTTATTAGTAGGTGACATCAAGTAATTATTTGTAATAAAAAGACTGATCTTCAGTCGTCTAGCCTTAGGTGGTCCCCATTCGGTGGGATGTCATATGTCTACTCGAGCGTGGCTCCACTCGCTTGCCTTGGCTTCTACTCTATTGGGGTTTCAGCCTCCAGGAATTGTCGTGTGTGGTTCGGTCAAGAGGAGGAGGTGAGAAGCTCAGAGAACAACCTCAATCAATCAATCAATCAATCAAAATCACACGCTTGCTTCTTCTTTGTTGATGAGCTACCATGTCTCTGCACATGTGATCCCGGTTGGTGAGATCGGTTCTATGTGTCCTTTTGCATTTATTAATCAAGCTTTGGGGTCATCCTAAAAGACTCTTGTTTTTTCAATTTCTGTTTTGGGCTTTGACAGTTAAGGTTGTGGCGTCCAAATACTCGAAAGCACCACTTTTCCAGCTATTTACAAGACAAATGATATGCGCAGACATTGACGGGCCTGATTGAAAGTCAAAACGTTGCTCTGATTAATTAGGTTTTAACTATTGAATAAATTAAAATAATATTATTTTACTTAAATCAGTTTAAATCAATCTTTCCAATCCGAACCTAATCCGAAGACTATGCAACTCAAACTTGGATTATTGACTTTGGACCCAAAATTGCTATCTTTAAGTACTGCACCACTGCGTCTATAACTATCTCGTACAAACTGGATGGAATCTCTACATAACCAGTAGTTTCAGGTACTACACGCGATGCAGATACATTTAACTCCAACTTTGCCTCAAATGCACACAAGCTGCATACTTTGGCTACATGGGAATAGTAATTAATGAAAAAGGGCATCAATACAATAGCTAAAAGGCAATTAAAACAAAGAAAACTCTTTATGTTATCTTAACATCGCGCAGAAGTCGAGCAGCCGTCGAGCCATACCTCCGTGCTTCCCAGTCAGTCAACGTTCCATTTGGCAATTTTATCGCTACCTCTTCATCTTCTACACTGGTATCTCCATCTGGCATATCTATACCGCCACCACTCTTGTCCTCTTTGAGTATCTCATCTTCTGTTTCAGCTCCATCAGTTTGCTGATCAACTGCCCTGGGCATGTTTCCGTCGCTCAAAATTAGAGGCCTTAAACTCATTATGTAAAGTTGAATACTTGGATGCTGGTACTTACTGTCCATCTGAATTGGATGAAGTGATTAGAATGATTAAACAACAGGAAAGGAGCATAATAATAATCATATAATAGACACAATAGCATCTCTCTTCAGACTCAATCCTCTCTATAAATTATGGAAAACAATAAATGGATATTAGGAGGCTATGATGGTGGCCGTCCGCCTCTAAGTTGACTAATTTGCAGAGATTTCTTCAGCATTAAAATTAGCGTCTCTAAAGTTGTGCATCAATTCTACAACACAGTCCTCCAAAATTCACATGAAAAGTAACCAGTTATGTTTTCAGAACTTCAGAATTGAAAAAGGGCCTTGTATCTTACGCTCTAGGCATAAAAGATATTCAACTTCAACAGTTTCCAAGCAACTAAAACTTTCAATCAACTATGTACCTTAGTTCTTGGGACAATTTTCACCTCAAAGTGTCTTTTCCACATATCAAGCATTTGTTTGTGGACACTAGTAGAACGGATTTCATAACCCACCTATGCGGCAGTTTCAGAATCAATAATGTAGTCATGCTTTACGAAAAGAATAAGAAATTAATATGTTAAAGTTACATACCAAGATTGTAGTTTTGGGTCCTGATAATGCAAAAAGTGTCCTCAACAGTGGTTCCAAGAGATGCTCTGCATAAACCTTGGAGATAAAGAAGTTAAAAAGACACTTGCGGCATAAAAGGACACTTGCGGCTTACTCAAAACCTTGCTATACTTTTACAGAAAGTAACTGTAATTTCCAGACTCTGCAATCCATAATGAATAGTCAACCTATTAAGATTACTAAGGCCATGCTCTTGTGGTTGCTAAGGTCGTGCTTTAAAATGTTCCAAGGATTGTAAGATTGAATATCAATTCATAATATCAAATCAACAGCAATGTCGAAACTAAGAAGGGGATGATAGGATACTGGTAAGGTACTCCATTTGAAACAGATTTCTGGTTGCAGCGCTACGAAATGTACAAAAACATGTTTCAGAATTGAAACAAGTTCTCCAATTCTCATGGAAGTATAACCAAAAAGACTGAGACATATTACATCACAAAAGGTCATGAGAATTATCACTTCATTGTTTACCATTATAGTAACAACACAATGCCAATATAAAACAAACTTACAACATCAGTTCCAATGATGTAGTCAAATGGTGGTTCAACAGCCCTTATATGATCCTCATTTCCCCAATCCAATTGTTCAACCTGAATAGAACCAAATGAATCTGAAAGGATAATATTTTCTGTGTCAGTATGCCCATGATAAGGTTAAAACCTTTGGATATTTAAGTTCCTTGTATCCAAAATGCCATGAAATGGATGGGTCCTAGTAAGTATGAGGAAGTCCAGCAAAGATCACAGGAAAATCCTTCACAAGATCAATCATAAAATCCATACTCCAAATACAGTATGGATCACAATATATACCTGAACTAGGATCCGTCTGTAAGATTCTGGAAGTATTACGATCTACATTTCTTACTAGCAATGGCAAAACATCTACTTGATCTGTTGAAACTACATTACAACCCAGCATTGCCATTCCTGGATAAATAAGTTTGTATCAGACTAAGAAACACTACAGCACAGCTAAGAGTGTACAGTATGACTAAATATATCAAGCAAAGGAAAGTTCAGACGTATCATATATGAATCATCAAATTGTAGGAAAGATGAAAATTACCAAATCCAGCTACTCCACAACCTGCTCCAAGCTCAATTGCCCGCTTACCTTTGAGTTTGGATGGGCAAAACCTTCCTTTTCTGCAGTTCTTTTCCTGTAATAGCCAAATCAATTGAGCTTCATAAGAGAAATTTGTAATAAAGATTGCAACTTAAGTTTATCACACATATGATGAATTCGCTTTCTATAAGCTAATTATAAATTTTGTTTCATCCAAATTCAGTTTCATTTTTAAATTGATTATATCATAGGACAGTAAAACTAATTGAGGCAAAGACCCTTTCGTGCTGTGTATGTCTTCTCTATCATGCGGCTGTAAAAATAATTGAGAAGACGAAGGAAAATGGTTGAGTAGTTAGAACATCCTGGTTGATTTCATTTTGTCAGAAGAACAAGGTGACATAGAGTTGAGATTAAGAATTCCTTGTTCAACTGATTTAGGATCAAGATGAACCAAACGGAATTGATATCTCATGTTGTCTTATTTTTTCTCTATAATGCAACAAGCACAAAACTCATTGGAGCAACCGGACCAACTAAACTCAACCAAGTCCTAATTCAAATAAATTGGAGTCACAAAAAAATTAACATAAGGTTTAGAGCCACAATTTAATACCATAAGTGAAAAGAATATAGCTTACAAGGAACTTGATAAAGACAATCGATGCATCCCAAACTGTAGTTCCTAAATGCTTGGAATTCGGATCCTGCAATTTAAATGCTATTGAAAATTCAAAATACATTCAACCCAAAAAAAAAATTAAAGCAACCAATCCCACATAAGAAACTATTAAGGATCTGAGCCCGAAAAATGACGCCAAACTAAATACACAGACAAACAAAAAAGAAAACGTCTGGTTTAGCTCATTCTAAAGGATCATGTAACTAGGAGTAAATCAAAATCAAATGAAGCAGCTAATACTCACTATGAAGATGACTGACTTGCAGCAAATTGGAAATTTGAAGCTATACCTGAGAGAATTGCAATTGATGACCCAAAACTTCAACAGTAATGGCAGAAGTACTTGGTGAATTTAACCTGATAAAGACCAATTATCAAATTAAACTTCAAGGAAACATCAGAAAGTAGAACAGCACTTATTGTGGGATGATATGACCATTATAAGCAACATTAAGTTATATTATAAATAAGTATCTGAAAGCAGTGCTTGGGCATATCCTGAAACTATGTAGCACCAATATATAAGATAGCTAGGCCTGAATATGGTTTGTTTTCCAGTACGAAATCTCCAGTCCACTTACCTAAAAACCTTGATCCGAAACAAGTTTTTCTCTACATTTAACTCGATTTTTTTGTTTTTTTTTACCAAACCACTTGTAAATTTTTCAAAGTGAGACAGTGTGACCAGAATTATGAAAATCGTAATGGAAAGTTAGGTAGAGTCGTCGAAATCTTGCATCTAAACTTTCTATTTTTAAGAAAAAAGAGGGGGAATCCATCCCATATGACTGGCAATAAGCTTATTAATCACACTAATGAATTGTTGCAAGAAACTCAGAATCAAAAGCTTATAAATTAATAGATATGATGTTCGAAGAAATGATCACGTAATCTGGTCATAAGCATAACCAGAACCACGTAAAGATGGAGAGATACCTGTCAGGCTCCATTGATGACGATGTAAGAAACTTTATCGCCTTCGGAGAGTAACAGTCTGAATATCAGTCCAGAAGCTAAAGAACTTGCGATAGCGGCGAATACAGATCAGTGTCGTAAGCTTTTCGGGTTTTTCTTTTTATCTCTTTTCCTTTTTTCTTTGCTAGGAAGTTGTTTTATGCAGGATAATAAATGGAAATATAATATGAATAATTAGTTGTTTTCGTTAAACATGAATCTATAATCTCTCTTTTTTTCATAATTTGTTCGTAAAATATTTTAAAATTTCTTGCTATATTTTATTACTTAAATTCAGTAGGAATAATTAGTTATATTAAACTACATAAAAATTTAATTTGAATATAATTTTAATATCAATAAATATTTTAAAAACTATTTCAATAATTTTTATACCAAAAAAAGAATTTTAACCCTCTCATTTTTTCATTACTTTCTTTGCTAATATGGACTTATTAAATATTTGCAGAAATTAAAAAAGAAACAGAGGAATTCATAACCACTATTTTCCATATGTGTGTTGAGTAAATGTTTCAATTAACGTACTAATTTACAAATTATGTCAATAGAATATTTTACACTAAGTAAGTCGTGTACGACAAGCTCAATCGAAAAAATTTAGGTAAGAAAATTTAAACATAAGACTTTTTAACCTTATTTCTTCCATTCTACTAACTCGACAACTGCTAACAGCATCATTAACCGGACGTAGTTAGGATCAAAATCCCTAATTCGTAAATTGGGCCATTGAGCCTCCACAGAAGATAAAAAGTGTGAGGAGAAGGTGATGATACTATATTCGAAAGTTGAATATGGCTAGAGACGGGCCAATCAAAAGGTCCTTGAATTGACGCCTTCTACAGTAGTCGTCAATGTTGATAGTGGACTTGGTGGAAATAATTGGTACCCAATTTAACACTCGTGGTACTATTTTACTAGCTTTTGGTGAACCTTATCTAAAAATTATCACGACTTAAGCATTCAAGATGAAATCAATTAGGGTTTGAACTTGATTAGCTATGACATAATGTTGGTACATTGAATCGCTTGGCTATGGTGAGTCAAACCAATAATCAGTGTTTTTGGATGGACCAAGGAACAAATTATGCTCAAAGAGCAGATAATGGGTGAGCAAACTAGATTGTGATGTGTATCATTTATACCATGTGTAAATTGGCTTAAAACTTCACTAGCCATTATCCTTAAATAAAGATCATAGATAATATGACAAAATTAGTAGATTGAAGTATGAAGGAAGTGGGAAGATACGACAAAGAATATAGAAAGTGACTGAAGTGTCAAAGTTTTAATATAGAAAGTGACTGAAGTATCAAAGTTTTATTTTTAACACGTTACTTTCAATTAATAGTAAAATTGGTAGTTTAATGTATTGAATACTGATTAAAATTTTCTTGAATCTCTCTTAAGTTGCATGTAAACTCCATTTTAGTTGCTTTCTTTATCCTTGATTCTTGGAGTGATTTAATTTGTATTTTTGGCTCACTTACCATCAAAATCATGAGTTAAAACCTCATCATTTAATCCAATACTACTATTGCTTCTTATGGTTATGTACAACTTTAGCAAAAAGTGGATGAAGCAGCACCAGAAGATTTCAAAAGAGGTAGAATGAATCAGTCGAACACATAGTAAAAGAAGTGAACATCATAACAAAAGAATCGATAACTACAAGGCATAACAGAATTTTTTGTCACATCTCTAGAAAATCTTATGCATCGGTTGTACTAAACTTAGAAAGGGATTTCAAATAGTTTTGGACTGTTTCGTATGGAAACAGTCTGGTCCTTTTTAATCTCAAGTTTGATAGCATTTGTCCATAAACAGCACGTTGAACCGGGAGTCGAAGATAGGAACTTGGAAGAAAGGCCCAAATCTTGCCTTTCCTCGGACAAAAAGCAGAAGATTGTAAGAACCAAGAAAGAATACCCATGCAGATTAATTTAATTGATGAAGCAGTAAAACCATGGAGGGTGTGATATGTACAGTGACCTTTGCTACAGAGCGTGTTCAGAACTCAGTCACCATATACTCTTATGCTATAATAGATATTGTTTTGAGAATTAAGGTTTTTTTTGTTATTCTTTCCGGTGAGAAAGCCATTTCTTTTTCAAAATTTCTGCTGTTGTATATGTTGGACTGAAGTAAGATGAGTTAAGATTGACTGAGCTCGAGAAAAATGAGATCTTTTATTCTATATATTTGAAGAGTTGTGGAAAATAAGTTGAATTATAAGATTTGTATAGTTTGAGGTACTCTAATCGCTTAGAACGTTGACTCAACATTGTATGTACTGCTAGCCACGGCAAGCTTTCCTTGCATCCAGCTTGTCAGCATCTGTAGTGCAGCTTTTGGCTGATCCATTGGCACCATGTGACCAGCTTTGTAAACCTGTGATGAATTGGAATCTAATTAGTTTCTGAACAGAAGTGAATGAAAGACGGTGTGTGACAGGGAAAGGGAGGGGGACCTTGAGGAAACTGAGAGGTCCATGGCTTTTAAGCTGTCCTGCTTCTTTGCCTTCACTGACAAATGGAACTGTAGAAGCTGCTCCAAATTCCTTTTGGCCAGACCAATTCATGACATGGACC
This sequence comes from Erythroxylum domingense, assembly GCA_025594535.1. Lineage (NCBI taxonomy): Eukaryota > Viridiplantae > Streptophyta > Magnoliopsida > Malpighiales > Erythroxylaceae > Erythroxylum > Erythroxylum domingense. The sequence continues at coordinate 5,329,334 of JANQBM010000008.1, forward strand.
CATCTTGAGTTCCCTGCAAGATGTGATTATGCCGTAAGTTTAGTTGCGTAATGCTTAAATACAAACATATCATTTATTCCATTGAACTTATGATCAAAGAAAAGGCTTACCAAGCCAATTGCATATGAGATCCTGATCTCCAGCATATATAAGCACCTTTATACCATCCTCAAGGAGAGCAGGAATTCCTACTTCAAGATTTTTCATCCAGTCCCTTACCAGGGCATCATAAACCTCACTACTGCATGAAACAAAGCCTCTGTTTCCAACCCCTAGAGCGTCCCTTACTGGTTTTAGGTTCAGGAAGTCCTCCATGTTTGAGAAGTCATAGCATAAATTGCCCTCACATTGCTTTCTGATATCATAATACTGCACAGTTAAGTAATCACATGTTAAGATGTTATTAGTTAAGAATCAGTTCTGTTTAATCAAAATGCTGTTCTTTATTTTATTATTATTTCGGTACAGGATAATGAAAATATTCCTTACATTTATATTGCCAGCGACGTTCATGACCTCATTGAATATGCTGGTGCAAACATAAAATGCATTTTCACAAGCTTCACCATCATTGCCTGAGAATTTCCAATTCAATAGAGTTAACCACAATGACTTATCAATCATTTCTGAATTCGTATGTAGCAAAATGAGGCTGAGAGATAAGAGTTACCACAATCTGTTATTGCTTGCTCACAATCTGGGATCTTTATGTTTATCCTATCATAATCGGACTTTTGAATTAACTTGTTCTCTAGAGCATAATCCGTGTATGCTTGGTACTGGATGCTAGGATTAGTTAGACCATTCCCAATGGCGAATCCCTGTTAAATCATTCTTTAGTTGACTTGAGCTATGTTGTGGTTCCAACAGAGCGTGCATGAAGCAAGTAGATGAAATGAAACTGAATAAAGCAGAGCGATACCTTAAGATTGATGTGAAGGCCTTCTTTATTCTTGTTACCCTGGTGCACCCTAGAAGCAAAGGCAGGGATGTAGTGTCCAGCATAAGATTCTCCAGTTATGTAGAAATCATTTTTGGCAAACTGAGGATGCTCTTTGAAGAAAGCCTAGCATCATCATTGGAAAACTCAGGTTCAGGTTAGGTTGGTGGCTATTGGACCAAGGTTTTCTTGTAAGAAACTATAAGAAACTGACCTGCAAGAAGTCGTACAAGTCATTGCTAACCCCTGTTTCATTGTGTCTTATGTCACTTGCATCTGCTGTATAACTGAAACCAGTTCCAGTGGGTTGGTCAACATATATTAGGTTTGAAGCCTGCAAGTATGCAAAGGAAAGATGAAAAAAAGCCTTGCAACTGCAATTTCATTTCCATACAAAAAGTTGGCACGAGGCAGTCAACAAGTGCATTCATGAGATTATACTCGGATAGGTTCTTTCTATACCTTGTCCCAACCATACTCATTCCATACAAGAGACAGGTTGCTCGTTAATTGGAAAGGACCGTTTTCATAAAACAACGCCAATTCGCTGCTGCAACCTGGTCCTCCGGTCAACCATATTACAACAGGATCATTCTTGTTGTTTCTTGATTCAAAGAAAAAATAGAACATTCTGCGTGAGAGTAGGAAACGTTAGCTACTTGACAGATTACTTTTTATACAAAATAAAAACTGATGCACAACCCGCCAAACTACAATAATTATCCAAGTCGGAATCTTATATCTCAGTACCATCACATTTTCATAACTGTTCATGGCTAGACAAATGGCCTATGGTCCTCTTACCTCGCGGCTTTAGTATGAGGAAGGCGATAGTAGCCAGCATGGTGACCCAAGTCTTGTACGGAAGGCCCGGGATCGCCAAGAAGATAAAAGCTGAACTGCTTCTCAACTATCGCTGGAGTTTCCACCAAAGACTCATCATCTGAGGCCATGTTGATATCCTGTTCTGGGAACAAGTTCAGGTCTCTTATGAGCTTTTCCGCCCGCAATCTGGGTGACTTGATTGTTGAAGAGAATCGGACTTGCCTGTCAGGGGACTTTGCATCTGACAAAAATGAAATAATAAAGACAAAAAAGAAAAAAGAAAGCAGAGCGTAAGGGCAAGTTGACGCCATTTCTTTTGTAACCTTGTCTGTGTCAACAATAGCTAATTTGTTGTTTGAGAACTTGTGATGGAAGTTGTAAGCTAGAGAGCTCAAGGACTCGAGTTTATCTGTAGCTCAAGAAATGGTTTGTAAGTGAATTCTCCGTTGTTTGAACAATGTATTTATTTATATAGACCGGAAGTGTAACCATCACACTTCTTTTGGAAAGGCGGGTTTCCTTCCGAATACCCTGGCCTGAGCTTTACAGCACTCAAGTTGACTTAATCACCCGTAGAAAGAAATTCCAGTTCTCCCACCCCTTAACAGACGCCAAATGGGAAAGCACAAAAAAGTCGTCAATTTTGTATGTACAAAATAGTTTCTGTAAATGAAATTACGGAAAGACAAGTGGTCCACTTTAACTAAGATAAAGTCTTTGGGTCGTTTTTCTAATCAAGAATCATCAACCATTAGCCAAGGCATGTATGCAGTTTGCTCTGAAGGGCATGTTAAAGAGCAGTCTTTGCACTTTCAGCGTAGCCTAGTAAATGCAGATTAAGAGGCTAATCTCCTGATTCCTTGACTAATTATTGACCTGGAGGCCAAAATGAAGGTGTTGATGAATTTAAAATAAGAAATGGATAGGATTTGGTAATCTTAATATTTTATAATGTTAAAATAAATCATTTACCTTATAAAATCATTTTAATTGAGCAACAAAATAAACTAAAAGTACTTATTCAAGTTGGCATTTCATCAATCTAAATCTATGTGGTACCAATTTTTTTAATTGAGGATCATATACTACGAGTATTGTAGTCAAACTGATTTCTAACTCGTTTGCAAATATAAAAATATTCGTTTTTGTTTTATATAGACCGGAGACAAAAGACAGTGACTTATATAAATACTACATAACATGTATGGTTTACAGATTGGGCTTAGATTGTGATTTAAGAGCGTTAGAATTCCGTATGAAGATATTATACGGCTCGTGAACCCCACATGGGATTCCATTAAGAGTCATATTTCTCACGGCACTTGAAGAAGGATCTGTCTCTACTTTCAATTGATGCGAATTAGGTGATTAGTCTGATTCATGTCTGATTCCTTTAAGCTCACCGAATACTCATCATCAATTACACTATTCTTTAATCATTTCCCATAAAGAAACAAATTGGTAGGGCTAACTAAATTATCTTGTCTTGAAAGGATGGCCACTGGGAGTCTCTAGTTTATGAGGACGACCTCCAGCCAGCCAAACGATGTTGGATTATGAGAAATTTTCTTTCTTTCTTTCTTTCTTTGCCCCCATCCCCAACACATACAAAATTCTCCTTCCCTTTCAGAGAAGCACAGAATTACAAGCTAAGGTTTGTTTGTGGGGATCCGTTAAAGCTTTGTTAATTGACAAGAGAGAGTGATCAGGTCGTTGTAACAAATGAACAAAAGGGAATTTGTAGGATTATCTTGCGTGCAAGATGCCAATATCTTAAAGAGGTTATCCATGGAGGACTCTACGCGTTATATATAGATTATATTTTTCTCTTCTACACACAAAACAATGGCTTTACTCCAACGTCTTAAAAGGTCCATGACTTGGAAGAAGCATACTGACTAAACTCTTGCTTATATTAATACAACAATCTGTAACTTAAATGCAAAGATGTATCAAGACATAGTGTTCCTTCTAAGCTACTGGTTTTGGTTAATACAAAACCTTAAAAATATATATAACATTTCTTAAAGTCTCTGGACTGTTTACAGATGTTGTGCCTCAATTTGAGTTTGTTCTCCATTAGAAAGTCACGTAATTGTTTAATGACGTAGCAGGCTTTGATAAAATCACATAATACATACAGATCCTAATTTCAGTTTAATAGTAGCATGTGAAATACAACACTTTTTCGAGGGATTGTGAGAAGAAGTAAAACTTGGAATTGAAGATGCAGATGCCATTCTTTCGTTGTTTGTGAATCCAGAAATTTCTTAGCTGCAAATTGACATAAAACCAAGAAAAGGAAAGAAGAGTTTTTACGCACTATTTTCCAATGTCAGGAGCAGTTATATTTTTATTCTTAATAGGGAAGAATAAAACTGACCCTTGGGTAGTGGTAGGGACTCTTCCATTTATTAGTTAATGATGGGCCTAGCCCACCTATTATCAGCCAGCCCAAACACATAAACACAATATTTTGGCAACTAGGTTAATCTGGACAAATTACTAATTTATGCATGTCCACAAAATAATTATTCTAACATTCTCCCAATTGGACAGCATAAATTAGATTACAAAATTAAACATTAATCCAGAACAACTCACAATATGTAGCCACAATAAATGCTAGAATAGCACAACATTCTTAACCACAAGATCCATAATGAAATGTATAAGTATTTCATCAC
>JANQBM010000008.1:5333885-5343985 GCA_025594535.1 Erythroxylum domingense
ACACATATATCATAAATTCTCAAAGAAACATTGCACAATATAAGCAACAATATTAATTCTCAAGGTCAAGTGCAACATAGTAGACATAAAGTATTATAACAAGCAAATTACTTTAATATTGAGAATATATAATATATGGTATATCAAAAATAATCAGTGGGTACTCAAAAAAAATAAAATAAAATAATCAAACAAAACAAGGACTGGTTTTTTTTTAAGCACTTTGATGTAAAATCAATATTTTCTAATGCCCAAAAAAATAATTAAAAATCACCAAAAATTTTATCTCACTGAAACGAGTCAGAAACATAAAAAACGGAAAATTTTTGGAATTTTCTAGTGCCCTCACGCGCCCCACGCCGAGAGTGGGCATCACAGCACGTGTACTTTAGATCACCCCTGACCTTCAGCCGGGTCAATATCCGGGTCGACCAGACTCGCGGGGCAGAAAATAGGTCGTTGGCTTGTTCTCTTTCATATGGGCACCAAATTAAACGATTCCAGTGGCGTTGAAATCGTATCAATGAATACTACAAGATTTTGGAATTGAATTGATCAGAAAAGCATCCAAAAACAATGGGATTTGAAACGAAACACAACAAGTATAATTTACGGTTTTTCACAAAATTCTCTCTCAATTTTCAACCAAAATTTACGACCCCAATCGGTTTTGATTGAAAATTAAACCCTAACTGAAAGCCCTATGGTTTTCGAACCTAATATTGGATAATTAAAAAGGAATTTCAAAAAACTTGATTTAGGGTTCATATGGTTTCAAAACACCATAACTCTTTCAATCCTTGAAAAAATCAAGCGTTGAATTTCCCAGCAACAGTTAGAACTAAAACAACCCGTCTAGCTCTGATACCATTTGATAAAATCACATAATACATACGGATCTTAATTTCAGTCTAATAGTAGCATGTGAAATACAACACTTTTCCGAGGGATTGTGAAAAGAATAAAACCTGGAATTGAAGATGCAAATGCCATCCTTTCGTTGTTTGTGAATCCAGAAATTTCTTAGTTGCAAATTGACAGAAAACCAAGAAAATGAAAGAAGAGTTTTTACGCACTATTTCCCAATATTAGGAGCGGTTATATTTTTATTCTTAATAGGGAAGAATAAAACTGACTCTTGAGTAGTGGTAGGGACTCTTCCATTTATTAGTTAATGATAAGCCTAGCCCACTTATTATCAGCCAGCCCAAACACATAAACACAATATTTTGACAACTAAGTTAATTTGGACAAATTACTAATTTATGCATGTCCATAAAATAATTATTCTAACAGGCTTATCTTGACAAGATAGGATTGGATTGTTTGTGCAGCCAGCGGTAGCAGGATGCGACCAACCAAGGAACATTCATCGATGTTAGCTTTCTCAAATATTATCACAAAAAGAAAAAGAAGAAAGAGATATTCCTATTGCCTACTCAAATCATTAACCGAAATTCTTTTTCAATCAGGAAAGAAAGCGAAGATTCACAGATGGGTATGAACGAGTGACTTTGTAAGGCGTTGGAATTTGGTGAGGAAAGTGCCTTTATGCGCAATTTCCGGGCGTTGCCTTTCCCTGTTGTTCTGTTAAAGGCAGACTCTAAGATGTAAGCAGAATGATAGTCGTTATTTTGTTGTACTTGTTCTTCGTTGAGTCAAAAATAAAAATTATAAAATAACAACACAATACAGAATTAAGATGGGTTATTACATATTACATATTTCTATTGTTTTTAGATACCTCTTTTACATATGATCCAATCTTTGTTGTATTGTTTTGTTACTTAAAATTAATAAAATAAATTTGATTTAAATAAATTTTAAGGAATTTAATTTCATTTTACAAATTAAATTTTGAACTTGAACTTGAAAATTTCAATAAAATTTGAATGATGATAAATAAAATAATGCTATTTTATTATTTTTAAATTAAAATAAATAATTTTAATTTGAAATAAATATGAAAAAGATTCAAAATTTAAATAGGTTAAGTATAGACTCATATGGGTAATCCAGACTCGCACCTAATTAAAAAAAAATGTTATTTTATACTTTTAATTTTTAAAAAATAATTTTACCAAAATTAGATTGCCAACCCATTCCTAGATGTGATGGGCACATATAAAATTTTCTAGTCTTGATAATTGAGTATCAATACTAGAAAATAAAGAATTAGCAACAATTTTTCTTTTTAATGTCAAAACAAAAGGACCCTTTAGATTTTTCCCAACAATTAACAAACATAGAATTGTTTGCATGTTGTTTCCATATAACTGTTGTGGTAAGTCAGTTTTTGTTATTGTTAATTACTGTAGTTAATACTTATACCTCATTAACAGTAAATTAAACTTTATTTCGTATTATTGACAACAATTATAGATTTATACGTAATATTTTGATTTTTAGCATCTTTTACTTTTTCTACTAAGTTATTATCACAAATAAAAATATAATTATTGCTATTTTGTTTACTTTCCTAGTAAATTTATTCATATTTAAAGCTAAATAGATAGATAAACTCAAATTTATTCCTTGATATTTCATTCTAGATTTTAGTTTTTTTTTGTTTTTAATTTATGTTTTTATTTAGAATAAAAGCAAAAACTTTTTTAGTTATTAATGTTAACGATAATTATATTTTTATTACTGAATACTATAAATTTTTTTATTAGAATAACTAATTTAAAAATTAACATTTATTTTAAATATATTTTAATTATTAAATCATAGTTTTATTTGAAATTTGGAAACTGACTTATCACATTTTTATTACATTTAAAAATATAAATACAAACAAACTGTGCTTAAATAAAGCGGGTTCAAATTCTCTTTTCCCGTTATTTTCATTTCAATACAATATCATTTTATGTATATTAGACATAAAAGGACTTTATATTGGATTAAAACCATAGCTAGAACAAGCTAACAGTATCAGAGGATTTCATGCCAAATAAAGCCCGTCTTCGCCTTCTAATAGAACTGCTTCTTTTTATTGTGTGTCAAATAGTTCGACAGCCTTGAGGATTGATAGTCACCTCAACCATCTTAAGCATAAGATGCGTTCCTGACTACTTGATTAGTGACAAGATTTGACTTGAAAGATTTACAACATGAAAATGGAAATTAAACTAACCAATTTTTTCAATCCTTGATAGCAATTAAATAATCCAGAAATTACTAAGATAAAAGCATTATAGGCTGGAATATTTTTTTTGAAAAATGAAAGAAATTATATTAGCCACAGTAAAAGCTATCACACCATTATAATGGGTTACATTGTCAAACTGCAATCAGTACATTCTGAAGTGCTTATAGAGAGCTAAATTAATCTAAAAAACAGTGAAGTACAACTTTTAGCTGTTTTTCAATGCATTGCTAAGTGCATTGTGCTTGTTCTGAGCTATGAATGCGGCTCGAATCTAATTGATGATGTGTTCAACGATATGATATTTTTCTTCTTCGATTTCTTTGAATAATCTCTTATTTCTCTCCTACAAAATGGAGTAGATGGTTGTAATAAAAGCTGCTTTAATAAGTGTTCTATTTGGTTCGCCTGACTTGGTCCCGAGGATAATCATATTAAGTGTCTCCCTCCATTCAAAAGTAAACTTGGGTAGTTGTAGCATAATTATGATCTTTTTCCAAATTACTTAAGTATAGCTACATTCAAAAAATAAATGATTCCGACTCTCTACACGTCGAATTCAATAGTAAGTTACTTTCCATTCTTGAAAATGTAAGTTAGTTTAACAAATTTGATTGACATACTATTTATATGAAAAATATTAGATATTAGTTCATTTTTATTTCTAATTAGTAAACTTTATCCTATAAAGAAATTGAGAATGTAGTTAAATTTAGCAATAAGAACATTGGTAGATAATTGAAGAGTTTATAAAAGGAATTTAATTAAACACTTGGACAGAAATGTAAAATATAAAAAAAGACATAATTAATAAAAAATAATACTTCCATCTTCTAATAAATATACGATTATGATATTAATTAGCACTACATTTTTATTAATTGTTTCACTAACGAATCTGTGGCAACGAGCCTGGAAGATGGAAAATGCAGTTCTTGACAACAGTAAATCCAATTTTTATGACCTGATCTCGAATTCAAATTTTGGACTTGTAGAAGTTTCAATGACACAAGGACAAAGGCGAGATAGAAATTTCAAACGAAAAGAATTGGAACTCAAAACTGACAGTATCGTAACATTCTGAAAACGAAGAACAGGTATCTATAACAACTCATTAGTGTTGAAATTGTATTTGGAGTTTTGTCCCGCAAAGGTAAGGCTTTTAGCTTTGCTCATCCTCCGATTGATGTCGTTACTAATCCCTTGCTTGGGGACCATTGAAATCAAAATCATGCAATGGAAGTTTGTTTGAAAGGCATACAGGCAGATGCAAAGTGAAGAAATTGAACCGATAACTCAAGCTAGCAAATGGATAATTTTTAGATTTACGAACCCAAAACTGCAAGGCACTTGGAGAAATGGTAAGCCACTAGTTCACAAAAACACCCAAGGAAACATTGAGCTGATGGAATATGACATGCCTACGTGAATAGGGTAAGTATCAACTTTCATTAATTTTAGTTACATATTTAAAATTTTTGAAAAAGTTGTCATGTTAACTCTTATTAATTTTAGCAATGTGTCTAGAATATTTGCTAATGAATTGCAAATTCATACTAAGCATGAAATGCGCCTTTAGCAATACATCTATTGGTTTATCAGCAAAAAAGACAATAAATGGGTGTTTAGTGATTGACTAGCTCAGCTTGTCCTGCATCCATGTCTTCAGCATCTGTAATGCAGCTTTCGGTTGATCCATTGGCACCAAGTGACCAGCTTTATGGACCTGATTTTGATAAAGTCAGCCATATAATTGAAAGAGTTAGATTTATCTTATGATTAACCTGAGAAAAAAATAAGAAAGGTGATGCTGGTGTGATAAATGTAGGTGTAGCCAAAAACCTTGAGGAAGGAGAGAAGGCCATGTTCTTTTAGCTCTCCTGCTTTAGAACCTCCAACATTAAATGGGACTGTTGGAGTTGCTAAAAATTGTTTCCGGCCAGACCATTTAATTTCATTAACCCACCGAGAATTTCCTGTGCCAAATATATGCATAATATATATTGTTATGTAAGTAGGAGCTTTCTGATTATACCACAATGTGGAAGAGAGGCTTACCAAGCCAGTTGCATATCAAATCCTCCTCTCCAGCATATATAAGCACTCTGATACCGCTATCCAGAAGCGTAGGAATTCTTTTTTCATAATTTTTCATCCAATCCGCTTGCAAGGCCTGATAAACTGCAACGCTGCAAGCAACCCAATCTATGTTTCCTACTCCAAGAGCCTTCTTAACTTTATCTTGGTTTAGAAAACTTTCAGCTCGCGAGAAGTCGTAGCACAGCTCGCCTTGACAGGTCTTTCTGATATCATAGTACTGCAGATTTAAAACAATGGAGAATTCTCATCATCAATCGATTGAACTTGACGAAATTTGATTGTTTTAACAATTAGTTTCAGGTTTCTTTCTTCCTTACATTTATGTTTCCAGCAATCTGTACGATGTATTGAAAATATTTATGCAACTGGAGTAAGCAGACAAGCAAACATCGTCGTCGCCTTTAGAATCTGAGAAGCAGAATACAAGGTTGGAGTAATTCATGACTACTTCTAATCGGACAATATTGTTTTCAAGCATATGACTGTCCGACTGATTTATTCAACAGCATCCGACACTAACATAAGACCAGATTTTAGAAATTACCACATGAATTTGCTTGCTTTACACAATCCGGAACCATAGCCTTGATATTGTCATAATCAGATTTCTGAATTAATTTGTTAGCCAAAGCAAAATCAGGGTATGTTTTAAACTGGATGGCTGGATTAGTTAGGCCATTCCCAATAGCAATTCCCTGAGAAGCAATCGTACAGTTAAAAAAGATGATTACCACATTATAATTATAAACAAGCGGTCACTGTCCTCTGTTTGTCACCAAGTACCAAAGAGACTAACCTTGAGGTTTATATGGATTCCTTCTTTTTTGATGTTTCCCTGGTGGACTCGAGAAGCAAATGCAGGGATGTAGTGTCCAGCATAAGATTCTCCGGTTATGTAGAAATCGTTTCTGGCGAACTCAGGATGTGCTTCGAAAAATCCCTATCATTATACAGTTAAGTGCAAGCTTTTGTTAAAACATGAACAACTACTAATTGGTGATGAAGTAGTTAATTCGTAAAACTCACCTGCAAAAAGTCGTACAAGTCATTACTAACACCGGTTTCATTGGTTCTGATATCACCTTCGTTTGTAGAATAACTGAAGCCAGTTCCAGTAGGCTGGTCGACATAAATGAGATTTGATGCCTGCCAATTGAACCACGACAGAATTTGCATTTAGTTAGAATGGAGATGCTGCTGAACCTATAATAAAATAGGGCCCGACAGTTTTGAGGGAACAGAATTATCAGGAATGTATACCCTATCCCAACCATAGTCATTCCATTCCAGAGATAGGTTGCCAGTAATCTGGTAAGGACCATTTTCATAAAACAGTGCCAATTCACTGCTACACCCTGGCCCTCCAGTCAACCATATCACAACAGGATCATCTTTACTGTTTCGGGATTCGAAGAAAAAGTAAAACATTCTGCAAATATATGAAAGGAAATTAGCAGCATACATAACATAGTCAAGTGGATAAAGTAGAAGATAACAACCACTCATTCATATCACGACTTCAATCAGAATACAAAACAATCATTTCCTAATCAATGAAAATCCTGTCGTGGCCTTGAATATCTATGAACAGACTTTATCTTCTTGTTTTTTTTTCCCTGAACCATTGATTTATATGAAACTAAACTACATATATGACTCAAGTTCATAAATAATCCTACCTGGCATGAGTAAATACATTGCTGGTAAAACTAGGATTGAAAGCTTAAATACCTTGCTCCTACAGTGTGGTGAAGTCGATAGTAACCGGCATGGTGACCCAGGTCTTGAACGGATGAGCCTGGGTCACCAAGAATATGAAGTTCCACTTGCTTCTCAACGATTCCTGAAACACTTTGCAAAGACTCATCATCGTCCCTCACCAAGTTAATGCCATGTTTTGGGAACAAATTCAGCCCCCTTATGAGCATTTCTGCTTGCCCTTTTGCAGTGTAGACACTCGAAGCCCGAAGACTTAGCTCAGGAGGATGTCTTGCACATAACAGTCCTGGTGAAGCACTCAAGAATAGAACGAACATGGACAATAACCAGCAAGAGAAAGGCAATTCCATTTTCTTTTTCTTTACGATTTGATATCGCAATTTGTGTCACTAGAATGGAATTTGGTAAGATAATTATATTGTTTCTTCCAGAAAAAAAGACAAAACTCAAGACCCGAATGTACTTTGAAGAGACGATTGACCTTAACTTTACAGCTTTTTCTATTTTGCTTTTCTGAGAAATTACATTTTCTCCATTGCCATACAATAACGTCTGGACAGAATTTGATACTCCACTTATTTTTGGTCAGCTTATATAGGCCATTTTAATATCCATTTGTTTTATTTTTAAGGTTACAGATAAGTTTCTGTTTACTATATGTAAGAAGACATTTATTAATCTTTATTCCACAATTAAGACCAAATCCATAATATCTAAGACTATATTGATTTTGGATAGTAGCAAAGTTTAACTAATAAAGTATTCCACAATGTATAGGCCTTATTTAAGATAGGAGTATAGGCTTTCAATTTGTTATATTTATTTGAAGTGTTAAATGTATAGGCCATATTTAATGATGCAAATTTGTTTATTACTTGATATTGTACTCTTTCCAATTTACTGCTCCAACTTTTATTAGAAATACATTTAACACTTCAAATTTAAATTTTTATTAATTATAAATTATAGATAAAAACACTATTTAATATTGTTAAACTCGTAACTATAGTGTGTGTTTAATTGCAGTAATTAGACATACCTCTTTAATCTATTGAACCTATTTCATAAAGGTTCTACAATTTTGTATGTGTAGGGAATAAAAGGCATATACAATTATAATTTATAAATTTAAATCTTATTTGATGAAAATTAAATTTTTTGGGTGTTAAATTTTTTCCATTAAAAAACAAATGAAAGGTGAAATCCATGTTAATGATTGCCTGGATGATCGATGGTACCTAACGAATGGATTAGTAACCAAGTCAATTCACTTTTTATTCCTGAGAACTCATCGCCATCTTATGAAAAATATTGTTTACTGTCATCTGTCATAATTATATTGACGGGAAAGCCTTAATGGAAAGTATGAAACTGTAGATATTGTCTGTAGGTTGTTATTATTCCTGAAATGAGATATATCAACTAACTCCCTGCCATATATATTTCTTCAAAAACTTTCGAATTGGATTCATTAATAAATTAGATTCAATTATATTTATGAGATTAAATTAAATTTGATTTACACTGTTTGGAAAAAATTTATAAATATTAAAATTGAATTCAATTACATTGTTGGGAACACAATAAAAATGAATTTAACTACTTTATATGACTTTTTTATCCTTAAGTAAAAATAGTATATAATCAATGTGTGTGTGTTTTGTAATAATTTGTATATTTATAATGTATATATTTAGAAAAAGAATTTTTAATGCTTTAAGATGTGAATTAAATTAATAAAAAAAATGATATTCAATTATGATGTTAAATTCAAGTCATCTCTTTTTTAATAATTCAAACGTATGAATTGAATTCAATTATATAAAATTAATGAATTGAATCCAATTTATTAATTTCCAAATACCCAATTGACATTTCTTTTTTATTAAAAAAAAAAGCAAAATGATACTGTAGTTTCAATAAAGTTGCAGCGTCTTTAATCAAATATTGGTTAATCTCTTTTAGACGCCCCTTATTTAAAAAAAAAATGTATATCTATCATGTTTTTCGGGCCCTACAGTCACTTTCTATCGAATACTTGCATTACATGACACCAATAGTGACCTTGGACAACTTTGGCATTATCCAAATCGGTGGAACATAACAGTTCGAGATCAAAATATTTAATGGTATTTGTCAAAATCGATGTATGATGTTTGTCTTGTGCCAAATTTGAGAAAGAACCTACATTTTTTTGTCACTTTACATGTGAATGATTTTGGCCATAAAATTAATAAAGATAACATTAAGGTGGTAAAACGGGTATCGATTTGATGAAAAGGTAAAAACTGACAAGAAACATCTATATATAGTTTGACAAGGAGCACAGGTACAGGGGAAGAGATTGATACAATAGAGTCTAATGATGAAGTATTACATTATGAAACATGTGACTGAATTGTTTGAGATTTCATAATATATAGTATTAAAGGATATTGAATACTATATATTAGATTTTTGTAAATTTTACGTATATAGTAAACATTCGAAGGTGATATTCAAGATAGGCAAGTATAAAACTAAGAGAATTGTAGACTTTATGCATACCAACGTATAAGGTCATACTAGAGAGTTGTTATTGGGTGGATCTTTGTACTGTATGACATTCATTGATGACTTTTCAAGAAAATTCTATGTATACTTCAGATGTATAAGTCACAAGTCTTTGTAGAGTTTAAGATATGGAAAGCTCAGGTAAAAAAATCGGATAGGCAGAAAAAATCAAGTACTTGAGATTAGAAAATGGCATTGAGTACACATACTTATAATTCTAGAAATTTTATGAGGAACATAAGCTTCAAAGATATAATACGATTCGAGATATACCATAGCAGAACAATGTTTCAGAGAGGATAAGCATATCCATAATGAAAAGGCAAGTGTTTGAAGCTGAAAGCAAGCTGCCTAATATTTTTTAAGCAAAAGTAATGAGTATGGTATATCACTATGGACATCACTTAATGATAGAGTGGCAAAGAAAGTGTAGGTGAAAAATAAGGTAGACCTTTCAAATTTGAAAATCTTTAGATATTTTGCATTCGTATTTTTAATGATTAGGGATGTCAATCTCGGCCCGACCTGCCCGGCCCGGCCCGGCCCGTTTTTGGCCCGGGTTTGGCGGGCCATGGGCAGG
>JANQBM010000008.1:5344085-5367804 GCA_025594535.1 Erythroxylum domingense
TATAGTTCACATCATACATATAATATCATACAATTAACCTATTATACCCCTTAGGGTAGAACATGTCATAAAAACCCTTTAGGGTAGAATATGATATAAGGTGAGATTGTGATATATATATTGTGTGTGGGTGTCTAAATAAGATAAGGGTCTTCTACCATAACTCTCTCTTGCAAAAGAGTTTTTGTGTTGTTTTTTGTCTTTGATAGGTGGAGGAGCTTTGAACAATGGAGAGAGACATGCCAAGTGTTGGAGGTATGATTCTATCAACTTATTATTCTCTAAATAGAATGAGGATCTTGGTTGGTGAATGTGGTAATGACTACATTTATTATAGCAGATAATTCAAATTAAAGAATGATATCATAAGTATCAACATGGTATAATCATAAATGGAGTTAGACGTGCTATTAGGTCACCAAACAGATTATGGCTGAAATACTCGATGTCTTTCGCACTCATCATAAGAAATAGGTATTTTGAAGAGGCTTTGAATAGTCAGAAGAAAGATAAATGGATGAGAGCTACAGTCGATGAGGTATAGTTTTTGCATAAAACTGATATGGGAGCTGGTATAAATTTTTGAAAGGAAGAGGCCTATTGGATACAAGTGGGTATTCAAGAGGAAGGCAACAATAGAAAGAAAAAAAGAAAGGAAAAAGTTTAAAACTCGACTAGTAGTAAAAGGATATGCCTAATAAGAGGGGATTGATTATGATAAGATATTTTTCTTGGTAATTAAACGTATTTCTATCAAGATTTTAATGATGTTAATGGCTAGTTTAGATATACATTTAGAGAAGATGGATGTGAAATTACATAAAGCAGATCGAAGGATTTATTCAATACAGAAAAGTGCTTCTAATGCATAAATTGGGAAGTCACTCTATAGATTGAAGCAATCACTACAGTAATAGTATAAAAGATTTGGCTCTTATATGATCAAAATCGATTATAAGAAATTTGAGTATGATTATTGTGTTTATGTTAAGAGCCTTGATGATGGATCATTTATTTTTTATTAGTATATATGGATGATATGTGAATTTTAGCAAAGAGTACAAATGATGCGAACAAGTTAAAGACCTTATTGCGAAAGGAATTTAAGATGAAGATTTTGAGTGTTATTAAGAAAATAATATGAATGGAGATTAAAAAAGATAGGAGATATAAAAATTATGGCTATCTCAAAATAACTACATGAAGACGGTATTAGATAAATTTAAAGTGAGCAAGGCTAAATTCATTAGTACTCTATTAGCAAGCACCTTAGATTGTTTTTTATAACAATGCTATACAAAATTTAGAGGTCGGTGATATGTCTAAGGTACCATATGCTAGCGTTATTAGATGTTTAACATATACAATAACTTGTAATAAGCTAGATTTAACTTATATTATAGGTCATGTTAGTAAGTACATGTCAAAACTTAGAATACATTATTAGGAAGCAAATAAGTGGATATTCAAGTACTTTATGCCAAACTATTCAATTGTGTTTAGTAAACATCAAGGTAATCATTCGATTGTGGGATATATGGATTTAGACTATGCAAGAGATTTGGATAACTAAAAGTCTATTATAAAACACGACTTTATTCTTACAGGAGGGCTTTTTTTGAAAATCAATGATATAGTTTATGATTGCATTATCTACGATGAAAGTAGAGTACAAGAAAATGATTGAAGATCTAAAAAATCATTATCGCTTATAGAACTAGTGATGGAAGTGGCATAGATCAAGGTAAAGTTCAAATTCACTATGATAGTCAAAATGTTATTTACTTGAAAAAGAATCAACTATATTATGTAAGGAATAACCACATAAATATGAGATTTCACAAGATTAGGGAGTTGATTACATCTATACAAACCTTATTAGAAAAGGTTTATAATACCAACAATGTAGTTGACATGTTGACAAAGTTGGTTGTCATAGAGAAGTTCAGGTATTAATGAAAACTTGATTAATATCTCAAAGTATAAGACATGGTAAGGCCAGGTGTGATTTGCACCTCAACCTTCTTCAAAAGGTCTAAGTAAGCTCCTACCCTAATCTCTAGTACCATTTACACTCTAATGTTTCTAAAATAGTACAAACATGGTAATAAAGATAACGGTAGGGGCTTATTTAGACCTTTCATGAAATGTCAACATGAAAATCATACTTTTAGTCAATATTTAAGGAAATTATTTAAAAGATCACGTCAGCATCCAAATTACCTAGTTATAACATCACATAAACTAAATTGATGATATACTATGTTAGGATTTAGGATGTCACCAATCTCATTTTAAAAATGTTAAAATGTAACATGGTATTATAGATAGTAGTATGTACTAGCATAGCCTTTTTAAGAAATGTTAGAAGGTAATTCGTATCTTTTGCCAACATGTTAATAACCTAACTTAGATGGAGTATATTTTTTAAGGTAAAGATTGCTGTGCATGATTCATATACACATATTTGCAATTTTAAGAGTTTTGAGAAGGAAACGAGTGTTTCTTAAGAGTCTTTAGGTAGACATGACTGAAGATACAAATGTGTCTAATAACATGTTCTTCTTTAGAATGAAGAGGTGAAAAAACAAGTTGAAGACATGAATTTTTTGGTGTGGTAAAGGATTTTCATAGGAAGACACGGTCTTAGATACAAGCGTGTAACATAACTCTTGTCCATGTATGCAAAGAAGACAAAAGGTCCACATGTCCCAGACCATGTCAATGTGTGCGGAGAAGTAGAATGATCCACGATTTGAGATGTAGATGTGTCAGAGTTCATATCTGTGTTTTAGAAAGAAACATTGAGATCAACGATTTAAGACATAACATAGGTCACAAGTATGTCCCAGACCGCGTCTGTAATAATATATAGCCTTACTTAAAACCTTATTTTTAGTTAACTCCAAAACATGTACAAAGATTTTATAACATATTATATTCATATTTAAATTAGATTGAACTTAATTCACACACACACACACACACACACATATAGTATAATATTATAAATATTATTGAAAGATTGTATAAATATCTAACCATATAATTTGATATAATCGTCATCACAATCTTTCAATAATAAAAATAATTTATTCTTGATTCTTGAAAATGTAGACAAAGGGCGTGTTTGGTAGATAGCTTTTCAGATATATTTCAGCTGATTAAAGAGGATTAGCTATTTGACTATGTCAAACAACTAATATACTTGTTTGGTTAAGAGCTGATTAGGTTGGCTTATTCAACCCAATCAGCCATTTTTTGAAAAGCTACTTGAGAGGAGCTTTTCAACCAACCAGCTAATAAAAACTTTACTGAAAGACAATTATGCCCTCAAACTTATTTCTAACCTATCTAAAATATATGAGATTAACTTAAACTCTTATTTATAGATTCATCAAAACGTCTATATGGTAGTTCATCGAGTAAGTTTGCAGACAACACAAGATATAAAACTAGAGATGAGATTTGAATTTTGTTGTTGTTGTTATTATTATTATTATTATTATTATTACTATTACTACTACTATTATTATTATTATTATATGTTCTATATTTTTTAATTAGAGTTGAAAACTTAATTTTTGTAGAATTAAATATCTAAAATTTAAATTACTATAAGAATATTCAATGAAATACTAAATTAATACCCTTATAAATTTTTTTAATGTCATGTCCTTATAAGTCATTTTACACGTAAACAGTTAATATTAAACAACTAATTTTACCAAACATCAAATGACAAACAGCTAATGCAATCCGCTGGTCAAATCAGCAGATAGAATCAGCTATTAGCTAACAGCTAATAGAATCAGCTATCAGCTAATGTAATCAGCTGATTGCCAAACAAGGCCAAACTCAATTAATCAAACTTTGTTAATTTTTCTATATTCTTATTTATTTCAATTTCATTCTTTATTCTTGTAGCATCACATTATTTCTCTATCACTTAGAAAGCATAATAACTTCTCTCTAACTGAGAAAACATATTGTTAATAGTTATTGCATCAATTTTTGTATAACTTGAATTAATATATGACATATGTATACGTGAGCATGGATCCTATCTGGTTGGTTTGAGTCCAAGCTTAAGTAAGCGAGACAAAATTGAAACTTGATCTAATAAAAATTGATTGAAAAAAGGTTAGGGTCGGCCTAAATATAAGATTTTAGTGAATCAAAGCGCCTCGTGCATAGAACTGGGAGGTTTAAACTGAAGTTTGGTCTAATGGACTTTCTTAAGTTTGGGTCAGAAACTCAAGTAAACCCATCTTAATGGGCCCAGGGTGGTCTATGGTCATTTCCGCATTCTAATCTAAAGTAGTTCTGTCATCATTGGTGTTAGTGTTTATTCTCTCCATGGTTCTTTTCCTAATTAAAATTTTTAATTTGTTCTGCTGGTTCAATTTTAAATTATTTAATTTTGTAGTTTATTTTGAATAATTTTTATTGTTAAAATTATTCAACTTATTAATTAATCGATTTTTTTAATTAATAAGTTC
The DNA here is from genome assembly GCA_025594535.1 of Erythroxylum domingense. Taxonomy (NCBI): domain Eukaryota; kingdom Viridiplantae; phylum Streptophyta; class Magnoliopsida; order Malpighiales; family Erythroxylaceae; genus Erythroxylum; species Erythroxylum domingense. The sequence continues at coordinate 5,348,588 of JANQBM010000008.1, forward strand.
TTATATATTAAAATTAATTAATTAATTTTTATTTAATAATTTTTTTCAATTATACTTAAAATGTTTCTTTAATAAAAGATATTATCTTTCAATCATATTTTAAATTCTTTAATTTTATTTAATTTTTAATCAATTTTATAACGATATAATACTAATTGATCCTTTTAAATTTCAAACTTATTAATTTATTTTTTAGTATGATTTTGAAAACATTGCGTAAATATAATTTGTTTTTTCTGTCACGTTTAAAATTTTGTATGATTATATTTGGGCCTAAGTTATTTATATTTTGTTAAGGGACTTTAGCGGACTTTCTTTTGACAAAATAATTGATTATAAATTGAGGGGGTCATTAAAAAAATATGATTTTTTTAAAAAAGTCTTTCATTTCATAATTGCGGATGAAAACATAAATATGCGCATACAAAAATAACAAATTCAAATGTTTTGAGATGTATTGTCATCATAGTGACATTAAGAACATAGAGATCCATACGTGGAGAAACCAAAATATTGCAAATATGGCATATTTCATTCTCGTGGGAGTTTTACAAATATTAAAATCATACTAAGTTGAGATATTTAGTTAATTAAATTTATTTAAGGACTTAGTTGTTAAATTAAATATGAATTTTTATTGAATATTCTGTGATTAATCATAAACTTGTAAAAACAATAATAATACAAATATATATTATTTTATTTGAATAAATTACTAAATATTAAAAATAAATTTATTAACTTTCAAATAAATTTTTAAAATTTTGTTCCCTCAATCTCAATTATAATAGTTACATGATTCGACGTATTAATAAGTTATCTTCTTTTTAAAATGTAACTTTCTTAAATATACTATTTATGAGACTACTTTTATTTGTTACTTAATTAAATTAATTTTAAATTATAAAAATAAAAGTTAATCAATATATGATAATATAATATAACATCAATTTTATCTTATATTAGGAATGACAATCGGCCTGTTGGGCTCAACTCTAAGCAACCCCGTTGTACTGGGCCAAGACCCTATTGGACTTTAAGCAACAGGTCGGTTGATTTAAATGTCTAAACGATACCGTTTTGCCCTACTAAGAAGCTTTTTTAAAAAAGGACCTTAGATTAGTTCGGGGTTAATTCAAAACTAACCCGTCGTCAATCAGGACAAGGTAGGATAGACCTAGGCCTATTGCTACCTCTATCTCGTATTCTCGTTTACAACTTACTCTTATTTACTTTTGGATAACTTTGTAGTGGTCCAAACAGAAATCACAAGAATAGGATATACAATAATTAAGCAAAAGTGAAGCAATTGCTTCGTGGTCCACGATCAAAATTCACGTGTGGGATACTAAAAACTCTTCTCAAGAAGGACAAACTGTAGTCACAGGTGACCCTATTGTGTGACTTTATAGACCAACATCAACGCATGACCAATTGCTTTCATTTATAACATGCCTAAAATCAAATACAATCATACACACCCATCTCCCAGGCTTCGCATTCTTAGCAACTCTCGGAGACACTCTCTCAATTACACACATACAACTTTTTCACATCTTTTTATATTCCAAGTTCCAACACAACCAAATAGTACAACATAGGAAGGGTTCGGACGCTAAACTACTCTTGCACCTCTTCTTGGCAAGTGGGAAACCATCTCAAGACCCCTTCAAGTCTTTTCAAACTGTTCATAACTGAAACAACAACTAAAAACACAACATTCCTGACATCTCAAAATATAACCAAGCAATTTGCTTCACATAACATGACATCAAACGTTTGATACCCACAATCAGCATTCTGGCGTTTGAGTATGATCCCTCTTTGGGTCACTACAGTAGTCATAAACCTTATAGTTCCTCTGGACCCATAACATGGACAACAACTGCTGTTGGCTCAGGCCAGTGCCAGACGACGAGGAAGAGGGTGACCGACAAGAGGCGGGACCACCTGAAGTACAGTCGCCAATTTTAAAATTCTGGTACCTACCGATGAAGGGTTGGTATCGGTAGTCGGCTTTGTATTTTCCGCCCTCTGTGGCCCATGATGATGCATCCCATATTGACCCATATACCCACATTGGCCTCTGTGGAAATAGAGCGTCACTTTTCCTTGGATACCTTCTAATTGGAACATCGTCTACATAAAATCTGTAGTCCAAATCAAGCAAGCAGGGTATATAATTAACGACAAAAACCAAAATTTACAGCCATAAATTTTAGTACGACTTGGTTTTCAAGCTAGCAATAGAATAATTTTATGACCCGAAACACAATAAGGGGACGATTAAGTGGTACGAACATGATCTCGTTCGGTTCCCACAAAATACCATAGTTGTGGAAGTCTTGAGTTGGATCAAACCAGAGATGAAACTTCATTTCTCTTCCAATAATCTTTCTATCACCACTTCCTCTGACGAAAACATTGGTCTGCAAAGTATATGGTTTGTCTAATGTTGTTCCCAGGAACTCAATATCGATTTCGTCGTGATTCCCTGGATAGTCTTCGTTGTTCGAAAGCTGTCATATCCAATGAAAAACAATAATCACACAAATCTACCGGCATGCACAGTGTTTTACTGGTTTCATTATAAAATAAACATGATTTTTCTCACGTAGAAAGATGTAATCACTCCGGCAGTGTAACCAGGTTGAAGCTTAATAGCAGCACCAAAGTAGCCGGACCTGTACGGACTAAGTGACTTATACCCACTTCCTGTTCACATCATTGTAGCAAACAATAGGTAAGATGTAACTTAATATAAAGCTAGGAGATAAAAAGCAGTAATTAAAGAGAGGCATGGATGCTGCATTATTGTCAAGAAGGGGAGAAAGTACAAAGCAGTAGGACCTGAGCTTGAATCAAGCCAAACAGTCAACGTGTCATGGTCCAGTTTTTGATGCTGAGGACCCCAAAGGTTTCTAAACCCCCGATCGAAGCTTACCGAGCTGACTTTGGAACTGGGGTAGTAGCCAGGAGAAGGTGGGTTTTGAGCAGTAGTAGTGCTCGAAGCCACCATTAGAATGAACAAAACATAGAAAAGAGAAGCCATTAAGAGAGAATCGGAATGACAGGACAAGATAGAATTAAACTACTGAATGGAATATGGGTGAATGTGTGTGTGTGTGTGCTTATATAAGTTGGAGGGCATATAAATGCGTATGGAGGAGTATGGCTACACATTTGGTATAAATACGGATGTTTGAGACCCCACACCAGAAGAAAGGTGATAAGTTGGTTGATGGGAAGTTATACATAGTGACAAAGAATAGAAAGGTTTGTAATAAAAGGAGCAAAGGATGGCTCAATCAACTTGAGTGTAAGATGCCTCAATCAGTGTGTAATTCATTTTCCCCTTTCATTAGAATTTCTTGCAATGCTCTAAAAGTTCCTATTGATGATGAGAATACTTGTATGTTATGATTGCTTTCTTGGACAAGCAAGACCTGTATGACATTGATGTGGTTATTACTACAAGAAATACAATAAAATAAACAGCTATGAGAAATAAGTAATTGTTGATAAATAAGGAGGAACATATAATATAATTCATGAATACAGGGAATTGCCTTATGATCACCATGTACTATTGTCTCATTAATGACTCAATAATCAATTATAAATAATCACTGGATAATTTTGCAATTTGAAATCATTTATAAACAAAATTCTTTATTTCTTAGCTGAAACAAAAAATAAAATTAACATATCCGAAATTAATTGTAAACTATGAACCTTATGATTAAAGGTTTAATTTATTATTCATATGCGAAGTTTCCAAACTCTTTCATCTAAAACCGATGAACACGAATCACCAATTTTCCGAACCTATTTTGTTATAGCGATGCATATGTAGAACTTCTTTTGTTTCCATAAGGATTGTTACTTGCAGGCTGAGGAAGCCACGTCAGACTTCCACCATTACAGTGTTCATAGAACTCTCTGACGAGTGACGACCGAATCTCTTCACATGTCGTTGTTAGCTACAACATACTGATAAAAAGCTTGACATGGCAGTCTTAGCTGATGTTTTAATGATAAAGTTCTTAACATAACCTTGTATTCATCCGCTGCTGTGTCTTCAAGAGATCCGATTCAGCCTCTTCACGTATCCAATTCCACGAAATGATTCTTGGTATAAATAACAAAGCAATTAGCGGTAATTATCGCTGTTTATATTTTAATAATTGCAATTTTTTATTTACAAATAATCAGGATGTCTTCGTTAAAGACCATAGTTGTCAAGAAACTAATTATTTCCCGTTTGCATGTCTCTTCAAGGGACCATGTAAAAGGGTCAAAGGGAAGTTAGCAAAATTCAGTTCAGTTATCAGGCTCTACCTACATTCGTTAAACTGCTTCCTCGTAGTGTTTGACGTCGTTAAAGTCGTTGCATTTTATTACTTACTCTAACTAATATGGGACGTTTTTCTAGGTTAACTGTTTCTAACTGAGCACTTCTTCTAGTTAAAACAAAAAAATTATTACACCAATAGCAACTGCAGCGCAGATATGAGGATGATTTAAGTTGAAGTGCATATATGGAGAGGTCAGCTCCCAGACTGCTCAGATCATGGAATCCTGTTATTTGTAGCTTTTCTGGGAACCAAGAGTTACTTGGAAGCATACACAATCAATAATTTCAAAGAGCAAATTATTATTTTAGTGAGTGTGGTCTACAAACATGAAGTTACGTTCTTGGTGACCTAATTTATATAATAATAATTATTATGTAACTTATAAGACTTGTATTGTTCCTTCTGTCTTATTAATTTGATTAGATTTCATAGAGATCTTGGCAGATAAATTAAAACTTTACACGATGCTAGTTTCTACTAAATTGCTTCTGTCATGCAATCTCAGTACAAAAAAGAATAGAAGAATTAGCAGCCTAATAATTACCTTGGTTAGTGTAATATTGTTAACACCAAATAAAGAAGAACAAAACACTTTGTTGCATAAATAATCATTAAAGACGTAAGGGTGGGGGTGGAATTCAAACATCAATTCTGTTTGTACAAATAGCAGCAATATGTATATGTATAGATGATTAAGTGTTCAATTTCAGCCGATGAGATGTTAGCAATAGCTAGTGGTTTCGAAAATATTAATTTTATTGCTTACTTTGTTGCAAGGTTGAGTAATGTCTGAAACTTGGAAGTAGTTATGGTCTGGGTGAGTTGCCAACTCCGATTGTCACAAACAACATTTCATTTGATGCAATTGCACACCTAGAATTGATTCAAGCGATCTTGGCAGTCTTGTCAAATGCCATAATTTCTTACCGAAAAGTTGGCCGTTTGAATTTCACTTGAACGAAAGTATGATTTGGATAGGCAAAATCTCAGCCTGAATCCTACCATTTGCCCAGAAATCAGGCTTGATCACTGCTGCTTGATGCTACCGGTCTGAAAGTAAAGCTGAAGATGGACAAATATTTTCCTTTCTATGGGACATCATTTCATTGGCTCATTCTTAGCCGGCCATTGCATATTATATGGGACCACTTGACCGACAGGTCAAGAAGCTTTAACATTGTTTTCGTAGCACATCAATCTGAAATGCTTGAACACACGATGTCATTCGCATGACAAGTGATCAAATTAAAGCAATGTGTATTCGAATTATGTGATGAAAAAATGAATATGTGGTGCTAATTTAGGTTAAAACGGAAATATCTCCTTACAACTATTTCTTCCTCTTTGCAATTTTTCAAGAACCTGATCAATTTATTATCAATACATGTATTCATTTGGCTGAGGGGTTCTTTTTTTTCTGGTAGTAGATCACATTAATCCTCTACAAAGTAGAAACTCTTTTCCACAATAAGTTTCTATATTTGTGGATTCTTATGACTTTCTTGTATAATATGATTATGAAGTATGGATTTTCCCCATCACGTCAACCTCCACGAGAGTGATATAATACAATACTGTATACACATTTATAGTGTACTGATTGAATTATCACAAATTCTTAAATTTTCTTTCTAATATAGGCTCGAGATCGAAGAATATGTTGAAAGGAAAAATAACAAAATAGCTGATGTAGATGCTCAAAGTAGGCTAATGATTAATTCACTTGTTAAGGATAAGAAAGGATAATCAACAAAAAGACAGACTATAAATGGCTTGAAGATAAATTGCTCATTAAAAACTATTTCAAGAATTAAAACTATAAAAAGAATATTTAGAGCAGGCGTGAGGCGTGATTCCTTACATGTTGTAGTTTGATTGTATGGGAGCCACTCGCCACTTCCACCTTCTCTTCGTCGCGAGCATCTCACTGAACAATGACAATCCAAAGCCTATTGAGACCTCTCAAGATATAATATAATATTTTAAAATTTTAATATAATAATGAAATATACTATTACTATTTATTAGGTATTTACAGTTTTACACACACACATATATATTATTAAATAAACATAAAAAATTATAAACTATATATTTTAAATAAATTATTAGAACTAAATAAGAGACTTGATGACCAAAATTTCAACGTTATAACATTATGATTAACAGAAAATTTGTTAGAAATGCCTTACTCACCTTCAAAAGTTAGCTCAATGGGGGAGGTTTGCACACTATTATAAACTGTTGAATATTCTTGTAGTTGTCCGATGTGGGATTCTTGACATATCCCTCTCAATCCAGAGTAGGACTGGACATTTGATGTACATATTGGACAAAGGGACATAACCTGGCACCGCCCCAAACCATCGAGACAACATAACTCTGATACGATATTAGAAAGTGCCTAACTCACCCCCAAAAGCTAGCTCAAGAGGGGAGGTTTGCACATTATTATAAATTGTTGAATGCTCTTTTAGTTGTTCGATGTAGGATTCCTGACAAAATTTAACAGTAGATTATTTTTACAACAAATTAAAAATAATTTTTTAAAAATTTAAATTAATACTATAATATTACAAAATTGAGTAAATTTTTATAAGTAACATGTAATTAACGTGTAAAAAACATTTTGTTATTACCTTTACTTGATGAAAAAGTTGAAAACATATCTGTCATATTATCATAATTTTATGAACGAGTTTATAACCAAATTATAGTAAAAAGAAATGATAAAACGTAAAAAAATACAAAAAATTTCATGAAAAGTATCTGATAAAATCGTTATATATATATATATATATATATATATATATATACACAGTGTTTTATTTATTTTTTCTTACAATAGCGTCTTATGAAAGTTAGGGATGCTCAAATCTATCCGAATACTACTTGATAACATCATGCATAATAACAAATTTACTTAATTTAACCAGTCAATTCCTCACCTTCACGTTAGCTCTTTACTCATTCTTATTTTTGAATATGTTTTGATGCACTTTGCACTCAACTAGCCCCTTACGTATGACACAAAAGTGGCTTTTTCATGTTCTTTTATATAGCATATACACAAATTTAGGCTAAAAAACTGGTATTCCTATACAAGAAAAGAATTCCTATTAACAGCTCACGCCAGCAACGTATGTATACACTAAGCACCTTTAAGACATGCAATATTGGGTAGTAGTTGTTAGAAATAAGTTTTCCTTAAAATTAAAGTATTAACTAACAGAAGGTAGTGTCTCGAAATTTCTGCAGTTATTACAAGATGCTTTTCTTCCTCTCCAACTGCATATAAACATGCCAAGCCCTACTTACTGATCTTATGCCCCACCGACACTTACGGTGCCCTTAAGACGATTACCAGCGAAAGTGAAAGCTGCATGTCCCTTTCCGCACCTTTGATTTTTGGGGTACTTCTTAATTTACTTTTATGGGTTTTCTTGTCTTGTTTCCGATGAACAAGTAATACAAATTCTATATATGTTAAGCATGTGATCTTATATTTTACTTTCATTTTCTTCCTTCAATCTCATTGTATTTACAACTTTACTTATACAACAATATGAATGAAACCGTAATGTAGCTCTTACATGTGGTTGAAATGGCCCGGCCCGATCATAATCATATTTTTACATGCCGTCCCTCTAAAACTTTGCATGTACTCATGCCAGATACTGATCATATAGTTAACAGGCCCACTCCATGTTTTGGTAAATAATTCGACAACATAATGTTTCAACCTCCAATCGAATAGATCAGTTTCAATTAGCTTCAATCGGCTTTGGTCATCGAAATTATTGATAAAGGAAAGCAAATGACAATGACGAAGGGCATGATGATAAAGCCTAATCTAATATCCGAGCAGCAACTGTGGTCCAACTGGTACAAGGGAACTCCCCCAATTACTTCCAAGTGAGCTCATATTATCATGAGAATCCTTCAAATGGTTTGCGTCCTGTTCGTAATTTTTCAGGCAGGGGTATTTGAGAAGTTTGTTGATGAAGACATAGAAGAGAAGATTGAGGAAGAGCTGGACAATGTCTTGACTGCTATAGCTAGGGATACTGTTGAGAAAGTGATGCAATGTGCTCGGACAGCAGGAGAGCAGTGGATAGATCAGGTTCAGCAATCAATTTGGTTTCGTTTCAGGTCATAAGGGAAGCAAAAGAACTTCACTTACCATTTGTGCTTTCTGCAGGTTGAAGCGAGTTTCAGTTCCAAATTAGAGGAAAAAAAGCATTCTAGTTGCCGAAGTTGGGTCATATTTTTAGGATTTGCAGGGAGAGCAACAACAGAGTCAGAGTTACATGTACGAACGCAATCCGCTTTTGAAAAAAATAGAGGGTGTGATGGTACAATATCATACCATTTTCCTTATCAAGTCCCAGGTCTGATAATGTGTACCTTCTATCTCACGGCATGAATTTTGATTTTTGTGCCTCTCATATACCCCAGTCTTAATTCAAATAAATCATGTAATGAGTTTGCTCCTTATTTTATAGGTTGATGCAGTCTTCAAACATATTTAACAGTCAAAACTTTGAACACTGATTAATTTCTTTTTTTTCTTTATATTACTGATCATTAAGTTAAATTTCTGATGGTTTTAAGAGGATTATTTGGTCTAATATTACTTCCTCCTCTGGTTACATGCCATATGCAAATTGTTATTTGTCCCTGCCCTTTTTCGTCTGGAATTGTAAGTTCAGTTGTGCACACAACACACCTCTATCAACTAGTTTCTTTGGTCAAATGCATAGATTTGAGGTCCATGTTCAAAAGCTGAGGGAAGCTGACGGTGGGAAACTTCTATTTATGTTATAGCCACAAGAAGTGGGCTCCTCCAAGTTCTACTAATTCAATCTTTCGGAACGACGATCACATAATAAATTTGGACTTTTCTATTAGCATATGTAGGTTTCAAGGTCATGGGTACGAGTGCTTTTCACGGGGAAATTCCACCAATAAATCCAATCTACTTGGCGAAAGGGAAGTCAAGTATTCTTGTCTTATAGTAATAAGGTCAAATCAATTGACTTACACTATCGGCCACATACGCAGTTCCAAAGAAAATTCAGATAGCATAAATTCAGATTGAAAGCATGGAAATGTAGAACTAAGACCGTAGAGTTAGCTCTGTATCTCTCTTTTCACCATGAGACTTGGTTCATGCGTAGTTGTGACAGTAATTTGTGCAGCTTTTACACAAATGTGCAGGACACTAGGTGAATACTCATCTTTCCAAGACGACAAAATCCTGAGATTACCTGGGCAACCACAAATCCGTTTCGATCAGTATGCTGGGTACATAACCATCGAAGAAACGCAGCAGAGATCTCTTTTCTATTACTTTGTGGAAGCAGAATATGAACCAGCTTCAAGGCCTCTAGTTCTTTGGCTTAATGGAGGTAATTTCTTTCTACTTAAGTGTAGCTTCACTGCCGTGGTATTCTCGTGGTAACCGTAATTCTTTGGGTCGAGTCGTTAACTGTTTGGTTTGATTACACATAGGGCCTGGATGTTCTTCTCTTGGAGGTGGAGCTTTCAGAGAGAATGGTCCCTTCAGGCCCAGAGATGGAGCCACTCTGGTCAAGAATAACTATAGCTGGAATAAAGGTACGACCTGCCATTTGCTGTTGCCCTTCAAAATAACTCGGTAGCCGTTGCCGATCTAGGAAACAGACAAAGGGGACGTGACAAATCCTTTTCTCAAAATCATGGATGAATAATTAACTAAAAATATAATATAAGAATGCATTCAAGTTCTTTAAAATCAATATATAAACCCTGCAATCTCCTGCTAATTTTCATAGAATGAGAATTTTAGCGATTCTAACAACTTGTCTCAATTGACTTGTTTTAAGATTTTACTTTAGAAAATTAGCTAAAGGATGTTTCTAATCTTCAGAGGCCAACATGCTATACTTGGAATCACCTGCTGGCGTCGGTTTCTCTCACTCTGCCAACACATCTTTCTACAGCCACGTTAATGATACCGTTACAGGTTGTGCTTTAAGTTTGTTAAGAAGTTTCAACAGTTTGGTGTAATTTATCAGCAATACAACCTGCAGATTATTACAGGACTTGTGATATTTCTTACTGGGAATTGACATTCTGTTTCTTATTTCCGTTTAGCGCAAGACAATCTTACATTTCTGCGGAAGTGGTTTATTAAATTTCCCAAGTACAAGAATAGAGATCTTTTCATTACTGGAGAAAGTTATGCAGGTTTTCTCATCATTTTTTCCAGCTCAATTCACTGTAACATGATTTTCCTGAACAGTTATGTTCTAGAATATATTTTAACTGTAAATTTTTTTGCTAGGTCACTATATTCCACAGCTTGCCCAGCTAATCATGGAAGCAGGGTCAGAATTCAAGTTGAAGGGTATTGCTGTGAGTTCAACAAAGAAACATAACTCTTAGGACTGCCATTTTTCTTTTATTTCAACACTCTATAACCAGTTTTTTAATGTTTCAGATAGGAAATCCTTTATTGAATTTTGAAACAGACGTCAATTCAGAGGGTTTTTTCTACTGGTCTCGTGGATTAATATCGGATCATACTTACCAACGCCTATCTGCAACTTGTAACACGTCCCAAATTCGAAGAGAACGACAGGTAATAGGCATTGTGTCAGCAGCATGTCAGCAGGTAGAGGACCTTCTTGCAGCAGAAATTCCTTACAGCTCCCTTAGTCAGTACGATGTATCTTCAGATGTTTGTTTATATTCTGGTGAATCTCAACTAGCAGTTCAGAATCATCCGTTGAGATCATTCCTATCAACGAGACAATTGGTGCAGGAATCTTCCCATCAACCTGCGATGAACTCTGCAAATGTAAGTATCCCTTGCGATATCGATAGTTTTGCCTTTGAATTCAGCTTGCCACATAGCATCTACAATTTCTACATGCAGCAGGACACGGAGAATGTAGATCTTTGCATAGAGAAAAAGGTTTTTGATTATTTGAACCGAAAAGATGTGCAAGAAGCTCTTCACTCCAAACTGGTTGGTGTTACAAACTGGACCATCTGTAGCAGGTAGTCACTCTTTGCTAGCTCTGTATGGTGCAAACATATGATCACTTTATTTTCGTTGGTTATTCAAACTTCTAACTGATCAAGATTAGTAACCAGACGGGATTCTAACTTGCTTCGAATTATACTTCTTCTTCTATCGACATTAACCTCTGCAATATTCCTGATTATGGCAGTGTTTTGCACTACGATTTAAAAAATCTACTGATACCAACAACTGATATTCTGGGTTCCCTGGCTACCTCAGGGATCAGGGTTCTTATTTTCAGGTAAGTTAATTCTTGAGCTCTTCTGCGTTAAGAAGTTAGGGACCTTGTTATGTATAAGTAATTGACTATATAATGCAGTGGAGATCAAGATGCATCTATCCCATTCATCGGGACAAGGACATTGATACAAGGTTTGGCAGAAAAGATGGACTTGAACACAACAAGCTCTTACAGAGCCTGGTTTCATGATAAGCAGGTTGCTGGATGGACACAAACATATGGGGAAATTCTAACATTTGCCACCATTAGAGGAGCTTCACACATGGCACCATTTTCATCGCCCGAGAGATCACTTGCTTTATTCACAACATTTTTAGCTGGGAAAAACTTAGTTTAGGTATCATCCCACGGAAAAAATGTGATGAACAGAAGTCAATTGTTATTTTTAAGAACTCTTATGTTTTTGTCTTCGCTTTTTTTTTTTTCTACTTTGAGAACAGTGTTAAAGGATTATGTCTATTTTCTGGTGTATACCTCCAAACACCTCGTATTAGATTATACCAAATAAAACCCTTAGATGTTTTCTAAATGAAAAAATTAGTATATATATGGCATTGAATCAAAAAACTGAACAAACTCGTAAAACATCGGCCCGGCCTCTCGAATGATATGGGATATTGTGAAGCATGTAATTCTCTCTTGAATTGAAAATGAAGCGTCTGGTGCTCTTTTAAGTAATATTTCAAGGATGAATATATCAAAAGCTCCACTATGTAGAAACTTCTAAGGTGGCTACTCGTATTCATCCCCAAACCCCAAAAAAAAAAAAAATCCATTTAGACACAATATGGATTAGATTATTAATACGATCAGAGACAAAACCGACCTTAGCTCAGTTGGTAGAGCGGAGGACTGTAGTGGGTGTTCCAACAGCATATCCTTAGGTCGCTGGTTCGAATCCGGCAGGTCGGATCACAGTTTTTAAAATCCACATGCTCTGGGGAGTTAAAAATTCCCCCGTTTTTGGTATTTTTTATAATTTTTAAATTTAGTAAAATTTTGTTTTTCTGTTTTTAAGTTTTGATTTCTTTTAATTTTAAAATTAAATTTATAAATCTACATTTTGATAATCTGATTTACTATAAATTAAATATATATCATTTAATTATTTATTATATTCATTATTAATAAGAATTGTTAATAATTCAATTTAATATTATATATTTAGTTAATAAAATTAATTAAGTATTAATAAAATTATGAATAGCTTAATTTTATTTATAATTTATTTAATTTTTGTAATTAAATCAAATATAATTAAATTTTTAAAAAAATTAAGTTTAATAATTAGAATATATTGAAAATAGATACTAATTTATAAAATAAAACCAAAAATAGCAACTAAATAAAAGAGAGAGAGAAGTACGTTAACACCAAACGATACAGTTTTCACCCCATTACCATTTTCAGATTTAACAAGAAGCATAGAATAGTAATTCAGGAAGAAAGTGGGAAGTGTCCTTGTAGCTTTGTCAGGATACCCCAGTTCCGCATCCGTGACCACTCTGTCCCATTAAAGGCTCTGACACGTCCAGTGTCCTCTACGTTCCAGTCTGTCCTTTCAGTACCCATACCATACAAACATAGCCTTCATCTCTTCCCCAAAACAGCACATATTTCTTTCCCCAACGTCTAAAAATCATCGCTCTTTTACGGTTCTCACCGGCCACCGCCTCACTTCACTAATCACTGCTCTCTTTTTCCTTACATCCCACTTCCACTCAATTATAAAGTACCCAATACCTACAGTACTTAAACTGTTCTAGTTGATATGTACGCTCAACTCATTTACAAATTGAAACCCACAAGTGTGTGTGTAACTGTAAACCATTATTTTCCACAAAAGAATTTATATTCATCTTCCTAGATATATACCAATAAAATTCCAAGAACCCATCTTAAAATCTCCAAAAATCTTTAAATGCTTATGGACCCCACCGCCAGCTTATAACATTCCCAAATCCCTGAAGCTGAGGCAATTCCAAGATGAAAAATCCCAGCTGGCCTCCATTAGTCCATTACGCCTTTTTTCTTACGAGACAAAGTGCGTCCACGTTAAAAGGAAAGCATCAACGCTTGAATCTCCGACCCCAATCCTCCAACGTGTCGCATTATGAATGGCTCAAAACCCTGACCGTCCTACGTGACCTGTCCAGCTTTTGTGCCATGGCATAAAGCACTTGCCACGTCGCATCGCCTTCCTGTATTTGATCTTGGAATAAAAGGGCCCGCCTGACATCCGGGTCCCACAGTTTCCTCTGAATGGTCGACAGGTTGGTCGATGCCACGTCTTCAAGAATCATTCCAAGCTTTTCCACGTCCTTTTCAGCCACCGTGAGTGATATCTCCGGCCAAGGGACGGCCGCCGGAAACGGTAGACGAATTTCGTCTGCTATTATAACAGGTACGCATCCCAACGCGACGGATTCGACTAGTCTTGGGCTCCATGGGGCCCATCCAAGTGGGCACAAGCAAAACACCGACCGTACGATCTCCGACTGGTAACCACCAAATCTATGCCTCTGCAAGTAAAACCTCCGGTCACCGTTAAACTTCTTCCATATAACCGTCCTCACTTTCCTGTAATAATACATAATAAAGTATAAGCAATCATAATCAAAAAATAAATTACGTCTTTTTGGTCTTTTGCATTCTATGCGTGATCGAAGTTAAAGCCTTGATCTTTGATTAATTACTTGCTATAAAATCGTCCACTAATGTTCTTGGGATGCACTTCCATTTTGCCTCTAAAGAAGACAAAGATGTCTCTATGGCCAATCAACGGAGCTTTCTGAAGAGTTTTTCGAACACTTTCCGGAGATACATAAGGTGGTATCACCACATTTTCAACATCTTGACATGGGTGGTGATGTTTTACACCAAACGTCTGTAATATGATCGAGTTCTTCAAAAAGTCTGGGATCCCATCTTCAACAGCCCTCTCCTCCTAAACAAAACCATACAAAAAAATTTATCACTATAAAGTTGTAATCTTTGATGAATATGTGGACAAGAAGTCCTATGCAAAGGCTAACCATGGCGTGAAAACAGGCGCCATAATCGTGAGAGGCAACGAAGACATGGTCGGACCCTTGGGACCGGTTCCAAAAGGGATAAGTAGAGGAAATGAGGTGCACAGCCGAGGACAAGAGGGACCTCGCGTGACCTATAGCAGGGAAGCCATTAACGGTGCTGAAATTGCAGGACACGTAAACTGGTACAAAGAAGAAGTCCGCTTCGTACGGGTCAAACGTCCGTACAGCATCGCTATTTGACAATGCTCTGTGAATAGCCACCTCGGAAGCAAATAAGTGGTTGCTGCATCTCTCGTTGGCAAGCCAGTCCGTGTTGTATTTCGATGGCAAATCGTAGACGTATATTTTCAAATCCTTCAATGAATCTAAAAGTAAACACAGGCAAAAACAATAGAGTTATAACAGTGATATGAACGATATAATAAGTGACGATTTAATGAATGCTCCATGGAAGTAATGACACCTTGTTTAGTCCAGGGTTGTTGCAGGAATGTGGAATTGGTGGATTCAAAGAGTGCACGAGACACAACGTCATTGGATTTGGAGAAAATGGCTTTAGAGAGAGGGATGGGTTTATGGGTGATGAAAAAGGAGCTAAAGAAGTAAAGAGTTAGAGAGAGCCAGAGAACCCATTTGTAGTATCTGAAACAGATGTTGTTCTTGTCTTGTTGTACTGGCCTCCCATGTTTGTTGTTCAAGAGTTTCATTCTCAAATAGAACCCCCTGTTCTTGGCGGGTCTTTTGAGCTCCATCATATCCTCCTCTCATTTAAAAACACGCTCTCTAACCAGAAAACAATATCCGGAACAGGAAGGCTTGATTTTCCAGCAGCTGAGAAGGGGCTTTCGCTTGTGGTTGGATGAAGAAGTAGAGATGAAGGGATTGTGATTGGAGACAGCGTTTGTTGGAACTTCGCTTTTAGCACCTAAACAAAACCAAGTAGATTAAAAAAATGCAAATACCATGAATTGGTATCAAGATCGCTCCTAAACAATAGTTTAAAGGGTTTGGTTAAGTTCTGGTTCTTGAACAAATTTAAAAATATGAGAAAAGAGATTGGAGTTTGAGAAAGAGGAGGTGTGCAGAGCCAGAGCGTCACATGGTGATGGAGCAGAAAGAAACTCGGCGTAGGTCTCGGTTTCTATGCTTGTTTTTGTAGTTCTCAGTATTATTATATTATAAAAGAGCAAATGACGTAAATGACCTAATTGAAAGTCAAAAACTTATCGATCGAGTTACAGAGTGTTTAAACAATAAGCTTATCTTAATACATCAGTTGTAATCAATGTGACTATCATTACCAACATTGTTTCTTTAGGCTCAATGAATCGTTAAACATGAGGTACAAGTGGGTCCATGAGAGTGCCGACTGTTGATCAGCCCAATGAACGACCCAGATTGGGTGCAAAAGGGTATGGCGGTATTCACAGTCGGTGAATGCTCAATTGCTTAAAAAAAGGTTTCAAATATTTAATGATGAAAAGCATCAAAACTCAAAAGAAGAAAATGCAGTAATTAAAAGAAAGTAGGCATTGGAAAGTCCTTAGAAAAGCATAGCCTTTTTTGTTAGGAATAAAAGGCCAGGAAATAGTTTGAAAGACTTGTACTTGCATCTAGTTTACAATTATGGGAATCTTGACATTATTATATATTATATAAGCAAAGTTAACTAGGAGGGACCAAAGGTTGTCTGATGTTTATAATTAACAGTTTATTTAATATAAATCTTCTATTAGAAAAGTCAATTTCAGGGTGAGATAGAAACTGCGCCAACGTCTGTAGCTTTAAAACTCTATGACATTATGACAATGGGACGGTGGCATTACATTAAATTTAAATCGTTTTAAGGAGATGGTTGGGTTCTCTTCAGTTTTTCAGGGATGTGAATAGGTCGGGCAGATTCCTTCAAATCTGGAACTACGAAATTGAATGCCAATTGAGAGATCCAACGGTTTTGCAATTCCTTGCACGAACAATGAATTTTCACACCTACAAACACACAAGGAAGTAATTGCGTAGCTCATGACTCTTTCAAAGTCTCTCTTTTTATACGACGGTCCTCTTGAAATGTCACAAGATGGAAAGTGTTTTTATTAAAAGCCTACATATGTACGACGTATGATAAAGAATCACTTTGTTGACTCTTTGTCTTCAGCCAGTGAATAGAGTCTTCAACGCAGCCTCCCCAATCTTTTTTACAAAGAGTGTCTGAATTTGAAACACTTACTCTTTCTCGCCTTTCCATCAATTTTACTGTAATTATTTCCCGTGTTCAAGAAGAAAAAGACTTACTTTTGTTCATATTATTATCGTGGCCATGACGCGTACTTGAATAAGAGAGACGTCTAAGTCGTTAATTAATAGGTTTCGTGCACGACAAGGTTTTAATTACTGTTAATGGGCTCTAGAAAGTAATCTTCTTGCCTGGCCGATTGCGACCACGATTATATCCAGGATACGTCAAGTTCCACTAGGTACATCACACCAAAATCCAATTAATCATAATAACATCATTTTAATTACCGGTCATCATCAAACGAGGTGTCCCTAGCTTTGCCATGACACCTTTTGTGGTGGTCTAAGAGTCGAGGACTTAAGATAATGTTATTGAATGAGGTGTGAATTTGGCTATCCTTAGATGAGAAGTTGCTTGTTGAAGTCGCCAAGTCACCCCCCGAAACTCCTGTCCTGTTTATCTTAGTGCGTTTAATCTACGTTATCCTCATCTTTATGGGAGCATTAGGGCCAGTTTAACTAATCTGTACCAGAATAACTGTCACAGACAAAGAATGGGCATTCTGACAAGCTCGATCTAATGAACGGACCAACCAATCTAGCCTTTACCTAGGTGTGGCATGTACATGTTCCAGAATTTGTTATACTTTAATGAAAATGGTCATATGCTTTATTTTGCCTAGCTGGGGAATAACGTGGATACTCCAAGAACAAGAATATAGAGAGAAAGTCAAGCAGTAAGAGTCTGCACTCTACTAAATTCAAAGTGGCGATGATCCATACATTCCATAGCACGTATGCTAGATCTCGATGAGCTCCCACGTACGTAATCGGAAATTTGGTCATCTTTATTTTTTAAAAATCGGTAAAATTCATAATTAATTATTTTCAACATGCAGTAAATAAATTATTAGATATACATAACAACTTATTGATTATATAATTTAAATAAATTATATAATTTATAATAGATTAATTTTTATAAATTTAATATATTTTAAGTTATAAAATTATTAAAATAAAAAATCCTTCCGTTTAAATTAAATAATGTTTGTTTCTAAGCTAAGCATAGGAGGCAAAAATTATAGAAAAATCGATGAACTTGACCCAATTTGTAAAGCAGTTAAAAACATTAATTCAACTGATAAAACTTGAGATTGTAAACATTAGTTAAGATTGATAAAAGTAAATTCGATCAATCGTCCTAATTAATTAAGATGACCCACCACGAAATTTCCTGGACCAAATCAACTCTTAATAATTCCACACTGATTCTTGTTTTCTTACAAGACAACCAAAGTGGGGGGATTTTGTTATCATGGGTATCATCATTCATGCAAGCTTTCTTTGCCTTATCATGTCTTGGCTGTACTTATGCATCTAGAGATTGTTATCTAATTATAGAAAACTATAATTTTCTGAAAACATAGAATAATACAGTGAACATCATGAGAACTGAAAAATGTAAAAATAGGTTGTAAACAACTACGTGGAGAAATTATTGGGTGGAGTTGAGTGTGGTATACAGGAAGCGAATGGAGTTGTGTTACGGAAGTGAGGCAGCCAATTATTGTTAGGTCATAGGATATGGGGAAAGAGGAGAAAGCATTTAGCAGGCAAAAGTTGTTTTCTTCGCTTTGTTCTTATTGTACTAGCACTGATGCCTATCCCTGGAGGGCCTGGACTTACAAGAACAAGAAGCTTTTTGAGGTTCACGTCAAAATCATTTAAGATTTTTATCACGGACAATTCTGGGACCATTTCTAATCAGAACATGATTTGAAGTAACACATGAAATCAGAATCCATTACTGTAGCACATGACCGCTCAGAAAATTATCACCATATCTAATACTTGAAGTAGTTGCCATTGTGATTGTACCTTAGAACTTATAGAACGTTGAAAAACCGGGAAATGAGGGACCGCTTTCAGAGGGCCTTCTGCCTTCAATGTGCAGCGACAAGGCTGAAAGTTTTTTAGAATGGTCAGTGTCCCTACAGCTTTCAAGTATGAGCTGTCTTTGGCACATGCTGCGACTACTTCCCAACAGATATGTGTGTTGGATATAAAAAGAGTTTGAATTATTGGTAAAAAAAGGAATGGTGCAGGGGTCGAGCTCTAATTAAAAGTTCCCTAAATCTTAAATAAATATATAATTTCTTTAAAATTTTGATTTTAATGAAAATGCAAGGCTTTTTTAAGTTAAAATTCATTGTTTCTGCCTATGACGCCACTTTATAAATATTCATATTTTATCAAATTTATAATATAAAATA
>JANQBM010000008.1:5376033-5394149 GCA_025594535.1 Erythroxylum domingense
AGAACTGAAAAACCCATATGAGATTGATCCATTAATTGATTAATAACAACAAAACATCATATTTACTAGTCATAGCAACAATTTTCATAATCAGATCAAGGGATTATTCAACCTTACCTCTTTGGCGGGAGTTGTGTAGAAGAAAATAGGAAGAAAGGCAGGAGGGTTGTGTTCTGTATGGGAAAAATTGTGGCTGAGAATGTGTCTTTTTTGTTGAGTTAAATAAGGATACTATGGTAATTTACATATATCGGGGTTCTCTTGTCTTGGATTTCTCCTCCTTTAATTCCCACTAATTTGATGGGAATCATATTTGGCCCAAACTTCTCTCAGTTTCCTCTCCATTCTCTCACTTTTTCTTTGCTTATTTTTGTCCAAACGGTGGAAACCAAGAGAAGTTCAATTCTCTTCCTTTCTTTTCTCTTGCTTTCCTTCAATCCAAACCAGGGCTTAATGTCTTGGTTGTAGGAGTGTTCTTTTCCTAACGTTGTATGTTACGTATTAATTCTATTTATCCAAATTTATTTTTTCAAAAAAATCTTTTTGAATTAAAATAAATTCAAAATTTAAATACTATAGAAATAGGAACAACCAAAAGATCTCTAGGCAACATAATTAAAATTAAAATGTTATTAGAAATCACATTTAAGTATTTTAATATATCAATGTTAGTAGTTAAATTTGGAACATATTCTTTTAAATAAATATTTAATTTGAATCATTCAATTTTAAAATAGAATATTAGCTTTGAATAGTTTTATAACTAGGTTATAGAAAATTTTAATTGTAAAAAATATCTCAAATTTTACTTAAATTTGTAGTACTAATTCAAACTTTAAAAAGTGGTACTAATGCTCTAATTTTCAATTTGTTTCAAAAATAGTCTGTTATTAAATTTTCTATTAATCGTAATAACGTGGCAAGACATTATATGACCAAGACAAATGAGAATTTGAAATTTGAAGTCACAATTTTTGTAGACAAGTTCATATTGTTGATTTACTAGCACGAACTTGTCAATGTAGACTATGAGATTTAACCAGGGCCGGTCCTGAAATTTTGTAGGCCCTGGGCGAAAAACAAAATATGGGCCCTTTATTTTAATTAAAAAATAACTAAAAATTTTTTTTTAATAAATTATATAGGTAATTTTTTTAAAAAAAAAAGTGGGCCCTGGGCAGGGGCCCAGCTTGCCCCTGCCCAGGGCCGGGGCTGGATTTAACAGGGATCCCATATAAACATGTCGTGGCTTGTATATCATATCAGAAGGAGGATATCGATGCTTATGACAATTGATGTTACAAGCAATTTGTTATTTGAATAGTTATTGGTATGCTATGGAACCTATTAGTAGTCCTAAATATTGACCGAAGACTAAAAATCTTCAGCCAATATTACTTCTAGTAATCAAGAAGATGCTTGAAGACCCAAAAAGGTATGAAAAAGGGATAAAGCTGAAGAACCATAAAATCCCGACAAATTGAGGAAGGTTTGGAGTAGCTATAAGATGACGTCGTTGTTATGAAATTGGTCATAATATAAGAGGATGCAAAAATAAGAGTCAACCTTCAAGGCAACCTGAAATTATTAAGGTAGTTATTATTGATTTTGTGTCTCTATTCAATATGTATAATGCATCGAAAAAGAGGAAGGTCACCAAAAACTGGAGCCCCTTCATCCAATTTCGTAGCCATCCAGTTAGAAGACCTAAAAAATAAGTATCTACAGACTCAAATACTGCATCTTCTATATTAATAAGAGAGAAGAGAATGGTTAGTAAATATTAATTATAATTTTTAAGTTTATAATTTTTAAGTTATTTTGTCTCTAAATTATATAGCATTATAACTCCTTTTATTTTTACAGGCAACTAGAGGATAGGGACTGACATTTGGGGAAGTTAATGGGAATACCTATTTTACAATAAGCCATTTAATTACATATTTATATTGCTTATATGTAATTGCAAAGGAGATGGTAATATTTAGCTTTTTAATTTTTTATGTTTCATTGGTGGGTGGAAGTTAATGTCAAGTGCTAGAACCTCTGAATACTAATGCAACAACTACTTAAGCTTCCAAAAATACAACTCAAACTATAAGGAGGATCAAACTGAGGGCAAAAATATTTGCTCCTAAAAAATCTCAAGTTTTAGACGATTGAGAATTTGGATACTAACTTCTGGTTATGTATAGTTTTGGATATGTATTGGTTATCATTTATTAGATAATTTTGGCACGTTTGGTTCAACATTTTGAACATGGTTTGACTTTGTTTTATAAGTGTTATGTTATAAATTTGCTATGATTTGAACATTTTGAACATGGTATAACTTTGTTATGTAAGTGTTATGTTGTAAAATTGCTATGGTTTGAACATTTGAACATGGTTTGACTTTGTTTTATAGTTGTACTTTGCTGTAAAATTGTTCTAATATTGTTGTTTGCTCCAAGTTTATTAAAAAGTTTGATTCTTGCATGATCCATCCTCTTGAATCCTTAAGATCTCAAATGTGATGAGCGATATCTGGTGGCGTGTGTTTTAAAGGTTGGAAGGAATGGAAGAGTTTGGGCTGGTTTTGCTAATTCAAATAGCTGCAGAGTTATAGAATGACAGGTTGCCCGAGGCTAGAGAGGTAGCGAGGAACACTATGAATTCTGTATATGAATCATATGAACATATAAATGAAGAAGAATAGAAGCACGAATCCTAGCAATTCACGCTCAGTTTATGATCAAAATCTTTTCTTCAATGTAGGGGCTTTTATGATTCATGATTATCAAATTACAGTTTTGCCAAAGTGTATGCTTTTTTACATAATTATCAAATTACAGTTGTTTGTTCCCTCATTGTAATAAAAGAATATCATATTTAAATATGTTTATCTTTCTATGCGAATAGAAAGTTTGCCACCCTAGGCACCTCTATTATTAATAGCAGAAACCAAACTTACAACTTAGAAACTAGTCTTGCAAGCTTTTTTTAGAGTTTCACTGCAACTTTAGAGGTTGGTATAAACATGAACCAAATAAGTTAAATTTGTTATATTATTTCTAACAAGGTCCCAATATGAAATCGTTTTCAGTAAAAATATAAGGTAAAAACTAAAATTTACCAAATACTACTTGCATACTAAATGGTTACCTTGTTCTTTCAAGATAACACACTACTTGCAATTGCAAAAGAAGAAAAAATTTATATTTACTCTTTAAACTGTTACAATGTCTCCATATTTGTCCTACTTACAACCGACACTCAAGCAATGAAATTATATGAGACCTACAAAATAAAGATACAAACACAAATATTAGGCTTATGACAAATTTGCATTATGTCGATAAATTACTACATATAATTACTTTTTGCTAACAAGACTCTTACCCTAAATTACAGAAGATGTTTGACATATTTTCTGACAAAAGCAAACCTTCATCTTATTTGCAAATACTATGTACCTATTGGATACCTTCAAGTTGAATATTGATTAAATTTTTTATACTAATGGCATTGTTAAAAAACAACAATTAAAATACTTACTTTTTTATTGATGCATTCAAAAAAATGTTAGACCAATGTTAGGCTTAGCATTTGATATCCGTAACTTCATCTTCTCATTATAATTTGGGGCAATCATATCTAGAAATTATTAGATGAATATATAAATTATAATTCACAAACAAAATATTTGTATTAAAAAAATAAAAAAGAACATATATCTTAGAAAACATTGCTTTTTATTCTCTTTCTAGTAACTATGTAGATGAAAAATTAGTAGATGACAATTATAAGTTGAAATAGATTTAAGATATTTATGAATATAGTTTCAAGTTATTTTTGTTGTAACAAAAAGACTCAGACATAATCCTTGAGACAATTCATATGACCCATTCTGTTTATTTTTGGACTTAACTCATCAATCAATTTACATAAGTCCAATTTGAACATGAGAATATCATTACTTTGGTTTAAATTATGGTTTTAAAGTACAGTCTGCAGTTGTAATTACAACTGAAATTTAAACTATTATTGAAATTTACATAATTAAAATCATATTTCTTGAAATTGTGTATCATGAATAGTTATTGTAATCACTTAAAATTACAATATAGCTCGCAATTTGCAAATTAAAATTTTAGTTTAAACAAATAAAGAGATGTATATAGAAGCCAACTCCAACTTTTAATTAGGGATGATATTTTTTGTCTAACCAAACTTGAAGTCAATGAGCCAAGTATGAGTTGATTATATTTCAAATTGAGATGAGTTAAAGTGATCAAGTTGACTCGAACTTAATCCTTTCTAAAACAATTTAGTAAAATAATGTTATTTTGTTAAGTTTTAAACAATGTATTACTATTAACCTCATACTCAATTGAGCTTCAAGATGTCTGTACTCAATTCAGTTAGGCTAAAATTTAAAAAAAAAGAAATCAAGTTGGACCTAAGCCAAGCTTGATCAAACCAAGTTTATGTAAAAAAAAAAAAAAGGAATTAAATAAGATATAGACTGACTCAATCTGTTGCTATCGTTACTTTTTACGTAAAAAAAATTGTATCATAATACTTCTATTGTTTCAATTTATAATTTTATTCGTTAGTATTGATAAAAATTATTAATTTTTTGTTGAACATAATGTTTTAGATCAATTAACATATTTTTGGAGTTGTACTTAGATAATATTACAATAACTTTAATTAAATTTTCATATTAAACATAATAA
Organism: Erythroxylum domingense; assembly: GCA_025594535.1. NCBI lineage: Eukaryota > Viridiplantae > Streptophyta > Magnoliopsida > Malpighiales > Erythroxylaceae > Erythroxylum > Erythroxylum domingense. The sequence continues at coordinate 5,380,755 of JANQBM010000008.1, forward strand.
CAAGAAAATATGTGTTTTAATATATTTTCTTAAGAAAATATTTTATTGACTAGGCCTTTTTTATTCTTTATTTTGGGTACAAAAGCATGGCCATTTCTTTTTTTTTAAAGTAATAAGTTCCTTTGCTGAATTGATACTTGCTTAAACAAAATTATTGGTATCTAATAATTGGTCCATGACATAACTAAGGAGAAAATTAAAACTTTAAAAGTCAAGACAATCAACATCTAAGGACAATATTGTTTGAATGTAGAGAAATACCAATAGTGGATTCATAGCAAAATTCTAAAATTGTCAGCGAATTAACATCACAGCTTACTCAGTCACGGAAGCAGAAAACAATGGCGGAGATATGGCAATTAGCACTGCAGGTGGTGAAAGGCCGGTGGTTTTCACTCTTTGCTTCCAACATGATCATGATTGGATGTGGCATTAACTATCTATTTGCAACCTATTCAAACAACATAAAATCATCTCTTGGTTACGACCAAGAAACTCTCAATCTTTTAGGCTTCTTCAAAGAGCTTGGTGGCAATTTTGGTATAGTTTCTGGGGTGTTGGCTGAATTAGCTCCTCCCTGGTTCTCTCTGCTTATCGGCGCTGCCATGAATTTCGCAGGCTACTTCATGATTTGGCTCGCTATCACTAACAACATACCTTTTCCTAAAGTATGGCACATGTGTTTCTACATTTTTGTAGCAGCCAACGCCCAGTTCTTTGCAGCAACATGTACTTATGTAACGTGTCTCAAGAACTTCCCTGAAAGTAGAGGTGTGTTATTAGGTGTACTCAAGGGTTTCCTTGGGCTAAGTGCAGCTATCACTACACAAATTTACCTGGCCATCTATGGAAACAATTCCAGTTCAATCATTTTTCTGATTGCTTGTTTCCCTTCTGCTCTCTATCTGTTTTTTGCTTCTGCAATTCGAGAGAACAAGGGTGAGAGGCAACCTAATGAGCTCAGAGTCTTTTACCGATTCCTTTGTGTGTTAGTTGTGTTGGCTTTGTTTCTCTTGGGCATGATTATTGTTCAGAAACAAGTTAATTTCTCCAGCATAGAGTACCGTGTTACTGCCATAATGATTTGCGTTATTGTATTCTCTCCTGTTCTTATTGTGGTTAGAGAAGGTTGGGTTCAAATGAACAACACAAGACAGGATCCTCCGAGGCTTCCGAGCGATGCCCTCATTGAGAGACTACCAGAAATTGCCCCAGAAGAAGATAATCCAAAGGAGCTAAAACAGAAGGCTAAGAGATCATGTTTCCTATCCATATCCATGTGTGACAAACCAGAAAGAGGTGAGGACTACAGAGTCTTGCAAGCGCTTTTGAGCATGGAGATGCTGATACTAGTTTGTGTAACAGTATGTGGACTTGGTACAACCTGCACTGCAACTGACAACTTAGGTCAAATTGGGGAGTCACTTGGATATCCAACTAAAACCATCAGTTACCTTGTTTCATTGGTAAGTATTTGGAATTGTTTTGGAAGAATCTTCTCCGGTTTCTTGTCAGAGATCCTATTAATGAGGTACAGAATGCCACGGCCTTTATTGTGGACATTTGTACTTGTTTTGTCGTGCGTAGGCAACCTCTTTGTTGCCTTTCCCTTCCCGGGTTCGATCTACATAGCATCAGTAATCATAGGATTTTCGCTTGGTGCTCAATGGCCATTACTTTACGCTGTAGTTTCTGAGCTTTTTGGCCTCAAACGCTTCGCTACTTTGCTCACTTCTGTACAACTGGCATCCCCTCTGGGATACTACATACTAAATGTGAAGATCACAGGGGCGTTATATGATTACGAAGCACTGAACAATCTTGCAGAGAAGGGTATTGAGAAGTCTTCAGTGAAAGAGCTGACATGCCTCGGTGTTCGGTGTTACAGGTTGTCATTCATCATTTTGACATGTACGGCATTTGTTGGTGCTCTTCTTGCACTAATTTTGGCGATACGAACCAGGCAATTGTACGAAGGTAACATCTACAGGAGGTTGAATGTGGAAGATGGCATGTGAAAGCCTCTGTACTATAAAAGGTGTTCTACTCTATCTAACATTTGGATGAGATTTAGTTAACAGATAGAAACTGGTTTATGAATCAGAATATCTGGAATTGCTACCTGTGTATTTTAAGAATATTGTCTACACAGGAAGGACTTCGAGATTTGGGCTATTTTGGTTATATGATTCAGTTATAGTTTTTAGTAGATAGTCTCTGAATTTTCACACTCCTCTAGTAGTCGACGCATATCTGGACATGATATATCCATTGCAACTTTAATTTATATCTTAAAATATTATAAACTTAAAATAAATATTCTTTTAAGTTAGTCCTCATTAGTAAGTGAAAAATCAAAGAAACATTTATCAAAAAAATGAAAACATGCTTGTAACACAAAGCACAAGCAATTATAATATAAGTAAAATTCCACTTTATATAAACATTAGTCCATACTTTTTCATCACATTCAATTGAAAACTTTTAGAAGTTATGTGAAAAAAATTCTTATGTTTTGTAATATACTTATTTAAATGCTCAAATCTATTTCAAAATTTAGCAATACGATCATCAATTATTTTTATTCATGCATAATGAGATTCAAAATATGATAAGAACGTCTAACCTAAAAAAATTATTTATTGCAAATTAATAAACTATATCACCGCAAGAAAAAAGAAGTTTAGTGACAGAAATTACCGGCAATTATCTATTGCAAATTAATAAACTATATCACCACAAGAAAAAAGAAGTTTAGTGACAAAAATTACCGACAGAAAACTTACACATTTTATCAATAAGTTAAGTTAGCGACGGAATTTACCGACGGACGAAGGCGTCGGAGAAACGGCCGTAGGTAATAATTTGCATCGAGCCACATATTGTCCGTCGCAAATCTACCAACGTACGTTTTGTGTTACCATTGGTGAATATACCGACTGTTATTCTGTGCTGTCAGTATATTTAGCGACGGAAAGATTGCTTCGATCGGCATCTTGTTCGTCGGTAAGTTAATGACAACATTACTGACGGTTCTTGGTTGTCCGTCGGTAAATCAAATAGATTTTACAGACAAACTTTTTTTTTCTGTCGGTAAAATTAGTAAAACTGTTTTTGTAACTTTTCTCTGCATTTAATTTTATTGAATGATCTTATGGTTGATGCATAATTTATACAGTTATCAGTTATTTGTTGATAATATTTTGATTTGTTTCTACGTTTAATTTGTTAAAACAGAAAGTTGATTGATGATATAAAGTAAAAATTATCTTAATTGATAATAAAAAGTTATTTTGTACATAATGAGTATTTAATTCATACGAAATAACTACAAATACGTTATTAATTTGGTGACCGTGGATGTTCTGATTGTTGCGATAAGGTGTTGTCCCTCCCCTTCAACTCATCCACCTCATTACGGAGTTGAGCTATGTACTCCATCAACTGTTGCAACTGAGTTACCAATGTTTGTACTGTGCTTCGAAGCTCATGGACTTCATTGGGTGCAGACTACCTCTGGAGGATTGCGAATAATAAGTGTTGGCACATAAACCTAAGTTGAATATCCTTTCACGATGGTCTCTACCACCTATTGTATGAAAATAGAATTGACTCTCATCCACTTCTTCAGACTGCTGAGACTATCATTGAACGCTTTCTTGCATTTGATCCTATCATAAGGCAATGTTTATGTTACTAAGTGATAATTATTAAGTATTAATATTAAAGCATAAATTTTGCGTACATTTAGTTCTCTACATCAGGTGTTGACGAAAGTCACACCATCATGCTTCTTATTGTGAGTATGTAAAAAGAGCTGATATGGTGTAGGCTTCGTGCCCATAAATTTTTCCTGCATCAGAATAAAATATTATTAGTGAACTACAATTTATAAAACTTTCAGCAGAATTTCTTATATTTTTATGATATTTATCCCTGTTGAACAAATAAAGTAACTCAACAACACAGTCATATATCACACCAGACATTAATAATATTATCATTCTCCATAATACACATATTTTCATTCCAAAATTCACACATCAAATTAAATTGAAATGCACCAAAGTAAAAAAAAAAAAGAATATAAATCTAAAGTGAAGATACTTACAAGTCTCTCTGTATGCTCTTGGTGAGTAATAGATCCTCTAGTATATAGGGAAGACTCTGACTCTCTCCACCGGTCCTCCACGTCTGTTGGTAGACTTACGTTATGAAATGGACATTGCTTCAGGTGATGTCCAATACTACTGTTAACGACTCCATATTTAGTATGTGATAATTTGCTTTCTTATTTATAGTTATAGGTGATATGATATACATCTGTATATGAAAGAAGACATACAACTTCTTATTAGTATCTTCTCTCTTTATAAATACATAAATCAATCAATTATTTATGAAATATTAATCATAACAAAGCAAACTAATTGTTTCATATTCCAACATTTACTTTAATTGTCTTGTAATTTTAATTTCTCCATTTCTGATTACCAATATCAAGACTAAGGATAAGCCAAACAATATGCAAAAGCAAGACAAGTTTACATCTTATTCACCAACACAATCGGATTATTTCAACCATACAATAACTCCAATTTGATTTGTTTCTAATTCAACTGATATGCCTCTATGAGACATTTCATCTACAATTCATAGGCAACCCTAATTATCCCTAACTAATAACAAAACAATTGCATTTTTTCGTTATTTACCAATAACAACACATTCAAACAACAAATAAACCAACAATTCAACGTAAGAAGGCATAAACCAACAATCTAAACAAAACACGTACACCCATCCACGGTCATTTATATAAGCATTTAACACCTTCATTTTTTGGAGACAAAATAAACTCAATAGTTTTGTTACCTGAAAATGATGTAGGATGGACAAAAAACGAAGCAAAAATCGACAGTGGAAGCTTGAGAGGAAGAGGACCGGCGACGTTAATGATGGGAAGAAGAGAGAAAATTTCGGTTTGTTAAGTCTGTAAATAAAATGACGTCGTTTCGTCGTTTTATTTTATGAACAATTCGACAGTTACAGAAGGAATTGTGATTCTGTCGCTGTTCAAGATGTTTATTTTTCCCGCAAGCTGTTGTCACCTACTTTTACGACGGATTTTACTGTTTCGTCACTATATTCTATCGGGAAACATGCGGGAATATTTTCCCTCCATGTTTATCTACGGATGTTTTGGCATTCGTAAAAAAATTCCGTCAAATTTACTGACGGATAATCCATTTTTGTTGCGAATTTACTACAGAATGTTTTCCGCCGATAATATTTTGTTGGTAATTTGTTATTTTCTTGTAGTGCATATAACTTGATGAAATTTGAGAAAGTTTACTGATGTACGACATATCTTTAAACATACAAAGTTAATTGTAGTAAGTTATTAAATCTGGAGTAAATCTAATATACCGATCCCATGAACTATACCACTGTGTCTGTTAATCTTAGTTGACCAATAAACTAAAAAAATAAAATTTGATAAAAGATAGTTAACCTATTAAACTAACAAAAACAATGCAACAATAAGTTAAATGTTAGGGTTTTGAAATTCATTTATGAAAATTTTCAATTATCATGTAGGACTTATTATGTAGGTTGAAATATTAATTAACCTAAAGTATCTATGGCATTGCCCAATGTACACAAGTATATTCAATTACTCATTAATTACTATCTTTAGATGCACAAACAATTTAACCTAATTAATTTTGTTAAGGGTAGTTACTCTATTTGCTTGTTACAATAGTATGGGATATCTTTATCTTTAGATAAAAGGTCTTTATTCTCATAATTCATGGATCATACTTCACATTTCGGTTCTTCATACAATCCTTAACATTGAATAATAATCTATCATAAACTTAATAATTAAAATAAATAAAATAAAGTCAACCAAACAAATAATGAATAATTGATTGATAATTAAGAGTAATCCATTACAAGCTATATCTTTAACCATCGCAAGATATTTTAGCCACTAATCATAACATAAACAAAACACAAATAAATCAATCTTAATATGAGAGAAAGAATAAAGAAAAGAATTAGAGAAGTTGTCATGATCTCCTTCAATCTTGCTCTCGATCCTTCTTTGATGCTAAGAAATAATAAAACTTTAGAAAAGGGGATTGGAGAAGCGTAAAAAAAATGATAATGAGGACTTTGATTAAGATTCTCATAAAATAAAAATTTATCATGAGTTAATTCTTAAGACCCATACTCTTTAATTTCAAACTTAACCCATCGAACCAAATGGATTGGGTCAATTTATGTAAGTTTAATTTGAACATAATAATATCATTAGTTTGCTTTTAATTACGGATTTAAAGTGCAGTGCTTAGTTGTAATGGCAAGAAATCCAAACTATTATCAAAATTTACATAATTACAATCAAATTTCTTGAAATTACATATCATTGGTAACTGTTGCAATCACTTACACAATACAATATAGCTCATAATTTGCAAATTAATATTTTATTTTAAACAAATAGAAATGTATGTAGAAGCCAACTTCTGCCCTTAATTAGGGATGATAATTTTTGTTTGACCCAACTAATTTAATTCAATGAACCAAATATGAGTTAATTAGACTTCAGATAAGGTTGAGTTAAGGTGATTGATTTTAGTCAAACCTGAATCTCTCTAAAACAATTTAGGTAAAATAATTTTATCTTTTTAAGTTTCAAATAATGTATTGCTATTAGCCCTATAGGCAATTGAACTTCAAGATGTCCGTACTCAATTGAGTTGGGCTTTAGTTAAGAGAAAAAAGAAATTAAGTTTGACCCAACATTAACCAAGCTTGATCAAATCAAGTTTGCGTTAAAAAAAAGAAATTAAATAAGAAATAGATCGACTCAGGTTTGATTTGGGAGAGTAGTAGTAGTTGATAACTTGCTAAAATCAACATGCTGAAATGATAAGTACCTATTTTCTTATGTGTTTGAGATTGCTGTTTTGGTAACTGCTGAAACGTGAAAATAGGTGTTTGGTAAGTGCGATTGCGGTTGCTGAAAAGAGATAAAATGACTAAAAAATCTATTGATTTAATAAACTATTAATTGTTATATAAATAATTAAATATATATTATTAGTTATATAAATTTAAAATTATAAATAATAAAATATTAAATTAAAATAAGAAAATATAAATAAAATAAATTTAGTAAATAAAATATTTCATAAAAATATTAGTCATATTAATTAAGAGTATAATGGAAAATAATATTTGTAGTGAAGGTTATTCATAGCAAGTAAAATTTTTACCGCAGAAACGGTTTCCTACCTCAACTCTCTTTCTGTTTATTGATTTCTGCAGTGGCACCGTATTTTTCTCTAACCTCCGTTTGTTTACTACAGATCTAAACATGTGACTACGTTTAAAAACTGCAGTAAATAAGTACTTATCTCCATCGCACCATAGATCCAAACACAGCCTGCATCTGTTGCTTATCTTATTCTGTACAAACAAAAATTTGTATCTTAACTAATTTACTTTATACTACTTCTATAATTTCAATTTATAATTTTATCCATTGGTATTGATAAAAATTGTTAATCTCTTGCTCAACATGATGTTTTAGATCAGTTTGTTCATTTAACATATTTTTTCGAGTTGTACTTAGATAATATTACAATAACTTTTATTAAATTTTCACATTAAACACAATAAAAATAAAATAGAAGTGTTTTAATCTATTTTCTTAAGAGAATTTTTTATCCGACAAAATATCTTGAAAGTAGGAATTTCAATTTCCACCTCTCATTTTTAAAGAATATAATTCTTAATTTATTTTCTTTTAACTCTAATTCTAATTTAAATACAAATAATAATTTGTTGATAATATATTTGTAATAAATTGATTAACATACCAGGTGATTAAGTAATTATTAAAATTTTCATACTTTGTGAAAATATTTAAAGAATCATCGTGAAAAATCCTAATAATAAACTTAAAACAGAACACCTAGTAATAAACTTTAAGTTATGAAAAAATAATAATTCAATCAGAAGTATTTGTTTGCAAATTATATTTTTAAAACAGACATTTCTATAAACTAACTTTTCGTAATTATAATTTTTAATTCAATAATAAAATCTTACATTTAGAGAGGGCTTAAAATTTTAGGCCATAAATCCTTTTTTTTTCTTATTTTGGTTCATTTTTCAATAATTTCAATTTTTAATTAATATATAATAAAATGTGATTTTGAGTTTTGAATTTTTATTTCTATTAATTGGAAACATTAGGTGGCACGTTATCAGTTAATTAAGAAGTCGGAGGACTTATACCTAACCCAAGGCATGCGTAGGAATGGCATTCATAAATTTGAATTACCACGTGGTTTATTAGACAATGAATAATAAATAATTCATAAACTTATCAGTTCGTCGTGATATGATTTTCTTTATTCTTGACATTTAAATTCTAATTTAGCTTTGCTATGGTTGTTGTCGCCAGCTAACAAAAACGTTATTTAAATGATAGTGGTGGCTACTTTTGTTGTAGGATCTGGTTGCTCAGTGACGTCAGGATAATTGACATAATACCACCAAGCAATTTTAAGACTATTTGCTGACATTGCTTTAGCTAAGGTCCAACAATTAGTTTAAAAAATTATTTATTTGAGTTTTAAATTTCCGTTTTTAGTTTTATTTTATTTTTAAAATTATAAAAATCACAAAAATGATATGTATTTTTTATTATGTTTTCTTCATAATCGATTTATTATCAAGTAAATATATATTATTTAATTATTTAATGTATTAATTATTGATAAGAATTATGAGTAATTTAATTTATATTATATTTAGTTAATTAAATTATAAATTATTTTATTTTATTTAATAATTTATTTAAATTTGGTAATTAAATCAAATTAAATAAATTTAATTTAATAATTACTAATAAATATATCAAATTAAAAATATCCCCAAAATATAGAAAATTTTAAATTTAATATTTAAAATAAACATTTATTTATTTATTTTTAAAAAATAAATAATTTTTATTAATAAAATATTATATAAGATATTAAAATAAATTCAAATAATTAAAAAAATTATTATCTAATATATAATGATCATCGGCAATAAAAATATAATAATCAAATAAGTTTTTGTTTTTATTTAAAAGAGAAACAAATACTTAAAACTAAAAAATATAGAATTAAACGACCCTAATAATCTAGATTCTATTTTCTTATGGCTTTTATCAACTTGGACAATTTTTTAAGATGCAAGTTGCTTCATAAACAATTTTGTTATTTTAAAATTTTAAAAAATTTGCATTCAATACTTATTAAGAAAATTTGTTATTTAATTAATTGTTGTACATATGGTACAGTCTGTTTAATTAATTTAACATAATTTTACTGATATTTTTGTTAAAAAAATTAAATTTTAGTAATTTATTTAAATTAGTAAAACAAAGTTTGTATTGAGATCATGGTCAAAGATAATCATGGATTAAGTCGGTGGGCATTGGAGTAGAAATTATATATTTCAAAAGGGTAATGTGACCAATTATTTTTTATTTTTTATCCTGGGTACAGTCGTTTGTCGAAGCATGGCCAATTTTTTTTAAAAAAGTAATAAGTCCCTTTACTAAATATATTCATGCTTAAAAAAATTGATTGGTTTCTAATAATTGATCCTTGACATAATTAAAACATTAAAATTCACGTAAAGGACAATCAATCAACATCTAAGTACAATATTGTTTGCATGTAGAGGAATACCAGTAGTGGATTCATAGCCAAATACAAAATTTGGCAGCAAATTCAAATCATAGCTTACTCAGTCACAAGCCACAGAAGCAGAAAAAACATGGCGGAGGTATGGCAATTAGCACTGCAGGTGGTGAAAGGCAGGTGGTTTTCACTCTTTGCCTCCAACATGATCATGATTGGAGGTGGTATTAACTCTCTATTTCCAACCTATTCAAACGACATAAAATCGTCTCTTGGTTACGGCCAAGAAACTCTCAATCTTTTAGGCTTCTTCAAAGAGCTTGGTGGCAACTTCGGTACAGTTTCTGGGCTGTTAGCTGAATTAGCTCCTCCGTGGTTCTCTATCATTATCGGCGCTGCTATGAATTTCGCAGGCTATTTCATGATTTGGCTCGCTGTCACTAACAAAATACCTTTGCCTGAAGTATGGCACATGTGTTTCTACATTTTTGTAGCAGCCAACGCCCAGTTCTTTGCAACTACATGTGCTTATGTAACTTGTATCAGGAACTTCCCTGAAAGTAGAGGTGTGTTACTAGGGGTACTCAAGGGTTTCCTTGGGCTAAGTGGAGCTATCACTACGCAGCTTTACCTGGCCATCTACGGAAGCAATTCCAGTTCGATCATTTTTCTGATTGCTTGTTTCCCTTCTGCTCTCTATCTGTTTTTTGTTTCTGCAATTCGAGAGAACAAGGGTGAGAGGCAACATAATGAGCTCGGAGTCTTTTACCAATTCCTCTCTGTGTTAGTTGTGTTGGCTTTGTTTCTCTTGGGCATGATTATTGTTCAGAAACAAGTCAATTTCTCCAGCATAGGGTACCGTGTTAGTGCCATGATGATTTGCGTTATTCTATTCTCTCCTGTCCTTATTGTCGTTAGAGAAGAGTGGTTTCAAATGAACAACACAAGACATGATCCTCTGAGGCTTCGGAGCGATGCACTCATTGAGAGACTACTAGAAATTGCTCCAGAAGAAGATAACCCAAAGGAGCTAAAACAGAAGGCTAATAGATCATGTTTCCTTTCCATATCCATGTGTGACAAACCAGAAAGAGGTGAGGACTATTCTGTCTTGCAAGCCCTTTTGAGCATGGACATGCTGATACTACTTTGTGTAACAGTATGTGGACTTGGTACAACCTGCACTGCAACTGACAACTTGGGTCAAATTGGGGAGTCACTGGGATATCCAACTAAAACCATCAGTTACCTTGTTTCACTGGTAAGTATATGGAGTTGTTTTGGAAGAATCTTCTCCGGTAACATGTCAGAGATCCTGTTAATGAGGTACGGAATGCCACGGCCATTATTGTGGACATTTGTACTTCTTTTGTCATGCGTAGGCAACCTCTTCGTTGCATTTCCCTTCTCGGGTTCGGTCTACATAGCATCAGTGATCATGGGATTTTCGCTTGGTGCTCAATGGCCGTTACTTTACGCTGTAATTTCTGAGCTTTTTGGCCTCAAGCGCTTCGCTACTTTGATCAATTCTGTACAAATGGCATCCCCTCTGGGATTATACATACTAAATGTGAAGATCACAGGGACTTTATATGATTACGAAGCACTGAACAATCTTGCAGAGAAGGGTATTGAGAAGTCTTCAGTGAGAGAGCTGACATGCCTCGGTGTTCGGTGTTACAGGTTGTCATTCATCATTTTGACCTGTACGGCATTTGTTGGTGCTCTTCTTGCATTAGTTTTGGCGATACGAACCAGGCAATTTTACGAAAGTAACAAGTACAGGAGGTTGAAAGCGGAAGATGGGAGACTGACATGAACTGCTGCCTGTACAATTCCAGAATATCTTGTCTATATAAGGATCAAGGAAGGACTTTGAGGCTTGGGATATTTTGGTCACATGATTCAGTTCAAGTATTTAGTAGACATTCTCCGAATTTTCACACTCCTCTAAGCCGACGCATATCCGGACATGATATGGATGTCAATTTCAGTCCGGTTCGCTTTTGACAAATTACGGGTTGATTATGGTCTATCCGGCTCAAGCTACGAGGAGACTATGGTCGGCTCGTGCGGGCCAAGGGCAGGCCAAGCCCGACCTGCGACCTAACAAAACTGCGCAATTTTGTCCTTTTTAATATTAAAAAATTTAGACAGGCCATGTTTGGCCCGACCAGTCCTTGACTCGCCGGGCCATGACCAACCGCGGGTCTAACCATCTCGATCTACACAGGCCACTGCCCGCCCGACTGGTGGTCCGCATTTTTTGAGGCAGGGTCGAGGGTGGCTTGGGTTCGTCCCAACTCATTGACATTCATAATTCATTCCAACTTTAATTTATATGAAAATCTTTTTAGAATCGTATTTAAGTATTTTAATATATCAATTTCACTACTTAAATTCAAAACAAATTCTTTCAAATAAATGTTTAATTCGGATCATTCAATTTTAAATTGATTTTAAATCATTTTTACACTAAATTATCAAAAGATTAATTATAAAAAACCTGAAAACTTTTATTTGAATTTACAATACTAGTCAGAAATTTAAAATTTTGTAATAATATTTTAACTTTCAATTTGTTACAAAAATAAAGTATAAAATCTGGTAAAGTGGGAGTCATATTAATTTTTTTTAATAATTTAGACTTATGATCTTTTTTAGTCAAACTGAATGCATGTTATATAAATAGAAATAAATAAAAAAACCTCTAACCAAATATACCTAAAATAGGAAATCTTTTAAAAGTTGTAGTTAATTATTTTAATATATCCACGTCACTACCTAAATCCATAAACTTTTAAAACTCAAGCATTGGGGCTATCAAACACTCTCCAAAATCCCCCTAGGTTAAATTTAATAATAATATTTATAGTTAAAATTATAAAATAGAGTCTTAATTTGTTTGAACTTGTAATTCAGTAGAAATTATGCATAACAACTGATGTCGGATCATCATTAATGCTGGTTTTGTTGTCGTATTAAACAAAATTATGTCACTTGTCATAAATCTTGCATTGCACACCCTACTTATCATTATTGCAACTTGCTAAGAATCTTATAGTGGAGACCGGGTGCTATATATCGTTGAATAAAAAATTCAATTGATTTTGTGGGTTCAATTGTAAAATTGGTTCAGTTTTTAATTTTTTAGTTTAATTTACTGTAATAATTTTTGTTGTTAAAAATTGAGCAATTTATTAATTAATTGATTAATTTTTATTAATTTATAATTTCTTAAAAATTAAAATTTTTTTGTCTTATCGATTTAACCTTCAATCCGATTGGCAAAATAATATCTTTTATAATTAAAAAAGAAAAAAAAAGGCCATCCTAGGTTAAAAGTAAAGCTTCAATTTCACTATAATTTTATTACACCTAAAACCAAATGAAACCTAACTTGGATCTATTATTCAAGCCCAAGTTGTACCCTTTGATTTGCCATTGCCCCTCGATACCAATCTAAAAATTACCTAAATTACCATAATCCTAACTTAAAAGTAGAGTAAACCAAACCTAACTGTCACTGTTGTAACTAATCGTACGACCTAACTTTAATGTAATTAAGGGGGCGGTTGGTTCTTACAGAGGAATGGTAATAGGAATAGGAATGAATATAGTGAGGAATGAGAATGGATATTATCATTATAATTATGATGGTTGGTTAAGAGGAAGGAAT
>JANQBM010000008.1:5399672-5436235 GCA_025594535.1 Erythroxylum domingense
ATGAAATATATTTTAATTAATTATAATATAATAAATAAATAAATAATATTATTTCAATCATTTATCATATTTTTACCAGTATATTTCTTATGTATCATCAAGCAATAGAAGTTATATACACCAAGGAATGACTCTCATCCATCTAGTAATGGAGAGGAATGGAGCAATGGCCAAAATCAAGGAATCATAATATTAGCTCTTCAATCATAACTTCTTACCGACCATTATTTTTCATTTCATACCTATTCCTCTTTTTTCATTCCCTCTAAACAAACATACCCTAATTTTTCATAGTTTAAAAAAGGGGATTGAAGAAGCATATGAAGAATTGACGATAAGAACTTTGCTTAACATTCTCATAAAATTAAAATTTATCAATGATAGTATTTTTTAACTATTAAAACTTCAAAAAACATTAAAGAATTCCTAATAATAAAAAACTATCAAATATATAAACTGTAGTTCACAATTTTGTTCAGGAAGACAATCGATTTCAAGCCCAAAGTTCCATAAGGTTAAGCTCGGTTCGACCAGTTGTGGGGTTAGTTTTTTTTAAAAACTTAAATAGAAAACGACATCATTCTAATATTTTAAATTAAAAAAGTTTAGGGAGACCGAAACAACTTTATATAAAGGACCAAATCTAAATATTTATCAAATTGTAGGCCTAAGTTGCTATTTAGAAAACCCCTTGTCTAGTCTTTAATTATTTGATTATTTCTGAAAGGTCACCTCCTTCGGAAGATATCGCATTAGAAGCCAGAGCCTCAGCTCTTCACCGTACGCCTCTCTTGTTCTTCATCTCTTCTACTGCCAAGTTTTGTCTCAATCAACGCGCTAATGCCTAATTGATGTCCATTCTTTACTTTACTTTTCTTTAATTTTAACTTTCCCTTAAATTGCAACAGATTACGAGCGTCTCTCCTTGTAACGTGTTGTATATCAAAGTTGTGAGTGTATTTTCGAACGGCTTGTTTGGTTTCATAAGTGTACTATCAGCCGTTGCTTTTATTTTCCACCACTTATGTTTATGAGATTATATTCTATGCTTTTCACATGAACTTGTTTCTTCTTGCAGCTTCTAGTTCCTCCACCATGTCTTGGTGCACTATTGAGTCCGATCCTGGTACAATTCCCCCCCTTCTTTTTAATCTGTACTCGAGATTGGAAAGAATATCATTGTAATATTGCTGATATTTGTTATTGTATCAGTATCTCATGGGAGTTTTGAATGTTATGTTGGAAACACTTTATGATATTTAGTCATTACGTCAATGCATGTGATTACTTTCTTGTCTGTATAGATCTTCACATTTAATAGGCCTATAAAACTGTTACCTTTTGCATTCTTTTTTACTTAATTTTTTTTTCTTGTGAAGAATTTTGTATTGCATCTGGAAATACCGGCGGCTTGGCTCTAAACTGTTTTAGGGTATTTATGTTACAGTCTGTAATTCATATAACCGGAATGGCTTTAGGAATCAGTTTAAACTAAGCCTACTTTTATGCTGCATACATACATACTGATATGTTCATAGAATTCCTTGGTTAAACATGAGAGACATTGGTATCGGATCAAGTTAGTCAATATGGCCGTAGTGTTCAGTAAGGAGGCACTTTAACATCATCGACACCATGAATGTTTCTGTTATATGGAGAAATTGACCATGCTAACGGATGTCAAATCCAAGTTTGTAGTACAGCTTAAGGCATTTCACTACCCTAGGAAAATCACCCATTTCACTACCCTAAACTGGGGATACTGGCGCTCTTCTAGTGCTTGCTTTGTCTGATATGCTGGGGGGCTTTGTTAATTTCTCAACCTAAAATGTGGCTCACTTTAGAATCCTCCAGGCATGATAAGGCACTTAGTATTGGATATGGTATTGGAGAATGAGCACATATCTGTGGGTTGTATGGCGTGGACTTATATTCATTTGTCTTGGAATATCCATGACAAGGAGGAGATTATTCAAAAAATTTTAATTCGAATTACTGTTTTTAATGTGATGAGTTAGTTTTTTCATTCCACTTTTCTGGTACTGATGCATATCCTCTTGAAGCTTCAGTTAGAGCGTTTCACTGAATATTTTGAATTCATCCTCTTGTGATATTTTTGGTGTTCTTCCCTATTTTCTCTTAAGTGTGAGATTTGATCGTCTCTGAGGAACACTTTTCAGTTTTTAGCCACTCGATATGTTGTCATACTTTTGGAACGTGTAGGGAAAATGGGTGGAAAGGAAGTAAAAGGAAGAAATTAGAAATATTTTCACTATCAATTTAGGATTGGATGAATTGGGAAGAAGATAGAAAAGAGTCTTTCTATTAGTTAGCGAGTAAAGAAAGTGGGGAGGAAGTCTATAATTATTAAAAGCATAAATATATTGAATCAAGTCTCTAGTTTCTTCCGATTTTGGAAAGATTTTAGCCATTACATGTAAGGAGAATGTTTTCTTCCAATTGTTTTCTCTCTCTCTTGGTGTTCTAATC
The DNA here is from genome assembly GCA_025594535.1 of Erythroxylum domingense. NCBI lineage: Eukaryota > Viridiplantae > Streptophyta > Magnoliopsida > Malpighiales > Erythroxylaceae > Erythroxylum > Erythroxylum domingense. The sequence goes on from JANQBM010000008.1 coordinate 5,402,163, forward strand.
TAAACAAATGATTATTTCTATTTCCATAAAATTTTCTTTATATCCCAGAAAAGTCTTTATTAGCACAGGGTTAAAGTTTGAGCCTGCAGTTTGTATCTGTTGTGAACATATGCATCATCGATTATGCTACTTTCCCTAGGTGTTTGAAACACCAAACATGAATGGAAGAAATGGACAAGTCTGGATGGTAATTTCTAAAGATCTATACTACCAAAGTGTACTAGAGCAACATGCTTCACAGCTTGTGCAAGGCCATGGAAAGTGCAAGCACTTGTTAATTTATTGTTGTGAACGTTCTCAAGACTAGTTGTTGCATAATTTCATCATGGAGCTTGCATATCATTATCTCTGTTGGGATTTATTGCTAGATTCTTAATTTGCATTGCAGGTGTATTCACGGAACTCATACAGCAAATGCAAGTGAAAGGTGTTCAGGTAACCTTTATTGATTATTAGCACTCTTTGTTGCATTGCTAACTATCATGGTTGTGGTATGTCTTGATTTATTACTATTCCTTGTTTCGAATTTGCAGAATGGAAATCTCATGAATATCTGTTCATTTCAGTCATTCATTAATTTATCTATTCAAGCCCAGCTAGATTAGACTACACCATTATCATCTATAATATCATTGTGGTTTATGAATGGTTCGCTTATTTCTAATGTAGTTTGCACTTGGCAATGGTATGCTTAATTAACCTTGTTGCAGTTATTCCAAATATTACCATAGCTGCAGTAAGAAACCAGAGGTTCTCAGCGCTGGTCCCTATTGCATGTTTGCATATTAGTAGCTTTAATAATTCAGTTTATTGTTATAGCCTTGACCATGTAGAAAATCATATGTTCCGTGGACTTTGTCATTTTCCTGAGTGTATATATTCAGTTCTTCTGATTACCACCACTTGCTTCCAACAAGAATATATTGCACAAATTTGCAACATGCAAAATTCTGTGCCATAATACAATGCATCTCTTTTTATCTTTTCTTTTTTTTTTCTTGGTGTAAGTATGCATTTTGGCATGGAGAGATTTATATACCTTTGGTTAGATGTTGACATTTAATTTTCAACCGACTAGTTTGTTTACAATTTCCTTATTGTTATTTTGTTTTGAGCCTTTTCTATTGTCTCATGTTTGTTGATGTGTACTGATATGGTGACGCATCTTATCAGGTTGAGGAGTTGTATTCTTTGGACCTAGATTCTCTTGACAATCTTAGGTTTGTTATCATTCTTAATTGGCTTACACCATTTAATCCCTGATATGTCTGGATGCTCTCCTCTATTGACACATTAAACTTCTCACTGCTTTCTTTTAAGGCCTGTTTATGGGCTGATTTTCCTTTTCAAATGGCGCCCTGATGAAAAAGATGACCGCCTTGTAATTAAGGATCCAAACCCCAACCTCTTTTTTGCAAGTCAGGTTTGTTCTCATGTGGATCGTAAGCGTTGAAGCATTACTGGAAGTGAAAAAGTTTCTTTAATTATTCTTTTCATTTCATTTTCTTGTTTTCCTTTTTTTTTTGTAGGTCATAAATAATGCTTGTGCCACTCAAGCAATTTTATCTATCCTGTTGAATTGTCCAGACATAGATATTGGGCCAGAATTGATGAAATTGAAAGAATTCACCAAGAGTTTTCCACCTGAACTCAAAGGTTTGGCCATAAACAACAGTGAAGCTATACGTGCGGCCCATAACAGTTTCGCAAGGCCTGAGCCCTTTGTTCCTGAGGAGCAGAAGGCTGCTGGAAAAGATGATGATGTCTACCATTTTATAAGCTATTTACCTGTTGATGGTGTCCTCTATGAGCTTGACGGACTGAAAGAGGGACCGATTAGCCTTGGTCAATACACTGGTGCACATAACAGTCTTGATTGGTTGCGGATGGTGCAACCAGTGATCCAGGACCGCATTGAGCGATATTCCAAAAATGAGATAAGATTCAATCTCATGGCAATAATCAAGAACCGGAAAGAAATGTATACTGTTGAACTCAAAGAGCTTCAGAGGAGGAGGGAACGCATCTTGCAGCAACTTGCAGCCTCTCAATCAGACCGCCTAGCTGACAGCAGCAGCTTTGAAGCACTGAACAAATCACTGTCTGAAGTAAATGCTGGAATTGAGAGTGCTACCGAGAAGATTTTGATGGAGGAGGAAAAGTTCAAAAAGTGGAGGACCGAAAACATTCGCAGAAAGCACAACTACATACCCTTCTTATTTAACTTCCTCAAGATTCTAGCAGAAAAGAAGCAACTGAAGCCGCTTATTGAGAAGGCCAAGCAAAAGGCTGGCAACTCCTAGCTGTAGGTTCTTCCTTGACTTCAATTTTATCCCGGTGATGTCATGTACTATTAGCATATTTAATTAAGGAACTTCTTAGTACGACCATTTGCTTGCTGGTTTTTGTGGACCTCGCTTTCATTTTAACCTATCTTCAGGTAATGGGAAAATAATATGGCACCAATTTTAGGTTTTATTCTTGCTTTTTCTTTTGTTTTTCGTGTATGCTAAAGCCAACACTATATGCTCCAGACTAGAATTGAATTTTAATGGATGTGTTCCTTTTAATCTCGGGTGTTTTATGTATCTTTAGTAGATTCCTGCCCTTTGCAATTTCCAGGATGTGAGAATCGACATTTATATAAGATTAAAGCTGAAAGGTAGAGAAGTTTGTAAGGCTCCAAATTTGTTATCAGGTAATATTAGATTAAAGCATTTTATCTTTAGGCAGCAACATTTGTAATTTACTTAATAAACGCATCAACTTAATCCTCAATTTTCTCACATAATAAATAAATTCATAACAAATTTTTATATTTCTTTCAAATTTCTCATTTTCCTTTCTTCTGTAATAATTGTAATCATCAAAAGAGAACATTTGTTTTTATTGTAATTTACACCCTGTTTGGAAATATAAGATTTGAATTCAATGTTGGAAAATTGGAAACATTGAATTCAAATCTTATGTTTGGAACCCAAAAAACTTCAATTCTTTTGTTAAAACCAGCTAGCCTCAACAATTCAATTCCAGTGAAAAATCACAAGAATTCAATTCTTGTGAACATTTTAAAGGTGCATTTTAACGTTGAAAGTTATCTTTCTACGATACTATTACTTCTCTTTTTCAAAGCAACCCTTATTTATCTCTTCAACGCAGCCCTCATTTTTCACTTTAAAGCACCTCTCATTTCTCTAGCCCTCATTTCAGTAGCGATGTTATGTCTCCTTGTTATATGAATGTTATTTATTTAATTTTTTGATGTAGCGATGTTATGTCTCTTTGTCACAAGAAGACAAATTAAAATTATTATGATATTATATAATTCAAAGTGAAATTTCAAAAATTGATAATGTCTTGTAGTTATTAACGTAAAAGAACTATTACTCATTTATACATTTTTAAGCTTCTAAATTTTAATAATTTCTATTGTTTTCATAACTCATTTAGTCTAATGTTATTTGTAACCAAATTTTCTTTTCATTTTAATAATAAACTTTTTATGATATTAATTATAATGAAATTGATGTTTACAACTTGCTTTATGTAATTGTGAATGTTGATTATTTAATATAATTATCTTTTAGTCAAGGATAAAAATGTTATATGAAATAATTAAATTTATTTTGATTATATTCTAAATTGTGAAATTGAATTCAATTATAACATTATTGGATTTGTTCCACACAGCATAAATTAAATTCAATTCAATCTCTTTAATGAAATTGAATTCAATTATAAAGTTTCTAAACAGCCCGAAAATCTTGGAGTTGAGGTTAATGTTGTTGGGGTCGTATGGTCGCTGGTCGGAGCTATAGCATGTAATAGTTCTTTTAACATCAAATTGGGGGTTAACTGGTTAAGGGTTTCCAATTTTGATTGTCCCAATGGCCGAAAGCTCCCGGCCCACTCCTCTGGAAAACCTCCCTGCCATCTTCCTTATTGGTTCCTCCAACGTCGGCAAACGAACCATCCTCTCTCGTAACTCTACTCTCTTTTTTCTCTCTTTCATTTGTATTTCAATTCCTAAAAAAACGTTCGAGTTGATTAAAAGCGTAATATTTCCCGTTCCAGGATTACTTTCAGTGGATTTCCGGGACACTAGTGATGATGCATCATCCTCTTCTCAGATTCTTTGTCATGGGTACGTTTCTTTTCTTCTGTTTGTTTGATGGTTTCCTTCTTTCTGTCAATCTATTTGTTAAAAAAAAAAGGTAAAATTTTTGAACACAGGTGGACAATTGATACCAAGTACTATACAGCAGATGTTTGTGTATGGATGGGGGAGCTGAATGATGAACTATTAATAGCTAATCTCCCTTTTTACGATCGATTAGCTGCGGTGGTCTTGGTTTTTGACTTGACTGATGTAACTTCTCTTTTCTGTTTTGCTTTTTTTTTTCTTTCTATTTTCTGCATCTCTCTGTTACCTTATGTTATGTGATTTGCAGCTATCAACTCTCACAGCACTCAAGGATTGGGTGTCTCGCAACGATGTTTACAAGTTTGATGTTCTTTTATGCATTGGAAACAAAGTTGATCTCGTTCCAGGTCATCCAGTTCATTCTGAGTACCGAAGACGACAACTTCAAAGAAATGGAGAGTCTTCTGTTGAGATCACCGACTTTGAATCTGAAGGAGCTAGTCTACTTGGGTACGAACAAGAACAACCAGCATGGGATATTAGGAGATCATGTCTTGAATGGTGCACCGACAACAACATTGAATATATTGAAGCTTGTGCTTCCAATGCCGATTTTGACAAATGTATGTAAAGCCCATCAATTGAGCATCCAGCTTGGTGAACATTTTCAGTTCTAGAATTAGATGGCTAGCCTCTTTATTTCAGATTATGATCACGATAATGCTGCATTCCAAGTCATTCTACCAACCTTTCTGCTTATAAATATCTTAGGATCATTACATGTCTAATGCTTTCCCGCGAAGTAGTTTTTGGTGTATTGGAAAGTATAAATTACATAAATCCCTTGCAAACCCTTCCTCCATACATCTATTAGGAATTGAATATGGAGAGGTATTTCTATTTGTCAAACTCCTGATGTTAAGGCCGACGAGTTATTTTATAATTAGGTTAGTTATATAGTTACCTCTAATGGGACATTCTTCAATCATAGGAGTTCACCTCCATTTGGTTGATTTTTGCCATTAAGAAGTGAAATAAAATTGAGCCATGAATTCACAAGCTGAATAAACTTGAATTAGTCTCTACTAAAACCTCTTCTTTTCCAGGTTTGTCAGTTAATGGCGATTCCCAAGGAGTTGAGCGTCTGTTTGGTGCACTTTCTGCTTACATGTGGCCTGGAATGATTTTGAAATCTGGCGATAAGATACCTAAACCATCTTTACCTGCAAATGAAGGTCTTTTTTGTAAACATAATTTTATCTATAGTCTTTGCCAATTAGAATACTGAATGTTTCCCTTGATTCCATACAGAATTATCAGAAGAAGAATCTGAGTACGAGTTCGAGTATGAAGTGTTATCTGCGGGTTTAGCTGAACCATGGGATGACACGTTTGAAGGATGGGTTTCGACAAGTAGTGCTAGTACCATGGAGAATCTAAGAGAATCATCTACTCAGAAGAATTTGGAGGCAGAATGTGAACATGAGAACAGAGAAAAGTTCGACAAAGAAGAGCTTCAGCCCTCAACATCAATGTCTGAATTACAGAGTAACGGGGAAGTGATTTCCAGTGTAGAAGAACCTGAAAAATGCCCAGAAACAGATGGGGTTACGCCTTTTGACTTTGATGACTTGGAGCAGTTGATGTCTGAGATAGGGAACATGCGTAACAGCTTGAGACTGATGCCTGATTTTCAGAGGAGAGAAATGGCTGCAAATCTGGCAATGAAAATGGCTGCTATGTTTGGAGGTGGTAGCGATGATGAACAAGAATTAGATTGATTAATTTGATACCTGTTTCGCATTACAGTTTTCTGCAATCTTGAATTTCGTCTGAAGGTTTTGAATGGTAATATATTGGCCAACCAGTAAACAGAACTGATGATATTCCAGAAATTTTCTGGAGTCAGTGCTTTGCCGCGTAGAACTCAATTTGGGGCGTACTTTAGATCAAAATTTGCATAGATTAGGTTATTAATACACCAGTTTGAGTTTGTGTTAGAAATTATGTAATTATTAATACACCAGTTTTGAGTTTGCAAATAAAAAAAATAAAGTGGAATATAATAGCTTAAAGCAAGTTTGCCGAAACCGAAATTGATTCTTTTCCTTTTTCTTGTACGACTTCAATGAAAACCCAAATTTGGTAGTTTATTCATGCTAAGCAACGCCATTCCTATTGCTGTTATCAACGTTCAAATATGGGCGTTGTGAAGCAAAAACGTTCAAATATGAGAAGCCAAAATTCGTTAAACATAGATCAATGCTAAGTGATCCATGGCGGGTTGTAATTGCTTTGGAGTGAGATCAGTAACTTTTGACTAAAGTAGGCTCCATACAAGTTGAGTTTTACGACAATGAGACGGCTTCTTAATCAGAAAGAGTGAAGGTGCAAAAGAAAGCAAACCTATTAGTAATTTGCCCAGTGGATGTACTTTGTATACAGCTGTTGGATAGAAGGGCTGTCAACTTTCAGGCGGACAGAAGCAACAGGCTGTCATTGCTGGAACTCCTCTTTGAAGAAGAAACAAGTGCCTTAGATGCTGAATTTGAGAGGCTCCGCAATCAATATGTACTCAGCGGGGCTTCGTATAACAGATGACTGTGCTCAAACAAAATTTTTGTAATGGAGAAGGTAAAATTGCTGAGTTAAATTCCCACTCTACTCTTATTCCATCATCTCAAGAAATCCATTCAAAATTATATCAAGCTTCAGACTCTGAACGATAGTCAATATATCAATTCCTTTCGGATATCCTTGTTGGCCTTGAGAAATCAATTGCAGCAATGAAAATGACTACGATGCTTCTGTAAGGGTCTAATAAATAGAATAGTTTTCTGATCATAGTCAACCATGCAAATCATTGATAACCCAAAGAAAAAGCATAGAAGAGAAGCATTAATATACAGCCATTTAGAATTCAATGAGAACACTATCTAAGGTCTTCAGCTGTTCCATCTCCTCCTGTCTTGTTGCTATTCCCGGTTCTACATAACACAACTGATGAAAAAACACATCAGGCCTTCTCATCAGATAACATTGCCATCAACAATTCTTTTTCAACTAAGGTTTTCTAACCTGGTATTGGGGCTTTTTCAGGGTGTGAACTCCTCTTTTTATAAGCTTTTCCCAACCAACATTGTCTTTCAATGCTATTTCTAAGGCTTCTGTTCTCTGTAATTACACCACACAACAAATTCAACAAATATATGGTAAAACAGAATCAAGAACATTATATCTGAAACATCTAAAGTTTTAACCAATTCAAAAGTTGTCACGGAAGTGGAAACCTGAAGCCTTGCATCTACCTACCAAACATAGCAGCAACCAATGAACTGGAGGGCTACAACTACAAGCCTACAATCCTATTCTGCAGTTCACTAGTGTTCCAGGCCAAAAAGGAGGAGAACTGATATATATCCTAGATAAATCGTCAATAGTGTTCGTAAGGGAAGCAATTACTGTTTTCATTAACGTGGAAATAATTTCTAGTGCCAATATAGATAGGCCCAAAAGTCCAGATGCTCAGAGAAAGACTTCAGTATAATCCATGTCTGGAAGGAGATGTCATACATATTCCACGGATTTGGTTAAGAATTGATGGCTTTCAATCTCATTACAGCCTGAGAAATACCATCTACAGGCATCCCTGATGTATTTTAACACCTACTTAGAAACAAATAATCTGAAACTTCAACAGATATTGAAATGTCATGATAAGCCTTACATATGCACTCTTCGCATTTGATTCTGTCCAAACAATGACAATACAAAAGACCCTCAATGCTTCTTAGGCTTAGGTGCAAAAATTTTCTTTTACAACTTTAGTGAAGCTGCTAGATGGTGCTCCATGTCATGATAGAAGATTTGCGCCTTACTAAATACAAAATTGGAAATTGCTGGAAAGATATAGGTTTTAGAAAGGATTCTGTTCGCAAACAGTTCACGAAACGTTGGAGCTGAAGTTGACAGTAGATGATGCAATATTGCAAATGGTAGAGCATCGTTCAACCACAAAATGCTAGATATTTCAGGACAACCGATTTTGTGCAAAGAAAAAAAAACTTTAAACACATAGGAGTATGCATTGCAGACACATCTATTAGGATTATGCATTGCAGATGCCTATAGTTAATATTTTAATATATAATCTTGAAGAAAAATGAAAGCTTTTAGTACTTACATGAGCAGGATCCAAAATCAACAGATTGTATTTCGAGGTGCCATTTTGTTGCCGTTTGACTTCAATCCCAACAATGGTTCTCGAATGTCCATCATGTTGAAAGTATAAGGGCCTGTTAATACTCGAAACAAACCCAAATACACTCAGGATAAATGTCTTGTATGCAAAAACCAATGAAGAACATGAAAAAGGAAAAGCGATCAAAAGGAGAAAGTCCGCTATCCAAATTTCAAACATTAGAAAATCTTCAAGAGAAGAGTAAAGCTAACAATAAAGAGATTAACTTTTACATTCTGTCAGTGGCAATGACACTTGAACTGCCGGAAAATGGAAATTTTATGCCATCTGAGAAGTAATTCCACACCCAATCAACAAGAGCATGAGAGAAATCATTCTTGCTTGAAAAGTGGGATTTGTCACGTGCAAGTGCATCAGTCTCTGGTGCAGAAATACTGAAAGTATCACGTTGCAGATATCGGTCCATAGGTCCATACACCTGAAAGGTGGCTTTCCCCTTGTTCCCTCCGGTGGTTCTACTAGTGATTGTTTTGGTAGAATTCAAATTGGGAGCAGAGTCAAAATCAACAATCTTAGCTCGAAGGCCAAAGGAACGGAAGAGGGCAGCGCATTCAGTAGTTCCAATCCAGTGTTGAGAGCCATGGATGGAGTGGTTAAAATGAAGGGAGCCAGGGGCATCAAACCCCTTTTGCCAAGCAATCTCAAGCCATCTTTGGAGAGAAGGAATATCAGGGACATATCCACATCCCCCAAACAACACCTCCCTAGCACTTTCACTCCTAAGCAAATGAGAAGAAAGCATTTGGATGTTACGCCAACCGCAACCCCATCCCAGGTCCTCGGAGGGCAGACAATGGAAGTGATCAACATAACCACACAATAACACAGTATTGGATTTAGTTTTCTTGTGCATTAAGTTTACATCTGATTCGAAACACTTGAACAACAAGGCCATCAAACCACCTTCATCATTGACAGGGTGATGGGAACTTGTGCTTTGCAAACCAATCAAGCTCGAAATCTTCTCATCCATGGCGCTATTATAGTTACTTCTATGAGTTTGGGAAAGGGAAAGGCTTTGGGACATGGCGAGAAATTCGTCGACACAGCTTGCAATAGCATCATTATCATCATCATCTTCAAAGTGGCTGTTTGCATGCCTATATAATCATCGTCCACAGTGTTATCAACAAAATCAATATTTTTAAGAATCACAAAAAGAAAAGGAAAATTGAACAGGTTGCAGACAGCGAAAGCGAGAGAGCTACCTTGGGAGTAGATACGAAGGAATGGTGAGATTACAGATGGGACAACTTCCAAAGCAATCCATAGCATAATCATACACTTCGCTACTCATTCAAAATCCTAATCCTAACAAACCAACTAAGCACCACCAATCCCTCTTTCTCATTTTGATTTGTTCATTTTATATGAGTTCTAGATTTCCCTCCCTCTCTCCTCAATTATTAAAATGAAACAAATCATTAAAAATAATTAAACCGATTTAAAAATTACCTGATTTAGTTTTAAATTTTAATAATTTTAATTTATTAAAATTTAATTTTTATTAATTAATAATTTTTATAACCTAAAATAAATTAAATATTAATTTTTTAAATTAAAATTAAAATTATTCGATAATTATATTTTAAATTATTTAATTATATGTAATTTTTAACTTATTTTTAACTTGTTATAATTCTTTATTTTATGTTTTTTCAACTGAAAATTATCCAAAACTAAAAAAGAAAAAGAAAATGAATATCAGGTAAAAAGGAAGAAAAGCTTTACGAAGCCCAATTTCCGTGCTGGTCTGCGTCTCTCATCAATTCCCTCGGAACTCCGACTCCGACCTTCTCTGTTTTTCTTTTCTGTAATTATCTTTATTAGGAATTGTCGAGAAAATAAGCAAGTGGAAAAATGGACGCGGCAGCAAAAAAGAAGGCTTTGTTCCGTGCTAGATTGAACGCCCAGAAGAAGGATAAGCAGCGAATTGATTCTCCTCTTGTTAGGTATTATCTCTTCTTCTTTTTACTGTTTTTATTTATTTATTGTTGAAGAGGTTCTTTTCTGATATTCATTCATTAACTACTAACGCAGGTACAACGAGTTCGATCAACCTGTTTGTAGGGTTTGCAACATTGTTTTGAAGTCTGAATCCCTCTGGGATGCTCACCAAGCTTCTCGTAAGCATCATGAGGTCATTCCATTCGTACCCTTCTCTTGTTCTCCCAATTATGATTCCGAGGATTGATTTATTTATACTGCCCTTTTGGTTTCTCAGGCAATAAGTGATTTCAAAGCTAATGCAACTGGGCATACACAATCTGCTAAACCTAAACTTCCAGTTAAGGTGGACCTGCCTGATACAAAGGATCAACCCTCTGTCAAATTGTCCAAGCCTTCCTCATCATCTGGGCTTCCTCCTGATTTTTTTGATACTCGTGACTCAAAGAAGCAAAGACTTGGTATGGATACTTTTCCTTTTCGGGATGCGAATTCTGTAGATTCAAAATAGAATGGCTGTGTGTTTGTAGATGAAGAATGAGGATTTTTTTCGGTTTCCGCTAAAAATAGAAAGGGATTCTTTTAATTTGCCAATTGAACGCATTGATTTCTTTTATTATTCAATGATATTGGCACTTATCTAGTTGTGTTTTATCATTCAATGATCTTTGGTAGTGATGGTTATAGAGTTAATGTGAACAAGATCGCAGAGAGGGAAAAGATTGCTTGTTGAATAGAGCAATAGGTTCTTAACTGTGGTTGAGATGGTTCCCACTAGGTTCTTTCCGTTTTGCCTCATTTTCCTGGAGTATAGTTTGTTTGCAACTGGTTTTTGGGCAAAATTGAATATAAATCATGATTGAAAGCCAGTTCATCTTCTGTAACATAAAACCTGAAAGACATATACCCTGCCTCTGAGTGGATAACCATTTGTAAATTTTATAATTGGAGGTGGGACTCCGGATGAAAAGGAATTACATCGTTGATAGGAGTCAAAGCAGCCTAATTCTTGTTGCCTGGCTAATGATTAGTTATCTTTAAGTGGAAGGAAAAGAACGTCAATATATATATATATATATTTTTGGTCACACCATCACCCTTTCCGATGTCTTTGAAGAGTTCGCAATTCAATATTTCTAGATAAGGCCTTCCTGTCTAACAACAAAGGAAATGCATTTTCAACCCGTGCTTTCCTGTCACAGATTATGGTAATTTATGTTCTTAAAAATGTGCTTTTAGGTTCAGATGCTGTCAAGTCTTCGGATCCAGATGCATCTAAAAAGGTGGGAACTTCAACTCATGCTATAACCAAAGAGTCTTCCTTTGAAAACAAGAGAAATGAACCACCCAATGAGATTAATAACCAGACTACAAGGTTTAAACAAGTCAGCGATTCTTTATCTGCCCCAGAACAATCTACTGGTTTAGAATCCAAGCAAGTGAAAGGAGCTCTTCCTGAAGGATTCTTTGACAACAAGGAAGCTGATTTACGTGCTCGTGGCATTAAGACTGTGAAGCCAGATGTCAAGTAAGGTCTTTGCTTCCCGTTCCACTCTTTTCATAGTTAATGATTGATATGAGCTTCCTTTTCTCTGAAATAAAGGTCTCTGTGTTCCTTTAATTTGATTTCTTTGGGAGAGTTACATTTGTTAAGCTTCAAAAGGCTGAAAATTTCCTAATCCACCCTATGATAATCATCTGGTTTTATGGCTAGCTAATTTTTTATGTTAAGCAGTGGATTGCATTGTTGAATTCACTACAATCATCTGTATATAAGGAGAAGTACATCTCCTGCTACCTCAAGAAGGGTTTCTTTATATAGGCCTTTGAGATTGTCAGTACTTTTAAAAAGCTTGTGTTTTGAAATAATTGCTCATTTAAGTATTGATTGATTGTGCATCCCAGTCTTTAAACACCTTGTACTGTAATGGACATTCTATCTACTTAATCAAATAATTGATTATAACTATCACAATTTAATGGGTGGAGCAGAATCCATAAACTTTTTCAATTTGAGTTGAAAGACGTACCTTTTGTATCATATTAACATGTGGATTTTTATGCATACTAATTTTAAATTTTATTTTAAATCCTGATTAGAGATGAGTACAAGGAATTTGAGAAGTTGATACAAGAGGACTTGCGGGAGGTTGATGACCGTTTGGAAGAAGAGGAGGTCAGAGATAAATATGTAGGTTTTACTCAATTACGTCTCGAATTGATGTTACTAATATGTAGTATGGTGATTGCAGATTGATGCAGCTGAAATGATTCAAGAATTCGAATCTTTGGAACAAAGGTAAGTTTGTGCTAGCTAGCAGTTGGTATACTGCCATTTATTCAGGAATTTCTTTAGTTTGATTTATTGGATGGTTTAGGATTCTTATTCTCTTTGACCTGTGAATCACCAGTGCCTATAGGGAAAAAGTTGAATTGTTGAAACGGAGGAAAATAGAGCTGATGGCTGCTAGGTCTTCCAAACGTGGCACAGATACAAAATTGGTTGAAAAAGAATCTCTCGTAGAAGAATCATCCAGTGATGATGATGAAAATAGCAATAATTTTGCGGTCGATTGGAGAGCTCAACACCTATGAATAGGACGGAGAAAAGATGTTTTTGCTACCGGGCCAAATTAGGTGCCACTTTTGCCTAAATATGCTAATATCTCTGCCTCTTATCCTGATTTGGCCACCATGTTGAAGAGCCTGAATTATTTGGGAATATTTGTGGCACGATAGAATGCAGAATTTTGGAAACATTCAGGGGGGAGATATATGTTTATTTAATAACCGAGTTTATGGTTTACCTCCCCACCTGGAAAGATCAGTTAGAGAGATTAAAGGTCGAGCTGTCAGAAATGTTATGATTTGCTGTTCTAATACTCGCAGACTGATGTCTGATATGTTGGCATACACTTGTACGCCTTTGGTCACCGATAATGTTAAAACTTGGAAGGTATATCATTCGATTCATGCTTCTTTTCCCCCACTTCTAATTGTTGACGTGGATGTTGGAAGAAAATTTTAGCTTTACATATTAAGATATAAGGATTATGCATCAGAAGCTTAGGAATAACAAATAATGGAGATAGTTGTATACATAAAAGGCAGGGGGGTCAAATTTCTTAAACATTATTCTTTTTTTCACTGAAACTGCGCTTATTTCCGCCATATTTTGTCCTTGTACATCAAATTGAGAAGTAGCCATTATGCATCAATGGTAGAGGAGGTCAAAGCGTAGTCTTGACAAAGAGTTGACTTTTTGTGGAACAATTACCATAATTTCAAATGTCAAACAAACAATTAAGTAATGACACCTCTCTGAAACATGAATTCAACTGGCTGCATTATCCTTTCCAAAATATACAAACAATTAACACTAGTTTAACCATATTTGTGATACATGGGAGATCATTTGGAGGTAAATACCACCAAGTATTAGCCACCTTGAAGACAAATTTTATCCATTCACTACTCTTAACATTAAAGGAACACTAGTCATCCAATCGCAGAGCGTTATATCTACTTCTAAAACTTGAACAAATTCTTATGAACCTTCAAAACCAATCGACAAGTGAGTGAAATTCTCGTCGTCTTTCGGTTGATAAGCTTCATATCTCCACCCTTGTTTGAATCACCATCTTTCTCATAATCTAAGAGGGAATCATCGAGTCCACGTTGTAGCAAAGTTTCTGCTCCATTCACAACCTAAAAGTGAAAAACCAGTGCGATTGTCTCATATAAGAACATGTCCTTGTAGTCAATATATACGTCAAAATTTGCCACATACCTCACCATATGGCTGCACCTCTCTATCTTCTATACCATGCAAGTAATCTGAAAGGAAAATTTTCTAGTGTAATTAGGATACTATAGAGCATAAAATCAAAAGCATTTCACTCCGCAGAACCTGCTTAGAGAACAACAAAAAAAATCTGAAAAGCTTTGTGTTTTGCAACAACAATAGGCATTCACCTGTATAGGCATCATCCTTGAATATCAGTAGGCTTCGAGGCATCAATAATACAGAAAAAGGTTGGTGATCGAGCCGCAATTTGTCCGCCTCAGTATCTAAAGCTTCACCAGCTGAGAACAATTTATTTTCATCATCACACCTCCATGCATTTGTGCATGTTTTTAATCTTGAATGTGGTGTAAAGTCCATTATAACAGGTGAACCAAGAGAGAGGATGGCTACAACTGGGAAATAGGCAGGCCCATCCTGGTGTGGCTGCAAATAGTGACAATAAAGACAATAAATAGCAACTAATACAAAATACTGTGGCCGACGTTAGTTGCAGGCGTTGAGTGAACATTTAATCTGTCTTTAAAATGGTACAAAAGTAAATGATGCATGATGGGACATGTTGCCTTGTATTCAAAATCCAAGTTCCAAGTCAATAAATAGGGCCAATACCAGACACCAAGAGGCAATTACGATGCAGACTCAAATTCAACTATTTTGGTTATGAACAAGGTCCAAAAGAAAAAAAGTTGGGACATATAATAGGTAAAAATGAGATTATTGCAAACCAAAAAAAGAGATTGCTATCATGTAGAAATGTTCAGCACAAACCATTATCCCCTGGTCTGGAAGGTACTCATTGATGAGAACATGATTAATTGCTGCAGGGAAAAGTCCTGATTCGTTGTATATTTTTTGCGTTATCTTCGTTAACCAAGGAGGCACTGTAAGAGAGGTTGCTCAGCAGATTCTAAAAACAATATGTAACAATAAGAATCTATATTTGCAAAAACAAGAAAATAAATGTTAAGCCTTAAGTTGATTCGAACTAAAGAGGAACAACAATTGGCTTCTCAATAATAGAATTAAAAGGGCATCATTACATTTCTCAACAACTAGCTATGATTCATCTTCCAAAAAAAAAGACAACTAGCTATTTTTTGCTAAATGACAAAAAGTATTAAGCCATATTAGTATAACAGAGACACTTCATTCAAATGCAACTCCATGACTGAATGGTACATAATTGATCTCTAATTTGTAATGTGCACTAACTACTGGTGCACTAAAACAAGTAAACTCCAGACCCAAGAATGTGTGCATTGTTATTGTATCATCTAGTTTAGACTTTTTGTAATATTCTTCAAGTATACATTAATGATGAAACTTCATAGACGGTCCCTTCTTCCACTAAAAAAAAAATTAATTTCCAGTAGAAGGTCTAAATTGATTCCACTCAGAAGTCATTGATGAGCATTATTTAGCATATCTGCTCTCTTAAGAGCATTTTAACTAGCAACTTGAGCAGTCAAATTAGAAAAGAACTAAAAAAGAAGAAATATTTAAAACAATTATAAAAAATTTAATTATAAACTAACATGTGCATAATAAGCATTGTAGAAAGTAAAAAGATCAAGATGAATTACTTAAATCTCCATACAAATGAAAATAAAACTGTGTCAAGTTTGTGTTCCCACTTACAGTCTTGGGGCAGAAGACCCTTTTCATGAACGACTCCACCTGTCAGTTAGCAAACATTTAGGGAGGTGGTTTGAATTTGACATAAAAAGAGAAGGCAAGAAAGTTCATTCTTTACTCTTGTCTTATGTATGCTCAATCTTCTTGTGATTTCAATTTAACTCTAGAGCTTCTCCACTTAAAAATTTTAATAAAGTACATTTACTGCAAAACTTTTTAACTACTTGAACTGAAAAGTTTTTAGAAGAAGGAAAGTTACTTTTATAGTAAAAGTTCAAATAATACCTTATAAGCGTGGATGTAATACATGAAGTACTTCTTAAACTGATATGGATAAGGATGCATTTGTGGGTACGAAATATAGCAAGAAGAGGATCAGCCCTTTAAAATAGGAGAAGTGATAGGAGATTTGCAACATCCCTTTAAAATAGGATATCTTACCTTAGAAGGAGTCTATTTAAATATTTAGTAAGATAACTAGTAGGTCTATTCTTGTTAGAAGTCTTATCCTAAATAAACTCACGTAACCAGCTCTATATAAGGTTACTTTATCAGACAAATTATCAAAGAAATATTTCTTGGAGGAAGAGACCTTGTCAAGGACAAGTTTCCCTCTTGAGTAGAAAAATAGGGTCTTCAGGAAGAACTCCAACAAAGGAAATCAAGAGGATTCCTTGGTGGATCATCCCGTGACTAGATCCTACGTTTGGGACCATATCAATTTGGTATCAGAGCCAGACACGATGAACGACTCAGGGAATATCCAGAATGAGCTTAGGGCGCTTATGCAAAGAGTTGAGCAACATTTCCAGCAGATGGAGGAGCTCCAACAGAGGCACTTGACTTCCCAATTCGAAGAGATGAATCGTCGGTTTAGGGAGCTAGGAAAGGAACCGAATAGTGGGGGGCATGGAGGTGGGGCAAGAAGCAGCCATGTTTCTATTAGCCGAGGGGAGAGGCTGAACGAAGGGCATCCCTGCCGCGTTACTCGAAATTGGAATTCTCCACCTACAAGGGTTCAGAGGACCCTCCAGTTTGGTTGCACCACTACGATCAATTTTTTCAAAGCCAACGGACAACAGAAGAGGATCGAGTCGACTTGGCTACTTTTCACTTGACAAGGGAGGCCCAACTCTGGTATTACCAGGTGGAACAGGAGACACCAGGAACGTCGTGGGAGAACTTCAGTCACAATGCAACACGAGATTTGGTCCGCCCTTAAGCACTAACCCACTAGGAGAATTACCAATCTCAAACAGACGAGTACTGCTGAGGAGTACCAGCGTCAATTTCAAACCTTACTAGCATGCATTATTGGTCTCCGACCCAAACAACAAGTAGGCCTCTTTACAACTAGATTAGTTGACGGGATACGGATAGATGTGGAGCTGCAGGGGTCGAACACGCTAGGAATAGCCATGAACATGGCAAGGGTTTTTGAAAGGAAGCAATTGATGGACTAGGGAGGGGGAGCTTGGCGTAATTTTGCCTGGGCAGCAACCATAAGCAATGCTTCAGCTTGGGCAACAGTCAAAAGCTCTCGGGCCAGCCCTACGGCTGTTAACAACCAAGACAACAAACCCTTGGGAGGTTCCCCAACATCGGTCATCATTATGGGAAGTAGCCCAACCCAAATTTTCAAGTGTTTGTCAAGGGAGGAGATGGTTGAAAGCCGAGCAAAGGGACTTTGTTTTAATTGTGATGAGCCATAATTAGGGGGGCACAAGTGTAAGCGGCTGTTTTGGCTTGAAGTGGCAGACCCGAAGGAGGAAGATGAACCGCTTCGAGCTTGAGGACAAGCTCCTTGTCGAGAAGGAGAGTAATGATATGGATGCTTTTCCAGTGATTATGCCTTCAAAAAGTTTTACACTTATAGAAATTGATTTAATTTATTCAATACCATAAGAAGAAGATCCAGAACCAGATTAAGTCACAAAACTTTTTCAAACCACACAAAGAAAATGCGTAATTTGATCCTTCTACAATTACAAAGCGCCAAGCAAATAGTTTTCAGGTTATAATGAGAACAAAACATGAAAAAGAATACCGACATACCCCAGTTCTGAAGTCTTCTGTTCTTCAAAGATTTCCATTTTGACAATGGGGCTTCATATATCTGCAAATGTACATATAAAAAAATGAATAAAATCATGAACATCTATTTTGTTGAATTAAGTCTGATTTCAAGTACTTAAGTATACCCATGATCATTCAATAACAAACTCGATTAAATTTTAATATAAGCAGGTAATATGAGAAAGTTGCAATTAAAATAACCCAATGAGAATTTATGAAAGAAAATACGGGACGAGATTAAACTATGGTTATAGTCCAGGGAGTTCTCTGTATTGATGAACTATTCTCCAAAACCTCGAAAACAACCTGGTATTATGTTACCCATTATCTCATTAAGCAACAGGGAAAACGGCAATTCTATAAAGATCCAATACACCTAATTTCCGAAATCCGAAACCCCACACTAAAAACTTCATTAAAAAGAAGGAACATAATTGGTAATATGGACAGAGAGAGCATTAGTACAACTTCTTACCTTGGCGAGAAGTTGGGTTTCTTCCAAGCGTGTGATGAATTCAGGAATGTAAAACACAGAAGGAAGATTGCCCACTTTGAACTTATTCAAATTTCCCTCCATCCTCTTTTACCTAAATAAAAGAAACTATAACCAAAAAAATCCTTATGAACTACATATATTCATAAAATAAAAGCTAAACTTAGTGCAATTGATTTCCAGCAGAACAAAGGCGATAGAGTATGCAAAAGTTAAAGAATAATATTAATTCAAAGTAAGAAGAAGAAGAGGAAGAAGGAAACAGACTGAAGAACCTCAAACGAATGTTCTTCTTCTTTCCTCTTCCAACGAAGGGTTAGGTTATTTTCAGTTTGAGTAGTTTAATACCTATAATATCCTCATATTGGAGCATTAATTATATTACGCCCTGTTAAATTCTCTTGTCAGTTACGATGTCTCAATTTAACAAGAATAAGAATTCTGATCCCGTTCCCACGTTCGTACGATCGCATAGATAGGAACGGAATCAGATGATTTAGATGAAAGTGACGGGTGTTTCAGAAGAATTTGATGACGATGACAACGATGATAACGACGGGTGCGCGCGATGTACTAGATAATTATTTCCCATCCTGCCCTATCCTATTCCTATAATGAAAACGACGACAACGGACAGATAATACGACAGACACTCTCGCTGTAGAATACTGTATACTACTACTGTACTGTTCTGTATTACTCATTATTTGTTTGGATAAGACACCGGAAACTCTGATGCTTACTCTACTCATCATAACTAGAGTTGAGTTTCGCACCTAAGCTAAAGAGAGCTTCGAGTTAACAGCCGCTGTTGGTGTTGAAATTAGTCAGGTGAAACCCTCCGTCCATCCTGCTCTCTTGGTCGATTTCAATACTACTACTACTACTTATACGATTTGCTGTTGTGACTCTTGTTCTTCTTCTTCCTCATCTCCGCTTACGAGGAATATCTGAAGAAAAAGTTCTTACTTCGTTTGCTTTGTTCATGTCAAGATGCGTAATTTATGTAGGAAGTAACTATGGATTTGTTAATAAGTTAATCAGTTGAGCTCATAATTTTTTCATCTCATGCCGTGGCTTTTGTATGTAAAGCATAAGCTACTAGGATTTGGAAATTAAATACTTATTCATCGTTAGATTATTCTAGAGTGGAAAATTTGACGACTGATACATCAACTTATGGATCTTTCGTTTTCTTCTCAAATCCTAACGATGGACAAGTAATAAGCAGATGAAGAGGAGAAGGACCCAGGAGAAACCAAATTTTCTATTCTAAAAACTTAGTTGTGGAACTGTTACAACATTTCGTTTTTTTACATCTAATTGCTTAGTGATTGTACAAAGTTTAGTAACTTTACTGAGCTTGGGCTTTGTTCAAACTAGTTTGCATTGGCTACATAAATTCATTTCCTTTGTTGGTGGCCTGTGGTTGCGTTTTGCTTCTTCATAGATGGTATTCAAGAGTATATCATCCAACGGTTAGGGATTCTTAATATTCATTTCAATCTGTGTTAATACCAGAATGATGAAAAGGGCAATTCATGGATTTTTGTTACATGGGAATGCTGTCAAAAGCTCTGTTTTGAGACATGCCCGCATTGGGAATCCAGTTTTGCGGCCCATTATCTTTTCACGCCTTGAGTCAGTTTCATCAGCTCGTATCGAAGAGCATGGATTTGAAAGTACTACAATTGCAGACATCCTGAAAGCAAAAGGTAAAGGTGCAGATGGCTCTTGGCTTTGGTGCACAACAGATGATACTGTTTATGATGCTGTGAAATCGGTATGTCTTTTCCTTTTCCCTAAGATATTTATCAGCTCTGATTCTAATGGTTTAACCTATTGCACTTTGCATCTTGTATTTCACAACCCAATCTTTGACGAGTCTGAGACTGCTATAACCAAATAAGCTAGTTAACAGTTGTCTAGCTTTTCCAAAGTTCTGTAAAAAACACTCCAAAGGTACATAATTTGTAAGTAGGAGCATCATTGTGTGTTTTAACTAGTTAAAGTTTGTTACTCTGAAGATGACACAGCATAATGTTGGAGCCTTGGTAGTTGTGAAACCTGGAGAGCAGAAGTCAATTGGAGGAATCATTACAGAGAGAGGTACTTGAAAAGTATTATTATCCTACAAGAAGCATAATGCTACAGTCATTCAATTGACCTTTATGATAGTAGGGAATGTAGACCTGTCTATTTATCTGCTATGAACCATTGACACTAGTCTATTATCATGCACAACATTGTTAGAAATGATGAGTTGATGAATAAGCTCAACGAGGAAAAGAACTAAAGAAGCACGCATTTAGCAACTGGGCACTAATTTGGCATGTCAAACTGACATTTACAATCTGCCTCCCATGTGTTTAGGAAAACAAATTCTTACTTAGGTTGGGTTGTAACTTTGATTATTCACAATGAGAACCTGATTTGGCACAATCTGTTTGAATTTCTTTTTCCTTTAGATTATGTCATCTGAATGTCACCGTGGAAGAAACTCTAGCTGAGCAGGCTAAAAAGTATAATCCATGCTGATTACAGAGCTTTAATTATCTTCTAGTAACCTCAACTTATTGTTCTGGAAAGAACTGCTTTAGTAACCATTATAGGCTGTCAGTGATGAGGTTTATCTGGGGTATCATACTACCAAATAATGCATTTTAAAATTTTTAAATTAATGTTTTTAGTTCAAACTTTCAGATTATCTTAGGAAGATCATAGTGCAGGGAAGATCATCAAAGTCCACTAAGGTTGGAGATATCATGACTGAAGAGGTATGGCACCATAATCATTTCCTAGTATCTTTTTTACCCTTTCATTTATTGAGGTTTCAGAGACCTGCAACAATACAACTAAATTGGTGCTTTCAGAACAAGCTTATCACAGTTACACCTGACACCAAGGTATTGCGAGCTATGCAATTAATGACAGGTCTGTCATCGTATTTGCTGTAATTGATTTTACCCTTTTATGTATAGATTTAAAAATTTTATGAAATATAAGCTTGAACATGTTATAATTGACAGAAAACCGCATTAGGCACATCCCTGTTATTGATGATAAGGATATGATTGGCATGGTGTCAATTGGAGATGTTGTTCGTGCTGTGGTAAGCGAGCACAGGGAGGAGTTGAACCGTTTAAATGCTTTTATACAAGGAGGTTACTGATGATAATGGCAAAAGGAACCATTGCTTGCTAATATGCCTGGTCTTGAGACCAAAAAGGAAGAGCTTGTAAATATGGAAAACATCAAACTAAATGCTTGTGAAATACTAGTTGTGTGTGCCTTTTTAACTTGTCTGATGCGAAATAGCACAGGGACTTTGAGAATTTGGATGGATAGTTCGTTTGCATGACCACAACTAGAATTGAATTTGCTCTGCCTCCATATTATTATAGGTTTATGGATGTTCTGAAGTATATATCCAGAGGTGGATGCAATGTCAAGCCTCAAGCAAGCGTTATCTTTGTAAAATCTGGCTGATTAAATATGTACATAAAGAGGCAAAGTTCATGAAAGCTCATTGATTACAATCTCATCTCTGGATAAAAAGCAAAAGTAATACCTAATCTTTTATTAGATTAGCTCTTCTTTTTTTTTGTATTGAAAATTATTAGTTTGAATAGAGAACCCCTTTTGGTTCTGGGAAATAGAGAATCCCTTTTGGTTCTGGGAAACATAACTAGTCTTTGGGAAATTAAACACAATATAATCAGCACTTTTGTTCATTTTCAGCATGCATATGGGACATGGGGATGAGATCTTCTATATTCACTATCTTGTACCGACTTTATTTCACGCAATCTTATTTATATATCTCTTTGGGTCTTACATAAGTCTCACATATTTATACGGGTGAAATCGCGTGAAACAGAATTAATATAGAGTAGTGGGTAGACATGTCCTCCAAAACCCCTGTTTTTAGTGTTTTCTTTGTTTAAATTAGAACCTGTGTCTTGTCTTATGTGTCTAGTGGCCGGTCGCCTCGTCACTCTTGTCAAGGGAAATCTGTGAGTATTTAGTCTTTATTATTTTCTTGGTAAGTCCTCTCCGTATAGTTTCAACTCACAGATTGTATGGTTAAAAGGGTTTTCATATAAAGTTTTTCTTTTTAAGCAAATATTTTAAAATTGCTTTATTTATATATATATAAATAAATAAATACTATATACTTCTCACTATAAAATATGAATTTTATGGTAAAATTTAATAGGATATTTTTTAATAAATTGGAAATTAATAATTAAAATATTGGTATTTTAATTATAATAAATGCATACAAAAATATTTGTTCAGTATTATAATGATATTTTTAATATTCTTTTCAAATACATCTGCACAGAACACGGCACAGAAATTGTCCGAAGATAATTAATAGCCAATCGATCCTTTTGCTCCTTTTTACATTTTCATTATTGTTATCGTGGCAAGAAAAGTGGGGTGAGACTTGGACTGACACGGAGACGGAGACTATGCGAAATGGTCCGACCGAACCCATTGCTTTGCCGCCCTTTTATATCGCTTTCTTATTAATTATCTTAACCTTCCAAAATATACATTTCGCTTTTTTACTTTTTTTATTATTTTATATAATTATCTATAACAGACAAGCAAAAGCATTATTTCAGCAGCTTTTGTTTAATCAGAACATAATAGAAAATATGAAACCCGTACTAATTAATCCCATCCCAATGACGTAACTCTCAATTTCCATTTTGAGGGAGGGAAAAGCAACCGTGAGAGAGAGAGAATGTGGAGGAAAGCGCGGTGGTTTGGAGTTTTGAAGCACAGAGCGGTGGCGCCGGCGTCATCATCATCATCATGCTCCGGCAGGAACACATCAATGAGTCAGCTATGTTTGACAAAAAATAAAATAGCTCCTTACCAAACATCTTATAATTATTATTTTTGTGGAGACGGAAGTGATAATCACGATAGCAATAGATTTACATTCTCATTCAACAATAAGTCTCTCCTTGTTTCATGTTTTTCAACTGTCACTTGCGACAATAACGATAACAAGATGAAGATTGTTGATAATAAAGAAAAAGGTGTAGAAAATGGGAATGTGACGTGTGAAGAGGCAAAGAGGCTGATGAGATTAGTGAATGTGGAGGCAATGAAGATGAAGCTTGGAATGGAAGGTAAAGAGGTGATTCAATACACCGAGTTGATCAAGATTTGCCAGTCAATGGGAGTGGCCCGATCTTACGACGAGGCCTCCGCATTTGCTTGCGTCCTTGACGATGCTGGTGTCATTCTCCTCTTCAGGGACAAGGTCTACCTCCATCCCGACAAGGTCACAACAACATTCCTTTTGGAGTTATTTACAATACATTTTGGTTGTGCATATAATAGTTAATCTTGATCATCATCTGCTTATGCTTAGGTAGTAGATTTGGTTAGAAGAGCAGTACCACTCGCTCTGACTCCTGAAGACGATCCCATGAGGGATGAGTTGAGGACACTGCAGCAGAAGAAAGAAGAAATTGATGTCTTGGCACATAAGCAGGTGCGGCGTCTGCTTTGGAGTGGACTTGCCATAGGTTTGCTTCATGTAGGCCTCTTTTTCAGGCTCACGTTCTGGGAATTTTCGTGGGATGTAATGGAGCCCATTACATTCTTCATCACTACTTCCGGGATTATCATTGGCTATGCATATTTCCTGTTCACCGCAAGGGATCCAACTTATCAGGACTTGATGAAGAGGCTTTTTCTTTCAAAGCAGAGGAAATTGTTCAAGAAACAGAATTTTGATGTTGACAGATTCAAGGAATTACAGAAGAAATGCAAGTCACCTCTTGATGCCACTAAATCCATTAAAAATCGTGTCGGGTTGGATCTTGATCTAGAGGATGCCATACACAAGGACTAACCTCAACACGTTTGTTCTCCTGAAAGCTTTTTCTGAGGTGGGAATTTCCAAACTAATCCATCAGAATTTATGTCAGCAACAGTTTTGGTCTCGAATTGATCCCTCCTGTTTTCGTATAGGCATGCTCAACACAAATGCAGCCTTTTTGTACTTCAAATTTTGCAAATTTTTCTCCACTAAATGTCAGGAGGAGCTTGTAATGATCTCCGAATGCTTGATTTCATTGCTGATAATCGCTACAGATTTATAAAGAAGAGGGCCCCCGTCGTCAGATCCCACTACATGCAAATTGCTCCTATTGTTTAATTTCAGTAATAGAAGTCTCAATAAACATCGACCATTTAGTAGCTGCAATTCATCTTCTTAACGATACAAACCTACTCATCACAAAAGCCTATACAGATTATTTTTCTTAAATATTAAAAAGTCACCTTCAAGGTTACTCAGTATATTCACTACCGAATCTTCTTCAGATTTTTCAAAGTGCTCCATAATGTCTGATAGTGAAACCTGAGAGATATTAACCACAGTAAATATTTATGGAACACAAGCATAAATTGATAGACTAGGCGGAATAAAAAAACCCAATTAACTCGAAGCAAAGCTTGAGTGCTTGTTTCACTCACCCCTTCATCATATTTCGTTAGCCAGTTTAGTAGAGAACTGGGTGATGCCACCAATTCAGTGGAAATTCCTTCAGGCAAGTCCACTTTCTGACGCTTCTCGGGGTAGAGGAGATGCTCCTCATGGACAGTAGGCAGGCATTCCTGCTTCCTTGCAGCAGCTAGAGAGACTATTTCATTATTACTGGAGCCTACATGAGCAACAGCATTGTCTTGTGTTTCAATGTTACAAGGTCCTGCAGTCTCAGTAGAGCATGATTCAGAATCTGTTTTCACAAGTTCACAAGCCTTTGATGTACTCAAGTGTGTTGCAGTAGAGCATATCGCCTCTAGAGGAATCCCAAGCTTTTTCATTGATAGACAAGTCTTGATATGCACATAAGTTATCTGGCATTATTAACAAGATTGTTTTCAGTACATACCATCATGGAAACCTCTAGAGACTAATTTCCCTGATCTATCGCCAACAAAGAGAAAAATGAGGGAAAATCTGGGATGAAGGGAAAGCGAAAGGAAAAGACACAGGAATAAAAGAAAATTTGTCCGGTCAAACTTACATCTTCTGGTAATTCATTTTTTATGGGTTTCAACTTGTCTGTAGAGCCAACTTTGGAGATAGCCCCTTGAATAGCTAAGAATATTTCACTGGTCATTCCAATTTCATCACAGAATCTGGACCAATCCATCTCAAACCCTTCTTGGGCAGCTTCCAGAATATACTCAGCTACAGTTTGTTCTTTTATAGAAGCTGATCGGCCAGGAAAGGTCTACAAGTATCTTTTGTCAGGATCAAGACTAATGACATAATAGTGTAACTAACACGTTGCTAGCAACTATGGAAAATTCACATACCGCAATCATTTGAATTGATAGACCATCTTCATCCCATTTTTTCCAAGCTTCAACTTTAGCTGGTGTCAATTTTCTTTGTTGAATGGTTACGGATTGCAGTTCTCTTGTGTGACCAGGCATGCTTGCTTCCCCATCCAAGGAAAGGTTCAGTTGTTCAGAGAAATGCCTGATGCTTTTAAGAAGATGATCCCCGTAGGTCATAAGCAGATGCTACACCATTTTTCAACCCAAAATTTAGTTTTCAAGTTTACAGTTAAAAGGTAGAGAATAAGAAGAGAAGCACAATTCTACTTTTTCTCCATATGAGTAATGGATGCAGAGTAAATTGTCCAAAATAATGTAAGATGACAAGAAATTTATTGCAAAATTTCCGGTAATTAGCAGGTGAAAGCCACAAGCAGAAAATCCCAATAATCATATGAATGATGTGACCTCACAAACCAGCCACCAAGCATTTAACCTACCGGTTGGAGAGATGGCAGTATCTCCCCATATATTAGAGCTCAAACTTGGGTATATGCATGAGTTGCCAGAGTTTGTAAATATTTTAGTTTCTGATGTACCACAAAAGAGTAGTCTGGAAGATATTTTATATCGTAACAATAATAATGATAACAGGAATGTGTATAGACATTCTTATGGATCAAATAGAGATTGGAGACTGAAAGATGTGAGGTTACATAATTCAGTGTTGAGAAGATTAATGAGTTGCAACAAAGCTTGTTTATAGACAGAAGAAAAAATGTGGATCCAGGAGTTTCTCTAGCATGCTTAAGGAAAAAGTAACTGGAAATGTATATTGTGCCAGTAGATTCATATTCCAAGTGTTCAACATTCCAATCAAGTTCAATCCTAGATGAGAAAATGGAATTGGACACATTGAAAGCATTTCTTCTTTTCTTGATCATTATCACATACCTGATTGACACCATCTATGTTAGCCAACCTTGCTTTTGTAGATGGCCTTGTCAATGAAATTCTTTTGATCGTTTGATCACCACATATAGCATATCTGCAAGAAGAAGTGGATTAGTCACACATATTTTAGGTGTGGTGAGAACTGAGATTTTAGAACTTGTAGCTTCAAAATGTAATAGAAACGTACGGAGCAGTTCCAATACTTCTTGCAAGCTTAATTCTTTCTTCTAAAAGCATGTGATAGAGTTTTCCTTCAGCCTGAAGAAGATAATACATAAAGTACAAAACAGGAAAGTATCTCCAGTACTAACCAAAATTTGCTGAAGCAACTTTGTGGGATCTCACTAAATGAATGCTTCATCCTACTCCACTATACTATGCCAAATTACTGCTGTGTCTATCCTCATCAGTCAAAACAAAATGGATAATTTACATGGAAGAACCAATTGAAAATCCAACGACATAAATTAAGCTCTTACAGTTGGTCCTTTTCTCATCAGAGGCAATCGTACATTACATGATTATAGGAAAGACTTTCTAACTGCAAACAGTTTTTTTATATTGTTTTGGAAAAGCTCACTTTGCTAATCATGAAGAATGAACCCACTATGCTAACCATGAAGATGGGAGGACTTATCATGATATCCAAAACGTTTATCTGCAGGTACTAAACCAAAAGCACGTGAATAATAGTTTTGTTCCATGACAAATAAGTTGGACCTAAGGTTCAAAGCAAAGTTCTTTTCACGTCCATAAACCCAAATTGCTCAATTTAGGACAAAAATAAAGAATAAGCAAGGATTAAAACAATTTAGGAACACAAGAAATTGCTAACCTCTGAGAATCCTTCACATTCCATAGTCGCCAAATTCTTTAAGTTTTCAATCCCAACACTGTTATTTTGAAGTTCCTCACCACCAACCATATCAGAGATCAATGGCAAAATTAGTGGTGGTTGGTGATCAGGTGTTGCACTGTTGAGATACTCCATCCCTTTACGACTAACCCTGTTGCATAGAAAATAATAACAAAAACGAATTTAACTAGCAAGTTATAGACAAATATATTTCCTAGCTGATGAAAAAGTTGAGCTCAAGATAAGGGGGAAAGGAAAAGCCATTATCGATGTAATCTAATTGATCAGCAATTCAAAAAATGAAAAAAAAAAGGAGTACCTTACAGTTCTATATACATCGCTGAAAATTTCTGATAGGTAGCCTGCATAAAATTAAAAGTTTCATCGAAAGAAGTAAAAGAGAAAGGGGATAAAAACAAGACAGATCCTACAACTTGAGTTTTTATAAATCAGTGTTAATCTTTATAGATGATTTTTTTTTTTGCAAAATATTTAATTTCTTAAAGTCAAACACTCCATGAACTATAAGTTTTTTCGGAATAGATACTTGAAAATTCAGGAACAAGAGATATTTTTTGTTTGGCAAAAGTTGGAATTGTAGAGGTACAAATCAAAATTTCTTAAAAGACCAAGTTAACTAACGCACTTTGGTATCCTCCAAACTTCATATCCAACAGATAACAGATTCTTTCTAGTATAGTTCTTCTGGAGCTCATTTTCTCATTAATCAACTAACAAACTGCAACTTTCACCAATTTTTTGAGCCATAAATTGCTACAATATAAACAGATTTTGGTTGTTGTGAAGGGGGCTGTGGAAGTCACTTGTGGGTGTTGGGCCAATAGGCAGCAAGAACGATAAGCCGACTCCTTATTTTAATGATAGTGCAATACGAATCATAAACAATAGCTTATCTATTAAAATAGCATATATTATACCATGAGAAATTAATTGGTTAGCCATAGCTTTCCACCAGTTTGATGAATAATCTTTTCCAAGTCCATGGAGTGGAAGTTTGTCGAATTGAGCATCAAGAATCCTTTTTGCCTGTAAATAGTGTTATATGCCAATTTATCAGGTAAAAGAAGCAATCATATGTTTCTGAATGAAAGACTGAACTAATAGACAGAAAATAATTTAGAATCTGAATTCTTATTCTTGCAAATAAATTTAATATTTCTTGCTTAACATTAGCAAGCATATGTTTTATTGTTCGCTACACATTCTTCGTTATTTTCTCTTTTTTCACAAAAGGGAAATAATAAAATTAACAGTATAAAAGACCTTATTTTAATTTTCTTAATGAAAAAACAAAAAATTAGGCATGTGAATTATCTAAAGTATTTATCAGCTGCAAAGACACAATATCCAATAAGCAGCAGCTGCTGTGATCATTGATAACTTACTCGAGATCCACGAAGAACATCTATAGGCATATTGAGCCCAAAATTACCCCCACATGAAAAAATACTCGACATCAGAAGAAATGCTTCCTTTGACATGTCACGTTCTATTTTTGAGACCAAGCAGTTGTCACAATTTCCTGTGGAGTAATTTACTGAAATTTTTAATAAGAATATCATAAAATAGTACGGAACAAGAGAAGGGAAAACAACCAGTAAATGTCTATGTAGATATCATAATTAAATAATTTACTTAAGTATCTCACGAACCACATTTATCAACTGAAGATTTTTCACCGAAGTAGTTGAGCAAGAACTTTCTTCTACAAGTTGTTGCTATGCAATAGTGTCGTGCAGCCATCAATGACTCTACGATGGCTCGTCTTTGATTTGCCTGGAAAATGGAAGCTCCAATTATTCCCGAGAAGAAAATATAAAGAGTGAAATATCAAATGGTAAATTTTGGAGAAGGGAAGCAAATTCACAAGTCCAAAACTTCTATCAAACTTCAAAATCAGCATAATTTCAGGGGGCCAAAATGAAAGCTTTCTAGTCTCTCCAGATCTTACGTACTTCTTTTAGTTCTCCACAATAGAAGTCAGCTTTTGCAAAGTCACTTCCCGTATAATAAAGCCAACAGGCAGAAGCAATACCATCTCTCCCACATCTTCCACTTTCCTGATAATAAGTCTCTAGGCTCTTTGGACAGCCATAATGTATCACTTGCCTAACATCTGGTTTATCAATACCCATCCCAAAAGCAACAGTGGCAACCATGACATGCAGTTCATCTCTTATAAATGATCTGAAAAAGAAAAACCATCAGTCTATGGATAAAATTCCAGCAAGTCTGGCAAATCAAGGGAAAATAGAAAGGAAAAGAACTGTAGAAATACATTGCTGACACATAAGTACCTATGAGACTCTTCACGAGTCTTGCTACCCAATTGGCCATGATAAATTCCAGCTTTTAGTCCAGCCTCCCGAAGTGATTTGAAAATCTATGAAAAATGTAAGAACCAGTTAGTACAATAATTATAAAAGGAGAAAAAAATAAAAGAAGTCCTTTTTTACATATTTTATGACTATAAACAAGTCCTTTTTTACATATTTTATCAGTAATTAAACTATAATTTTGACTAATTTTCCAAAACATAATTTGTCAGTATGTAATTTGAAATCCAACAGCATACTCAAAAAGTTCTGCAAAATCATATAACAAAATACTAGGAAAAGGATTTATTTTTTCAATTATCAAACAATAGAACCTCTTGAAGCTCAATTCATACCATAAGGGGTTTGGTAAAGCCATGATTCTTCAGGGGTGTCGGCCATATTAAGCTTAAAAGAAACTAAAGAAGATCTTATGAAGATTCTGTACCAATGAATTTTATGTAAGCCACCAAATTATCATGTGCAACTATGCAAATCACAAGAACTCCACCCAATTTATTTAGCATCAAACCATTCCTTCACATTTTATTTCCTTTCATCCATTTTCTCTTTCTTCTGTCTTCTAAACCCATTTTCCACAATGTCCACTCATCTTCTCGCTGCCACTCCCCCCGTCCTTCGAGGTCATGACCTAGCTTTCAAGCGTACAAGGTTATGGATGCAGAGCTCTTTACATTCTTTTGCATGTTTCACAGTTCTATTATATTTTCTAATTCCCTCCCTAGAGAAAGTAAAAGCAAATGACCTGTTCAACATCCTTTATAGTTGTGCAGTAAACAATAGTTGACCCAGCACTCCCAGCAAATTTTGAAATTTCTTGCACAAGCTCTTCCACAGATGAAGCACCATGATTGAAATGTTTGACACCATAGAAGAGATTTTTGCGATCAAATGAGCCAACAGAAAGGTAAGGATTACTCATTTTCAGGGATTTGATGATGTCAATTCTAACCCTGGGGTTACAGAATGAATGACAAACATTAAAATCAATCTTCACTTTTAAAAAGTTACTGATACATGTAAGTGTGTGTCTGTCATTAAAAATATGCACCCATGATTCACTCAGAAATTTTAAGGAGCATTATAAACATGTATAAATGAGATCAACCAGAACAATAAAACAAAGTAGCAGCACATTTTGACAAGATGGACAAAATTACTATAAAACAGTAGATAATGCATTACCAGTGGCATTATTCTCTACCATGCAAGCAAACCAAAGAAGAAAATATTCATCAATACAGCAATTGAATAACAGAGTACATAGTGGTGGCCATTTTCCAGTTTCCTTTAGAACTTTCATTGCTATGTTTGTAAATCATAATGGACCAAAATTTCGTATGGAGTATGTGTATATGAAAATAAAACACAGGATTTTCATGTCCAATCAAAAAGTTAAATACAACGTAGAATTTAACAATACACATAACTAATATTAATTCTATTTGCCCAATGTTTCACCCAGCTATACAATACCATCCATATTAAAGCCAGCAGAGTGTAGCTATAGGGGGTATCACTGGTTCAGTTAACAGGAAATTCTACTACTAATCAAAATGTATTGTTTTCAAACAAAGTTGAACAAAAATAATGACTAGAGGTTGTTAATCTTGGTTGTTTACAATAATACAAAAGAAAGCATACCTTTCAGTAGCAGTTGCGGTCAAGCCAACAAATGGAACATCCAAGAGAATGCCCCGTAACTGGTCTAACTGCTTATATTCTACCCTGGAACAAACAAAATAAGTTCATCAGAAGATAAGAATGAAAACCAACATAGAGTATAAAGCAAGAAAACCTCATGATTGACAACATATATATGGATGCCATCACAGTCTTATTACTTCGCGTCATACTTCAAAAATCTTCCATCATAATAATTATAGTCTATGCTCAAGCATTTCTTTTTCTTGTTCTCAATGTTTCAGTTCTATTATAGAAAAGTATTTATTCCTCCTTCAGTTTTGTCATGTAGTAGGTGATCTTATCCCAGTTTGGAACTATCAAAATCTATGAGAACAGGGAAAAAAAAAAACATAACGACAACAAACCCAAAGGAATCAAGACACCAATAGTAAGGGACCACTGAACCTGAAATCGTGGCCCCACTCAGATATGCAATGTGCCTCATCAACAGCAACAAGACAAATTCCCAACTCAAGCAATTTTGACCAGAAGCTACAGAAATTGGAAAAGAAAGTAATAAGAACATTGCATCAGTTTAATGAAGGAGTGAAGAAAATTGGAGAATAAGTTTCACGCCATCCATTTCATTCATTGATACCAGTAAAACATGAAAAACAAAATACATCCACAATTATCTCATGGCACCTTGACAAACATATGCTTCTTCCATCACTAAAGTACTTGGCAACGTTAGAAATAGCTAGGCCATTGGAGAACTAAGAAGTACAAGGACAGAGATGAATGAAAATAAACAGTAAGGGAACAGCAAATGAATATCAGAAAATGCATGCTATAACAGCTTGCAAGAGCTTGGAAATATGAAGTTTATGTTGTCTTTTTCTTCAGTACCTGATATGAATGGAGCATGCCTTTTCAGGAGTCATATATAACAAATGATAATGACCACTCTTAGCTTTTGTGTTAACAGAATGATCAGCATTAGAACTGGCTAGATATTCGGCTCTAATGCCCCTTTGTTTCAAGCTCATTACCTATAGATAGATGAATTAAGCATTTTTAGCAGTAACTCTTTGTTCAACAGAGAAGCTAAGCATTAGAAATAACACGAAGTGGTAATACTCATACTTACTAGTGTTAAAACCAATAAACAAAAAGAAAGAGAAATAAAAAGCAAAACCTGATCTTGCATCAAAGATATGAGGGGGCTGATGACAATACCAGTCTTTCTCAAGAGTAACGGAGGAACCTGGTAACTGTTGAAAGACAATGATAAATTATAAAATGATAAGTTACATTATTAAGGAAGACGATAAGCTGCCTCTCAATTTAGAAGAATAGAACAAAAACAAAAAGAAAAGTAGAATTACCACAAAGACTTGCCACTGCCAGTAGCCATAACCACCAAACTGTCTCTCTTTTCAAGAATCTTTTGGATGACTTCTTTCTGATACTCTCTGAATTCTGTATACCCATAGTATTTCTAACCAATAATCGTATGATTGAAAAAAAAAAAGTTAATGGCAACATTTACAATTGATCGCCTTCATCTTCAAAAACATATAAACATCAATTTACATCTTTCTTTGTTTTACTAATGAATTAAATAGACAACGAAAAGTGAAACCGAAACGCACCTTGAGGATAGACTCCATTTTGGTTCTCCCTTTGCCTTAAACAAAGCTCTTCCTTTTCCCTTCTAGTTTTAACTTTTAAGCTCCTACTTGCTCAGTTTCTCTGCACTACAGGGTACAAACCCCCTTCCCGCTCTTTTATTCCCTTGCGTCTAATCGTATTGATGATAGAGTTGTGGACCCAACCCTCTCAAACATAGGCCCATGAGGCCATGACCAATTTTCACTTACTTGAACAGTTCGCTTTTCTGTCTTCTTTTTCCTTTGAGTCTATATCTAATTATCGATTCCAATCATCATTTATCGTTCCTTTTTCTTTATTCGTACACGTGTATTTTTTTTTAAGTATACTTACTAAGGGCAAACGGGATGGACGACTACGAAATTCATCCCGTTCGTCCCTTTGATCCAACGGTTTGCATCATTTAATTTGACATTTTATCACGCTTTGTCCCCTTTTGTGTCGTTTTCTACGCAATTTTGTCCCTCTGCAAACAATGGCCCTTTTGTCTTCTCCTCTGTCAAACGATTCTCTCTCCCTCCTACGTCAAAGTATTTTCTTTCTCCTCTCTCAAACGATCAAACGATTCTCTCTCCTTCTCCCTCCTCTCTCAAACCATTTTCTTTCTCCTTCTCGAACGGTTCTCACTCCCTCCTCTCTCAACCGATTTTCTTGCTCAACCACGTAAAACCAATCTTGCCCGTCAATGCTAGAGGCGCGTGGGTGTTTCATCTTCGTAGATCATGTCCTGAGTTACATGTTGGTTGCTGTTTTGTATCTGTTTTGTTTCCAGATCTGTTGACATGTGGTACTTTGAGGATACGGTAACAAATATGGTTGCTGTTTTGTATTTGTTTTGCTTCCAGATCTGTTGACATGTGGTACTTTGAGGATACGGTAACAAATGGGGAATGAGATGAGGTGGAGAAGTATTTGGAAAGGT
>JANQBM010000008.1:5440118-5507411 GCA_025594535.1 Erythroxylum domingense
TGGGTCAAATTAAATACTGATGGGGCAGTTAACCGGCATACCAATCACATCACTGCTGGGGGTTTAATAAGGGACAGCCAAGGAACGTGGCGTGGTGGGTTTATCCATAACATTGGTGAAGGGACACCGTTATTGGCGAAACTTTGGGGTGTCTATTCGGGACTCCTTTTTGCTTGGGATCAGGGACACCAACGTATCGAAGTCGAAGTGGACTCCCTCGAAGTCATCAATCTAGTTTCTTCTGCCCCCATAGTTCTAACTGAACCTAATGTTTTGCTTGCAGGTATTCGGGAACTGACCCACCGCAACTGGGAAGTGAAGTTCCAACATGTTTATCGCGAAGGTAACCAGTGTGCAGATCGTTTGGCAGCGCTAGCAGCGTCCTTCTGTCCTGGGTTGCATTTCATTCTGGAGCCTCCGCGTCTGATCACCGAGTTCCTACATAACGATCAGCAAGGCCTTTTGTACTATAGACATTTGCCACTGAATTAATTTAGCTATCGCAGTTGTATAAAAAAAAAAAGGATATGACCTGCAAAGTAAGAATAAGTAAAATATGATCAGCAGATGGAAATGCAATTACCAAATAAAAGGCAAAACAACAGAGAGAGAGAGAGAGAGAGGAAAAGCGTAGGTGAAGCGAGAGAAGGAGTTACCAGGACGCACGGGACGGAGGTTGACCATGGCGTAGGAAAAAGCTGTGGAATAAAAGACTCCCTTCGGGTCAATTTTGTAAGGCCCGAACGTATAGTGATTCTCCTCCTCCTTCTCCACGGACATCTGAAAAATCAAAGTCCTTTTCTCCTATTAAAATGGAAGGGAAAGGATATGATCATGATAAAGATGAAGATAATGGATGTCAGCTACCTTGGAAACCTTAGATGGATCTGAAGCAAGTCACTGAGGAAAACTTTGACTTGGTTGCCGTCAGAATGAGAACAAGAGGAGGTTGCAGTACTAGTTGCTTATCCAGTAGCCATTTTATTTGATTTTCTAATTTTAATTTTATCCTTTTTTATTTTTCTTTATTTTCAGGATAATTATATTTATTTTGTTTCATTCAACTTTAACCCGAGAACGACTTTTGTTTTTTAAAATATTTTTTTGCCTTTTTTCGTTTAAAGTATGTATTTGTAAATTTTAGGGCGGTTGATTAACGTTAGGTTAGTCTTATATATTTTATATTCCATGGTGGTTGTCTTAGATATATTTGGTCTAGGGTAATTTAATTTCATAATGCTACGAGGAAATTCATGGGGTGGGCAATGAATTTTAAAGGAATTTATGCATGTGATGATCTTGACTTTATATTAAAACTTTTTGTAGATGATATTTTATGGACAACTCTAAATATATATTAAATATTAATTTTTTTGTGACCAAGTAAATAAATGATAACATAAGTGTAACTAATATTTTATTTAAAATTTTTAATGTAAAAATTATTTTAATATTATTCAATATAAAAAAATTTAATTGTTACAAACATAAATAATGATCAATTATTTGTTTTGAGGAACAGTGATAACAAATTTTGGGGTGGTTACGTGTGCAAGTTTTAGGATGTGTTTGACCCGACGTTGCTAGAGGCATTGGCTATTCGTGAGGCCCTCTCTTAGCTCAAAATCAGAGCAAAGACTAACGTTACTGTTAAGTCTGATTATTTGCTGGTTGTTGACTGGATTGACAAGGCCTGTGTTATAAATTCGGCCTTAGGACTAATTATTGGCGATTGCTGTCACCAACTTTCTACTCTTCTCAATGTTAGAGTACATTTTGTTAGAAAGACCGCTAACCGTGTCGCTCATGCTATCGCTAGAACTTCTTGGTCTCTCTCGAGCCTTCATGTGTGAGGTTACATCCTTCCAAGTTGTATTTTTTTTACTCCATTCTGAATGGATTAAGTTCTTTCGTTTTAAAAAAAAAATCAATTATTATAATTAATATTATCAATACAAATTAAATCCTTAAAGTTTTAAAATAAAATGATAAAATTATTCTTTATTGAATTTTTAGATCTCCATAGAAGCAGCATTAGCCTCTGATCCTACCACTCTATTAGAGTAGCCTGAAAAGTTGTAGCACCTTCCCCAGAATATGAATCAGTGTAATCAAAGGTGTAGACATGATTCGCCCGCTTGTTTCTTAAGCTGGTGTTATCCGCATGCAGATGTGTGAACTTGACGAGAACGCTGAGACTTAATTGGCTTTCGAACTTGAAATCCTAGAGGAAGGCATTGAAAATGAACAGCATGTGAAAGAAGATCCTAATAAATTTGAAGAAGAGGTTTTGTCTGAACTAGGAAATCTTTTAGCACCAGCTAATTAATACGCCCATTGAAAACATTGCAGAGGACTAAACTAACTTCATGACAAAAAGATCCTAATAAATTTGAAGAAGAGGTTTTGTCTGAACTAGGAAATCTTTTAGCACCAGCTAATTAATACGCCCATTGAAAACATTGCAGAGGACTAAACTAACTTCATGACAAAAACAGGCATGAGCACATTATGATCACTACATGATCTCCAGATGATCTTCCATCTGTTTCCACTTCTTCAAAATAATGTAATTTTGCTTTAGCATCTAATAATGATAGCAAAAAGAATAATTCTAACATCCTAGTACGAACGAAGCCTCTGTTTTCACTGTCCGTAACCCCAAACTTAAAAATATGTCACGGCAAAGGCTGTCCACACAAAATAGAAGGTTGAGTCTTAGAACTGTCGAGAATATTTGAACAGGTGTCTTCCAGTAAATTTTAAACCTACAAGAAAAGTGATCTATAGTCATCTGCCTCGTGAGCCATCTCCTCGAGCCTCCTGTCCTTCCGCTCTTTGTCCAAATCAAGCTTCTGCTTTAATTCCTTCTCCTTCTCATCTATCTGATAACAGGATCAATATTATCAATGCCTACGCAAAAAGATTAATGAATAGCAATCAAGGAGCCGAAAGTTTGTCATACTTACTGCATCATAAATCTCATCGTTCCTCTCAAAGTCACCACCTTTCCTCGGGAGGATATGGATATGAACATGAGCTACTGTCTGTCCAGCCTGAGGTCCATCCTAAAACATCAATAAGATCTTCAGCTGCTGCTTTCTTTCAAGAAACAACAGATGCATCAATATTATTTGCCGTGTAGTAGCTTATATCTATAGGAATGCCCATCCCAGGTTTTTCCAAAAGGAAAAACTAGGAAACAAGGAACTAAGAATAATGTGGTTCGGTCCCAAATTAGGTAAGGAGCCTCCTATTAATAGTTTAAGAGTATAATATGCCATGCATCTCCAAATTGGAAAAAGAGAGGAAATTTCAGGTGATGTAGCCGGTGGAACAAAATGCATCTTCAAAAGGTGCCTGTATTTTGTTGGGAAGATCGATTTTGAGGAATACATGAGCCCGTGCCTAAGCCTACGTGAGCGAGTGCATACATACAAAAATGGACACCATCTATAACCCAAAAGCCTAAGTTATTGGATTAACGGGTCTTCCTTGTATATATGCACTTTATCATTATCATTCCCTTTCGATATGGGATAACCACTCACATGTGACTATCACAACAATCTCTCCCTCATATGTGAGTCCCGTCCAAATTTGTTGAAAAAATCGGGTGATTTTTTCTCTAAATCAAACAATTAGTGAATTTAACCGATTTAGTAATTATCAAAATAGACTACAATAGTCTCGTAGACAAAATTACCATTCTAAGTAAATCCTCAGGAAAGGCTGTAAGGGTCATAAACGATCCCACTTAAGATCCAATCTCGTAGACAGGACTTACGTACACGGCATATTTTTACAACCTAGATTCGTGTATAAAAACACAACAATACAAGCAAATAGTAAAATATACCCAAACGAACTGTACAAAATACTACAAATTAACCCGACAAATAATATTAAATATTATACTACAATCGAGAAGAAACAACAACAATAATAAATTTACGGAATAATAAAAGAGATAAGGAAAGAACACACCCGGAAATTTGATAACGGAGTTCGGCCAAATGTGTCTAGTCTCCGAGCATCTCTCAAATGGCCTGCTTTTATTTAAATGTGGGAGAAAAGATACAAATTTTGGGATGATCCAAATAGGAGGGGAGAGCCCTTTTTTTATAACTCTCAAACTACTCACCATTTTGATAATCCATCAATGTGAGATCAAAAATTGGTATTGGTGCTAATAACCCACCAATATGGGATCAAAAATTGGTGCCAAAAGTTAACAAATCTTCACCTTGGCACAATTTTTGGTCCCACCAAATACAAATCTTCTCAATCAAGAAAAAAATAAAACGGTCCTTGTTTGACGGCGCGACTCAAATGTGCAGGATATTAACTAAGTCTAAATAATGTTCAAACTTAGCTCTTGTAACAACCTTGGTTAGCATATCTACAGGATTCTCCATAGTCCAAATCTTTTAGAGAAGTATCTCCTCTTCTTCTAGAATTTCCCTCACAAAGTGATAGCGAACATCAATATGCTTCATCCTTGCATGAAAGGCTTGATTCTTTGCTAAATGAACAACACTCTGACAATCAGAATATACCTCAAGTTGTTTCTGACCAACTCCTAAGTCTTTAGGCAACCTATGAAGCCAAATTGTCTCTTTTACAGCTTCTGTAATAGCCATATACTCTGTCTCTATTGTAGACAAAGCCACCATTGACAGCAAAGGAGACTTCCAACTAATTGGCGCTTTCGCTAAAGTGACAAATCGCCAGTTATAGACTCTCGCTTATCTAAGTCACCTGTATAGTTAGAATCGCAATATTCAACTACGCGTTGACCAAGGAATTTATCTCGCTCAAATGCTAAACCAACATTTACGATATCTTGGAGATTTGTTAACTTTTAACACCAATTTTTGATCCTACATTGGTGGGTTGTTGGTACAAATTTTTGATCCCACATTGATGGATTATCAAAGAGGTGAGTAGTTTGAGAGTTATAAAAAAGGGCTCTACCCTCCTATTTGGATTATCCCAAAATTTGTATCTTTTCTCCCATATTTAAATAAAAGTGGGGGGTCATTTGATAGGTACTTAGAGACTAGGCATATTTGGCCGAACTCTTATTGGGGATATCAATTTCGGGGAATACATGAGCCCGTGCCCGAGCCTGCGTGTGGAGTGCATAAATACAAGAATGGAAATCATCTATAACCCAAAAGCCTAAACTACTAGGTTAATGGGCCTTCCTTGTATATATGCACTTTATCATTCTCATTCCCTTTCGATATGGAATATCCACTCATATGTAACTATCACAACAATCTCCCCCTCACATGTGAGTCCCGTCCACATCGAGCACACTCCCCCTCCAACGGAAGCATCTTTTTTCACATATTCGAGTGTGGCGTCACTAGAGAGCTCGGTGCCAACTCTCTCTTACTCAACCATGGGGAAGCTTGCAAAGCCATGGGAGTGCACATCTTGCTTGACCATAGGATCGTCATCTATGGGAGCCCAACTACGTCGTCACCACTTGTCCAACTGAACCATCAGCTCTGATACTACTTTTTGGGGAGATCGATTTCGGGAAATACATGAGCCCGTGCCCGTGCCCGTGCCCGTGCTCGTGCCCACGTGTGCGAGTGCATACATACAAGAATGGACACAATCTGTAACCCCAAAGCCTAAGCTATTGGGTTAATGGGCCTTCCTTGTATATATGCACTTTATCATTCTCATTCCCTTCCGATGTTAGATGTCCACTCACATGTGGCTATCACAATAATTTCCCCCTCACATGTGAGTCTTGTCCACATCAAGCACACTCCCCCTCCAACGGAAGCATTTTTTTCACATATTCGAATGTGTCGTCACTAGAGAGCTCGGTGCCAACTCTCTCTTAATCAACCATGGGGGTGAAGTCCGCAAAGCCATGGGAGCGCACATCTTGCTCGACCATAGGATCATCATCTATGAGAGCCCAACTACATCGTCACCACTTGTCCAACCGAATCATCGGCTCTTATACCACTTTTTGGGAAGATCGATTTCAGGGAATACATGAGCCCATGCCCATGCCCGTGCCCGAGCCTGCGTGTGCGAGTGCATACATACAAGAATGGACACTATCTATAACCCAAAAGCCTAAGCTATTGGGTTAATGGGCCTTCCTTGTATATATGCACTTTATCATTCTCATTCCCTTCCGATATGGAATATCTACTCACATGTGACTATCACAACAATCTCTCCCTCACATGTGAGTCCCGTCCAAACTTGTTGGAAAAACAGGGTAATTTTTTCTCTAAACCAACAATTAGTGAATTTGACCGATTTAGTAATTCCCAGGATAGACTACAATAATCTTCTAGACAGAATTACTGTTCTAAGTAAATCCCTAAGAAAGGCTGGAGGGGTCACTAACGGTCTCACTTAAAATCTAGTCTCCTAGACAGGACTTATGTGCACAGTATATTTTCACAACCTAGACCCGTGTATACAAACACAACATTACACGTGAATAGTAAAATACACCCAAACGAACCGTACAAAATACTACAAAGTAATACGACAAATAAAATTAAATACCATACTACAACCGAGAAGAAACAATAAAAATAATAAAATTACGGAAAAATAAAATAGACAAGGAAAGAATACACCCGGAAATTTGATAACGAAATTCGGCCAAATGTGCATAGTCTCTGAGCACCTTTCAAATGACATGCTTTTATTTAAATGTGGGAGAAGAAATACAAATTTTGGGATGATCCAAATGAGAGGAGAGAGCCCCTTTTTTTATAGCTCTCAAACTACTCACCATTTTGATAATCCATCAATGTGAGATCAAAAATTGGTGCCAATAAACCACCAATATGAGATCAAAAATTGGTGCCAAAAGTTAACAAATCTTCACTTTGGCACAATTTTTGGTCCCACCAAATACAAATCTTCTCAATCAAGCAAAAAATAAAACGGTCCTTGTTTGATAGCGCTGACTCAAATGTGCAGGATATTGAAGAAGTCTAAACAATGTTCAAATTTGGCTCTTGTAACAACCTTGGTTAGCATATCTACGAGATTCTCCGTAGTCCAAATCTTTTGGAGAAGTATCTCCTCTTCTTCTAGAATTTCCCGCACAAAGTGATAGCGAACATCAATATGCTTCATCCTTGCATGAAAGACTTGATTCTTTGCTAAATGAATAACACTCTGACAGTCAGAATATATGTCAAGTTTTTTTTGACCAACTCCTAAGTCTTTAAGCAACCCATGAAGCCAAATTGCCTCTTTTACAGATTCTGTAATAGCTATATACTCTGCCTCTGTTGTAGACAAAGTCACCATTGACTGCAAAGTAGACTTCCAATTAATTGGCGCCTTCGCTAAAGTAAACAAATAGCCAGTTGTAGACCATCGCTTATCTAAGTCACCTGCATAGTCAGAATCGCAATATCCCACTACGCGTTGACAAAGGAATTCATCCCGCTCAAATGCTAAATCAACATCTACGGTATCTTAGAGATTTGTTAACTTTTGGCACTAATTTTTGATCCCACATTGGTACGTTATTGCCATTAATTTTTGATCTTATATTGCTGGAGTATCAAAATAGTGAGAAGTTTGAGAGGTATAAAAAAAGAGGCTCTCTCCTTCCATTTGGATCATCCCAAAATTTGTATCTCTTCTCCCACATTTAAATAAAGGCGGGCTATTTGAGAGGTGTTCGGAGATTAGGCACATTTAGCCGAACTCTTGTTGGGGAGATCGATTTCGGAAAATACATGAGCTCGTGCCCGAGCCTGCATGTGCGAGTGCATACATACAAGAATGGACACCATCTATAACCCAAAAGCCTAAGCTATTAGGTTAATGGGCCTTCCTTGTATATATGCACTTTATCATTCTCATTCCCTTCCGATGTGGGATATCCACTCACATGACTATCACAATAATCTCCCCCTCACAAGTGAGTCCCATCTACATCGAGCACACTCCACCCTCGAACGGAAGCATTTTTTTTTCACATATTCGGGTGCAGCGTCACTAGAGAGCTCAGTGCCAACTCTCTCTTACTTAACCATGGGGAAGCCCGCAAAGCCATGGGAGCGCACATCTTGCTTGACCATAGGATCGTTATCTATGGGAGCCCAACTACGCCGTCACCACTTGTCATCGGCTCTTATACCACTTTTTGGGGAGATCGATTTCGGGGAATACATAAGCCCATGCCCGAGCCTGCGAGTATGAGTGCATACATACAAGAATGGACAACATCTATAACCCACCAGCCTAAGCTATTAGGTTAATGGGCCTTCCTTGTATATATGCACTTTATCATTCTCATTCCCTTCCGATGTGGGACATCCACTCACATGTGACTATCGCAACATATTTAGTACCAAACGAGAATAAAAACCGCTATTGGATAGACGCATGCCTGGTTGATTGTGAAAAAACTAATCCAGTTTCCATAATTTTCTTTTACATAAAAGGAAAAGCAGTTTTTGGATTTCATTTTCATAACTGGAAAACTTAAAAACAATTGAAAAAACTTTCTTCACAGCTATGCAGTCATTTCTATTGTAAGTTGCATTCAGGACACACCCATTAAATTTTTAAAAAAATCATGAAATAACTGAAAACATTGTTTTGACCATAAATTGGAAATGAAGATGGAAGAAAGCTGACTGTATGCATTTACAAAGACAGTTACGATTTCCAGTCCACTGTGGACACCAGTAAAGAACAGCTCTGAACAAGGAACGTGAAAAAAGAAAAATCAATCCTGTAATTGCTATTTTGCTAAGTATTTGGCGTAACAATTTAAGACTTCAATTTCAGTAAGTAAAGGAGGACAATGACTCGAATAAACCAGAAGATGATAATAAGAATAGAAAGTAAAAATATGCGTATCATAGCCAAACACCGAAAGAATGAAATGAAACAGGGTGTCTAACTGTAAGAAGAATTGCAAATTGAAAGATGAATGATGTTGAGCAAAAGATGTTAGTAGATTCTATATCTGATACAGTGGCACAAGTGGAATAATGTCACTGCAAACTTTAAGAGCAAAAAATAAAAACAAAATTTAACTAAATAAAAGTAGTTCGATAAAACCAGTTTACTTGGATTGCAAATGTGATTGATGTTGCTTTGTGGAAGGACTCAAGCCGGCTGCCAACCTTCTGTGCTGTGAGCCATAAATCACTCGTCTCCGGAGCAGTAAGATCAACAAATCGTTTCACTTCACGCCTTGGACAAACAAGGACATGTGCATAAAGTCAAGCAAATCAAATTATTCGGTACAGTACTCAGCTTGTGATGTCCCTCCAATACACTTAACTAATCTCAATTCAGATTCAGGTACTAAGGGCATCAAAACATATGATGAAAGATAATGCAACAAATTTAATACCTAGTCACCTTCTGCAATTGCATTAATCCAATAAAGCATGTGCATTATGTCTTCTGCCCATGTATTTAAGTTGTGTTTCAAGTGTTCGATTATTTGAACTAGTAATGTAATAAATTCAGACTTGTAACATTGCCAAAGACTGTTACTTGCTTTGACACTTAAATACAATGAAATGCGTCATGTGTGTGCTAAACAACTAGAACAATCAATGCTCAAAATTTGACACTTAAATACAATGAAATGCGTCATGTGTGTGCTAAACAACTAGAACAATCAATGCTCAAAAACCTTCTTTTGACCCAAATTCTGATCATCCTGAAAGAACAATTCACATAAAACTAGACCTTACTGCAGAAGGGATAACTGATCATTGTTTTATAAGAAAATGTAAAGCTCGTCAGCGTTTGTCTTATTAAGTTTTTGAGACCCAGAAAACCCTTTACACCATTACTGTTCAGACAGAAACAAACAGTTTCATATTAATAGTGTTAGCACCCAGAACATATTCTTTTTCTACATCCCAGTCCAAAAATGTCGCCACAAACAACAAACCAGCATAAAATCTAATCCTTATTTTTCAGACGCAATAAGAATATTTCAAGTTTAACTGGTCGGGATTCCACTCATAACGAAAAGGAAGCATAAAACAAACTTAACCAATGTGATTGGAAAAGGATATGACCTGCAAATGAAAAACAAGTAAAATACGATTAGCAAATAGAAATGTAATTACAAAATAGAGGCAAAACAACAAAGAGAGAGAGAGAGAGAGAGAGGAAGACGAAGAAGAAGAAAAGAGCAGGTGAAGCGAGAGAGGGAGTTACCACTTACCAGGAAGAAGGGGACGGAGGTTGACCATGGCATAGGAAAAAGCAGTGGAATAAAAGACTTCCTTTGGGTCAATTTTATAAGGGCCGAACGTATAGTGATTGCTCTCCTCCTTCTCCATGGACATCTGAAAATCAAAGTCCATTTCTCCTATTAAAACCGAACGGAAAGGATATGATTATGTTAATGATGAAGATGATGGATGTCAGC
Source organism: Erythroxylum domingense (assembly GCA_025594535.1). Lineage (NCBI taxonomy): Eukaryota > Viridiplantae > Streptophyta > Magnoliopsida > Malpighiales > Erythroxylaceae > Erythroxylum > Erythroxylum domingense. Next base: position 5,450,539 of record JANQBM010000008.1, read on the forward strand.
TACCTTGGAGGTGGTAGAGGTGAAGATGGATCTGAAGTAAGTTACTGAGGAAAACTTAGACCTGGCTGCCCTGAGACTGACAAAAAGAGGCTGCAGTACTAGTTGCTTTGCCATTTTCTTTTGCTTTCTAGTTTTACCATTCTCCTTTTCTATTTTACTCTATTTTCAGAATAATTTATTTATTTTGTTTCAGTTAACTTTTAGCCTGAGAATGACTTTTTTTTTTACTTTTTTTTAAATTCAAATTTTTTATTTCAGTTATTTTATATTAAATTTTATTTATATATTTATATAAAATTTATATAAATATATGAGTAAAATTTAATAAAACATGATAAAAACACCGTAATCAAAACATAAGATTTAGTCCTTATTTTAAAGTGATTGAGTAATGTAGACATTGCACTTAGATTAGTTCTTACATATATTTGGTCCAGTGTAATTTAATTTCATAATGATTGAATTTTAGGTGTAATTTGTATCATGGGCCTTTTTGGACTTTCGTAAAGTGAAAAAGTTTATGCACTGAATACGTTAGTTTGACTTTTTGTAGAATTAAAATAAAATTGTGAAGATAGTCACAAATAATAATTTTTTTAGACGGATGATAATTAATAAAATAAAAGATTAAAAATGTCTTTTATAATCTTACCCCATTTTTAAAAATATTATTATCTTAAATTATAAAAATATATTGTGACATTATAAATTATATTAAAAATTATAAAATAAAATTTACTACAATAAACTATTCTTATCACTTTAAACTTTAATCTCTTAGCTTGTCAAATAGTTAAGAAAATCTCTGTAGATAAAGCATTAGCCTCTGATCGTATAAAGTAGACATAGTTCGTAAGCTTGTTTCTTAAGCTGGTGTGATCCGCATGCAACTTTGTGAAATATTCAGGCAATTTTAACTTTGAGATTTACTCAATTAGCTTTTGGAACTTGAAATCCTAGAGAATGGCAATGAAAATGAAAAGCATGTGAAAAAAGATCCTAATAAATTTGAAGAAATGGTTTTGTATGAACTTGGAAATCTTTTAGCACGAACTAATTAATATGCCCGATGGAAACATAGCAGAGGACCAAGTTAAGTCCATGACAAAACAAGCATGAGCGTCATATTTCTGCTTCAATGCTGCTTACAGTGATGAGAAGACAACATGGGAACTTTATGGAGAAACTGTTTGTCGATCACCGCATAATGTTTCTTAATTTCAGTCCAAGCTTTCTCTCCGTAGCTGTCTGCAACGTCCTCGTGCTTCTCGTATAGCATCGGCAGAGTCATCACCATGACAAATACTGAATCAACAATTATGTCATGGTCTTTTGCAATTTGGGAAGGCAGTAGCTAATTTTTTTCATATGATATAATCAAATTACCTAAATAAAAGAGACTCAAAAAGCTTAACCAACCGCCAATAACAGAGATAACCCACAGGCTCAGAATCACCTGCAGAATAAGAAATTGGATAATCTCGTTATCAGAATAATCAAACACAACAGTTTGGCTTCGGCAAGGGTGTGTGATATAGAGACATACCAAGAGAAACATCTTCAAGTCCTGGCCATAAACCGCGCCCCTTAAGGTAGCAAGAGCCTGGTTCGTATGATCCCTTAGCACAAGAAGGATTGTAACTAACAATTGTTCCGGCACCGTAATCTCCGGGAGTTCTGGAGGAGAACTGTTGCAAACCAAATTTTGTTGGTTACTAGCCACACCACACATATCAACAAACACAAGAGCCAAGAAGATACGAGAGACATACACGTTGATGAAGGAGGACAAATGCGACCAAAGGAAAAGCGTGGACAGTATGAAAATAAGAGAATGGGAAACGAATGTGAGAAAGTGATAATCAAAGCACTCGAACAGAATCCATATCACGCTCACTCCTCCGAATATGCATCCTGATAGGTGCTTGTTTCTCCACAGTATTATGTCTGCAACTGATGACGATGCAATTTCAAATTAATTGATGTTTTATAATCGATTCTAATATATATATATATACGTGCTGATGATAGATTTGGTACAGTGCATACCTAAACCAGCACCAAGAACCAAATGAAGAGGCCTTTGGCGACCGAAGAGCCGGTTCTTGTTGGAACCTAAGGTAACGGAAGAGTGCTTGGCCTCGATCTCGGAATCAGAGGAAAAGGTTGATGAATCTTTGTCATTCTCTATCTCTTTTACTAATTCTGCCTCTATTCCATCCACTGCTTCGTCCATTTTCTCTTGTTATAATGCTGTATGATGGCGACCTACTTCTACGTAATCCAATACACTCTTCACAATTTATTTCATTACTATCCGAAAGAAAAAAATACGATTCTCTCTTTTTGTTGGGTAGTGATGATAGCAAAAAGAAACAAAACAGGGATAATCAGAACTTTTGTTTCATGAGATGAGATGAGAGGGAACTATTCAAAAGACGCGAGTTAGGAAAAGAAGCGGTGTTCCTGAATCACGAACCCATGAATTTCGGTAAGCGAAAGCGACTGACTCAAACTATCAAACCAACCAATGCAGACTGTTTGGCAGTTTGGGCCTTCTTGTAAACCCAAATTACCGCTCGTACTCATTTTTCAACCCACGGCTCCAGTTCAAATTTTATAAAGAAGCGATGGTTCGTAATCGAAAATAATAATTAGAATTACTTTGTTTATCGTATTATAAGATCAAATCGATTTCTTTACCAATAACATGTAAAATTACGACAAAAATTTCAACGATGGACTTGTAAGGAATTACTGAATTAGGAGATAGAAATAGATCTGATTAATTGAAAACCGCAAGAATTTGCCTCAAGTCGGAGTTGTTGACTGGTGGAGACCGCTAGGCTGCTTAATTCTTCAAGAGTTTTTGTTTGGGTAAATTGGGGATGGAGATGGAAAATTGAGTAAGCAAGTCGCAAGAAGAATGGAATTGGTGGCGGAGGGACTGTGGGGATTGGCGGAGGAGCAAGAGAAGAGAGGAGAGATAGGGAAAGCGGTGAAGTGTCTTGAAGCCATCTGCCAAAGCGACGTCTCCTTCTTGCCAATCATAGAGGTCAAGACGCGGCTTCGAATCTCCTGCCTACTCCTCAAGCACTCCAATAACGTGAGCGAGGCGAAGTCCCACTTGGAGCGCTCCCAACTCCTCCTTAACTCCATTCCCTCTTGCTTCGACTTGAAGTGTCGCACTTTCAGCTTGTTGAGTCAGTGCTACCATCTGGTCGGAGCCATTCCTCCTCAGAAGAACATTCTATTTAAGGCTCTCCATCTCTCTGCTTCTTCTCCTCCTTCCCACTCCGTTAACTTGTGGTCTTGCAACTTCAATTCTCAACTCGCGAATGCTTTGATTATTGAGGGTGATTATCAGTCTGCTATCACTGCTTTGGAATCTGGTTATGTTTCTGCTGCTCAGCTTTGTTATCCTGAGCTACAGGTACTTGTTTTTCTGTTTCCCCATATTTTCAGTTTTTTCAATAGTCCTGTTTTTGCTATAAGCCTCTCTTTGATTCACCAAATCTTTCTTTTTCAGATGTTCTTTGCAACTTCTGTACTGCATGTTCACCTCATGCAATGGTACGATGACAATTTGGTTCAAATTGCTATTCGCAGATGTGATGAGCTCTGGGAGTTATTGGGGCCTGACAAAGTATATCTATCTCCATTTTCCTTTTTCAAAATATACTACACCTGTCCAATGTCATTCACTCGTTTTTTTTTCCCTGAGCAGAGAGAACAATGCCTTGGTTTGTTCTTTTACTACGAGCTCCTCCATATATTCTATCAACTTCGCATCTGTGATTACAAGAATGCCACCCAACATGTTGACAAATTAGATGCTGCTATGAAGGCTGACTCGCAGAGAATGAGGGAAATACAAGGTCTGACCAATGAACTTGATGCCCTTAACCAAAGTCTTTCTAGGCCTGACTTACCAAACAGAGAAAGGTCGTTGCTTTCGGCGAAGCAGGCTCAAATTCAGAACCATCTTTCTAAAATCTCTAGAGTTATGAGTTCATCTTGTGAGCAGTCTCTTGAACCTGCTTATTTTGGAAATGTGAGGCGGGCATGGCAAGATAAGCTCGTCTTGGCTCCTCCTCCTCTTGATGGGGAGTGGTTACCAAAAAGCGCTGTTTATGCTCTGGTTGATCTTATGGTTGTTATATTTGGTCGTCCAAGAGGACTTTTTAAGGAGTGTGCTAAGCGGATACAATCTGGAATGCAGACTATTCAAGGTTTGTTTTTCCATACTACCACTAATGTAGTTTTCAACCGTTTTCTTGTTTGTAGTTGCCTTCAGGAAGCCGTTCTTTGGCTGTGCCTTGATCTAATATTTATGTTGCATCTTTGAAGTGTAGTCCTCATAGATGTAGCGGCCAGCAAGGGGGACTTTGATTTAGATTGTTTAACATATTCCCAACTGAGCATTATCTCAATGATGGATCATAATGCTTAATTTCTTGCAGGAGAGCTCTTGAAGCTTGGAATAACGGATGGTGTTCGAGGTTGGTTTCTTCTTCTTCTTTTACCCTTTTTTCCCCTTCTTCATGCCAAGTTCAACAACTCAATTTTCAGTGTTTATGTTGCTTATGCTTGTTGTCTGTAACTTCGTATTAAACAGAAGTCGATTTGCAGCATTCTGCCATCTGGATGGCTGGCGTATATTTAATGCTATTGATGCAGTTCCTTGAGAACAAAGTGGCTGTGGAGCTTACACGGTCTGAATTTCTTGAAGCACAAGAGGTGGGTGAAGGACCATTGCTTTTATTTTAAATTATTCATTTCCTCAACTTTGGTCTTAATAGAAGGATGAAATGTCATGGGATAGGATCCACGGAGTTTGAGAGAAAGGAACTCTTTTTATCAGGATTTCCTGGTTGTCTATGTTTTCATTTGGATATTATTTCTGCTCTTGGGAATTCATACTGGTTAAATAATTAACTTGACCTGGCAATATTGGTATGGTTATGGTCAAATCAAAGGTAGCGATTCATTTTTTGTTGGTATGGTTATTGTTAAGTCAAAGATAGGAATTTCTTTTTTTCTATTAACATTGTATATTGGGTTGCTCGTTGTGATAAAGAGTGACTGATGCAACTGATTTACTGATTAAGTAAGAAGACGGCTTTTACAATCCTCGAGTGGGGCTTAAGTTTGAGTAGTGGATATAGACGTACCTGTAGTTAGATTATCTTCCAAGATCATTTTTAAGTTTCTCACCGTTTAAAGTTCTCAAATTCCATAACAATGTCCAACCACTTATGCACCGAGATTGTTAAATCTCTTATCTTCTATGAAGCACTTCAATTATTCTTCATTTTGATGGGATGAGAATGCTAATCACGGGCTTGTTATTATCAGGCATTGGTGCAAATGAGAGATTGGTTCGTTCGCTTTCCAACAATCTTACAGGCCTGTGAGAGTATCATTCAGATGCTGAGGGGACAATATGCTCATTCTGTTGGTTGTTATAGTGAAGCAGCTTTTCATTACATTGAAGCGGCAAAGGTATGCTTTTAGTTTGTACTGTTTGGTTACTAAAGGTTTTGCATATCCAGAGAGTTATGCAAAATTTGATGTGTAGTGCTTAGGAGAGGACATGCTGAAACTTGTATTGTATTTAGCCAACATTAACAATCGATATAATCTATGTGCTGCTAGCAGATAAGTGCTCATTCTGGTTAATAAACATTTTTGCTCAGTAATTTTCTTAGTTGTGCTTTGTGTTCAGCTAACAGAGAGCAAATCCATGCAAGCAATGTGCCAAATTTATGCAGCTGTTTCATACTTCTGCGTTGGTGATGCTGAATCGTCATCGCAGGTTCAGTAATACTAAAATAACTGCTTCTGTTGATGATTGCAACCTAGTTTTAGATTCATGTTAACTTCTTCAATGTTTGCGGTTTTGTTATGATAAAATTCCCTCCTTGCAGGCTCTTGATTTGATTGGGCCAGTTTATAGAATAAAGGACAGTTTTGTTGGAGCTCGAGAGCATGCAAGCGTCCTTTTTGCTTATGGTCTCTTATTGATGAGACAGGATGATTATGAAGAAGCAAGGTGATCCCAACTCAAATTTTATGATTGTGTTGACTTCTGTTCAAAACTGTTCAAAATGGATGTAAACTAACCTGATGCATTCCCATGTCCTATGGTTGTGTTCTTTACCTATTCCTGTGTATTTCTGATCCTTCTGGTCATATGTGCTTATCTCACGTACGGGTACTAGTATTCACATGCAGTTACTTTTTTTGAACACGTACTACAAGTGTATGCTACGGTTACGTTTCAATTTGTCTGGGATTTGAATTTTAGGCCCTCAAGTCTCCCATGTAGACTACTTTAGCCATTCGTTTGGCTTCATTTTCTGTGGAACGAATTATATGTGTGTGGTCCATTAAAAACAAAATGAATAGATTAATTTGGGACATGATGCCCTAAAGCCTGAATTGTCAATTGATTTGGTAGATAAAAAGCGATAAAACAGAATATTAGCAGAATAAGTGGAGAAGTGGTTAAAGGCTCTATGAAGTTCAAATGGATTTTAATCCAGGATAGCTCCTTCATTACTCCCTCTGTTTCTATTTTCAGTTCATATGAGTTGTCTTTCTTCCTCTTTATGTTCAGTTTATTTGCTTGTGCTCAGATTTAAAGTCTACTAATGCTTTGTCAAACATTGTGGCACTGTACCCTAATTCTTCCTGGACCTCTCTATTTATCTTCGTTTGTGCTAAAATAATAAATTTTCTGCAGGGCTCGACTGGCCAAAGGTTTACAAATTGCGCATAATAGCATGGGCAATCTTCAACTAATTTCACAATATCTGACCATCCTTGGGCACTTGGCGCTTGCCTTGCATGATACTGTACAAGCTAGAGAGATATTGAGATCTTCTCTGACTTTGGCCAAAAAGCTTTATGATATCCCAACTCAGATATGGGTGCTATCTGTTCTGACAAGTATAGTTCCCTCCATGAACTGCTTTTTTACTGAAAAGTTTATTTAGCTTTTATTGTGATGTAGCCTACAAGTACACAGGTTCTCAGTGTTTCTGTGTGTTTTGTAGAATGAACATATACGTAACTTGAATGCACCATCATGTTGACTCTTCTATAATGTATACCATAGAATGGCGACCTATGACCACTTTTAGATTGATTTCATCTGATATGTAATTTTTCTTACTTGTTTGAGGAAGGCAGCTTTTGTATAACAATTTCAAGGTCTATCTACCGTTTACCTTCAAAGATTTAAAAGTTTTAGACAAAAAAAAAAAGGGTGCAAAAAGGGATTCTGATTGCATTACATTTAGCTGGAATTGAAGCTTGGTCTATTTGTCACATTTTAAGGCAACATTTTGAAATTTCTAACTTGACACTTTAGAGATACAATTAAAAGAACTTTTTCTCCTGCTTGTAATTGGTTAGCAGTTCCTGAAGCTTCGGTTTTAGCTTTTAACTGATCAAATTACAAAATTGTGGGTGCCAGATGTCTGATTTTTGTTTAGTAAGTACTATTATTATATAAAAATATTGTTGTTATCAATAGGTTGATGGTTGGCATCATAGGCAGTCTCCTACACTTCTTTGGCCATCATTATGTGTTCATTTGATGCATTTTGCGTTGCTTTTCACTTCATGGTTTACCTTGGATCATTGCCAATCTGTTTTGATTTTGCTGTTGTTGCTTCTCCAGCTTTGTTTACCTTGGATTATTGGCAATCTGTTTTGATTTTGCTGTTGTTGCTTCTCCAGCTTTGTATCAAGGACTTGGCGAGATTGGAAATGAAATGGAGAACGAGGATTACAGGAAAAAGAAGTCGGATGAATTGCAGAAAAAACTTGCTGATGCACATTCATCAATTCATCACATTGAACTGGTGAGGTTCTATCACACACATTTTAGCATTGGGATAAGGATAATGCTTATCCAAAATTTAGATTTCACTTAACAGCTGTTTTGCGTGTAATGAGCAGATTGAGAAGGCAAGGTTTGATATTCAGCAATTTCACGAGCTTAACATAAAGCGTGCAATGGCAAACCAGTCAATGAGAGTGAATCTTGATATTCCAGAATCCATTGGCATTTCAGCACCATTACCAGCTTCTCAGTCCTCAAGGCTATTTGATTTAGACAACAGAAGACGTGGAAAACGCAAAGTTTAGTCCCTGACTTCAAATTTTCGCATGTTATTCTTGTGGAAGGATAGGTAGGAAATCCTAATCTACATGAGAATGCACAACTCCAACAACAAAAGAAAAGCAGTATACGATTCTCACTGTTACAGCTGTGTAGTTTTCAAGTAAATTAATTATAGTCCTCCCTCTCTCTCTCTCCCTGCGTCTCTGTCACTCTATCTCTCTCTTTCTCCTTGTTATGTGCGTATGTCTAGGCTTCATGAGCATAGATGCACGGTTATCATGGCCAACTGGTGGCCTGATGATGGGTTGGCAACAAATCTTTCTCTCTTTTATCTAGGACAATGCATGGGGATTTTGTAATTTTCATCTTTAAAAGCTCTGTGGTCTGGTCTTTTTGGGATTGTGAATGGAAAGCAATCTGGGGCTGTTATTGGAAGACCACTGAGAGTTGTAGACCGAAACTGTTCGCAGGCGCAAGTAAATTGGCAGGACATTTGGTCAGACCATTCTAAGCCCTATGAAACTGAATAGTGATTTTCCAATAGAATTTATAGTAAATATTTGCATGTTCACCATTATCCATTAACGACACAAGTTAAGTTGTACCGGTGTTACTATTAAGTATAATCTTTCAACCACTTCATCAGCTTCTTCTGCAAAACCGCAGCTGAGGGCTTGATGTATTGAAATTGGAGCTGTTCATGTTTTAGTAAGGGGGTGGTGGTGGTCAAGCTCCTTCCACGGCAGTTAGTCCGGCAATCTCTTTGAGCGGTTTCCATACAAACTTTCTCCTGGATAAGTAACATTTTGTTCACGATTTTAAGTATTCTGGCACAGAATGATTTTATAAGTGTGACCGTAAATCAGCAATAGTACAAGATTGGAATATGCAATAAAAATTGGGAAATTTTACCAGTTCCCACATTCAGCGATGACCCTGACTTTGGGGCGGAGAGCAGGAAGCAAGGCAAGGAACTGGAGTTCAGCCTTTGAAAGAACCTGTATTAATTACAACGTAGAGGAGCTATGATTCAGAAAATATCATTCATTTTATGTTCATGTATAATAAAGATGGCAACTTTACCTTGGCTTCGATAATCCAGACGACAAGTCCTTTGGCATTTGGAGGTAATGCCGCAAGTCTATAGTCGACTTCTGGGGGATAATACCACCTGGCGATGGGCTGCTTTCCTACATGGGCCTGCGGTACGCACCATAATCGTAAAGTTAAATGTCTGAATTGCGCTACGTTACGTGTGTAGTAAATATAATAGTTGTTACTGTTGTTGGTTCAGTGCCAATGGTAAGCAATGCAAGTGAATGGTGATAGAAGAAATTGACCAAAAAGTGGAGAGAGACATAGACAGACAGGGCAAACAGGATGAACTTTGGTTAGGGTGGTCTCCGGATCACCAAGGCCACGAGCAGTGAGGTCGAGGAAGTAGTAACCCTGGTTTTTGAGTCTGGTCAGATAACGTCCCTCGTACCCACCCTCGTGTGGGCTGTATATAGCAAGTGCTTTGTGCTCTTCAACATCAGACAGCCAACGCCCCAAATCCGGTAGTATCAAATCTCCTCCTATGAAGTCCCATATTTCTCTCCCACTAGAACACATGATTGCCCTCCTCTTTCTTTTCTCAGACGATGATGTTTTTGTTTCATGGACTACCATTGGTTGTCTCGTGTTGCCTCCTGACAGCTGCCTTTTCACCTGAAAATTGGCCACGCCTGCTGTTCTTCCATAGTTACTACTAAAATTATAATGCAGTTGGAAGCAGGTACTTGCCATTCTCTCACTCAAATCAATTGTAGAGAAGAAGAGAAAAAGATGGAGTAGATTATAGATACATCATAAAAGAAAGAAAAAGAGCCAAAAGGTAGGCACAAAATGCCAATTGGGTTTTATTTGTATGGCGGAGAAACAAGCATTTTGTACCAAAACGAAACAAGATAAAGAAGGAAAGTCCAAATTGACCAACCTCGAGAAAAAACAAAAGAAAAACCAATCCTGTTTCTGTTTCTGTTTCAGGTCAGAAATTAGACAAACCTTGAGGCTGTCATTCACTCCATTTGTTAGGACCTTAGGCAAAGCAAACATAAACGAGCTTTCCTTAACAGTAAAATGTTTTAAGAGGGTAGTAAAAAGTTTTTATTTACATGCACAGAAGCCTTATGTCCCTGGCAATGGGTTAATTGTAAAATAATCGAAAGAACATGGAGAGAAGAGCACTTCAATTCCTTGCCGTTTTCGTAACAGATTGAAAGTGTCCCAGAAACCATCAATCAATTGGTTGGTTCGGAGGAAGAAGATGACCGGCGGCAAAAAGAGCTCTTAGAATACTGCAGGCGATTTTGTTCTACTTTAATAACTAGACAGTAAGATGTCGCTGGCGGCCGCCAAGTATCTTAGGGCTCGCAATCTCACAATCCTCAGGACTGAGCGCTGGAAGAAGCCTACTATTTACACCTCTTATTTTGCTTCCCCTATTATAACTAGGAGTAACCATAGTTGTAGCAACTTTGTGAGCACTGAGTTTCAGTTGCTTCTCAGAAGGTCATACTCTTCATTCACTCCTAATTTCTGGAACTCCACAAGCTTCCAGCCGCACAGAAAGCTAACAAGTGTTGGTCTTGTCAATGCTTACCTCTCCGATTCTGCTTCTTTCAACCATCAACGACCGGTTCGTCTTCTACTTTTGGATTTCCTGCATATTTGGATATATATCTACTTTGGCTAACTTGAAATTTGAACAGAGAGCGGCTTCAAATGGACGCCTATTGTTCTCCACCTCGGCTCCTGCCAATTCCAATTCAGATGGAAAATCGTCGAAGCAGGTCACAAAATCATCATCCGATCAGCAAGTAGCGGATATGAAAATACTGCGCACGTTGGCCACTTACTTGTGGATGAAAGATAATCCGGAGTTCAAATTGAGAGTCTTGACTGCCCTGGGTTTTCTTGTAGGAGCTAAAGTGTTGAATGTACAAGTCCCTTTCCTCTTCAAACTGGCTGTTGATTGGTTGACTACTGCCACTTCCAATGCTGCTGCTCTCCCCGCCTTCCTCTCCGCCAATTCTACTCTCATTGCCGTCTTTGCTACCCCTGCTTCAGTTCTCATTGGTTATGGCATTGCCCGCTCTACTGCTTCTGCTTTCAACGGTCTATTACTATGCCCTTTTCACTTGTTACTCGATCTCTTTTGCTGCCTGCTATATGTTTATTATTGTTATTGTTGTTGTTGTTGTTTCTTGTTCTTATTCTAGAATTGAGGACTGCTGTGTTCTCAAAGGTAGCGCTCCGAACAATCCGATCGGTTTCTAGAAAGGTACTGCTGTGTTTTTCTTTTGCCCTTTTTCTTCTCAGTTCCATTTCCATTCTTTTTATTTAGTTTTAATATTGCAACTGCAGGTGTTTTCACATTTGCATGACCTGGACCTGCGATACCACCTTAGGTATGCTTCTATAATAACCCATTGTGCCTTCAACTGAGCTGCTTCAAAAACTACTTATTTTCTTCCTTCTTACATTTTCTTATTATATTCCCAGTCGAGAAACTGGTGCATTGAATAGAACTATTGATCGTGGTAGTCGTGCCATAAATTTCATACTCTCCTCTATGGTGTTCAATGTTGTACCAACCATTTTAGAGGTATGACTATGCCCTTTGCGTACTCAGTATTTTTAATTTGAGGAATTGAGTATAAATCCTACTAGTCTTGTTGCTTGGATCCATCAATTTCCCATAACTTTTCAAGTTATGCTGCTGTATCAATGTAGTTGTTCTTCTCATTCCATAACAACTTGAAGTCAATTATGTAAATGCTTTTTTATCAGATATCTATGGTGTCCGGCATACTGGCATACAAATTTGGAGCACCTTTTGCATGGATCACCTCTCTTTCAGTTGCTGCATATGTTATGTTCACGTTGTCTGTGACACAGGTATTATATATTCAACCAATTCTTACAAATTATATGTTCAGCCAATTCTCATAAGTTATCCAATGGGTTAAGGTTCCTGCAATCAATACTTGTATTCAGTAACCAACTATTTTACAGATGTTAATGTTGATTCATCTGCACTGCTATTTTTAGACATATTGTTGCATGCAACACAGAGTATCCATGTAAATATACATTCATACATACATATATATATATATATATATATATATATATAGATATAGATCAACAGTAGTTCTTTTCCTGAGCAACCTTGCTATTCCCAGTGGAGGACAAAGTTCCGCAAGGCCATGAATAAAGCCGATAATGATGCTAGTACAAGGGCAATTGATTCACTCATCAATTATGAGGTCAGATTGTGCTTTATTTATCCAGATGTTTTCTGCTTATCAATTACTTGATACATGCTGCTTGTGATGCTTTCGGTCCATTAATTATTGGATGGTTAAACCCTTGTATCCGATCTTTAACATTGTTTGTGTCTGTCCTCTTCCCTGCAATTAACTCACTCTCTTCAACCCCCAACTTTTTCCAGACTGTCAAATATTTCAATAATGAAGGTTTTGAAGCCGAAAAGTATGATGGGTTCTTAAAGAGTAAGTACGTCGAGCTTCATGCTTTTACTTGTATGTTTTTCTTTCTGTTAAAAACTGAAAATAACCTTTGTCCAATCTGAAAACTATTAGGAGTTGAACTAACTCATTGACAAACCATAAACATACAGATGCTAATAGTGTTTACATATAATTTCTGATGTTACCAATGCATTTACATGCTATTCAACAAAGCCATTCTTCATTAGCCAATTCCATAAACTGAACTTAATCTTGTTGGCGTCAATCACTAAGCACAATTTTATAGTCTTCTTTTAGAATGAGTTGGAACCATTTGTTAAATTAACTTACATTTGATTGTTAGAAGATCAAAGTTTTTTACTAATTATTTCTTAAATGCATCTTGGGAGTGCTAGAGATATCATACCACAATAAAGGGTCATCTTTATAACGACAAATATTTGATGGGGCAAATTGATAAATTGGATGTGGACCACCCTCTTAGTGTGGTGATTAGCCTCCTATTTTGCACTTTGCTTCATCATGGTTGATTTGATGGTACAACTTACGTTTCTCTTTGGGTTTTCCAACTCAGGAACCTTTTGAAGACAAGAATTTGAAGATTTTGCTTACTTTTTTTTTTTCCTTTTCTGAGTGCTTTGTTATTGCCTGGGGTGATAGCGAACAAATTCAATTAACGGTCACATCCAACACACTCATAGAATGTATATTGTGCATGATCTTTTGGTACTTTGAGGATTTAGGGTCTCATGAATAGACACTCAGTTCCTTCCTATCTTTTTATTTCACAATGATGCATGTGTCAGAGTATGAGGATGCGGCGCTGAAAACACAACGAAGTCTTGCCTTTCTGAATTTTGGCCAAAATGTCATATTTAGCATGGCTCTATCAACTGCTATGGTGCTATGTTCCCACGGGATTATGAATGGTCACATGACAGTTGGTGATCTGGTAAACTTGTTTAAATAGTTACTCAATTAGCAAACTTGATTTTTTTGCTGTAGTGCCTATAGTCAGAAAAATTATATATAACATTTGAAAATGCAGGTAATGGTAAATGGGCTTCTATTCCAGCTATCTCTCCCACTCAACTTCCTTGGCAGTGTTTATCGTGAGACTGTGCAGAGTCTTGTTGACATGAAATCCATGTTTCAATTACTTGAGGTATTTCAAGAATGCCTTATGGTTTGTTGCAGTTGAATAAATGGCCATTATTTTCTCTCTCTTTGAGGTTCTGTTCACTATTTTCATGCTGGCTAACAAATCCTTCTGTAATTGACTTTTGAAGGGACAAAATTGAATCAAGATTGTCACCTTTTAGCGTTGTTCCTGTTTTAAAATCTGCATATTGGAAGTTTCTATACGTTGCATGATTTTTAGTTATTTGATACATCTTGTAGGAAAGGGCCGAGATTAGAGATAAAGCTGATGCAAAAGCTTTACATTTAAATGGGGGCAGTGTTTGCTTTGACAATGTGCATTTCAGGTATATTGGTTTTTCTCTTCCACTCTGATTTCTTGGTAGTCTGTTGGTCTGCCAAAACGCATGCATCGCTGGATTCTATCTTTTAAGCTAGTTGAATTACAACTAGGGGACAAATAGAAGATTATACAGACTGTATAAATTGAAAATATGAGCTACTGGATCTTTGAATTTAGGGCTGGAATTAAGAAAAACAAATTGAAATAATAGATAGGGTAGTCTTCTGTCCGCTCTACATCAGAGGTCATATATAATAACACTGATGAACTATCAACTCAGTATCGCTCTGCCTGGGTAAACTTGTGTTTGTTCTTACCTAGACTCGTAAAGGTTTAGTTAAGTAGCAGAGAATAAGTTAAACATGCTCGCATGCTGTGCTTGTTATTGTACTCGAGTCTTGGGAATTTAATTGTTTTATTTTTAACCATGCTGGTGAAAATCTCTCTCTCTCTCTCCATATATATATATATATATTTCACCAGCACGGTTAAAAATAAAAAAATTAAATTATATATATATATATATATATATTTATATCAAAATATATGTATCACATAAACACAGGTGAATGAATACACATGCATGTGCATGATCGGACTTACTGTTATTCAGGGTTAAAATATACCATGTTTTTCTGTATTTTTGCAGTTGGGCCTTAGTAATTGTGTTGATTTAGCTAGATTTTGTGCTTATTATAGATCTTTGATCAGTCAAAACTACAATAAACATGTGCCCTAAACTAGTACAACTTCTACTTTCTTACAACACCTCTTAGAACACAAACATTGAATTTTCTTAACTGGCCATCCCTCATTGCTGTGCTGTGGTTCTTATTCGCAATTTTCCAACACCATAATAGCATCCAAGAAAACATACAAAAACAGATAAAAACACTTCTTCGTACCTGTGTGGGCTTCTGTGTATGGGTATCGATTGCTTCCTTTTAAGTGGAAAGTGTGGAGTTGGTTTGATTTGTCAATATTTAGTAACGGAAGTTTTGCATTCTTTTATTTTTTTCACTTTTTTGTTTATGTTTCTTTAGGAATATTCGAGTACTTCTATTGTTTGGGAAGCCATTGCGTGTTAATTGTGTTTTATGCTTGTCCAACTTGTAACAGTTACCTGATGGAAAGAAAGATTCTTGATGGCATATCCTTTGTTGTTCCAGCAGGAAAAAGTGTTGCTATTGTTGGAACTAGTGGTAGCGGTAAGGTTTATGTTATACCTGTGTTTCTCCCTATGACTAGTTTCTTGTGTTTTTTCTTCTTTCGATTTTGGTGGTTATGATTTTGGTGTTGGAAGGGGCTGGTCCTATTTGTGAAATGTTGTGCAACCATGGAAGGAGTGCTAAAATGGTTGGCTTCTGTGATCTCAGATACTCAAAATTTATGCCTATGTATCATCTATTTTATCACTTGACATCAGATAACTGAATGTTGGTTCATGTTTGATGATTGACATGCACACTGTAAATGAGCAAGCGATGCAAATATCTTTTCCATTTGTAAGATTTCATCTGCAGATCATTATGGGGCAACTATCTTTTGCTTGCTCTCTTTTTTGTACAAGTGGAGCCACTGAGTTAACTACACTAATAACTAAAGCACTCTTAAAGACCACCACCCGGGTAAAGAGTCCAGCCCCAACCCTTTGGCTGGGGTTGAGGCTGCCTAATATTGCACCTTAGCACCATCTTCAATTCAGTGATGTGCTGGTACTAAAGCAATGCTTTTGCACTTAACCATGGAATGTGATAAACATCGTTACTGGTCACTATTAATTTTCCTTAATTGGCTTGTACTTGCAGGCAAGTCGACCATTCTTAGATTGCTCTTCAGATTTTTTGACGCTGATTGTGGAAATGTAAGAACTGAACCCTAGTATGACATGTTTCAAGTTTGTTTACCCTCTCTTTACCCTTTTGATCCTTGGCATAGGAATTGACTACAAATTTTTTCTTAGTCTTTGTTGTTTTCATAATTATTCCTTCTTGTTAACTCTTCTACTATCGGATAAACTATTCTGAGATTTGAAGGTACAGTTCAAGTATGTGGAGGAAGTGACTCATGGTTATTTTCTCCCATTTATATGAACTTTCTTTGCATATTCGATATGCTGAAGAGTGAAAGTTGGTGTACTTGACAGATAAGAATTGATGGTCAAGACATTCGAGATGTCACTTTGGACAGTTTACGTAGATCAATTGGTGTTGTTCCCCAAGATACAGTAAGCTGAGAGGAGTAATTCAAGTTGTTTTTTCTTTTTAGATATGATTACATAAATAACAAATCTTTCCAGAGATCTCCCAACTTTTAAACGTCGTGGGCTAACACATAGTTGTTCAATCTGCAGGTACTTTTCAATGATACAATATTTCACAACATTCACTATGGCCATCTTTCAGCTACTGAAGAAGAAGTGCATCTCTTCCATTTCATGCAGTTCATAAGTTTCCAAACATAATGTTTGTAGAATTTTAGCCTCAATTGTTTTTTTCCTCTCAGGTATATGATGCCGCTCAACGTGCAGCAATTCATGACACTATCATGAACTTCCCTGACAAATATTCTACTGTGGTAGGGGAACGCGGGCTCAAGGTGAGAGGCTTATTATTGTTGATTAAAAATTTTCAAAAGTGAATTATTTCTGATCCATTTGGATTGTTTCAGAGATATGTTCTAGACAATCATCTTACCTTTTTGGTCTGATTAGTATATCCATGATATGGGCTACACAGCACACTTGTCTTATATGCCAAATCCTTCATAATAGAGAGTTCTATGGCCTATTTATTTTATGGAGGCATGCAGCTCATTCTCTTCAATCAGTAGAAAGATCACTAAAATGCCTCCAGAATTTAGAAATTGAAATTTAATGGTTGAGAAAATTACAGAGCTGGTTATTTAATTTTCTTGTTATCTTGTAGAGTTAGCTGGTCTATGAAATACTTGAATAGAGAAGATATACTTGATAAATTAATTCTTCTGCACTGCTTATTTTTAGTCAGTAAAATGTGAAAAATTTTAACAGACAACTTTTCCATTCAGTTAAGTGGTGGTGAGAAGCAGCGTGTGGCATTGGCTCGCGCATTCTTGAAAGCACCTACTATACTGTAAGGACTCCGCTTATCTATTTGATTCAGCTTATAAATACCTCCACCTTTTGTGTTGGCCATCTTTTTACAAATCTTAGTGAATGCTATTGGTCAAATATTGGCAATCGAACTGACTTTTTCCCCATGCCTTTGTACCATTAGTGTGCAACAATCATAGTTTGTTTGTGACAAAAGGAGTCACCGTAATTAAGAAAAAGTCTCCACAATATCATTTCTGTAGGCAGCAGATATAAGATGTTTACCAAATGAAGAGTAATATGATCATGGCTTATTTCATATGCTAGCTTCAAATGTATGGACTACATCTTGTTTTTGGCTGAATCTCCAAACTCTTTAATTCATTGCCTCAGTGTTTCCTAGTTGGAATAGCTTCTAAAACTCCATATTAAAAGAGTTGGTTCAGACTCACATTGGTACTGGCATTAATTGCATTATTCTACTAGTTGTCAAATAAGAAGATATAGATTTATCATCTAACAAGACATCAGTTGCTTTTGAATATCAAGACATGATTCTGGATTGAATATATATTGGCAGCATGCTACAGTTGGAGTGCTTGACGTTGATGATTTTTCGTAGGTTGATTGTCATTTTCTCCCTTAACTTGATGTCTGTTCCTGTAGGCTTTGTGATGAGGCTACAAGTGCACTTGATAGTACAACAGAAGCAGAGATATTAAGTGCACTGAAGTCCCTAGCCAATAATCGAACTTCGATTTTTGTAGCTCATAGGCTTACAACAGCAATGCAGTGTGATGAGGTACGCTTTTTGAAGAAAAAATGATGTCTTTCTGCTAAGTTCCTGAAACACCTTCACTGCTACTTTAGGATTTTGTTGCTGCCTCTCTGAAATATGCTAATATGCACGTGCATATGTTTATGCTGATGAAAATATATACAACCATACACTTTTTAGAAGCAATGTCTCTCTTACAGCACCATTGAAACACGTCTCTCCACTTCTTCGTAGTCACTGTAAACAACATTCTAACTATATCATTAGGGCATGAAAATACCACCCTTTTTTTAGCTATGCCCCACTTGGTGACACAAAGTTGCATATGATGTGATATGGCGTAATATGTGATGTTGTTATTACAGTTTTTTCAACAAACTGGATGCATTTCCTCTTGATCTTAAAAAATTTCTCTATTTGAATTTTCCAACAAAACTGGTGATGTTAAATATGATCCAATAGTGATTAGAGCTCCGGATGATTTTCAGATTGTCTTGAGCACCTTGTGATGTATTCTGATATTGTTCAATCCCTAGTAGTCCAGTGCGTTTAGTCTTGCTTCTATCTTTCAATGTAATTTGCAGATAATTGTTCTAGAAAATGGGAAGGTGGTTGAACAAGGACCACATGAAATTCTATTGACCAAGGCGGGAAGATATGCTCAACTTTGGACTCAACAAAACAGTGCTGTCGATACAATTGATTCGGCCATTAAATTAGAGGCATGAATGATACATTCCCATTCAATATCTTTTTTCACCTGTTCTTTGTGCATTATACGGGGAAGTAGCTCTGTAGCAGATAGAAAGAAACCTTTCTATGCTAAGATTGGTTGATGAGTCTAAGTGGGGGTTTGGTGTTGGGATTTAAATTAGTCAGGTCTCAAAGGAATACCATATATGTACAAAGCTGTCTACAGCTGACCTATGGCGAGATACATATACAAATTGGTCAATCATAGACTCAGCCATGTACATACTGTAGGTGGACCTTAATTGGCTACCTACGTGAGATTGAGTTGCCAATAAAGAATTTTCAGTTTTGTAGTTTGATCATTCTCTTGTTGCCATTCCCAAAATATGTGCAAAATTTCTATCCACGAATGATGTCAAGTTATGTTTGGTTACTTTTTGCTTGTTGAAAATTTGTTTGTGCACTATTGCATCTTTGCAAGCATGCCTGAAGGATAATGCTTCAGCCGTGTAACACCATGTACACATTACATTGGAAAGATAGAACTTATATATCATTTTCTTATGCAAGCATGATAAGCTTATTTCACTTGTTTTACGATATAAATTTTACTAATTCTCTGCATCAACTATGAATACTGTTTTAGTGTCTACCTCAATGCACGAGGATTTCGTGTTGTCAGGTATGAGAAGGTTAGACTAGTTAATGAATGCTATGGTTTTTGGAATATGTTTTAAAGCTTGCCTTGTTAGATTTGTCCTTATGTATAATGACGTTATTTTCTAAGTAAGTCGATAGATTCATTTGAAATGGAAAAGACAATTTTCAAGATTTAATCATCGTACAATTGGCAATTTGAGCGTTCCACGTAGTGCTAATGTCTCACCGACAAGGGTTTCATAATGTGTGTATAAAATGAGTGGTGTGTTAGTGTTTGGACAGTGTGAAGTATCCTTTCAATGGTCAATATAGGAATCAAGGTTCTCTGAGGAAGAAGCATTAGATAGTTTTCCCTTTATTAGGAGCTTTCCTATCTTTGAAGCCCGTTAACTGCTTCCTTTCCTTGTTGGTAAGAGAGCTGATTTAGTAAGTTACTCTATAGTGCCTTCTATTGTACTTGATCCACGGTTTGTGTTAGTTTTAGTGATACTTTCAACAGTTTGCTTGAAGTTTCTTCTTAACTCTTTGATCTAATTATTCTAATAGTTGTAGATTCACAGTAGTCCTTACCTGTTTTTTAAAGTTATTCAGCAGGTTAGAATACAGATCCAAGTCTTTTACAGGGATGGTGGTTCATGCATGCAGTTGTGGACCCACTTTTTCTTGGAGTTCATATGCAAAACTGTGTTTGTTTTACCTCGTATTTGATCTTTTATTCTCTTTAGTTTGACTAGATCTATGTATTTATATGTTGGTATGCTTTCTCTCTTTCATTAAATCCATGTTCTGATGAGCTTGTATGATTGTCTTTCTTGTTGTGGTTGGTAGCTTTTAGTTTCTTTTTGCAGCTACGGAAATCTCTGTTGAGTTGATCTATTGATGGTTGAGCTGTAACTATTAAAAGGTTAAGAGATATTTTGACACTAAAAAAAGGTTTACCTGCAAAAATGAGTACATTTGAAATGAGTAAGAGAGAGAATTTGAAACAGTTAAGAAAAAGAGAGAAATTTAAATAAAAATATATTTTTTAGTTTTGTCTTTTAAAATTACTAATTACTAATTTTAAATGAGTTACTTCAAAATATTGCTTAACGTTTTTTCTTAATAATTTGTTAATTATTGTTATTTTGAGTGGAAAAGGACAGAGTGTGCTTACTTTGCTCAATAGTTTTTTTTTCAATTATGTGTTTATTAGTTAATAAAGTTAATTGGATTATATATATTTTTTCTCTTTTCTTTTGTTGCAATTAGTATTTTGGACTGAGTGGAGAAGTAACGGACAATTGGAGTGACTGAGGAGAAACAACGGACGCTGTAGGTTTGAGGGTTACAACTTACAACTGAAATTCTAGCGCTCTTTTTCGTTTTTGTGAAAAAGTAACAATCTTTAGACCATTTTCATTTGTCCTTATCCATCTTCTGGGTGGGATGAGATCTTCTGTGTGTCATGAGATCTTCTAATACAATACAGAGTAAGAATTGAGTAAATTGCACAGAAGATCTCAATATTTTTCGGGAATTATTAACTAATAATTAATGTTTTAAAAATTGAATTGAAAGTTTAAGATTTAAAAGATTAGATCGTCATAAAATTAAATAATTTAAAATTTTATTAAAAAAATTTTGTTCATAAAAAATTTTAAATTTTAATAAAAAATAAGATTGTTAAATAAAAATTAATTGATTTATTTTAATTTATAAAAATTAATTAATTTACCAATGTCAAAAAATAGGATGTCACTAAGTGCAAACATTTTTATATTAAACAATTTTCAAAGAATTTTATATTAAATCAAACTGAAAAATTAATTATTTCAATATTTTTTACCGTTAAATAAGTCAAACTAGTTTTTAAATAATAACTTTTATTGCAACTCTATCGATACTCGTTAAGTATTACCAAATTTTACTTAGAAAACCGAAGTAGGTGGAGAAATATGGAAGCCAATGTTTCTCTAAAAGATATAGAAAACTCACTTTTACTTATTTTAGTTGTCAACTACCTATACAAATATAGCATAACCTCACCTTTCTTTGTAGTCTAATCCTTCATTCAAATTTAATTTCTAATTAATTGAACAATCTTGACAAAGGGTTCGGTCCAATTTAGTTATTCAATCGAACCCACCATTGATCTAAGATATAATATTGATATATTGATAAGGTGAATATCCATTCTATTCAATGCTAGGCATAATGAGTATAAGAACCTCAAAAAATGCTCTTTTCGTCCTGTCCTATTTATTAAGAATCACACGAAAGAAGTGCTTTCAAATGGAAACTTAAACCTTGTTGTGAGCTTCCAATAAGGGAAAACAATGCAGTTCAATTGTTAGAAATGAGATAATTATATTAAAAATGAAATTAGAGAATTTTGATTTTAAATTAAAAATAGTAATTAGTGAAATTGAATTGAACAAATGATATTTATATTTTTCATTTTTTGGAAATTTATTTGGTGTAGGTTACCATTTATTACTGTTTGAAAAAAAAATTAAGGAGGAAGAAATGGAAAGACAGGAAGGAACAATTACGACAAGCACTGGGCTAAGAAGGAGTGCAAGAATATCTGATTTAGAAGAAAAGGCAAGACTTCTTGCTCTAGAAAGAAAAGCAAAAGCAAAAGCCAATAATAATAACAGTAATACGAAGGGAAAGTCCGCGAGAAGGAGGGGTAGCAAGCACAGGAGCCTACATGATGTGGTGGTTCATTCAATCTCTACTACTCACTTTCATCAGGTCTTCTACTATTCACTTTCCTTCACATTAATTATTCCTATGAAAAAGAATAATTATGTTTTACATATTATCTTCTCTGTCATAAATTGAATATCTGATTTTGTTTTCTAATATCTTAATGACTGAATTCCTTTTTTGCTCTTCCTTTTTCTTTCTCCAGATTTGCATTAATTTCTTAGCATTCATGATAAGCATGAAAAGTTATGAAAACTAAGATATCATAATTATGTCACTCAGAGCAGTACTTTGTATATATATGTCTTCTCATGCGCATACTAAGGCAGTGGTCCTTTCTCTATTTCTCTTACTCATTTCATAGTTAATCAGGAGCTTATATCAGTTGAGTTCTTCATAAGAAAATGGCGGTATGTGATTGACACTTTTATCTTTATTACGTGTCTTCCATTTGCTTATTATGTTCTATTTGCATGATTCATGCAGGAAGGAGATAGGCCAAGAGCAACCAACACCTCAACCAGATTAGGTGGGTCTCACGTCTCCGCTAATAAATTAATTGTTTGTTTATATTCTTGATGAGTTAATTATCTTCTGATTTACAATTTTGTTTGAAGATCAACCAACACCAAGTTCATCCTCTCAAAACTGGAACCACACCCTCGAGTTGATACTCGATATACTACAAAGGTACGTAACATCAATGTTATGTGCTTATTCTTATTTAAAATACTATTTTCTAGGAAGAAGAAAGGTTTTAGTTTTCTGATACTAATTACATAATTATTGATACTAATACAGGAGGGACACTCGTGAGTTATTCGCACAGCGGGTCAACTCTGACGAAGTAGTTTTTCATTAGATCATATGTTTCCTGTAGATTTTCAATGACTATTAGTTAATTATCTTTTAATTTGTTCGATATTAAGGTTTCTGGCTATTACGATGTAGTCAAAGAGCCAATGGATTTTGGCACGATGAGGGCTAAGCTATGGGAAGGAAGATACAGGAGCTTAGAACTGTTTGAGGTGAGCTTCACAAAGAAAATGACAATGGAGACCATCAATTAATTTTTAATAATGGATTGTGAAATGTGGATGCAGCGCGATGTCTTTCTTATGTGCAGCAACGCTCTGACATTCAACTCTCCTGCCACCTTGTTTCATACAGAGGTCAGGCTCTAAGGATTAATCAATATTCTACCATCATTTTCATATCCACATTTCTATTGCTATGACTGATCATCTTCTCAACTTTCAGGCCCGCGGTATTAGTGAACTGGCAAAACAGCTCTTTCATAGCCTTAGAACAGAACCAGAGAAATTCGAGTCGGAGTACTTAGGGACGAGAAGACGCTCTGACAAGAGACCAAGGCATGAAAGTGGCGAAGGACATACTTCTTCGAAGCATCCTAAACAATTGGATGTTTCAAGTCCCTCCTTTACTGCTTCCAGAAACTTGCCTTCATCTGGTAACTTTTTGTTCCTTCACTTGATTGAATACTACTTTAGTTTGTTATATTTATTTGTATGTGTATGTAAATATTATAAGATTAATCGTTGCTAAGGCAATTTCGTTATAACTTTTCCAGGGCCAAACTATGGAAATGCGTCTGAAATTGAGAGGCGTGGAACATATAGACCTCAGAGTTCGTATGTGGACGAGGATGGGATGAGCTTTGCATCGGCAGTAAATGCTCCAAAAAAACAGCTCCGATTTGTGAGTATATCCTCTTACTGGATATTGTAATCTTAACTTTTTTGTTTAATCTCGTACATGTCATACGTAGTACTTAGTACTTGTATATTATATGATGATGATGATAATTATTTTCATTTGGTGGTGCATCTAGAACCTCGATGCAGGAATTGGGTACCAGGAAAGTCTAATGAGATTTGCAAAAGACTTGGGACCAACTGCTCAAATGGTCGCCAACAGGAAACTGGCTCAACTTCCGAATCAACCTTCCTCTTTCGGCTTTGATCAACCATCATCTACTCTTCAGCTGGGAGGTTTTCATCATCAACAACTGAGGGGTCATCAAATGCCTTCCAGTTTCTTCAGTCCTAGCTCAACCCCATCTGGTATTACAACTTTCAGAGGAAAGATGGCGGAGGATCAGAGTCGTTGGGCTCCTACTACCAATTTAAGTGCCACTGAGAGAAGCACTAGCACTACAAGTGATTATATGGATGTCACTTGTGCTTCCTCTCAAAATGTGGGTGGCTCCAAGGATAG
Organism: Erythroxylum domingense; assembly: GCA_025594535.1. Classification (NCBI taxonomy): domain Eukaryota; kingdom Viridiplantae; phylum Streptophyta; class Magnoliopsida; order Malpighiales; family Erythroxylaceae; genus Erythroxylum; species Erythroxylum domingense. The sequence goes on from JANQBM010000008.1 coordinate 5,474,833, forward strand.
CACGGACGACCTTATTTCGACAATTATGCAACTTGGAGACATCCAAAACATGTGTGCTCAAGTTCCATCTGGTTCATATTACCCTCTTACGGGAACCGATGATGTGCACACTGATCAGCCTCAACCATCACATCATCATCATCGGTTCTCCACTGGGGTAGAAGTGCAATCGCCATGGTCCGCAATGAAAGTCAGCTTAGATGAGGCCAGGTGGTTGCCGCCACAAACTAGAGTTGAAGAGGTTTCGCATTTCACACCTATGATGCAAGGAACCTTATCACCATTTGCCTTCGACTCCCAAGGGAGAAGTAGTAGTGCTATTAATTATGGTCGGTGGAGTCAACAACAGGCACCGTGGAGTCCAGAAGCAATATGCAGTCCTCCTCTTCCTCCTGTCATGCAAACACAGGAGCAGATCGTGACGACTCCGTGGAACCTTCAAGAGCACAACATTACATCGGTGGGGCAACAACAACAATGGCAAGAAAGGCCATTGCTCGGTCAAAGCACAGGGATGAGCTTCAGTTCTCAACAAGGAGCTGCAGAGATGGCTTCCACTTCTCGGCCTCCTCAACCGTCATCTTCATCGGGAACAGGTAATCAACAGCAGCCTAACTTGAATCTTCAGCTCTAATCACTTATATCAAGAGCTTAGAAGATGTAGACAGAGGGAGGAGATATCCTTATGATGAACTCTGAGGTCTCCGTTCTATAGAAGGAGAAGAAGAACGACTCGTTCTTTTAGATTAACTTTAAATTTTCTTTTGTACATCATAATCAATTGTACAGGTTTCACAGATATCCCAAAAAGCATGTCGAATGGTGCTTTTAGACAACAAAGTCATAGATAAAGTGAATATCAATCTCAGTATTTTTGGTTCAAGTATAAGAGACAGAATCAGTAGTAAGAAATGTAGCTTCTAAATTGTCACTTCATAATGTAGTTTTAAGGTGAGATAATCAATTTCTCTAAGTAGCTAGTTAATCTAACAAAGTTTAGCAGCGACAAGTGCAATGCTTTTTTATCAAGTTTCAATGCTAAAGGGAGCAATAGAAGGTTTGTTTCTTGACACTTCAAGAGTCCCAAAAATGTAATAACCAGATATTGGGCAACTACCATCAAGATAACCAACTTAGTCTACATCATAATAGGCAATGAGGATGAGGCAGGCTTTGATTAGGTGGATGCCATGTGAAGGGTTAGGTGCACTTATTGAAGAACCCATTTGATCGTAATCTAATAAATGTCGATAAGAAAATTGAAAGAATTAAAAAAACTTTATTTATAGCAAACTGAATGTTAGGGCAAGGCAAATGTATTAAAGGGCACAAACTGTATTAAAGTATTTAATAGAATCCGTTAGGGTGTGCCCCAAAGGTTTTTAGAGAGAGATTAAGGAGGTGTCGTAGATGTAACACATATTTAGAAAAATCAAAGTGAGTGTGAGCAAGAAGGTCCTTGGTGTATTTGGTTTAGGTAAGGAAAGTGGCCATTAGAGGTAAGGTGGGTTTCAATACCAAAGAAGCAATAAAGACGGTTAAGTTCTTTAACGGAGAAGGTGGCATTAAGGTCATGTATAAGGGAAGAGATAAATGTTTACACTGAAACTGTAACTAAATATCATCCACATAGACAAGAATGTAAATAGTGTGAGCCGCACTAGAGTGAATAAAGAGATAATTAAATGAAACTCTAGAAGCTTTTGAATTCAGGGACGAAACCAAGTATGCGGGACTTATTTAAGGTCACAAAGAACTTTTTAAAGATGACAAACATAGTAAATATGATTGATTTGTGCACGTCTAATTGGCAAATGGAGTAATTGTTTATTAGAGCGAAAGTGATGGTAATGCAAGGGATTGTTGGTTTAATAAGAAGTGTCAATGTAATTAATACCTAGAGACCAATGGTAGACTTTGGAAACAAGGTGAGCTTCGTAATGACCAAGAGTGCTATCAAGTTTATATTTAGCTAAGAAAATCTATTTATACCCAACAGCGTTGACATTAGATGATAGATAAATAAGGGTTTAAGTTTAACTATGATGGGAGTTGTGAACTCATCGAGCATAGCTTGGTGTCAATGTGTAAATTTATTCGCTTGGGTGAAGGAGATTGGATAAGGATCATGAGAGCATGGGGTGATGGTGTTATAAATAACATGGTTAGAAAAGGATACAAAAATGGAAGAAAATCCTGAATTCTGGTAATCGTAAGGTGGCAAAGTGGCGAGGGTAGTGAGCGAGATGTAAGTAAAAGTGATATATTTGAGGATGGTTGGGGGTGGATTAAAGGGAAAGGGAAGGTGACTTAAGAGGGTTGAGAGGTAAGGGTATTAGTAAGCTTGGCAACGGGCTAGGGCTTGGGTAAAGATCACTCGAGCTAAATATTTTTTTTTAACTTTTAAAAGCTAACTCAAAATTTTGAAAATAAAAAGTCTTGAGCTCAAACCAAAGCCAGGTTATTAGATCGTTGACTTTGGGTCGGGCTAGATCTGTCAGATTTTAACAACCCTAAGTGTTAGACATTTGAGGTTTAACAATGAAGTGAACATGGCGAGAGATGTATAATTTATGATTTTAAGGATCAAAGTAGTGATAACTTTTGTGTGTAAAGGGGTATCTCAAGAAAATACATGGGTGAATTTTAATACTTCAGTTGATAAGGTTTCGGTGGCCTGACTTGACTTTTTAAAAGAAAATTAGGCTTTAGGTCAAGCTTAGATGGTAATTTTTACATAAAATGATGTCATTTTTTATTTTTAAAATGGCAAGAAAGGCATGGTGACGACTTCGTAGAACCTTCAAAAGCACAACATTACATCGGTGGGGCAACAACAACAATGGCAAGAAAGGCCATTGTTCGGTCAAAGCACAGGGATGAGCTTCAGTTCTCAACAAGGAGCTGCAGAGATGACTTCTACTTCTCGGCCTCCTCAACCGTCATCTTCATCGGGAACAGGTAATCAACAGCAACCTAACTTGAATAGGTAATCAACAACAGTCTAACACTTAGGGTTGAAAATAAAAAACCTTGAGCTCAAACCGAAGTCAGGTTATTAGATCGTTGACTTTAGGTCGAGCTAGATCTGACAGATTTTAACAACCCTAAGTGTTAGACATTTGAGGTTTAACAATGAAGTGAACATGGCGAGAAATGTATAATTTATGATTTTGAGGATCAAAGTAGTGATAACTTTTGTGTGTAAAGGGGTATTCCAAGAAAATACATGGGGTGAATTTCAATACTTCAGTTAATAAGGTTTCGAGCCTGACTTGGCTTTTTAAAAGAAAATTAGGCTTTAGGTCAAGCTTAGATGGTAATTTTTACATAAATTGATGTCATTTTTAATTTTTAAAATTAAACAATAAATTTAATCAAACTAGATCGAACTGCTCAAGTTCGATTAGGCTTGTGTTCAAACCTAGAGCCTTAGGCCCGATTGTGCTTTGAGTCAGGCCCAAAATCTAACAAATAGTTGTGAGTTAGGCTCAGCTTTAGATCCTTAAGCTTTGCTGTGGTGCAAAAAAGGACTTTATGAGGAGATTTATAGTGAAGAACGAGAGTGAGAAGGAGATTAATGAGATAATCTCAATAGATGAAACATAAAACTAAAAGGATTTGGTAAGGAGGCATGGATGAGAATGGTGATACCAATTTTAATAATATGATAGATTTTTCATTCGATTAGGCTATTTTGTTAAAGGAGTTTAAAAATAGGAGACACGATAAGATATCTTGTAAGTCGTGAGGTATTCGATAAAACGTCTTTAAAGAGTTTAAGGACTCCATTGCATTGAAAAATCTTGATGGTGTTGGAGAAAAGATTTTTGGTGATTGCTTTAAAGTATTGAACATGGAAAACAACTTGGAATTTATAGGTTAGAGGAAAATCTATGTATAACGATTAAAATCACCAATGAAGATGATAAAGTATTATGAGACAAAACAAGAAAGAGTGGTGAGGGTCCCAAATATTTTATTGAATAAGTTGTAAAGATTGTGTGGAGCTAAGAGTTGATAAAGAGAAGGAAAGATGGGAGGGAGGTCATCTCTTTCTTTAACGTTGTGCCTTATGTGCCTAAGCAATTCTATCCATCTAATTCATTGTAATGAATGATTGAGATAACTTAGGTACAGGGTGGCACAGGATAGAAGTAACAGAAGATTTCTTAATGAAAAGATGAGTGCTTTTTCGTAAAAATATGAATTACAAGTATTTATTAGATTAGACTTAGTTGATAAAAGACGAGACAAAGTTGACAAAGTAGTATGACAAAGATGATTAGGTTGTTGGTATCATGTATGAAGAGTAGCTTGTTTGAATATGAAAGCAATATGATTTTTAAAAGTGATTGAAATCATCATGGGATAGAGACTTTTGCAAATGTCATCCTCGAAAAGTGATATTTTGGTTATAGGATCCTTAACAATGTAGCCAAAGAAGTAAACTCAATTAGACAAGAGTTGTATTTTGCAACAAATATATTTATGGTGAGTTGAAGCACAATTAAAGTATTGTAAAGATGTAAGAGTTTAGGTTGTATGAATACTGTAAAGTGTCCAAAGAGATAGGAAGAGTATTGCTATTATCGACGATCACTTTAATAAGTTGCAAATCAAGAGTCATATAAGTTGTTAATGACTGAATAGGTATAAATTAGTAAATATTTTGAGATAATTTATATTTTTAATAAATGTTAATTTAAAAAATTAATTAAAATTTAATATTTAGTAAATTTTTCAAAAATTGGCGTTATAAAAATATTAATTTGAGTTTAAAACAAATTTGCTAAAAATATATCTAACATATTTTAATTTTAATATTGTGAATTGAGTATATGGACCTGTCGTTATCTCAGTTCGCTTTTGTTGTAATTTTTTATAATTTTTCCATAGAATCTCTCCATCTCAGACAATCTCTCTCTTAGAAACTATCTATATCCTCTCTTTGTATCACTTTTCATCTGTGACGATCTCATCTCGCTATTTGAAAGAAAATCAACTTATTGGAGCTATAAATTATCTTGAAGATCTTCAGTTCACAACTGAGTCCTACAATAGGTGGGAAGAAAGACAAGGATTCAAGGACTACGTCACGTGAAAAGGTAGTTAATGAACACGAGCTTTAACTCACTGTGACGCAGAAGCAGAGAGGTGGTGCATGCATTAGTTGTGTGTTGTTGTTGAAGATGACAAGCTAGAAGCACCTCCTGTGGGTTAAGACCAAGTGTAAAAGGTTTCATTGTAAAAGACTGAAGAGCAATCAACATACTTGAAATTTCAACATCCAACCTAAAGTTTAAATAAAATAAAGTTCCTTTTAACTCAATCATGTTGAAGATTGATTAAAGTGTGATTCATAGTTGACTGGGTCTTATAGTTTGAATAAGTATGAGTCCTATTTTATTAGTGTTCCGAAATTATTGAATTTGTTTGTTAGTCAAATGTGCAGTGGAGTTAGTTGCTATTTTTTAAATGTAGTGATTTAGTGATGATTGTGTGGGCTGTTAATGCCCTGATTTTCTACATTTTAGTTTCTTTGTAGCCTATATATAAGCACTTTATTTTCAGTTCAATGAATGAGTTATGTTGCAAAGTTGCATAAAAAAAACTCCAATATAGTATCAGAGTCATAGATCCTTGAGGGACTGTGAGATTGAGTGAAACAAAAAAAAACTCTTCCAATGACCACTAGCAATTCAACTACTCTCATACCCCTAAATTTCAATAGTGAAAACTATCAATTATGGGTTGTCAAGATGAAAGCTCATTTAAGAAGTCTCGACTTATGGCAATGGGTGGAAGAAGAAAAGAAATTACATGCCTTGGGAAATAATCCAACACTAAATCAACTAAGAGCTTATGAAGAAGAACCATTAAAAGCTCTAAGAGCGTTATCTATAATTTTCGCTGCAGTTTCAGAATCAATTTTCACAAGAATTATGACTTGTGAAACAACTGAAGACTCTTGGCATATACTGAAGGAATTATATCAAGGCAATGAAAGAATGAAGAAGAAGCAAGTTTTAAATCTCAAAAAAGATTTTGTAACTTTAAGCATGAAAGAACATGAAAGCATATAAGAATATTCTAATCGATTGATGACATTGGTGAACAAAATATGGCTATTGGGGGAGGATCTACCTAAGAGCAAAATTATAGAAAAGATTTTTATAAGTTTGCCCGAAAAATTTGAGGCAAAAATTTCATCTCTTGAATATTCAAAAGATATTAATGATTTAACTTTATCTGAATTGATTAATGTTTTGTAGGCACAGGAGCAAAGAAGGGCTATGAGAAAAGAAGAAACTCGACAGATAGTTGAAGGATCTTATTTAGCTAAAGCTAAAAAGGGAAAAGGAAAAATCCCTAAGTGTAACCATTGCAAGAAGCCTAGTTATGAAGAAGAAAATTGTTGGCACAAAGGAAAGACTCAATGCTACAATTGCAAAAGATTTGGACATCTACAGAAAAATTGCAAGATTTAAAAAGGAAGAACAAGTAAATATGATTGATGTGGATAAAGAAGAAACTCTTTTTTGATTTAAATAGTGAGAAGTGCACCAAGAATTTTAATTTGGAGAGATGTGCTCCAATGGAAAGTTGATAAGAAGTGCATCATGAAGAGAAGAGAAGTGCTTCTGGAAGTTTTGGAGAGATGTGCTCCAACAATACAATTTGTTATTGTGAGACTTTGAATCAAGGGGGAGTGTGGAAGATTGATTCAAAGTGTGATTCATAGTTGACTGGGTCTTGTAGTTTGACTAAGTTTGAGTCCTATTCTATTAGTCTTCTGAAATTATTGAGTTTGTTTGTTAGTCAAATGTGCAGTGGAGTTAGTTGCTATTTTTCAGATGTAGTGATTTAGTGGTGATTGTGTGGGTTGTTAATGCCCTGATTTTCTTCATTTTAGTTTCTTTGTAGCCTATATATAGGCATTTTATTTTCAGTACAATGAATGAGTTAAGTTGCAAAGTTGCATCCAAAAAAACTCCAACAAAGCAATTGTTTAATTTAATTTGGTGAAAGAAGATATGCCTATAGCTCCGCTCTTCACATGAGTTAAGGAGGGAAAGAGAAATAGGCGAAAGGAGGTTGAGTTGGCATTTGTAGAAAACTGAAAAAAAGATATAAAAACAAGTTAGTGCAAATATTGAATTAAGTTAGGTTGTTAGGGTTTAGAACCAATCTATCATCAAAGGAGAAGATAGGATCTACTTATCATCTTCTTCCCTTCTTTTGGAGTCTCCGATAAATATCTAATGGCATCTCGGAGGAGGCAGCAATAGTAGCATCACTCATCAATTTCTACAAATCCAAAAACAACAATATCTAATTATATTATTACTGATAATAATAATAATAGCAAAAGAAGAAGATGATGGATTGAGTATGTATTGGCAAGATTTTTACAGTTCGAATTCTTAATGCTTGTGATGTTTTATAAGTTGATCATCGTTTTCTCCCTTAACTTGATTTTTGTTCCTTCAAGCTTTTTAATAAGGCTGCAAGTGCACTAGATAGTACAACAAAATCATAGATATTAAATGCATTGAGCATCAAATTTTGTAGCTTATGGGCTTAGAATAACATTGTAATGTGATGAGAAGAAAAAAATTATGTTTTTCTGCTAAGGTGCTAAAGCATTTTTATTTCGTCTCTCTGATATATACATGATAACATGTACATATAAACTTTATACTGAACCATTGAAACATGTCTCTCCACTTATTCTTAGTCAATATAAGTTGTTCTCTGAATAGTACATAAATGGGAAGTCAATTGTTTGTTTATTTTTTTTCTTATCAATAAATTAATAAATGAATTATCTATTCTGATAAATTATTTTAGCAAATTCACATATGATAATAACAAATTAGTCACAACAACAAATAAAAGAGAGTAGATAAAAGAGAAACAAATTTGATTTATAGTCATTTGACTAAAAACTCTTGGCCTATATTTATTCTATAAAGTTTACTTGAGAATTTATTATCATCTTCTTTCAATGGATAAAGAATAATTCTCTGTACAATATCTTCTTTATTATGGATGAAAAGGAACTAGTATAATAATCTTACTTTATTACAGGTAACATATCATATAAGATTACTAGACGAATTACAATAATTTGATTAAGTCTTGATATTAATTAAAATTATCAGGATGAGATCACAAGAAGGATTACTATGTTTTGATTAAGTCTTGATATGTTTTATTCATCCTTATTCTTCATTCTTTAATTGAAATGTATATATACTTCATTTTGCTTATTTTATCTATTTGATGATTGTATAATTTATTCAATTGACTCATTCTCTTACTTTGCCTTTTATTAGACTTTATCATTCACATATTGATTGTTTATATTATAATTAAGCTACTAATATCACTAAAAATAAATGTATTAATAATGATATATTTTGTTATCATCAAAATCATTTGATTTAAACTTCACTAGGTCAATAATCTTCCCCTTTATGATAAATCATAAAATATTTGATGAAATTGGAGAAAATAACTGATTTTGAGTAAACTCTCCTTATGTTAAAGCAATATGTAATGTATCAACATCACTAATAGGATTGAATTATCTTATATTTTCTTATGCATTTCAATATTTTTTTCAATCCTATTGTTGTGTTAAAATACTTAATTTGTGTTTATTTTATATTTACATATAGATTAAAGGATTGAACACAAATATAGACGAAAAGGAAGAAGAATCACTCACTCACAACATCCATGAAAGATAGTGATTTAACTGACAACATATTTAATGGACAACACACGTTGAAGGTATAAGGAAGTAGAAATTTATCACTTACATGCACGTTTTTGTATGTAAGAATGTAAGTTAATGGCAACACAGCAGAGGATGATAGATGGTAAAGTTTAATGAATAAAGGAGCAGTCCACGCTAAAGAAGCAAAGCAACAGCAGGAATGATAAAACGAAATTGTGAGCTGTGCATGAGCTATGCATGGTTCTTCAGGTGAATTAAATGTATAAGGCTAGAAAGTGGGAAGAAGCAAGGAACGACAATGCAGTAGCCAAAACGCATGTGCAGTACAGGAGAAACGCTATCGTTGTCCAGTAGCAAAGCGCAGCACCCATTAGGGATAACCAAGAAATTAAACGACGCAATAGCAATCCAAGCCAAGGCACCAAAACGCACAGTCTAAAGGAAAGAAACGCAGACGTAGCAGAAGCGTGGGGAGAGTCAAGACAAAGCCAACAAACGCATGCAACGGTTTGCGTTTAACCCAAAAACAGTCTTTCATGCTAAAAGTAGAGGCATTTTTAAGCGGCGTGAATAGTATGCTGGGACCAAGAATTAAATAATAAAATTATAAAGAACAGTATGGTAGAGCGATAGGTGTGGATAAGTGCGTGAATACTATAGGTAGACCAGAAACTAATTCATAAAATCATAGAATAGTAGCATAGGATAGGGCAAAAGAAAAAGACCACAATCTCAAAGCACTGGTTGGGAGGCAAAGAGCATAAAATAGCAGTACAGTGAGAACAAAACACCAGCAGAAGAAGACAATAAAGTTGGGTCAACATGCAAGCAACGTGTGTGTGTTTCATACACTCACACACGTTGAACAGAAACGACAAAACAGCAGCCAGAGGCATGAACGAAAACGCAATGCAGAAGGATAAGGCAAAAGGTGAAACGCAGACATTCAATATGCAGTGCAGATGTATTTTAACTAAAATGCACAGTAATGAGTAGCGTGAACGGTAGAGGTAGACCAACAAATAAATGGGATATATATAGAATAGTAGCAAGGAAAAAAAGGTGAAAACAAGGAGAGAACAACAGTTATAGCATGGAGAAGAGCAGAAAAATGATGGTTACGATTTCAACGCTTTTTAGCAAGGTGGCGGCTTGGAGCTAGCTTTCCAGGAAAGACTCTCCACCATAGAGATAGCTACAACGTTTTCTTCACTCCATTTTACCTTATCTTTTTCATTGGTTTTTAGCTATATTCGGTCGTTCATTCGTTACTCTCCATAAGTAGATATTTTCTTTCAGTTCACTGCTTTATTTTCATGTGTCCGAATTTCTTAATATTTTTTCGTTGGTTTAAAACTTTCTTACTATTAATCACGTTTTTACATGTTCTAGGATATTTAGAATGAATATTTAATGGATTTTATAGTTGAAATTTATGAATTTTGTAAAGAACCTTTATGTTAGATCAATGGATGTTCATTCTTTCAAATTTTCAGCTTTAATCTTGGTTGTTTGTGTTTACTTATGTGCTTTTTTTCATATATGAAATTATTAGGTATTTGAATGTTTAATGGTTTATGATTTGGGTTTTTGCTTATTTGTGATGCTCTTGATTAATTTGTGCTTAATAGTTAGGATTTACGTATATTCTTAGATTCATGATCAATTAATTTGGGTTTTTTTACAAGTTGTATGTGTTGGAATTTTCATTTTGATGCAATTAGTTTAGAGTTTGTAATTTGGGGTATGATTAGTCATTTGTTGGCATTAAAAGTTTTGATTTCTATTAAGTTAGTGTTGAATTTCAATTTTTATCACTTTGTTTATAATTTCTAGCCTTAGTTTTATTTAATTAAGTATGGGTTTTATTTATTTAATATCAATTGTGCTTAATATGAACATGTGTGGCTAGACTACTTAGGAGTTTGGAAATATTATCAGGATAATAGGATGGAAATTACGAGAATGGAGTTGAGTTTGTCTTAAATTGTTGCTTATAGGTCTAGGTTGGTTAGGATTTAGGATAAATGTCATGAATTAGGAATCGCTTATAGGCTTGATCACCTTTTAGGTAACTTTCTAATCCGAAGGCTAGGGATAATCGTGTGATATGTAATAGTCTATAGTGATTCCTGGAAGTAGCAATAGATTAGTTGAATTCGTCAGGTTACTTAATCAACTAATCTAGGATCCCATACCTCACCTTCCGAGCTTATGAGTAGGTGGCCTTAGTTGTTTCTTAGTACCTAATACATCTTCACTATTGAACTTAGAAGCTAATTCTAGGTTATAGTGAGATCGGGGCATTTCTAGCGCTTATTAGTTTTACCTATTTTATAGAAATTAAGGGTTCAAGAGTTTAATCGAGTCCATAGGCTAACACTATGATGAAAGTATATTTTATTTAGATTCAAGGATCATTAAACATCTTAGAATTCAGAAGATATCTCCAACTCACTTCTTTATCATTGTTATTAGTATTTTCTAAATTCGCTTTGTGTTTGTCTTTTGTTTACGTTCTTTACATCTTAGTTGTCTTGTTTCATCATTTCAGGGTGTTTGTTTTCTTTTGTTTGCAACATTTTAAATAAAATTTTCATCCCAGCTCTCTATAGTTCGACCCTAGCTCGCCATTACATGCATAGTTTGATAGTTTGGAATTTATTATTTGGTAGTTAACGACAGGCTATCAATTACAACTCATCATTATAATCATAAAAACTTGAGGAAGATTATAATCATAAAAACTTGAGGAAGAGGGCACCTCATCATTATTGGCCATAAAGAACACACTTGTCACTATATATTTAAACTCCTCATTCTCTAAACTAGTAGTATCATCCCATGTGCTATTAAAAACTTTCTTCTATTCTTCAATTATTTGTCCCTCTTTTTTGTTGATACTTATTGATTTTTTTGTGATGAGCTTTATATTATCCTCTTCACTCTCACTTTTGGAGGTGTCCTCATCAATAATTTTCTCATCTTTTGAGACTTTCAACACCACACCTCTTTTTATTCGAGCCACTTTCTCTTTATGTAACTTATTCATTCACATCTCATAGATAAAATGTGATCAAACTAGCTCTTCCAATGGTAAGATGCTAAAATATTTTGAATTCTTACACGAGCTTCATCTTTGCCTCCTAAACCTTAAGTAAAGACCTAATTAATTTCTTACCACTCAAGATGAGTACAAGTCTTATTAAGACCTTTAAGAGTATTAAAAATATAAATGAAGCAATCATTCGTGTTAGAAATTGATTCATTGTGTTTCATACGAAGCAATTCATATTAATGCAAAAATATGTTTACTTTGTTCTCTTTTACTTTAGTAGTGCCTTCAATACACTATTTAAAGTGTACGCCATATCTCTTGAATAATTTCATATATGTATTCTCTATTGAATTAATTCTTAATGCATAAAATAAAATATGTATCACCTTGTTATTCAATGCAGTGAGCCTCGTATCTTTATTATATTATTCACTTCTATCTTTTGGTACCTTAGTCTCCACTTTGTCTTTCACTAAGGATTTATTATGACATAAAGTTCATTCTTTATAACATCTCAAACATCAACCCTTTCGACTAAAAGAAAGTGTCTTCTAACAAAGGTAAATAACTCCATTAAAGAATGGACATCTATATATGTCTTAACTTCCTTGGATAAAAAATTATATTATAATAATATTTTCTCAAATTTTGTTAGAAATTTATATATAATGATTAAGACTCACTCTTACACCAATTATTGGTCCTCAAATGGTATATAAGAGAGGGTAAATTATATATTTACTTTTTAATATTTGTAAACTAATGAATGAATTGCCCATTCTAATAAATGATTTTGGCAAATCAACATATGAATATTATAAAACAATTACAATAGTAAATAAAAGAGACTAGAGAAGGAGACAAAATTAATTTATAATGGTTCAACCAAACAATCTCTATCCTACATTGACTCCCCAAGCTTAGATAGAAATTCACTTGCTTTTTCTTTAAATTGATGAAGAATTATTCATCATACAATATATTTTTTACCATGGGTGAAGAGAAACTATTATAATTGTCTTACTTTGCCATAGATGATATACCTTTTATAAATCTTGTTCAAAGTAAATCTTGTTCAAGGTAAAGACTAACTCTCACGAGGTATTTCTCAATCAAATTACAAGCTCTTGCTCTTGCTCACACCAATGAATAATAGCTCAATATATATTATATAATGTATATATATATAGTCTCTAACCTTTTAAGGCTCTTAGAAACTATTTATTATGCCAATGAACTTCTTACTACCCAAATGAGGTTCATTTATACTCAAAATAATCTTGAAAAGTCATTAAAAACAAATAGTAACATTGGTTGACTAATTTTGTCAACCAATAACACATACAAATGCACTGTACATAATTTTTTCAAAGTTCCTGACATATTGGTCGACAACACCTAAACATTGGTTGACCAATGTCTTTGACAAAACTACATTAGTTGACTACACCTACATATTAGTCAACTAATATGTTTGAAAACACATTTTCAAAGAATTTTCAAGATATTTCAAAGATTAAAATGCACTTTTTTGACCAAAACTTGATCTAAAATATTTCAAAAGTACATAGATTAAGAGAATTTTCTTTAAAATAAAAAATTTCCTCTTTATTATGAAAAGATTTATGCATTATATCCTATATACAAATGATCATGCAATTATTGAGACCTTAATTTATTAAACTAACAATGGTAAAGTTACAAGAAGGATTATAATGATTTGAGTAAGTCTTGATATGCTTGATTCCTTTTTGTTCAAATGTCTTGCTCTACTTTCATCATTTTTCCTTCCTTTGATTGTTCAATTTACTCACTTTTTCCTTTTATTAAAATTCATGATTCACTTATTACTTTATTTCATTACAATAGAACTAATGTCACCAAAAATAAATTTATTAATAATAATATATCTTGTTATCAACAATACTATAAGCTCAAGACATCATTTAGTCAACATTATATTCTTCTTACATTTCACTTTAAATCATATCATTAGGCATGAAAACACCAATATTTTTGTAGCTAATTCCACTAGGTGACAAAAAGTTACATATGATGCTTTATAATGTAATATTTGTCTTTGTTATCACTGTGGTTACCATGCACATGTTTTAGCATGTTTGTTGTTTTATGCTACCAATTGGACGCATTTTCTTATAATCATAAAGAATTCTCTATTTTAATGTTCTAGCAAAATTGTGTAATTTTAAATATGATACAATTTGTATTAGAGCGTATAAATTTAAGGTGTTTTAAGCACCTTCTAAATTGTTCTACTATTATTCACTTCCTTAGCTTATAAATGCATTTATTCTTAATTTTATATTTCACGTTACAGATAATTGTTCTAGAAAATGGGAAGGTGGTTCTTCAAGGATCACATTAAATTCTCTTGACCTAGACCGGAAAATATGCTCAACTTGGGACTCAACAAAACAATGTTGTCAATACCATTGATTCAAACATCAAATTAGAGATATGAATGATATTGCCTTCTCATTCAATAACATTCTTTACCCTGTTTTATGCACTATTTTAAGATAAGAAAATAGAACAAATCTTAATCGACTATATTAATTAATGATTCTATAACAAGTTAATATTCAAATTAATCAAGTCTCAAAGGTAGAATATTATAAACATATGTAAAAATTTGTCTATAGCTAAACTATGATGAGGTAGATATACGAATTAGTAAATCACAGACTTAATTATGTAGAAATAGACCCTAATTGATTACCTATTTGAGACTGAATTGTTAATAAAGAATTTTCAGTTTGATCATTCTCTTATTATCATTCATAAAAATATATGTCGACTAACATATCAAATTATGTTTTGATGTTTTCCACTTAATAGTTTGTTTTGTGCACTGTTGAATCTTTGTAAGCATGTTTGAAGGATATTGCTTCAACCATGTAAAATCATGTTCATGTCACATTGGAAAAGACATAATTGATATATCATTTTCTTATGCAAGCATGATAAGTTTAGCTTATTTTACAATATCAATTTTGTTGACTCTTCTACCTCAATTATGAGTATTGTTTCAAAGTCAACCTTAAAGCGAGAAGATTTTCCGTTTGTAGGCATTAGAAGGTTAGAATAGTTAATGAATGTTATAGTTTTTGAAAAATGTTTACAACTTTACCTTAGACTAGTTAATGAATGCTATGTTTAAAGCTTACATTTTTAGAGTTATTCTTTTAAACATTTTTGGAATATGTTTAAAAGTTTATCTTAATTATATAAAAGAGTGTTATTTTGTTAAATGAAAATAAATTATTTTAAAATTAAATAATAATAAATTTTAAGATTTTGTCGTCATACATTTGACAAGTTGAGGGTTTCACTTAGTCTCATAATTTTTCCGATAAAAGGTTCATGACTTATGTATAAAATGAGTAGTGTCTTAGTATTTGGAAAATGTAATGTATCCGTTCAGTGGTTAATATGGGAAATCAAGGTGCTATGAAGAAGAAACAATAGATAATTTCCCTCTTTAGGGGCATTTCCTATCTTTCAGAAGTGCTCGTTCTTTTCCCTGTTGGTAAGAGAGTTGACGTGATAAGTTACCCTATTATGCCTTCATTTATAGTTCGATTCATGGTTTGTCTCAAGAGTTCCAGTGACGCTTTAAACAGTTTGCTTAAAGTTTCTTCTTTAACTCTTTGATCTAATCATTTTAATAGTTGCAGATTCACCGTCAGTTATTTCTTTTTCTAAGTTATTCAACAGTAAAGACTTAAGAGACGCATCTAAATCTTTTACAAGGATGGTCGTTCATACACGCAATTGTGTAACTCCTTTTTCTTTGAAGTTCATGTATGGCTCCGATCATGTGCAATATTTCGTTTTTGGGGTAATTAAAATATTCCTAAATTTTTAACAGTTTATTTAGTGATTCTATTTTTAACAATAACGTCATTTTAGCTATGTGATTAAATTATGTCGTTTTATTAATCTTCATTTTTTGTGTTAATTTTGATTAATGTATATTAATAGTTAGGATTTTTTAAAATGTGACAAGTTACGTCAGCAAGCTTAACAGAGAGACTAATATCGGTCAGAATTGAAGAAGAATTAAAATTTTAAAATTTTATTGTCACTTTTTAAAATTCAGATTATAATTATAAAATAATTGATATGTTGATAAACCATATATTCTCTCTCTTGTTTTATTGCAAAAAAGAAACAAATGCTTAAAACTATACTGCATAACTCATAATCCGAAGCAAATGAATAGTCACTAATTACTGCCGAATCTTAGTTAAGAGCAAAGTAGCAAAATATATTCATCATTCGTTATAGTGACTACTCACTTACCTTATCTGTAACCTAATTCTCAATTGAAATTGAATATCTTAACTAGATAGTACATATTAAGAATAACACAAAAAAAGAGAATTAAAATTAGACATAAAGAAAGTAGTCTACTTTTTGTTTCTTATATATTTTTATGCTTATAAAAAGTATTTTATGTCGGAATAACAATTACACTCTGAAATAAAACTCAAATTTTATTTTGTGCTTCAAATAAGGAAGAACAACACACTTTAATTAGTAGAAGTAAGTCAATTGGGTTATTACTTTTCACAGAAGTAATATATTTAAAATGGATTTGAGCCCAAAAAAAATGGAAAATCAAGAGTCTAAATATTTACTTGACTGGGGAAAAGTGCCAGAACATGTGAACTGGAAGAAGAGGAAAGACTTTTTATTATAGAGAAAAGGTAAAAATAAAAAGTTAATGATAATAATAATAATAATAATAATGAAGAAAAGGGTGCACCTGGGTGATGTGGTGGTGGTCAATTCAGTTCGTGAGGTCCTTTACTATTCACTTTCCTTCGTATTAACTAGTCCTATGGAAATAATACAATTGCAAAAATACAATTGCATTTATTATATTTTACATATTGTCCTTCTCTATCGTAATTTCTCATGCTCACACTAGCTATTGCTGCTTCTGTTTCTCTTTTTTTGTACTACTCGGTAGTTTAAACTAATTGAGTTGTACGTAAATTGACTTAGATATCGTTCTGAAACCAAAAAGAGTCTAAGATTAAAGCCCGAATCGATGCTTGAAAATACAAATATCTGTCTCTTAGCGGCCGTTTGCTTCTTATGGATTCGATTGCATTTACATTGATATGCTCATGTGGTTTTGTCGAGGAGGGTCATTAAAGAGATTGATAGAATACTGAAAGTGTTTCTGTGGTCCGGTAAAATTGATAAGGAGCCAGCTAAGGTGAGATGGAGAATGGGAAGCAAGCTAAGGTGAAATGGCTTGGGATCATTCCGATTGCGCAAATGCAGAAAATAATGTTTGATAAATGAATATGGAGTTTCTGCTCAGACAAAAAAGCTTTGTGGATTAAATTGGTTAATTAGTATGATATCCAAAACCGGAATCTGTGACAAATGGACATTGCTAGAGAATTTTCATGGTCATTCAAGCGTCTACTCAAGATGAGAGGTTTGTTCTTTCCGCAAGTCAAATTTAGATTGGGAGATAGAGAGGA
This sequence comes from Erythroxylum domingense, assembly GCA_025594535.1. Classification (NCBI taxonomy): domain Eukaryota; kingdom Viridiplantae; phylum Streptophyta; class Magnoliopsida; order Malpighiales; family Erythroxylaceae; genus Erythroxylum; species Erythroxylum domingense. The sequence continues at coordinate 5,492,165 of JANQBM010000008.1, forward strand.
AATATAGTCTTAGTTTGATAACTGAACCAATCATAGTCTTCTTATTCTCAAACCTAATCTTTCTAGACTCAGAAATTGAATCCCTCTTAATGCTAGAGTATCTATGCTCTTCTCAAATGGGGATTGGGTTGGTAGTTTAAGAGGTTTTCACTTGTTGACGGATTATTTGCCTAACATTTTTGCAAGGAGGAGGAAGGATAGCTTACCATGGATTCTGCATTCCATGCAGTAGTTCCCTAGTTTAAGATTATTTGGAAGCAAAATTTAAACTGCAAGGTTGCCGTGTTCACTTGGTTAAAGTTCAAAAATAGGCTTTAGATCAAAGACAGATGGTTTGGTGCCTTTGATCCCATATGCACACTCTGTAAGTTGTTGAAAGAGAATAGAATCTATACCAAAGCAATTTGGAGTAGAATTATGGTTATGTTATAATTACTTGGATATACCTTTGTGTGGACAGAAACTTTGAATTTTCTTAGTAGAATTATGGTTATGTTATAATTACTTGGATATACCTTTGTGTGGACAGAAACTTTGAATTTTCTTACACATTATGTTGCCCATGGTAAAGCAAATGACATGATTATTTTAACTGCTTTTCATACGTTTATCTATTCAATTTGAAGGGAAAGGAATTGGAGGACACACAAGAGTGTTGAAGAGAGCCAACATCAACTCACGGAACATATTGTTAATTGGATTAGAGCTACTATCATTGCCAATGATCGACAACGCTGTATTAGTCATGATCTGAAACTGATTTGGTCACTATAATGCTATTTGTTGTCTATATTCTGTATTTTGGTTAGGGAGTTTTTTTGTATGTAGCTAACATATTTTTTCATTGTAATGCTTGTATATAGCTTTTTCTAAATTAATATAATACTTTTTTAACTTTCAAAAAAAAGATTATTTAAAAATTTTTAGGTCTCGTCTAGAAACTAGCAATGAAGGAATTGGAATAAAAAATAAGAATGAAAATGAAAAATAAAATGTGAAAATTAAAATATGGATGGAATTTCTAATTATATGTGTTTGGTATGGTATTAAACAAAGTTAATAGTTATGCTAATATTTAGCATTAAATATTTAAAATGATAATGAATTTTTTTTTACTTATATTTAGTTATTATAGGATTTATTTTGTAAATAATTAATTATTCAAAATTTTCAATGATTTATAAAATTATTAATTTTTAAATAATTATGAATTATTTTTATAATAAGAATAAAAATATCAATGAAATAAAATAAAATAATTGTTAAATAAATTAATACAAAAGATCGTAATATATATTTTTGATAATAATATTTTAATAAGAATTAATATCTCAAGAAAATCTTGATAATATTTTGATAAAATTTTAATAAATAATAATATATCTTATGTCTTATTCCCAAAATTTGATTCTAACTTATAGCCGCAATCTCTTAAAAATTAAAGTCTATAATTGTATAGAATTTTTCTTGTTTTGTCATTCTTTATTTTATTTATTACTAGTAACCAAATAACTAACAATTACAAAATAAATATTGCATTTTCATTCTCATCTTTTTATTACGGGGTACCAAACAAGACCTTATAGTGGTACGATGTAAAAAGTTCGTTATCGTTATCATTATCGTATATTGTTGAGTTTTGGCTCCTTTGTTTATCTCTTATTAGTTAGGGAAAACAATTGGAGTAAGGCTCTTGTCTATATAAGGAAGGTGTCTATATAAGAAAGGTGCTACCTCTTTGGTTAGTGCATCAATCTAAAGTTAAAGATTTGTATGACAAATTTGACTCTAGTTAAATTCTTCTTTTGAGGTGAGAGTTGGAGGATTTGTTTTGGATATTTCTTTGTAGGTGTATTGGTGTTTTGGGATATTGAGTGAGAGGAAAAATTATATGATTGTAAGAATTTTTCACATAGTAAATTTTCTTCTCGATGCTCGTAGTTTTTCTCCGATTTTGGAGTTTTCATGTAAATTTCTTGTGTTGTTATTATTTATCTATTTTTTGCTATTTTTTATCTATAAAATATCCTTGAGTGTGAGTTTGAGAGGTCTAAATTCCCAACAATTGGTATCAGAGTCAAGGTGTGGTTTTTTTTGAAAATTTTGAATATACTATATGGTCGCAGTTTTGACTGATCTTCCACATCAGAAAGATTTTCTTGAGAAAAGTTCATTTGGTGCGATGGAGCTTTGGTGTGGTAGTGTGGAAGTGCATATCTAGAAAAGTTCTGACTGAGGAAAGAATTGGTATTTAAGTGTGTCATTTGTGATTCACCTCTCTTTCCTTGGAACTTGCCTGATATACTGTTCATTTCTACGGTAAAATTCATCAAGGCAGAAGAGCACAGAAAAAATGTCAGAAAATAAGGCTTTGAATCTTATCAGGTTTGAGGTGGAGAAATTCGACGGGAGAATCAATTTTGGCTTATGGCAAGTGCAAGTCAGGGAAATTTTGATTCAGTCGGAGTTACACAAGGTATTAAAAAGTAGGCAAATCCTTGATATCAGCATTGTATGCTGGATGTGTAGATAATCTTGGCACGTGAATAAAAATTGTTCGAGAGGTGGAGCGGGTTCAGCAAGAGGCTCTGGGTCAGTTAATGGAGAGACTGACAATATCGCTAACATTGTCTTCATGGATGATTTTGTTCTCTAAAAGGGAACATGTACATTCTCATGGCATGCCGCTAATCTCAAAGTTGTCATGATAGAGAATGTATTATTATTAGCGGGTCCACAAGTTTGCACATGGGCATTGGTTTGGCATTGATGCAAGGTGTTTAGTGGAATTTATGTCAATGGTTGATGAACTTCTAGGAAAGCGAAACATAGGAGTTTCATCATAATTTTTTCAGCAAGGTTATTTTCGACATATGCCGAAATGAAAGGCTTAGAATTGGTTTATTCTGAGTGGATATGCTTTTATAGTGGATCATGATGCTGCAAAGTATGATAATTCTCTACAATGAGGGTTATGTTATTTTCAGGAGATCTTCATTGAAGTGAAGTGTGGTTGTAGGATCATTTGGCTCCAAGGTGAAAATTGTTGAGTTTTGACTCCTTTGCTTGTCCCATATTGGTTAGGGAAAACAATTGAAGCAAGGCTCTTGACTATATAAAGAAGATGCTACTTTCTTGATTAGTGCACTAATCCAAAGTCAAAGATTTGTATGACAAATTTGATTCTAGTTAAATTCCTCTTTTGAGGTGAGAGTTGGAGGATTTGTTTTGGGTATTTCTTTGTAGGTGTATTGGTATATTGAGATATTGGGTGAGAGGAAAAATTATGTGATTGTAAGAATTTTTTACATAGTGGATTTTCTTCTCGATGCCCATGATTTTTCTCCAGTTTGGGAATTTTCACGTAAATTTTTTGTGTTGTTATAATTTCTCTATTTTTTGCTATTTTTTATCTATGAAATATTCTTGGGTGTGGATTTGAGAGGTTTAAATTTCCAACATATATACATACTCACTACAAGAAATAATGACACTTTCTCTTACCATTTGCTTACTAAGTTGTATTTGCAACAAAATTGTGCATTTCATGAGGTTTCATGTAGGAAGGAGATAGCTCAAGAGCAACCAACATTTCAACCAGATCAGGTGGGTCTCCAAATCTTGACTGATAAATTAAACATTTTATCCACGTTGTATTATCTCTATTTTATTTATATGTCAAATATCATTTAATCTGCCATTTGGTGCAAGATCAACCCCACACCAATTTCCTCCTTAACACACGAAATGATACTTGACACATTACAAAGGTCACATAAATGTTATTACTTTATTCTAATTATATATAACAAAAGATAATTCCTTTCTGCGCAGCATTAAGCTTTTAAGTTCTTATGCTAATTCTATACTCATTGATCCTAATTAAGGTGGCCGGCTATTATGATATTGTCAAAGGGCCCATGGATTTTGACACAATGAGAGCTCAACTTTGGGGTAGAAGCTATGCAGGCTTGGACCAATTTGAGGTGAGTGAAAGTAAACGTTTATTAAAAAAAAAAGTTATTTACTTGAAGCGAAATTCTTTATAATGTTTTTAGAATAACTATCACTCTTTTTGTTACCATAAGTTATTAATTTATACATTTACTTCTTAACATTTTGTAAGGTTTAGGAGTTGTTTGATTTTACTTTTATTTATTTGTTGTGACGTTTTCATTTTTATTTTTTGAACAAAATGAAATTTTTATTTAATTGTTAATGTCTGTATACTTATATTTTTATTACAGATAATAATTAAATATTAGATAAATTAATTTTATAAATAAATTAAGTAGATAATTTTATTTTAATCCTCTATATTATATTTATTGATAAATATTAGTAAAAATTACTACAATTTCATTAAAATAAATAATTTACTAAGTAAAATTATTTATAAATTAATTTATTTGTTAGAACATATCTTAATTATTAAAACTAATTTTTATTTACAATTTAGGCATTTCAAGGTACTTTGAACTTAAAGAGTATTTATTAAATAATTATTAAATTAAAATATTTTTAAAAATAAAATTTAAAGTAATTACAAAAATAAATTTTTTACTAAATTTAGAAATAAAAAAGGAAACAAAAAATTAAAATTAAAAAAACTAAATAAATTATTGTTTTATCGTATTTTTCTATGCCTTTCTAACCAAAAAAAAACAAAGGATAGAAATATTTATGTTTAAAAAATGTTCCGAGACAATAAGTCTGGCTTTCTACCTCAGGTATGATTTTGTATTTATCTAGGCATTCAGTAAACTCTTGTTATATTTTACTTTTTGTATTTCATAAGATAAAAAATATATATTCTTTGATAGCCTGAGAAGTGAATCAGAAAATTTCCTGTCAGAATACTTGGAGACGAGAAGACGCTCTGCAAAAGATGAAGGCATGAAAGTGGTGCTGCTCGATCTACTTCCAAGCATCCTAGACTACAGGATGATGCTTCTAATCCCTGACTCTCGTCAACTCCTTCTGGTAACTCATAATTAATTAACAAAGTACAACTTTGGTTTGTTATGATACGGATTAACCTTTGGTACTTTTCCAGGGCGAAACGAAGAAAACGTTCTGAAATTGAGAGGCCTTTAACATACAGATCTTAAGAGTTTCTACTTAGATAAGGATGAGTTGAGCTTTGCATCGGTGGTTAATGCTCAAAGACAGATCCAACGTGTAAGTAGTTCTCATAATCTCAAGTCTTTGTTTAATTTCATACATATACATGATATGCTGATGATTATTATTTTTATTTGGTGGTGCATTCAGAACCCCGATGCTGGAATTGGGTACGGTGGAAGTCTAAAAGAGATTTGCAACAGACTTGAGACCAATTGCTCAAATGGTGACCACGAGAAAACTAGCCAAACTTCCGACTCAACCCTCCTCTTTCAACTTTGATCGACAGTCATCTACTCTTCAGCTGGGAAGTTTTCTTCATCAACAATTGTAAGGAGATCAAATGCCTTCCGGTTTGTCGAGTCCTAGCACACCCCCAACTGGTGTTGCAGATTACGGAATAAAGATGCCAGAGGATCAGAGCTGCTGGGCTCCTACCACTAGTGTAAGTGATGCTGAGAACAGCACTGCAGGTACAAGTGACGGATATTGGTTGTGCTTCCTCTAGGCAGCAGCGCGATCAATATGTTGGTGACTCCAAGGATAGCATGGACGACCTTAATTCTACAAAACATGTTTGCTCAAGCTCCCTCTCTGATTTGTATTATCCTCTCACGGGAACTAATGATATAGACAACGCTTAGCCTCCACCCTGACATTATCATCATCAGGTCTCCAGTGGAGTCCAACTGCAATCGCCATGGCGAACAATAAACGTCAACATAAACAAGGCCAGGTGGTTGCCGCCGCAAACTTTAGCCGAAGAGGTTCCTCACTTTACACTTAAAGTGCAAGTATACCTCATCATCATTTGCTTTGGACTCCCAGGGGACAAATAAGAGTGCTATCCATTATGGTCGGTGGAGTCAACAACAGACACCGTGGAGTCTGGAAGTCCTCTTCCTCCTGTCATACAAGCTCAGGAGCAGATAGTGACGACTTGAAAATCCGAATTTTCAAGAGCACAACATTACATTGGTGGGACAACAACAATGGCAAGAAAGGTCATTGTTCGATCAAAGCATGGGTATGAGCTTCATTGCTCAACTAGAAGCCCAACTCTATCCCCAACCCCAAGGCCTGAATGGTGGAGCTGCAAAAACAGCCATCGTCTTCATCGGGAACAGGTAATCAACAGCAATCTGACTTGCATCTTCAGCTCTGATCACTTATAACAATAGCTTAGAAGATACAAAGAGAGGGAGGGAATATCCATCTGATCAATCCTGAGATCTCCATTTTTCAGAAGGAGAAGATGCCGTGAGGGGAAAAAACAAATTGATCTTTGGCTATTCTATTTTCAAGGTTTCACCGATATCATATTAAAAAATTAAAAAGTTAACTAATAGCAAAAGTTTCACCAATATTCAAAATTCAATTATGTTAATTTACTTCTTATAATTTAAATTATAACATAGATAAATTCACCCTATAATAGTAGAGGAATATAAAATATGAACATGCCTAATATTAATTCATAATTTTTAGTTACTTATATGGAAATAAATATGAACAAATATTAATATATCATACTCATAAGATAATAACTAAATTTTTAATTGGCTTAAATTAAAAACACATTGTACACCGTATTTCTTTTTTTTTAAGAAATGTGAACAGATCCGGGAATGGAGTAATCATCTTCGTCTTGCAGAAACACAGAAGACGTAAAATGTTCAGAAAATTGGGAATGGCAAAGATAGATACACGTTCTATGCACTAAACAAAAGAAAGGGCACTTGTTCATGCCTTCTTCGTTAGTACAAAGTTACGAATTACTATACATAATTATTAATTGAAGCGATTAGAGCCAAAGATTATATATATACATACATGTACATACTTAAAAGGCAACTATCCAAAGGATCAAACAAAAAATTAATAATTAATTTTTATAGAAGTATGTACCATTATATAAGTAAATATTAAATAATGGAGTTCGGTTGTACTTTGATCGTCGTTCAACCCAAGAAACTGCTGATATTTTAATCAGACTCCAAAGACAAGTTTCTTACTCCAAAGTATATAAACTTATATGTAAGAGTAGCTACAAGTTCCAATCGCACCAGTACTTTCAGGCTATATATAGACATAGACATGAGGCAGGCGTGACATTTGATGCAAATGACTAGCTAGCACCAACCATGCACCTGATCTGACCACAAAAGTTGCAATAACATGGACCGAACCTCATCTTCCCTACTGCTGCACTCAGTCTCTGTCTCAGCCCTAGTCTGTCAGCATTTGATTTGCTCATACCTAAAACATTAACTAGAGTAGATTTTCAGCTTTTGTGATATAATATTATAATTTATAATAAGATGAAACAGGTGAAAGTCTCACTAGAGAAACATCACGGTTGCTTTTACAAGTTCTAAAGAAACAAAAATGTCCTATTGCCAATTCCAGTCCAGTTTCGTCCTTAGTCCTTGGGCAAGAACATAGACATTTAGAAGAGTCTAACTACTCGTTGAAAACGAACAAATGCCAATATATATGATTATAACCACAAAGGCAACCAAGTTCCCCACATCGTACGTTCGGATAAAGACTTGTCCTTTTGGACAGAAAATTTGATGTGCTTATCCGTATATGTGAGTAAGTCATGCCTTACTTTGCGACATTCAGAATATATTTGCAGAGATGGGTCATATCATTGTTGCAACTTGTGAGGTTGTGTCAGAACGACGAGGAAGAAGACTCTGAGCAGCTGCAAGACAATCTAATTGAAATTGAACAGTTCAACAGTTCACCTGAGGTCTTTACTAGCATATCAAGATTCTCAACATACCCACATTGTGAACTTGTTACATGTTAAGGCGTGAAATTAAGAAAACTCAGAAATCACATGGAAAATCAAATGCGTTAGCCCAACAGTAAAGACATTCAATGAAACTCAGAATTTGAAACGATCTAACATTAGACCCTGACCCCAGCAAGCAAGGTATAAGGACAAGATACAAGTCTGCCACCATTTTGCAAAACGTTTGAAGCTATGCAAGTTTGCATATATAATTGGCTGATAACTGAGGAAGAAACTGAGCAACAAGATCAGGTAAATGAATAGATGAAGAAGACTGTTAAAAGGGAGCTCCCTTCAGTCCAAGCACAGAGAAGAGAAGGAAGAAAGTTTATCTCCCGCATCATTTACACATTCACAATAGCAAATTATTTGGATTTCCACTCCTATTGTGCTTGAATGAATGAGTCGGCAGCTAATCCAAAGCCTTCAGCCCTCCATGAGTGGACTGGAGAAAGCTCCCTTGAACCATTTTTATCACGTTAATTGACATGGATGTATATGAAAACAGATTCAAAACAATCTATAACATCGTCAACCGTGCATTATATGAAAACTTCAACAACTCATGATTAATTAAAAAATGATCTTAAAAAAATCATGAGCTCAGGATGTAGACAAACTGGGGCCAAAATGAAACACCAAGGACAGGGAAAAAACAAGAAAAAAATAGAAGAAACAAGGGTAACAATTCTCTTGCAGTTTGGTTTCTACAAAATTTGAAAACCATGCAATGTTTTGCACTGACAAAATCTTGAATACCATGAGGCTGCTTTATCCTGTTGGGTAAGAAATAAAGAATCGGCCACGAATATGAAAAAACTACATGATTCCAGATTGCTGAAGATGCTGCTGTTGCATGTACCCTATGAACCCTAACCCTAAGAGAGGAAAGAAAAAACGACAACAGGATTAGTTAGTAAGACAATTTTATTGCCAAAATGGAAGAAATCCATCACCCAACAACACAAATAAGCATTTTCACATTTGAAATCAAATCAAAAGAGATCATGATCATCCGAATAAATTACACCTCTGAAACCATATACTACAGATCTAGCCTTCCTCAACCAAGGATTGTGGTTAAACATCAGAAAGGCCAACCACATGGACATATAACATGGCAGCTATATATATGGCACAGATTGAGGCTTCCAACTAAGGTTGATTAGTATTGAGAGCGAGTTTAGTTGAAAAAAATAACATAATGTTTAGGTTTAATCACTTACCAAACTGCCTACCTAGAAGTAATGTTGACAGGGGTTATGTATGAAAACCCAATCAGCTTTTAGTGAGTGAAACCGCTTTGCTTCGAACCTACAAAAACGAATCCATCAATGGCTTGAAAAGAGAAGCCATCATCAGTTGCACCATTGTTGCTCCTGGTTTAAAAGAAAAAACACATACAAATAAAGAGAAGTTGCTATTACTTGGAAGGAAATATATATCATCACATCAGAGAAAAAACGAAAATGAGAGAGACAAAAAAAAAAGCACAAATCACGGAAGACAACTAGCTAGCTAGGGGGGTAAAAGCAGAGGAGAAAGAAGTGGAAATGTCGTTGTCCTCATGAGAGTCAGTAGAGAAAGCGATTGAAGATCTCTACGAATCTGGCAAAGCCCTTCTCATCAATTCATAAATCATAAAAGAAAGTAAGAAGAGGCTGTTGTTTCTTTTTACTTTCTCTTACTATTCCTTTTCCTGGAGTCATTTCTATTTCACAGATATACAGGACAGTGAGAGAGACTTTTGAGGAGATGTTGTAAGCAAGTAACCTGAAGAAGGGAATGTGTAGTTATTATTAGGTTAGAACAAAAGCTGTTTCTTTGGTGTCTTCCCCTATCTTTGTCCTGGACTGACGCCTTTTATACCAAGCATACATTTATAGATACCTGTACCTGTCACAATTCACAAGTGGGACTGGGGAAAACAACAGGTAACACCAACAGGTGGGGTTATCTTTAGGCCATCAAAAGTTGTCCCTCCTCTTTCATTTTTCTCGCTCGTTTCTACAGTAGTATAGTCGTATGCGTGCTGCCCATCATTTACGTGATATAGACATTTCCCTAAATATTTGTGAGCTCTTTTTTAGAGAGTTTTATCATTTATTTGAATAATTCAAATTAATACAATTAATTATATGATATTTAATGTGTATTTATTATTTGACTAATGCAAGTATTATAATTTTTAATAATGTCTTTATTTACATTTTACTTATAATGGTTTATTTTTATATTATAAAGAATTTATGATATTTCATAATATTTTTAATAGTTTGACAATTTTATAATGAATACAAGAATATATTAATTTATAGGTAATACTTATACTTTATTAAGAAATTTACAGCATTCAAGTTTAAAACAATTTTATATATTATGAATATGAATTATTTGCATACTAATTTTAAATTGAGTTAAAAATATAGGTTAATATTAAGTAAACTGGTTACCATATATTTATATTTATATTCGTATTTAAATTTAAAATTAAATTTAAAATTTAAATTTAATTAAAATTAATAAATCTAAACTAAGATTTCTTACTTTTTCATATGTATTTAACAATATACGTATTCAATTAAGTTGTAATTATATTATTTGGAACTTCTTATCAAAACTTATTTAACATTTTTCTTTAAAATTTGTAAAAAAATTAATATTAAAAATAGTTTGTAACTAATGAAAATAGAAACTATCAATAATCATCTAATAATAATAATAATAATAATAACTTTTCTTAAAAGGTATATGCTTATTATTAATTATAATGTATAATTTTGAGAAAAATATTATACCTGAAAATGATAAAAAGGTTTGTAGATTAGACACTATGTTAACCCCGTAAGACATGAGTCCGAACTCGAATAAATAGATACGTCTGAACCAGTTTGTTGAGGAATGAAGCACCGTAAAATTCGATAGATTTATTCCTGTACATGAGCGTTTGCAACTGAAAACAATGCTTTTCTTCCTTTAACAAAGTGTAGTCACTCCTGAGGAATACCCCTACCTTGATCTTTGGCAAACATCAAAGCCTAATAAAAACGTAAAACCCAGAGAAAGTGAACAATTCAATGCAAACGTCCATCTTTCCACACTTCTTTGAGGCAGCACTATTCCAGGTCTTCCCCGTCCTGCACTTGGTTTGACCTTTAGGGTCATTGCCTCGTTGGTGAACGCCTTTTGTCTTTTGTAAAGTGGGCTTGGGACATTACCGATGGGTGTGAGTCAATTCGGAGAAGCTGTACAAGAGGAAGAATGCTGAATTGCAAATTGTTGTCCTCGGCAACAAAGTTTTGATTTATACTGTATAGCTAATAAATTAGTTTTAGTTTAGTAACAATTTTTATCTTAATATATTTAGATATATATCATAAAATCCATTTAAAAAAATATTGTAAATAAAATTATGATAAAACCATAATTATAAAATTCATATGACATTTATATATTGTCCATAAATTATTCTTAGTTATTGTCCTATTAAGATTGGATATTAATAAAATGTAAAAAGATTAACACATATTAAAGCAATCAAGCTCATAGATTAAAGTATGGAGAGATGTTTGTTAAAAAACAAATTTATTGAACTAACCACAAATACATTACTTACATGTCTATAAAAAATCTCATTGTAATGATTATATAAATGATCATTTGATTTGATATTACCAAAATATATCGTATAGGCATTTTTATATCTTAATACTACTTATGATCTATTCTAGTCAATGGTAACTCAGTTGATAATTATTAGATATATCATGAACTATAAGAAGATAGTTGAGTGATCAATATATGATTTATCACCTTAAAGTGATTAAAGAGAATGTTTCGATATTATCGATTATTATTGAATCGATAAATCTTTAGTCAAGGTTAAATGACATTTTAAAAAAAGTTTTCAAATATCATTAATTGAATCAATTACTAATGACAAAGAGCTAACATGATTGGATTCATGTATAATAGACATTATTTCTATATTTTATGCCTAATTGGGATATTGTAAGATAAAATGATTGAATTATACAAAAAAAATCATGCATGGAAAGATTGATCGAGACTACTTTGAGATTCCTAAATAATTGATTAGTCCTAATGCTTGAGTTTAATTTATCTATTTATAAATATGATTTAGGATTATAATTCAAATTCATTGCTAACATGGTTGAAAATCTAATGGGCAACACACTTAGAATAGATCAAAGAGAGAAAATGTGTTTCAATAAAGTTAAATTTAATTGTAAAGTTTGAGAAATTTTATGATTAAATATGAGATTTTTAAAAAATAAGGATCAACATGAGATATTGAACTTTATTTTGGTCCATTGGTATTTAATTAAAAATAATTATAATTATAATTTGAGTTTAATTGAAATTAGAATTTAATTTTAATTGAATTACTAATATGTTTAAACATTATTATAAACAAGCTTAGGTTTTAAGGGAGCCATCACTTCTTGCTTAATCTTCTCTACAAGAATTGTAAAATTCTCTTAACTCGTTTTGTAGATACCACTACAGACCAAATACTTATATAGTTATTGTGATTGAGATAAACCAATTTTAAAAATAGTCCGAGATGATCAAAAGTTGTTTGATTTTATGTTTTGGTATCATATCTTTTAAAATTTATTTTGTCTCTTATGTCATGACGCGACTTTATTCTTATTCGTTTAGTGAATAATGTCATATTATTCTTATCTAGAGTTGTTAGCATTTTGTGATCTCCTTTTATCTGCAAAAGCAAAGGTCCTCTTCCATTTGTACTCAAGAAAATGCTTCTATTAAATAAAAGTTGTGTGTTTTCTTTACCACTTCTCTTTAGAACATTCTCACTCCCTTGAAAGCTTTGAATCTTCAATAGATTTACTTGTGTCACACAAAAGTATGGGTTAGCTCTGCACTTACCTTTATATAAGAATTATATGTATCAAAAAGCATCAAACTTATAATCTTATTTCAGTTTTAAGTTATATAGAAAGAATTGGTCAGCTTGGATTCCAAAGAGGTAGGCATTGAGAGTTGTCGTTTGTTAAAAGACGAATAACTTGTGTCTCGGTTAACATACTTAAGGGTAAAAAAAGGAATTTTATCTCTTTACAATAGAAAATGGACAATACATCTTTACCAAAGATATTAAACCTAAAAAAAAGCTTTTGTCAGAAGACTTGTTACTTCGATATAAAGACTAGTTCTCTTATTATAAATTTACTTTTAAACATGTCAAAGGCCATATTCGCTGTTTCTCACATTATATATGTGTGAATAATTAGAATAACTTGATTGTAAATATATTTTTAATAAGATGATAACTAAATATATTTTTAATAAGATAACTTCCTTCCAAATATATGTTTAAATTATTTTTATTATAATTTAAATTTTACAATATATGTTAGCTTATAATAAATAATAATTTCCTTTTCTATAATACAGCATACAAGCACATTTTAAATAATACAATATTAAGAATTAAGAATATTTTGATATATAAGATTTACTTTCACATGTAACACATATACATGAATATATTAAAATTTAATAATTAACTACTTGTGAATTTATTTTAATTTTTAGTTAAATAAAAATTAATTATTTTAATATTTGTTAATTGATTTTATTTTTGTAATTAGAAATTTATTATCTTCAAATTAACATTAATGAATTTAATATATATTTAAAATTTGTGGAAATTCAGTTAAATTAATTATCCCTAATGTATAGATGAATTTCACTCATGGTCAAATGGTATGAACATATTGTAGGGGATTTGAAGATCAAATTCAGAGCTAAGAACACCAACAGAGATATTTCTAAGTATACTAAACTCGGCCAGCATAAGAGCGATACTCATGACCTTAAGAGATGCTTCAGGAAGTGGTCTGAACGAGATTGGGTTGCTTCGAGCAAAGATTTGAGAGATATAACATTAATATTCTAGTAAGCTTTCGGAGTACGCGCGAGGAATCAATCAATTAACTCCCGTCAAAATAATCTTGGATCAAATTTTTTGTTTCGATTATGGAATTTTTATCATATTATTAAATTGTATACACATATTTACATAAATTTGTATAAATATACGGATAAAATTTAATAAAAATAAGTTAAAAATAGATGATTTGATGCTAATGACCTCATGCTTTTGGAGATTCTTACAGGGTAACCACAAGTGTATGTTGGAAAATGATGGGACACTGTTACATGTGTAAGACGAACAGATGGTGAAATTTGGTCCTGATTAGTGGAGAAAAAAAATAGGAGCATCTGGATAATTGGTACAGGTTGCTAAGACTTGGCGTTTATTCAATCTTGTTTCCATCCCATCCCTTCCAAGCTTCACTGACTGACGAGAGAATAGGTTTATTCAATCAAGTGGTGTTTGAAAAATTCATTCATATTTTTGGCATGTTATGTAGACAATTGTCAATTTTAGTAGACTCTACAAGTAGGAGTGCGTAGCCTATTTTGTGGACTTAGGTAGTTTTACTTAAAACACACGTCGCAACCAATGTTGTGCCGTTGCTGGAACGAAAGCTAGAAAGCTAGAACATGGCATGTCTTCTAGCCTCCTTAATTTTAATCCTCGAAACGTACTTATTAGGTAGACCTTAAACAGAATCCATGAAACTGAAAATCTGCTTGGACAAACTCTGGATTCTGTTGATGGTAGACTACCTACAAAAGATGGTTATCACTCTGGAACTGGTATGGTAAATGTAATGGCCTAATGGGTGGATCAACGAGAAACGAGAAATGAGAAATTTGAGAAAAAGGGTTAAGAGAAGAAAAGTTTGAGGGAGTGTTTGGTTGATAGGTTTGAGAAGGAATTAATAGGTATGGAATAAAAAGTAAGTGGTTGATTATTGATTATCTTTATAGGAGTAATACTTTGATATCTCACTTTTAGGGAATCTTCTATACCTCCATTTAATAGAGTAATGAAACTCATTCTTTAGTAATGACTCTTTTTTTTAATTAATTAATTAATTAATTATAATTAATTAAAATAATAATATTAATTAATTAATTACATTATAATTAATTAAAATATAATTCATTCATTCATTAAAATATTGTAATTAATTAATAAAAATATTTTAATTAATTAAAATATTGTTAATAATTAATTAATTACATTATAATTAATTGAAATATAATTAATTAATTAAAATATAACAAATTAAAATATAATTATTCATTAATTAAACTATTGTAATTAATATAATTATTCATTAATTAAAATATAATTCATTCATTAATTAAAATATTGTAATTAATTAATTAATTAAAATATAATTAATTAATTAA